>JAQISU010000022.1:5125000-6325000 GCA_029339505.1 Unio delphinus | reverse complement strand
ACTGATAATACAACTTTTTAGCTATTTTAATCATACTTGTTATTTTATTTCTCCATACTTTATATTTTGCATGGTTTCCCCTAGCCTTGAATTGGTCTCGTGTTTTCATAGCATCTAGTATTTCAGTAGTAAGCCAATTAGGTTGGATTTCATTCTTTACTCGATGTACTTTCAGTGGTGCATGCTTAGAGCTTGATGTTCAGCATTAAGTGATTAGTGTTAGGACTGGTCGGCCTGGTGTCAGGATAATGTGACTGGGTGGGACATCATGCTACATGTCTGCCGCATGATGCCCCAGTGGTAGACATCACTATAAACTGCCTCACTGCAGACATCGTAGAGATATGACTGAAAAATTGTTAAAGTTACGTTAAAAATCCTAATCAAACAAACAAAAAATTATAGCTTTGCATTCCATTGATAAGATTGCAAATATAAGTTTGTATTATTTTTTAGGCATTGGTTATACATGTATTTGCTTTGCTGTTTTTGTTTTGTTTTTTTCTTCACATTTTCACAGAAATGAATGAATTCTAAATAGAACCTTGACCTTACAGCATTTCTCGAATTTCACTAAAAAGCATAGTCCCATATTTTTCAGACCTACCTAAAGGCATTTAATGTTGTCTTCAGTAATGTAATAATTAAACTCTGCTTTATATGAATTGTTTATTTTCCTGAATATATTTGCCCCATGGTTTACGAAAAAAGACAGTCTAATAAAGTGGTACTTCCAAGACTCAGTGATGTCCGCCATTATTTCCTCATGACAGGTTTACTTACAGTTCCAGATTTTTATGAAGAAAATAATGTATACACAGCAACCAAATATTCATGTTACTGATTCTCTTCTTAAAACACAAAGTGCTATTTACAAAGTTTAAGTTTTAAAACTGACACAAGTTTTTATGTTTTTTATCGTCAAAGGAGAACTTGCAGAAATCAGACAGTATTAGTTGCTAACTTACTCAGGGAAAGGGTTAATGGTCAGTCAGCTTTCAAAACACATACCTCTGAATGTGCAAGAGCTTGTTTGTCTGCATAATTGATATAAACACCAACTAAGATGGCTTTAAGCCTTCATTTCGAATTAAGCTATAACAACACTAACTAACCCAGCCAAGGTGAGAGAGCATCTCAGAAAGGATAGTCATTCAATGTTCTTCTAAAATAAAGTCACAGAGCGAAGTCGTATTTGATTTCCTAACAGAAGAATTGTTAGTTTACTATTTTTGGGTGACTTAGTATTCTATTTTGCCTGGTAACTCGAGGAGTGATGGAAAGCAGTATAAATTCCTATACAGTACAGGTTATTAATTTCGGGTGGGTGGGCTCAATGAGTGTCGGAAAGCGTTATAAATTCCTATACAGTACAGGTTAATAATTGGGGGTGGGTTGGCTTGATGAGTGATGAAATTTAGTAGAAATCCCTATACAGGTTAATAATTGGGGGTGGGTGGGCTCTAGAAGTGATGGAAGCAATATAAATCCCTATACAGTAAAGGTTAATAATTGGGGATGGGTGGGCTCGAGGAGTGATGAAAAGCACAATAGATCCCTATACAGGTTATTAATTGGGTGGAGGGTGGGTTCGATGAGTGATGATATTTAGTAGAAATCCCTATAATGGTTACTAGCTGATGGTGGGTGAGCTTGAACAGTGATGGAAAGTAGTATAAATCTCTATACAGGTTATTATTTGGGGATGGGCTTGAGGGGTAATGGAAAGCAGTATAGATCCCTATACAGGTTATTAATTAATGGTGGGTGGGCTCGAAAGTAATGGAAAGCAGTATAGATCCCAATACAGGTAATTAATTGATGGTGGGTGGACTTGAGGAATGATGGAAAGCAGTATAAATCCCTATGCAGGTAATTAATTGATGGTGGGTGGGCTTGAGGAATGATGGAAAGCAGTATAAATCCCTATGCAGGTAATTAATTGATGGTGGGTGGGCTTGAGGAATGATGGAAAGCAGTATAAATCTCTCCCAGTGCTCAGGGGAGGATGTCTGTCAGCACATACATTTTCATAGGTTATATGGCCTTGTAATTTACTTTTCATTTACTCCTGTTTAGGAAGATGATCATATTCAGCATGATATTTAATATGGATGAGCAGAGAATAATCAAGGTTTTAAATTCTAAATTCTAAATTCTAAATTCATTCCTGTTTATGTTCTGGAGGGCTTGGTTATAGAAGGGAATAGGTTCAGAAGATAAGAAACACTGTTCGATATTAGTGAATGTTTCCATTTATTTAAATTTAGTGTTGTTAATTCTGGTCTGTAAATTTTAGTTGATCTTATAAATTATGTAAATTTTAGTTGATCTTATAAATTAAAGGCCTCAGAATAGGATTTATTTGTTATAATGTACATTGTCAGTATTCTGATGATGGGATCATCTAATTTAGGTTATTTTCAGATTTTTATGCCTAAAATAAGTTTAATTCAAGGAAAAGTAACTAACATATTTCATCTTCTGATTTTAGACTGCTAATCTTGAAAGGAGATGTCTGATGAAGAGTCCATGGAGATCTCATACAATGGAGGTGGATTTAGTCCAAGGAATGAATCTCCCATGGCAACAGAGACAGAGTGGGAAAAATTCTCAAGATCAACAGATCATGTCTCGTGTTCATTTTCTTTTACAAATGTACCCACAGATGATACATTGATTAGAACTGGCCTCACACCATTAACCAGAACTTCAGAAACGTTAGGTGTTTATCATGTCAGTAAGTGTACTCTCCCTGCTGGGGCCTCATCAACTGTCCCCACTGGAGCCTCAGCTTTCTCTGCTAAAAACTGGAAAACTTTAAATTTTGGAAACTTGAGTTGTGAAGAATTTATAAAAGGAAACATCAGAAGTCTCACTGATGGTAAAACAACAAATAGATACAGTGTAGATCCAAATCAAGGTAAAGAACACAAAAGGTTAAAGAAGAGACATACAATTCATGGAATACAATGTACAGAATTTAATAATCAGGATATTTATGCAAACAGAAGAAAGTCTGAAAAATTTGAGGAACGTCAGCAGTGTAATGATGAGCCAAACAGCAAAAGACAAAAACTTGAAAAAAAAAGTACTTCCCAATCCCCATCCATGTTATTTGCTTTGACAATAATTTGTGCAAGTATAATGGCATTTTATTTTGTGCTTAATTTTCAAACACAAAATTCAAGACCCTGTTTTCTGCCTTTAGTGCAGATAGACCAGCTGAGAAGAAATTTGACAAATTATGTGTTTGGACAACATATTGCCACAAATCTTATTGTTTCCATGTTGAAGAATTATTCTGTAATGTCAGGTGATGGGCAGGCTCACATTTCTTTGCCTTCATCCCTTGTGTTATCTTTCCATGGTTGGACGGGAGTGGGGAAAAACTTTGTAAGCAGATTCATTGTTAAGTCTTTTCCATACAGTTCTGTCTTTTGGTATCTTGTACCTCACCATTTTGCACATGACTCACAGAGTAAAGAGCACAAAGAAAATGTCATCACCTGGTTGACTGGCAACATAACAAAATGTGGAGTTAACATCTTCATTTTTGATGAAATGGACAAAGCAACCATTGGCGTTCGTGAAGGGATCCATTATGTCCTATCTGAACTCAGAAGTGGTGGAAAATCCACCGACTATTCACAATCATTCAATTTCTTTATTTTGCTCAGCAATTCAAAAGCTTATCAAATAAATGATTACTTTTTCTCACAAATGTTTCTTGGCAGGGATAGGTTTACCATTCAGCTGGAGGAATTTCATGATGTGTTTATGAAAAATTTTGAGATTGAATGGTACAGTGAGTATCTTAAGATTGGACTAATTGACAGATTTGTGCCATTTTTGCCTCTTGATGAGACTCACGTACGACATTGTGTTGAAAGAGAGCTCCTGCAGCATGGATTGCAAACACAAAATGGTCATTTTATTGACCAAATTCTTAAAGAACTCTCTTTCTTTGAACCAGGAGGAAAAAATGTCAAATTTTCACTTACTGGGTGTAAAAGAGTCCTAGACAAAGTGCATTTGTACACATGAAGTCGATTTTATCAACAGGACATTTTGCTCCCCTTGTTTATTTCTGTCATTAATTTAATTGTGTTCAGATGGAATTGTGATGTGTTGGAGGTTACAAACATGTAATTTAATTTAACTTCCCGTGGAATTTTTAAATTTTTGAACAGTTTCATTGCATTTGATCTAGATTTAGCATAGAAGCCAGATAATGGAAGGTTAAGAACATAAAACAATATTTAATCAGGCATCAAGACTATCGACATTCAAATCATGCTCAGTGTTTTTTGAGATTTTGTTTTACTATGACTCGTATCCTTAGTGACACAAATCTTGAGTGGATAGCTGTAATATTAATGTGAAATATTTTTGGTGACATTTTTAATTCCAGTGATTTTATAATATTTGTAATGCCACTGTCAGCATATTCAATCTGGTTTTGGAATATTTTGAAATTGGATGTATTTTTTGTCAGCATTATTTATGTTAAATGTATTTTGGAGATTTGTTTCTTTTCCATGTGAACAATTTGTACCTTGGGTGTACAAAATGTATGATGAATAAATTAAACTCAATTTTCACTGTCATGCAGACTTTCTTTTATCTCTGTGCTTTCTGAATAAAAGGTTATGATTATGTTAAGGTGAAATGATTCACAGATCCAATGATATTGCAGTACATCAACACTATAGTTCAGAATTGATATAAACATACTTACCTTTAAAAAAATTACTTTTAATTTTGATTTTCAGCGTCCATGAATTAGTTTGTCTTATTATTCTTTATCTTTGTTGGTAAGTATTGTATCATAGGCTGTGTATATGTGAATCATTGTTACACAGCAATGATCTATCATTTTATCCCTATTAATGTGTATTTTACTATGATAGGCTGTGTATATGTGAATCATTGTTACACATCAATGGTCTATCATTTTATCCCTATTGATGTGTATTTTACTATGATATGCTGTGTATATGTGAGTCATTGTTACACAGCAATGGTCTATCATTTTATCCCTATTGATGTATATTTTACTATGATAGACTGTGTATATGTGAGTCATTGTTACACAGCAATGAAATATTATTTTGTCCCTATTGATGTGTATTTTATTATGATAGGCTGTGTATTTGTGAATCATTGTTACCCAGCAATGGTCAATCATTTTATCCCTATTGATGTGTATTTTACTATGATAGGCTGTGTACCGTATTTTCGCGCATATATCCCGCGTGTTATACCAGATTTTACAAACCCCGCAGGGGGGTTGCGGGTTATATAAGGGGGCGGGCTATATCACAATTTTTTTTACACATAATAATATTTCAATATATTGTTTGAAAAACGTAACTACATACATTGTTCTAGTTTTGTTTTGCTACTCTCATCAATATCAAATTTTCTGCCTGTGGCTCTATTGCCATGCACTTCAGCATACGCAATGGCAGTTAGCTTGAAGTCGGCTGTGTAAGACTTTCGTTTCGGCATTTTTTAAATTAAACAGAAAGAAATTATTTAAACTCGAATCTACACTTCACAAGAATACACTTCACAAGAATACAAGATTATTTAGAAATGTCCGTGTTTATGTAGCCTGTAGTTGAGGCACAGCTCCTATAGACAGCCTATGCACACAAGCACTGTGTACCATGTTTTTTGCTGACTTTTTTTGAGCAAAGGTCGTCGGCTTACTTTGATTATGGCGCCGCTAAAGGCTCCACTTGAAGGGTCAAACAAATACCTGTTTGTTATTGCTGCGGCAACTTCAGATAATTGTAGAACGTTGAAACAGATTTGTTTTATTTGTTTAGTATATATCAGTGCTTCAAAGGTAATCAGTTCTCTTTGAAGTGTCAGCAAACGTATTTTTTCTTCTTCCATCTGGTATTTGTTTTTAAATTAGTGTCATCTGCTTGACTGTACTCATTTTACGTTTCCGCCTTCTGCGGAGACGGATTTTAACTAGTCAGTTGCATAAAGTAATAAGACCAGATATCATCATTAGCGGATTATGATATAACAGTGCACTGTTAGTGTGGCTTGTCAGTATGAGACAAGGACTTGTTATTTTAACAATATATTCCAGTACATTGTTTCCTGTCATGGTGCCTTTGATTTTCTCTACTCCAAACGCAAGATTGTATATACGGTTTTCATCAGCCAAAATTGGTGTCGCCACAAATATCACCAGATGGTATATTTTGTCACCAAAACGGAAAACAGAATCGCAGTTTGCTACATCAGCGAAGCCCCGTGATCCTGTAATTGATTTCATTTCAGATTGTAGCTGTATAAATATATCTATGGTTGCGGGTTATACAAAGGTGCGGGTTTTGCCAACGATCTTTTACACAAAATCCCAAAACCCGCGGGCTATATGAGGGTGTGGATTATCTGCGTGTGCGGGATATATGCGCGAAAATACGGTATATGTGAATCATTGTTACACAGCAATGGTCTTATCATTTTATCCATATTGATGTGTATTTTTCTATGATAGGCTGTGTATGCGTGAATCATCGTTACACAGAAATGGTCTTATCATTTTATCGCTATTGATGTGTATTTTACTATGATAGGCTGTGTATTTGTGAATCATTGATACACAGCATAGGTATATTGTTCAACCCCTTTTCATGTCTTGTATTATAGACTGTATTGTGAATTAAGTATATGACATACATGTAGTTATATCATTTCAACCCAGTTAATATGTACTGCATTATTAGTTGTGTATCACAAGATGTACCTGTATAACGAGATATGCCTATATGCAGCTCAGGTATATAATTTTCCCCATAGGATTGTATCATGTTGCCCATTTGTGTGCATGAGTAATGTTGAGACATGCCAGTGTGTGTGCATGAGTAATGTTGAGACATGCCAGTATGTGTGCATGAGTAATGTTGAGACATGCAAGTGTGGGTGCATGAATAATGTTGAGACATGCCAGTGTGTGTGCATGAGTAATGTTGAGACATGCCAGTGTGTGCATGAGTAATGTTGAGACATGCAAGTGTGTGTGCATGAATAATGTTGAGACATGCCAGTGTGTGTGCATGAGTAATGTTGAGACATGCAAGTGTGTGTGCATGAATAATGTTGAGACATGCCAGTGTGTGTGCATGAGTAATGTTGAGACATGCCAGTGTGTGTGCATGAGTAATGTTGAGACATGCAAGTGTGTGTGCATGAGTAATGTTGAGACATGCCAGTGTGTGTGCATGAGTAATGTTGAGACATGCAAGTGTGTGTGCATGAATAATGTTGAGACATGCCAGTGTGTGTGCATGAGTAATGTTGAGACATGCAAGTGTGTGTGCATGAATAATGTTGAGACATGCCAGTGTGTGTGCATGAGTAATGTTGAGACATGCCAGTGTGTGTGCATGAGTAATGTTGAGACATGCCAGTGTGTGTGCATGAGTAATGCTGAGACATGCCAGTATGTGTGCATGAGTAATGTTGAGACATGCCAGTGTGTGTGCATGAGTAATGTTGAGACATGCCAGTATGTGTGCATGAGTAATGTTGAGACATGCCAGTGTGTGTGCATGAGTAATGCTGAGACATGCCAGTATGTGTGCATGAGTAATGTTGAGACATGCCAGTGTGTGTGCATGAGTAATGTTGAGACATGCCAGTGTGTGTGCATGAGTAATGTTGAGACATGCCAGTGTGTGTGCATGAGTAATGTTGAGACATGCCAGTGTGTGTGCATGAGTAATGTTGAGACATGCCAGTGTGTGTGCATGAGTAATGTTGAGACATGCCAGTGTGTGTGCATGAGTAATGTTGAGACATGCCAGTGTGTGTGTGCACGAGTAATGTTGAGACATGCCAGTGTGTGTGCATGAGTAATGTTGAGACATGCCAGTGTGTGTGCATGAGTAATGTTGAGACATGCCAGTGTGTGTGCATGAGTAATGTTGAGACATGCCAGTGTGTGTGCATGAGTAATGCTGAGACATGCCAGTGTGTGTGCATGAGTAATGTTGAGACATGCAAGTGTGTGTTTGCATGAGTAATGCTGAGACATGCCAGTGTGTGTGCATGAGTAATGTTGAGACATGCCAGTGTGTGCATGAGTAATGTTGAGACATGCCAGTGTGTGTGCATGAGTAATGTTGAGACATGCCAGTGTGTGTGCATGAGTAATGTTGAGACATGCCAGTGTGTGTGCATGAGTAATGTTGAGACATGCCAGTGTGTGTGTGCACGAGTAATGTTGAGACATGCAAGTGTGGGTGCATGAGTAATGTTGAGACATGCCAGTGTGTGTGCATGAGTAATGTTGAGACATGCAAGTGTGGGTGCATGAGGAATGTTGAGACATGCCAGTATGTGTGCATGAGTAATGTTGAGACATGCCAGTGTGTGCATGAGTAATGTTGAGACATGCAAGTGTGTGCATGAGTAATGTTGAGACATGCAAGTGTGTGTGCATGAGTAATGTTGAGACATGCAAGTGTGTGTGTGCATGAGTAATGTTGAGACATGCAAGTGTGTGTGTGCATGAGTAATGTTGAGACATGCCAGTGTGTGTGCATGAGTAATGTTGAGACATGCAAGTGTGTGCATGAGTAATGTTGAGACATGCCAGTGTGTGTGCATGAGTAATGTTGAGACATGCCAGTGTGTGTGCATGAGTAATGTTGAGACGTGCCAGTGTGTGTGCATGAGTAATGTTGAGACATGCCAGTGTGTGTGCATGAGTAATGTTGAAACATGCAAGTGTGTGTGTGCATGAGTAATGTTGAGACATGCCAGTGTGTGCATGAGTAATGTTGAGACATGCAAGTGTGTGCATGAGTAATGTTGAGACATGCAAGTGTGGGTGCATGAGTAATGTTGAAACATGCAAGTGTGTGTGTGCATGAGTAATGTTGAGACATGCAAGTGTGTGCATGAGTAATGTTGAGACATGCAAGTGTGTGTGCATGAGTAATGTTGAGACATGCCAGTGTGTGTGCATGAGTAATGTTGAGACATGCAAGTGTGTGCATGAGTAATGTTGAGACATGCCAGTGTGTGTGCATGAGTAATGTTGAGACATGCCAGTGTGTGTGCATGAGTAATGTTGAGACATGCAAGTGTGGGTGTGCATGAGTAATGTTGAGACATACAAGTGTGTGTGCATGAGTAATGTTGAGACATGCAAGTGTGTGCATGAGTAATGTTGAGACATACCAGTGTGGGTGCATGAGTAATGTTGAGACATGCCAGTGTGTGTGCATGAGTAATGTTGAGACATGCAAGTGTGGGTGCATGAGTAATGTTGAGACATGCCAGTGTATGTGCATGAGTAATGTTGAGACATGCAAGTGTGGGTGCATGAGTAATGTTGAGACATACAAGTGTGGGTGCATGAGTAATGTTGAGACATGCCAGTGTATGTGCATGAGTAATCAGGGTTCTTACAGTATTTGAAGGTCTTTGACAGTTGGGGAAAATGAGGTAGCATTTTCAAGGCCTTGAAAGTTTGGGAAAAATCCAGCAGATTATCCTTAGGTATTTAAAAGTCTTTGAAAGCTGAAATAAACCCAAACGCTTGAATTTTTTTCCATACAGAGGTCTCGATGGGATTTTAAAACTAGGAGTTCAGGACGCCAATTGTTGGAAAAACGGGTTTCACCAGCAAAATTTGCAGTCCCCTACCAGAGCAAATTGGGCATACCTGAAATGGTTATATTTCCAGATGAGTAGAAACAGTTGTTGCCTTAGAGTTTAATTTTCTAAATTCTTTACAGGACTAACATGTAGCCCTTCTTTGTCCATTAAGAGTGAGAGTGAATTATGTCAGGCCAAGGAAAGGTCTTATTCCAAGCACTAAGTTAGGCATCACCCAATCTAGTCCACTTGAAATGTCAGTTCTAGCACAGGAATCTGATGTTTTATCAATAAAGTACAGCAAAATCTGTCAGACTTCTGTGGTTCAAGCAACTGCTGTATTCTAGTACTCTATTAACTTTCATTACAATCTTTGTCAATTTGCCGTTTAACTCAAAATTCTTATCCAGATTTGCACACAGCATTTTGTCTAATTCTCAACATGTCTTGATTTTGAGGTCACATGCACTACCTATTTGGCTACACTTGGAAATGAACACAATAATGAAAGCTAAAGTTGTTCAATTGATGTACTCTTATACAGAAGTACATCAGTGGGTCATTCTTCCTCTGCAATCTGTCATTGTAAATATCAGCACATTTGCTCACCAGTTTGCAGCTAGTCAAGTCATTGAACTTGCTGCCAAGCTTTTGGGTCATGATCTTCAGATGTACTTTTGCGATGACAAAATGTACAGCCACTGAATTTTCTGATTGTAAATATCAGCACAGCTAAAATGACCAATTGATCAACACATTTTCCCACTCAACAGGTGGTTAAAGAAGGAACAGAAAGCTCTTGAATTTGCCATCCAGCAAACTGGTGCGTACAGATGACTCCAGTATAATTGATTTTCTGTGTCCCAGATTTTAAAAAATTGCCTCCAAATAGTAATACGCGTGAATAAGGGTTTCAGAGACCTTTGCCATAATCACAAATAAAATTTCCAAGGTTGTTAGATTTTGATGTAGTCATTTTCCTGGTTTCTTTCTTTTTTTGGATTAATTATAGTTTGAATTTCATCATTAAACAATATTTTTGTTGCATTTGTATTCGGTGTGTTCTCATATAACATAATTTGTATACAAAATGTTAGTGAAAAAAGGTTTTGGAAATCTATGTGATCTTTGAAATTTGGGAAAAGTTTTGAATTTATCATTCAGAATTCTGTATGAACCCTGTTAATGTTGAAACATGCCAGTGTGAGTGCATGAGTAATTTTGAGCATTTCAGATACAAACTTCATTTTTTAATATCAGTAATACTGTACTTGTTGCTAATACATAGCTGGTACTTTTCAGGGAGGATAAAACACAGACCATATGTCAATAAGTCATCCTTTTATTTAAAAAAAAATATAGGCAACTTTATATTGATGCAATTTTAGTATTTTTCACAGGCTTGACTTAGGAGTACTCAATAATGAAAGTAGTACCCGATTCATTTGGTGCAGAATCAATAACACGTTTCATGCACATGCAGATATAAACAAAATATGCAGCAGCTTGTGGTGTTCTCCACACAGAAGCGTGCACAAATTATAGGTCTGACCATTCATTATCACCCCGAAATCTTAAGTTATTTAATTTTTAATATGATGGTGTTTACATATGTTTAATATGGGAGCTGAATTGGTACCATTGAGTCCTAAGCAAGTTATGATCGGGCAAGACAATTTTGGCGTTTGTGTAAGACATGATAATTAAAGCAGATTATTTAAAAATTAATTTGATTTTGAATATTACACAGATTTTCTTAATGTAAAAATTAAATTGGGTAGGTGGGTTGGGACATTGAACCCTTTTCAATGTTCAAATCAAGAACAGTTTACTTTGACTGTTTTAAGGTAGCAGGTAAGTATATAAAACATGATTCCGATCTACAAACATTGATTCCTAAGCGACAATGATAATAAAATATGTTGTTTTACATTTCCAAACTTTGTACACTGAAGAAAGACGAAAATATTTTATTGTTTTTTTTGAGAAAATTAAATTTCAAAACAAATATATGAAAAGGAAAGCATCAGTACTTTAATAGCTGGATTGACATTGATTGAGTAGTGGAAAAATCATTATAAATATTGAACACTATGTGAGCGGTGACAAAAGTGATAATTACCATTCAACCAATAAGTTTGTTAAATCAAAAGGATATTTAATATCACCACATACTTACAATGGATGTTGGAAAGTCGGTCTAGTAGAATCAATTGCCACTCAAAGAAGATAAAATAACTCCAGTGAAAATGCTATAAATTTAAAAAACTGCAAACAAAACATTGTATATAAAGTAGACCGACCACTTGAGAAAATAAGAGAAAAATAGTTTACCTTTTCAGCAACCAATATATAATGGATCCCATCACCATGCCTGCATACACCATTCCATATGCCATAATGACTAAGCACACATCACCAAATAATGATGCAACTGGGTCGGTGTTATATGTACTTGTGTGTAGCAGACACACTCACATGACGACCTATTAATTAATTCTCATCTATCTACACAGTCATTTCGGATTCTAATTAAAGAAATCAAAACATATGGATTAATTATTGAGAATTATAAATATACATTCTGTCGGGGGTATATTTATAATTCTATTGTACAAAAAATAATCCCAAACAAAATTGATACAACTGTACAGAAAAACCAAAACAACAAAAACACAGTAACAAACACAAGAAACCAAATCGTACAATTTAGCTCTATCAAAACAAATTGTCAGCATTTTACCAAAATCTTCCTAGCACTGAGGCCTTTCAAAATTGGATATGTGATGTTAATGTGACATCAAATATGGATGCATATAACACTGACACCATGGAATAGTTATTGTCATGAAAAATTCCATCAACAACATTGGAAGAATTTTACCCATATAGCTCCATGTTGATCGATATTTCTTTCCAAATTTACGTTGCATTTGGCTTTTTGGCCGATGTCACCACGTGAGAGAGACATGCATGTGCATCTTAATATGATGCCAATTTTGAGACATTAACCCATTCCTTCCCATTTAAATTTTTTTTAACACTTTTACTTACCTATGTGCATCTTGTATGATAATATGACACCAATTTTGAGTCATTAACCCTTTGCTTCCCATTAAAAATAAAATCTAACCCTTTTACTTACCTATGTGCATCTTGTAAGATAATATGACACCAATTTTGAGACATTAACCCTTTGCTTCCCATATAAAAATAATCTCACCCTCTTACCTGTGCCTCCCATATGATGTTCATGGCATCATACTCATGCTAACCATTAGGTATAATGGTACTAATTGGACATACATCACAATTAATTTTACTGTATGTTCTCTACATTTATTTCTCAGTACTGACCTTTCCACTGTGACAATCAATACAAATAATATGTTAATCTATAATACCTTCAAAAATGACTTCATGGTGATGTTCTTGAAAAAGGTTAAGTGGCTGTTTTGAGAGGCTGTACTGTAAACAGAGCAGCATGTAAACAGAACACAGATTTCACTTTCTGATAATCACCAAGGCCTTAATACACACTGTGCACTGTTGCCAAAATGCACACAGACAACCACTCTCTGAGCTCATATTCTCAAGAATAAACAATTACCTTTTAAATCCCTACCAAAAAATACATAAATATCCCTCTTCTATCACCACCGAAATGAGAGAGGGAAAATGTTGTAAAAGTAGACTAGAACTGTAACATTTGTGGATATTGAACTGGAAATACTAATTGTGATTTGATTCCTGAAAGGCCTAGCTATTTTTGGCCATTTCTAGTAAAATTTTATATTTGTGAGCTACACCTATCTGAACTTTATACATGAAGTCTTTGCAAACAAGACATGTGACACCTGTCAGAAAATGTGTAGTGCTGGTGTTCCACAGGGTGCATGTTTTGGTCTAAGTGCTCTTGAGAAACCAAAACTAAATTTGCTATATGTTCCTTAATTATAGGAATGTTCCAATGCAATAAAACCCTAATTGTAATAGAAGATAAAGCCTGTCTTAAATGTTTGAAATTTAAAAATACTGATTAATTAAAACTTTAATGGAAATTAAAAAAACATTTAAATTTATAAACTAAATTTTATTGAAAAATTAAATTTCACACAAGTTTTAAAACTCAGTTTGACAAATTTTAGACAGCAGAGTTGACCAATGAATGGTATTTAAAACAAATAGTAGTTTGGATCTGTGTAACAGAACATTTTTCTCAGGGGTAGTGAAGCAACATAGCTTATAGTGATTTTGGCAGCAAACTGCAATATGCCTGCCAGTTGAATATAGGTGTACACAATAAAGAAGCAATTACAGGTGATATGTTCCACATTTATTGTGTCAGGTACTTGGGCATTGTTTGTATAACCTATAACACACTCAGATTTAAACTTCTGATGGGAATATTTTATAGCAAAAAGGCATTCCATTTCAGTGTCGATAACTACAAAAGGTGACAATGGGATCGGAAAATACAGTTTCTAGGCAGTATCTACCTTACTGAACAATTGTGCTAATTTCTCTTATGAAGACCTAATCCATGTCTTTGAGGTGCTATATATCGGTGTGGTGATATGAACTAATCATGGTCAGTTATGTTAGTACAATACTCATGTCCTTATGAAACCTTGCTATCACCATCGGACAACTGGAGAGCTTACAAGCTGATTTAACTCTTAAAATTTTTTCCAGATACCAGGCTAGACCTGAAAATATATGTTTCACTTAGTTCTGGAAAACATTATGCTGTAGTCAAATGAAGTTAAAATATGTTAATTACAGTGAAAGAAACAATGACAGGTGCTATGTTCCACGTTTACGGTATTGTGTCAGATATTGAGGCAGTTATTTGTATAACTAATACTGCACTGTGATTTAAACTTCTGATGGGATCAATACTACGTTTTATAGCAAAACCGCATTTCATTTCGATTTCTGTAACTACAAAAGGCTAAAATGAAATAGGAAAAAAATGTTTCTAGGCACGCTATACCTTACTGAACAATGGTGCTAATCTCGCTCATGAAGACCTAATCCATATCTTTGAGGTGCTATATACATGTATTAGTATGGTGATATGAACTATTCATGGTAACTAATGGCAGTACACATATCTATTATGACCAAAATGAGGAAAATTTGTTCTAAAATTGACAAGAACTATAAAATAATAGTCTTTATCTATCTATAATAAAATAATGGTCTTTATCTATCTATAATAAAATAATAGTCTTTATCTATCTATAATAAAATAATAGTCTTTATCTATCTATAATAAAATAATAGTCTTTATGTATCTATAATAAAATAATAGTCTTTATCTATCTATAATAAAATAATAGTCTTTATCTATCTATAATTAAATAATAGTCTTTATCTATCTATAATAAAATAATAGTCTTTATCTATCTATTATAAAATAATAGTCTTTATCTATCTATAATAAAATAACAGTCTTTATCTATCTATAATAAAATAATAGTCTTTATGTATCTATAATAAAATAATAGTCTTTATCTATCTATAATAAAATAATAGTCTTTATCTATCTATAATTAAATAATAGTCTTTATCTATCTATAATAAAATAATAGTCTTTATCTATCTATAATAAAATAATAGTCTTTATGTATCTATAATAAAATAATAGTCTTTATCTATCTATAATTAAATAACAGTCTTTATCTATCTATAATAAAATAATAGTCTTTATCTATCTATAATAAAATAATAGTCTTTATCTATCTATAATAAAATAATAGTCTTTATCTATCTATAATAAAATAATAGTCTTTATCGATCTATAATAAAATAATGGTCTTTATGTATCTATAATAAAATAACAGTCTTTATCTATCTATAATAAAATAATAGTCTTTATCTATCTATAATAAAATAACAGTCTTTATCTATCTATAATAAAATAATAGTCTTTATCTATCTATAATAAAATAATAGTCTTTATCTATCTATAATAAAATAATAGTCTTTATCTATCTATAATAAAATAATAGTCTTTATCTATCTATAATAAAATAATAGTCTTTATCGATCTATAATAAAATAATGGTCTTTATGTATCTATAATAAAATAACAGTCTTTATCTATCTATAATTAAATAATAGTCTTTATCTATCTATAATAAAATAATAGTCTTTATCTATCTATAATAAAATAATAGTCTTTATCTATCTATAATAAAATAATAGTCTTTATCTATCTATAATAAAATAATGGTCTTTATCTATCTATAATAAAATAATAGTCTTTATCTATCTATAATTAAATAATAGTCTTTATCTATCTATAATAAAATAATAGTCTTTATCTATCTATAATTAAATAACAGTCTTTATCTATCTATAATAAAATAATAGTCTTTATCTATCTATAATAAAATAATAGTCTTTATCTATCTATAATAAAATAACAGTCTTTATCTATCTATAATAAAATAACAGTCTTTATCTATCTATAATAAAATAACAGTCTTTATCTATCTATAATTAAATAATAGTCTTTATGTATCTATAATAAAATAATGGTCTTTATCTATCTATAATAAAATAATAGTCTTTATCTATAATTAAATAACAGTCTTTATCTATCTATAATAAAATAATGGTCTTTATCTATCTATAATAAAATAATAGTCTTTATCTATAATTAAATAATAGTCTTTATCTATCTACAATAAAATAATGGTCTTTATCTATCTATAATAAAATAATAGTCTTTATCTATCTATAATAAAATAATAGTCTTTATCTATAATTAAATAATAGTCTTTATCTATCTATAATAAAATAATAGTCTTTATGTATCTATAATAAAATAATGGTCTTTATCTATCTATAATAAAATAATAGTCTTTATCTATAATTAAATAATAGTCTTTATCTATCTATAATAAAATAATAGTCTTTATCTATCTATAATAAAATAATAGTCTTTATCTATCTATAATTAAATAATAGTCTTTATCTATCTATAATAAAATAACAGTCTTTATCTATCTATAATTAAATAATAGTCTTTATGTATCTATAATAAAATAATAGTCTTTATCTATCTATAATAAAATAATAGTCTTTATCTATCTATAATAAAATAATAGTCTTTATCTATAATTAAATAATAGTCTTTATCTATCTATAATAAAATAATAGTCTTTATGTATCTATAATAAAATAATGGTCTTTATCTATCTATAATAAAATAATAGTCTTTATCTATCTATAATAAAATAATAGTCTTTATCTATCTATAATAAAATCATAGTCTTTATGTATCTATAATAAAATAATAGTCTTTATCTATCTATAATAAAATAATAGTCTTTATCTATCTATAATAAAATAACAGTCTTTATCTATCTATAATAAAATAATGGTCTTTATCTATCTATAATAAAATAATAGTCTTTATCTATCTATAATAAAATAATAGTCTTTATCTATCTATAATAAAATAATAGTCTTTATCGATCTATAATAAAATAATGGTCTTTATGTATCTATAATAAAATAACAGTCTTTATCTATCTATAATAAAATAATAGTCTTTATCTATCTATAATAAAATAACAGTCTTTATCTATCTATAATAAAATAATAGTCTTTATCTATCTATAATAAAATAATAGTCTTTATCTATCTATAATAAAATAATAGTCTTTATCTATCTATAATAAAATAATAGTCTTTATCTATCTATAATAAAATAATAGTCTTTATCGATCTATAATAAAATAATGGTCTTTATGTATCTATAATAAAATAACAGTCTTTATCTATCTATAATTAAATAATAGTCTTTATCTATCTATAATAAAATAATAGTCTTTATCTATCTATAATAAAATAATAGTCTTTATCTATCTATAATAAAATAATAGTCTTTATCTATCTATAATAAAATAATGGTCTTTATCTATCTATAATAAAATAATAGTCTTTATCTATCTATAATTAAATAATAGTCTTTATCTATCTATAATAAAATAATAGTCTTTATCTATCTATAATTAAATAACAGTCTTTATCTATCTATAATAAAATAATGGTCTTTATCTATCTATAATAAAATAATAGTCTTTATCTATAATTAAATAATAGTCTTTATCTATCTATAATAAAATAATAGTCTTTATCTATCTATAATAAAATAATAGTCTTTATCTATCTATAATTAAATAATAGTCTTTATCTATCTATAATAAAATAACAGTCTTTATCTATCTATAATTAAATAATAGTCTTTATGTATCTATAATAAAATAATAGTCTTTATCTATCTATAATAAAATAATAGTCTTTATCTATCTATAATAAAATAATAGTCTTTATCTATAATTAAATAATAGTCTTTATCTATCTATAATAAAATAATAGTCTTTATGTATCTATAATAAAATAATGGTCTTTATCTATCTATAATAAAATAATAGTCTTTATCTATCTATAATAAAATAATAGTCTTTATCTATCTATAATAAAATCATAGTCTTTATGTATCTATAATAAAATAATAGTCTTTATCTATCTATAATAAAATAATAGTCTTTATCTATCTATAATAAAATAACAGTCTTTATCTATCTATAATAAAATAATAGTCTTTATCTATCTATAATTAAATAATAGTCTTTATCTATCTACAATAAAATAATGGTCTTTATCTATCTATAATAAAATAATAGTCTTTATCTATCTATAATAAAATAACAGTCTTTATCTATCTATCATTAAATAATAGTATTTATCTATCTATAATTAAATAATAGTCTTTATCTATCTATAATTAAATAACAGTCTTTATCTATCTATAATTAAATAACAGTCTTTATCTATCTATAATAAAATAACAGTCTTTATTTATCTATAATAAAATAATAGTCTTTATCTATCTATAATTAAATAACAGTCTTTATCTATCTATAATTAAATAACAGTCTTTATCTATCTATAATAAAATAATGGTCTTTATCTATCTATAATAAAATAATGGTCTTTATCTATCTATAATAAAATAACAGTCTTTATCTATCTATAATTAAATAATAGTCTTTATCTATCTATAATAAAATAATAGTCTTTATCTATCTATAATTAAATAATGGTCTTTATCTATCTATAATAAAATAATAGTCTTTATCTATCTATAATAAAATAATGGTCTTTATCTATCTATCATAAAATAATAGTCTTTATCTATCTATAATTAAATAATAGTCTTTATCTATCTATAATAAAATAATAGTCTTTATCTATCTATAATTAAATAATGGTCTTTATCTATCTATAATAAAATAATAGTCTTTATCTATCTATAATTAAATAATAGTCTTTATCTATCTATAATAAAATAATAGTCTTTATCTATCTATAATAAAATAATGGTCTTTATCTATCTATAATAAAATAATAGTCTTTAATAAAGCGAAAACAAAACACTATGGCTTGACAGTTTCACAGCAGTATTTTCTAAAATCTTTTGGAAACATATTGGATATGCCTTGGTGAAAGCCAGGTATTTCAGATATAAACGGAAATTATATCCTGCTAGAAATAAAATGTTATAATAATAATACCAAAAGACAATAAATCTTAATCACACACACACACACACACACACACACACACATATATATATATATATATATATATATATATATATATATATATATATATATATATATATATATATATATATTTTTTTTTTTTTTTTTTTCACGGACATACAGACATATATACCTATATGTATGCTGATAATTTAAAAATAAAAAGAAAACTACATTTGGATGTTTCCTTTTTCTTTATTAAGTTTAATATCAATCTAGAGAACATTTGAGAAGATTTCCAGTATTTATAAATAATGACTTGAATGCCTAGGTAGGACAGAGAAACATATGGACTTGAACACAGCGTCGTTATATCACAAAATATACCAGAGATTATTGGATTTGTTTACATGATGTACACCAACATTTGTTTTAGAAATACCTTACTCAACCTAGAATATCCTGATATAAAAATACGGATTATGATTAGTTTTCTTTTATGTGACTAGTTGGAAGGATAGTTCAAAGAGCAATACAAAATAGAAAACATGGGCATAAAATTTATATCTCATCAATGTTAGTTGTTTTAGTTTTTTGTTTCAATATTTCTAAAATTAATATTTTATTGAGGGGGTGTCTTTTCTTTTCTTATATATTATTCAATTGGTCTCGTTGGTCATTGGTTGTGTGCATTTGTGAAAGACCATAGGATCCCAGTTTTCTCAGATGCACAAATTTTCATATTTCACCAGAATGTTGCTTGGCATTTTCCGATTTCTGTGTATCTGCCATTTTTTTCAGTCCAAAGTGACATTCTTCTACTTTAGCCAAAGTAGACAACAACTTATTCTTAATAATTAATAAATGTTTTGAAATATACATACATACATACATACATACATACATACATACATACATACATACATACATACATACATACATACATACACCCATCAACAAAGCATTGCACGACTCTACAACCTTACTCAAAGCACAGAAAGCGATACTTCTGCTTTCCAGTGGCAAAGCACCTGGTTCAGACTCCATTCCAGCTGAACTCTACAAGGAAGGGAGCATAACCCTGATTGAAAGGCTCCACCAACTGTTTACTGATGTGACAGCAAGTGACGTTTCTCAAGAAATCAAAGATTCTTCCATGATCCACATGTAAAGGGAATTGACTTGGACAGGCTTGCGACAACCATCGCGGTATAACCCATATCTCAATTGTAGGAAAGATACCAGATTCCTACTTTACCGCCTCACTACGCACCTTGACCAGGAACTCCTGCCAGAAAGTCAGTGTGGATTCTGAAAGAACGCGGGATCATCATCTTGGTGTTGCCCGCCAGGCAGCTACAGAGAAATGTCAAGAGCAAAACGCCGATCTTTTCTCCATCTACGTCGACTTGACGAAGACCTTTGATACTGTCAGCAGAGAAGGCTTGTTGAAGGTAATAGCCAGTACGGATGCCTGAGAAAATGTATATCCATGGTGCAGCATTTCCACCAGGGCATGCAGGCAGAAGTTCAGGATAATGGAGAGACATCTGAGTCATTCTCAGCAACCAATGACGTCAAGTAGAGTTATGTTCTGGTACGGACACTGTTCAGTCTATTGCTTTCCGCCACTGCTAACTAAGGCTTTTAGACACAGAAAGGATGGCGTCAGCATCAGTTATTGTACAGAAGGAAAACTACTAAACCTCAGGAGGCTTCAAGCGCAAACCAAGGTTATGAAAGACACCATTACGGATTTCTGAATTTGCTGATGACTAAATCCTCAATGCCGGCTCAAAAGCCGACCTGCAACACAGCTTTAGCAAGTTCTCCAGCTCCTAAACAAGCTTTGGTCTCACTATCAGTACCAAGAAAATTGAAGTCCAGCATCAGCCGGCCCCAGGAAAGCCCTATGTCAAGTCGAACATATCACCGTCAACAGCCAAACTCTCAGTAGTGATCTTCTTCACCTACCTTGGCAGCACATTGTCACAGAGCGTCACTACTGATGACGAGGTGAACTTTCGTATGCAAATGAACATTCATAGCAAGGATTTGCATCAACAGCCACATGCGCACGCACAGAACAGAGCCTCTACCTCCAGCCCTCGGATGACTAGATTGGTTATTGTCGAATCGACGAACGAACAACAAGGTATATATGTATGTATGTATGTATGTATGTATGTATGTATGTATGTATGTATGTATGTATGTATGTATGTATGTATGTAGAGCAGTTAATTATTAGCCGCATTGATAAGATGTGTCACGTTGTAGAAGAAACCAGATTTCAACATGGGTATGTTAGACCCTGAGGCTATAATTTTTCGCAGTAAAAATGTATGAAGATATCCGGCCAATTAATTGACAAACCCATAAACCCGGGTTATTTTTCCCAAAGCCAGTTACGTAACATTGTTCACAGGTAGGTGACGATTTCTTTTTTGGAACAAGGGATCATCAAACTGTATCTAAACATCCTTGACGGATGGTTGAGAGGGATGATGTAGGAAAATCAACCTCCAATCGGAATTGAGCAAGGCGTGCCAAACATTAGAATCTTGAGTTTAAATATATCATCTTTGGAACCAAAATGTTAGTAGGGTTACAACTATTTTGTGAGAGACAAGGCAAAAATGCACAACTACTCCGAGACCATTCGTTATTGGAGGGAATGTTATTCTGAGAAAAAATAAGAGCTTCGAAACAGGTTAGTTATTATTTGCTCGATTGTTGTGAAATATTACTGCAAAGTATGTGTACTTTAATTATTGCAGTATATATATATATATATATATATATATATATATATATATATATATATATATATATATATATATATATATATATATTGAGTACGTAGAATTACCATTGTAGTTTGATTCATTCGTAGTGTTTGATATACATGCATATTGTGAGATATGAGCAATGTGATGTGTAGAATCAATGTTGTATTTCGCTATTGGGTTAATTCGTATTAACCTCATGCATTTCTTCATTTAATATTATAGATTTGCGAATGTTGAATTGACTTATAAACTTTGTATAATGTTGCGGTGTGCAACATTAGTATAGGACTTTGCCTTTTTGTTTATTCTTGTAGGAGTATCATGTGTATGGAATTATTTGTGCATGAATATGTGCATATCTGTGAATACTTGTAGATGTGCAACGTACATAAATGCATCTGATTATATTATATTGTTCTGTTTATAATAAGATTGAGAATTTATATATACATGTATAAATACCGTGTACACTTAGCAGGGAGAATGTGTATTTCGATGGGCACGAATGCGTGAACAAAAAACGGTAATGGCCTATCTGATGATATTGATGTTAGTGTGAGTTACATAGCAAAAGGAATATGCTTTGCTAATGTCCTTGTATGTATTCTTTAGAGGCTTTTAGGGACCAGAGGAAATTACTCAGTGCAGTGGTCCTAGTCTCTGGGAAACAAACGAGAAGTTTTAGGGACCAGAGGGAATTACTCAGTGCAGTGGTCCGAGTCTCTGGGAGACAAAAAGAGAAGGAAGACCAGAAAGAACAGAGTTGGAGCTTGAAAGAAGAACGGAGGGAGAGAAAGGAAAAGAGAAGAAGAAAGATACAGATGTGTAGGACTCAGGACAGAAGGGAAAATTTCACACACTAATTCAAAGGATGAACTAGGCCGTCACTTGGGTGAGTGATATGATTTTAGCTGAATTGTATTTGAGAGATTACTGTTGAATTATTGTTATATAAATTTCACAATTTGTTTATTCATTAATTTAAATATCGGCACCACTGACTGGGAAATCTGAGCTTTGCATCTCTCTATCACTACTTCAATTTCTAACAAAAAAATGAGACAGGGTGGGTCGTCTGTATTAATTTAAATAATTGGGAGCACTCAACCCCAAACGGGAAGCAACATAAACATAATGTTTGCTTACAGTTTGTATCTAGTCTATAATTTAGTTCTAAAATCTTTTTCAAAACGCCCAGTTCACATTTTGATAGATATTTTAAGATACTGTGTGTGCCAGTATCAATACTATTCAACACAGTGCAAACCAACAGAAGATCGATAGTGAGGACAATGGATCGGAAAGAAATGGCAGAAAGATATATGAGCAAGCTGTGTTAAATGCACGAAAATTCGAAGTAGTTTGATACATTTGTCAATGTTTTTTTATTTTATAATTTTGATGCACAAAAGATGACAAAATGATCATTGGAAAAATAAATACTAGCGTATAACGGACGATAAATAAAACGTACTAAAGTTCATTTCAATCACAAATCGTAATCTCAATAAAGTTTTTCAGTTTTGAATTATTTTCAATGCAAAAGTAAAGCCAGGATGGTTATTTTTAACGTTATACGGTTTGCTTTAGCAATCAACGGCATGATCCAGATCCGACTTCCCATGTGCTGCTGAAACGTCTTTCGTCATCAATGACCTTGCCGAATGAGGTAACGAAGTCATTGCTGGGTTCATTGTCATAGGACCCAAGAAGACCAGCTATTTTACCGTAGTACCAACCACTCATAGTGAACGTGTATCTATCCAGTAAGGTGTTGTAGACGACAAGGAAATTGTTCTTGGCGTCTAGCGTGACCGTGCTTCCATCAGTGCTGATAAGGACGTTGTTGTAACTGTAGGGCAGATCCTTTGGTTCTGCATCAACAAGGATCTGGAAAAGTAATTTTTTCGAATAATCAGTGCATTAATAAGACTCAATAATTATTGAATATTTTAATTCAATTAACTATTATTTAAACTCCAACTGGATGGGGAATAAACATTGGCATACCCTTCACTAATATGTGACCTTTACATGCCATGATGTCAATAACATACCAACCACGACCTCTACCTTGTGATCATTATATTTATATGCTTTATCACCTAAATATAGTCCGTATTTTCTCATTCATTGCTTAATGTAAGCCTCTCCTACTGACTTTACCAAATAAAGTTTTACTTTCAGGGTAACCGCTCAGGTGGCGTAGTGGTTAGAGCGTTTGTATAGGAAACGGGAGGTCGTGGGTTCGAGCCCTGGCTGAGTCATACCAAAGACGTTCAAAAATGTTATTAACAGCTACCTCGCTTGGCGTTCAGCATAGAGGTTGGTGTTATGACTGGTAGGTATGATGTCAGGATAATCTGACTGGGTGGGGCATCATGATACATGTCTGCGGCATGATGCCCCAGTGTTAGACATCACTATAAACTACCACACTGCAGACATCGTAGCGATATGACTCAACATTTGTTAAAGGTATGTTAAAATCCCAATCAGACACACATACTTTTGGGAGATTTATATTTCTCACCTTTCCTCCCTTCAGCATCTCGATTGTTTTGCCTTGGAAGATGACGATGATTTCCTTCTCATTATCGTTTTTGAGAATGATGGAAAAGTTTCCATTCTTAAAGTCTCTGGCAAGGATGAAGGTACAGGAACTACTCAAGGTATATGTCTTGCCATCAAATGTAGTGATTACATATCCTTCAAGTGTGGCTTGACCTGGAAAAACATAAGAAAAGGAAGAATTCAAATTTATGACGATATTATAGCCTACTGATAGTTAATTACATCATCTAGGCATACATGGTCTGACAAATATGCCATTATATGTTCAGTTAGAGAATTAGAGAAAATATCAGTGAGGAAACAAATTATTTTCACCGACCGCTAACAATTTATACATGTGATATCAACTATTGTTTAAGATTATTAATATTTTTGTTGCCCTCAGAATGGCGAAGAAAATCATAATTATGTAAAAGCTGAACTAGCATTGCTCTGCCATTGATGATCATAGTCTGCTGTTTAAAGATCTCAAAGAGCAACATATATGTTTGCCTGTAAAGAACATTCTAATGTAATTTCTTTTGTTGGTCGTAGAAAGTTTACTGTTTCTTATCACTAGGTAAATGTAATTGAAACGTATATGTAGGTAATTGAGTGAATACTTGTCGTGAATTACCTTTAAATGGTGGGAGCCAGTTTTTATAGTCGCTGCCTGGAATGTAGGAGGATGTATCAAAAGAACCTGGTAGGTAACCATTGATCCTGTTAAAATACTTTCTAATATTGAAAACAGGAAGGACGTCAAGTGATTGCAGAGGGATGGGAAGGTAAATATCAGCTTGAATTTCACCATTGACTGGGTCGTATACGGTGATGCCACTGTTGCTCATGTTGATGAAGTGCTGCATGAAGGTCAGCTCCTCTTCCACAGCTCTACGGATGGTGAAATATATTTTCTTTAGGACAAGCTTCATGTTCTCTTCGATCTCCCAGTACTTGCAAGCATTCTTGCCCTGAATTGGGAAATTTGGGAATTAGTATTCTTTAGAAATTAAATTGACTGTGGTTTTGATAGGAACATATACCGTAGAACGAAGAAAATAAATGTTGTATCCTACTTAAATTAGGCAAGGGATATTGTGTAATTTGCATGATAATAAATCATAATGATCGGATAAGATTTGTTTTGTATTAAACGCAATATTGTAAATAGGACCCAAGCGAATAAAACAAATGAAAGTAAGTTCAAATTCAACTCTCAAAGTATTAGATACGAGTAAAGATAAAACTAGTAAAGTCATTTGAAAGTTAAATAGATAGTTGTACGTTTTGTGTGTTTGTTTGCTTTCGTTGCCTTGTTTTATGGATAGTATCCATGGCATGCGAATAGGGCTTGCATGCTTAAGAAGCACAAGGACGGTCTTTGGCTGGTTAACCTAATTGTCATTGCCCTACTACCATAAAGAATAAATAACATATTTGGAAGTATCCTATTCTCCTGAACAAGGTCAACAGAATGTGTTATTGTCTTACACACACGTTGAAGAGCCATCTCTAAAAGAACACTATTAACTTAATCATATATTGAAGAATGCTCTGTAAGGGGTCAACACAAGTTTTTATTGCATTACTCACATGCTGAAGAGTGCTTTGCAAAAGGTCGATATTATCTCTTCCCAGCAGATTGGTGAGGTGATTATTAACAAGCTCGTGGGTGTTGTAGATGACAGAGCTGTACTGGTGAGCCATGTCAGTGAATGATTGCTTCATGGGGTAACTCTGCAACTTCTGAAGGTATGAGACGATTTGTGGATCTCTGGCAAGGTCTGAAAAAGGTATTTCAATATTATGTTTTCTACTTTCAAAAACACATACATCACTATTTGATATAATAGGTAATTAACATGCACATTTTATTTTAACTGTAAACCGTATATTTTATAGCATTTGGTATAAACTGCCAATACAATACAGTGTAGCACAAACTGATTTTTGAGGACGAGGGAATGAAACTATTGACACTCTTAGTTCATGCTTGGTATTTTTAAAAGAATTATGTATCAGTCATATACATGAAAATCTTACCTGTCAGCTTCATCCTGCTTGTATATTGTGGAGACACTTTATCAAGAAGGTAAAAGTAGAGTGAAGGCATCTCGTCCATGATCACCTAAAAAAATGATTATATCCATCACAATATTTTCCGACATGATCTTGCATTATTAAAAAGTGACTGATTTTTTTTAAAAAAATAGATTTTTTTATAACAAAGATAACAAAATCTGTACTTTTTTGGTTCTTAGGACAAGGGTGCGATTGGACTTAACATAAATAAATATTAATGAAACGGTCTGCAACAATTTCTAATTTCAGTAATTTCAGTAATAAAAGACTAATACAACTAGAAGAAAGCAAACCATATTAAATATGAAGAAAACAATTACGAGTATTTGAAGATAAGAGCAGTAACGAGGTAAAAAGAGGCAGTTTAAAATTTGTTGTATGATTTTGGTTCAGACACAAAAACAACGTACGTTCAGTTTTTCTTCCAATGCATGCATCATTCGTTTAGTATGATACGCCGTCCACTCCTTACTGGGAACTAAATAATCCACGGATAGTTGGTTTAGCTCCTGATATTTGATTCTGTTGCAATAGAAGGGAAATTACAGGCGTGGATGAGGAATTAATTTCTCGAGCAAATATACAAGATATCATATTTGTGAATCATGCTGTTAAAAGATTAATATTCCTAAGTTATTATTTGATTTTTTGATATGCAGCATTGATTCAGGATTTTCCAAATGTTATGATACATCCCATTACCATAGTTCACCTAGATAGTCAGATAATGTTTTCTAGATAACAATTATTCTAGACCAATATTATTTATAAGGAATTTAGTGTATTGTAGTGGGATGGTTCCCCTGTTAGAATATAGCTGTAACAATTATGTGAATACGTTAATAGTTATCAGTCATAACTACATGGTATGAAGTATGATATCTTATACCATTCTCTGACTAGGAATCGAAGCATATTAAATTAGTGTTAATTGATAAGGATATTAAATTAATATTAATTGATAAGGATAATAAATTGTTACAGATTGAGATGGTTGCATATATTTGTCTGAAAAAAGTGGGTTTTGTTTTGAACTACGTACATAATGCTGTCGACAATATCTTTAAGGTGATAGTCATTGTTGTCGTACATGGCTCTGAGAGAATCGAGATCCCCTCTGAAAGCCGCAAAATCCTCATCAAATACTTGACTGATCCTTCTGGATTTTAGGTAAATCTCATCATCAACATTTTTCCTCAGCTCCTTTAGAGTGTTTTGGAAGTTCACCATGTACTTCTCTGACTTCACATTGATGAAACTCTAGTAAAGGGGGATCGCGTGTGATTTTTATTCATATATTATAACAATCATTAATTATAACACGAAATTGTGAAATCAATATTTAAGAGAAACGAGAGTATGACATATTCAGAACATTTCCTGACTAACGAAATACAATTAGAAAAACGCTTTATATGAGATGATCCTTGAAGATGTAAAATACTAAATCATATTGATTCTTGTAAATGCCACGAAGTTACAAGTTTATCATATAAAGAGCAGTTATTTGGAGTAAACATATTGGCAGTTGCTCAAATCATTGAATACAAATACTAGGTGAGATTTTGTATGAAAATTTGTGACGAAGAGTTATTTTATTTTGGTAAAGCTAAAGAATTTTAACACAACAATTTGAAACATTGATTTTATAAAGGGTTTAATTGTTATGTGTACGGTGTGTTGTTAATATACCCGAAGGTCACGGACGATGCTCGGTCTCCAGTGTACACGGCTGTGTAGTAGGGTAGAGGTGTTTAATCGAAGCGACACCATACCGTCTGTGATGCGTCCGCCGCCGCTGGTCACGTGATAAATTTCAGCTGCCACAGCCGAACTGTTTATATACCTGGCACTGATCTGGAGAGCGTCACGAGGATTGTCTTTGAAAGAAATATAGCGAGACGTGAAGATATTCCATATACCAATTTTACTTTAAGCAGCGTAAAAAGAGTCTAATCTGTTTACTATTGTTGAATTGTCCAAGTCTGTTATATATTAATATTTCTTTACTATTTCTCAGCAGTAATGAAGATATTTCTTGGAACATCAAAATGTTGGTAATAGAGCTCATATGAATGGTCAGAAATTGAATCCTAAATTTAAGTTTCTCAAGAGTCTAACTAGAATCTTATTTCTTATTCTTACCGATATCATAGTTCATATGAAAATTGATGGCCCGTCCTACTGGATCTAGAGACAACTCTGTGGTCATATCAAAAGCATTTCTCAGAATAACTGTGTAAGGAGCCTCTGTGCGAACGTTTCCTGAGATCTGGATGTTTTGCAGTGGTGTATCAGCCTGAAATGTTATAAATAACTCATTCAGTCAATGATGATAACCTCATTATGACTGTCTCATAAGTATCATTAAAAACTTGCTAAAAGAACTGGCGAATTATTGGGAAGACGTCTTTGCTTCATCCTAGTTAGACACATTATGTGTTAAAATGGAAAATATTGTCTTTTTAATGAGACATATAATTTATGTTAGCTACATACGATTAACGGTAGATGACTGATATAATATTAAATCAGTACATAAATCAACTAATTTTGCAGCTTTATTTTGAAGCGGAAATATCATCCATACCTTGAAAGTCATTTGTTTGCGGACGCTGTCGAGTTCTCCATTAATACCAATGGATTTAGTTTCACCGCGAGCTGTGAGGTAGGAAAGGTCGAAACCAGCTGATATCTTGTCACTAGAGCTTCCAACATGACTCTTCAGGCTGATATCGACACTGGTGTAGGGATGACTGATTCCCAAAGAAAAACTGTAGTTCTTGCTGAAGGATCCGACTGACAAATCAACCAAACGAGTGAAAACAGAGAGGGTCTTTCTAGAATCCGTGGAAAAGGACAGTTGTGTTTTCCCGTCGAAAATGACGGCTCCTCTGTTCAAGACCATCTCCGATCCAACTTTGAAGTCCTGTAAATGAAAAGAAACCACATCTTTATTTTAATACCGAATATTACGTGTCTATGGATCTTTCATTTAATGTATATTTCAAATAAATTTGTCAAGTAAAAGCAAATTAGATTTCGTCACACTGCCAAGAAATTAGACATTTGCCATTACAAAGTCAAATGGAAAGTTAAAAACGTAATGAAATGTTAGGAAATGAACATATTTGAATTTGAAATGAAACTTCTTCACTCATTAACAAGACGGATTCATTTAGAGAAACGCTCACCTTCCCAATGGTCGGCATCATCAGGGTCACGTCGGCTTTTAGGAAGTCATCCTGAGGTGTAATGTCAGCTGTAAAAGCAATTTTCTTGTTTGGGTCAGAATCAGCATCCCAGAGGAAGGAACCTTCAGTGTGACTGGTGTAACTATTGGTCCTTTTGGTTCCCGTCAGTGCTAACGTTCTAGAAGGAAGTCTAACCTTCAAGCGGGAGTTCTCCTGGTCCAGCGACAGTTCGTAACCCATCATTTGTGATACCGGAGATCCCCAGTTCAAATTCGCTTGGCTTGAAAATCCATTTCGGGTATTTATGTGTTTGAAGTTGAGACTGGTGCTTATTGACGAGGTGAAAGGAGTATTCAGATAGATAGCTGTCTCAAAATTACGCCACTCCCCACTGTGGCTGACTCTGGCTTCCATGGATTCAAATCCTTGCAAAGGTGTAGTTAACTGTAGTTTGCCAGTCATAGGTATCACAGTGAGATCAACACTACCAGCTAGTGCTATGACACTATCTCTGCTCAAAGATATTTTGGCTTCACCAGAATACATTCCAGTTCTAGATTCTAGTTTACCTTTCATGCTCATTTCCTCGTACCCTGGAAACGAGGTTTTAACATCAAGACCAAAATTCATTGGGATAGTGGAGGCCTGAATCAGTGCAGTTATGCTTTGGCGTGCGCAGTCAATCTGAGCATTGCATCTGAAGCCGTTCTTATTTCCATTGTGCTCGTATGAGACTTTATTGTACTCGTAACCAGTAAAAGGTGTTCTTACCTCAAAAGAGGTCCGAAGCTGATGCCAGTTATATCCGTAATGGCTGAAGTCCCATCCGATCGTTTTACTCATGTCATACTTGATGGAACCACGAGTTGAGATTTTTCCGAGATTCCACAAATGTTCGAAAGACAGCCCAATGTCCCTAAAGTTTTCAAGGGGTGTTCGAAGCGACATTGAACCTTGAATTATGGAATCGCTTTTTAGGGAGGCCTCGACCTTTGATTCTTTACCCATAAAATTTGCCGAGGCAGTGGTTTTAAAGTTAGTGAAAGGTCCTTCGTGATGCAAAGTCAGTTGAGAGGATCTGCTGGTCCCTTCGAGGATAATTGTGGCCGTAGATTTAAAGTCAATGGTCTGGAGACTGTTTTTGAATAGCAGCTCTGTTGAAAGTCCATTCTGGCTACCCATGTAGGCTTCAAGAGTAGAGACAAGGTTGTTAAAATCGCCATCTTGATTATAGCTCAGCGTGAGGTCCTCGGTGTATGGGTTTGTAAAGATTGCTCTTGTCTGCAGCTTGTTTCCGATAATATTGTGATTGTATGACCCTGAAATTGTCTTTTGCGAAGCATAGGTGACTTTTGCTTCTGCTACTAGGTTGGAAAGATCCCCTACCCTTCTGAAACTGAATGCAATGTTTTCAAAGTCAGTAATGGGCGTTTTGATGGAAATTGCACCTACAGATGACCCGTCAAAGGCAAGAGTGGCATCAATTTCGAATTTCTGTAGCGACTGAATCATTTCCGCATGGGTCTGAATATTGGGAAAGCTGCCCTGGTGTCGGAATGATATGCTGTTCTGTTCCCAGTCGACGATTGGGCTTTTGATTATGATGGTTCCCTCAAGAATCTTTCTCCAACTAACCCTTCCATTTATTTCGTAGGCTTTTTCGGGAGAGTAGTTTATTTTAGCATTGGATTCAATGTTTTTATAACCCATCACATGGCTGAATGATATTTCTTTATTGTCAAGATATGGAATTGAGCTTTGCACTTTGACGTTCCCAGTAATACCGTTATCAGTGGTGAACGATATGTCACTTGCACCTGTTTCTCCCAAAGCCTTTCCGTTAACATGGATCTTAAAATTGGATGGCTGACCATCGAATCTAAAAGATCCCGATGTATCGCTCATGAATGGAGTTTTGATTTCTATGGATCCTTCTGTTGGCGAGGCTCTGAACATTACGTTGGCATACATCCTCTTCTGTCCATAGTTGAAATCAAAGTCTGATTTGAAGTCTGACAATTGTCCATTGTGGTTAAAATTTCCAGTGAGGAGCGAGGTGACAGGCGTAAGGAAGCTCAGTTGTCCGCTTACTTTATTATCACTTTCGAACATGGCTCTCGTGGAAATCAGTTTTTCTTTTTCCTTTCTCAATTCAAACGATGTTTGGAACCGTCTCAGATTTCCGTCAAAATTAAAGTTGCCCCCTAGTTGCCGAAATCCTTGCAGAGGCGTTGTCATCTCGATGTTTGCGATGATTACGTTGTCTGCTTGGTAGTTAGCATCAAGATGAAACATCCTCTCTCCCCCATAGAGCATAGTAGAATGAGCTTCAAGGCTAGCTGAACTTGTTGTAGCATTAAATTTGATGCTAGTGTCCTTGAAAAATGGAGTCTTCACTACAATGCTCCCTTCCAATTTTGGTTGTACTTTGAAAATTAAATCACCTTCGCTTCTCTTGTTTGCAATGAAACATTCAGCGTGGCATTTAAAATTGGCCAGATGCCCGTCGTGCCGAATAGCGATGCTTGTTCTCTCATAACCTTGCACTGGAGTAGCTACAACTACTTCGAGGTTGAAATCTGGCCGAGTGGCGAACACAGTCATTGCACTAAACCTTCTTTTTCCAAAGGACAGCGTTGCCTCTGATCTCATATTAGAAATATCACCATTGTATTCCAAGGTAGCGATGACATCGTCGAACTCTGGTGACTGAACCGACACACTTCCACTTATTTTTCCAATCAGGTTCAGACTTACGTCCCCAGATGTTGTCTTTGACCCCAATGTAACCTCAGCATGACTTTTGAAGTTTGATACGGCTCCATTGTGTTCGAAAGAGGCCTTCATTGGACTGAACCATGATGATTGGAGAGAAAAGCGTCCTTCTACATTTGTGTTCCAGCTGAATTGAATATCGCTCTCAACTTTTTTATCGCCAAACGATGATTCAGCGTGGCTTCTGAATGCATTGAGAGGTCCAGAGTGCGTGAAGATGACACGAATTGTTTCGAAACTAGTAGAGCCAATGGTTAAACTGCCTTCGATATTTTCGTCGGTATCAAATGTTACATCCACTTCTGTCTTTTCGACGCCAAAGCCTGCTTCCGCGTGACATTTGAAAGATGAAAGTCCTCATGCATGTTCAAAGGATGCTTGGAAGGGTCTGAACATTGTTGATCGAAGAGATAGATTTCCAGCCAACTTATCCTTTGTGTTGAATGAAACATCAGCTTCTATTTTTCTGTCACCAACAGATATTTCTCCGTGAGAAGATAAATCAGATAGGTCTCCGTTTTTCTCGATGGCTACATTTATGTCTTGCACGAAAGGAAATCTTAGAGTGAATTTGAAGTCAATCTTTGTACTGGTATCAAAACTGCTCCGTAGCAAAACAGGAGTATTGGTACCGTAGGTCAATCCAGCATTGGTCATGAAGTTGGTTATTTCACCTGCGTGGTCAATGTTGGCTTCAATGTCACTGAAGTATGGGGATTTTACGCTCATCCATCCACGAAGACGCGGATTTGTCGCGAAAGTGATGTCCATTTCATGTTTATTATTTCCGACGCTAATTTCTGCGTGGCTATTAGAGTTGGAAATTGTTCCACGGTAGTAGGTAGCAGCGTTGATTCTTTCATATCCTTTAAAAGGTGTTGTGATGGTAATGTCGATCTCAATGTTTGGATTGAATGTGCAGGAGACTTTACCGGTCAGTTGATTATTTCCGTAGGACATCTGTAGACCAGATTGGAAGGTAGATGGTTGACCTTCATGCTCTAAAGAAACGTCCACTGGGCTAAAGAAAACCGACTGTACCGAAAGCTTGCCAGTAAGTTTTTGAGTTATAGATATCGAAGAACCAATGTGTAACTGTTGGACTTCTCCATACAATAATTCAGCACTGGAATCGAATTTCTTGCTGCTTCCAATGAACTCAAATGATGATGCTATGTCCTCGGTGAATGGATTCTTTAGCGAAACACTTCCTTCAATATTCGGGTAGATTGTTACAGCCATGTCTCCTATAGTTTCCTTATTCATTACAAAGATTTCAAAATGGCTCCTCATTTCTGTTGAACTCATTACATGTTTGAAGGACACACGAGACGTTCTGAAGTCTGGGATTGGCAAATCAATAGATAGATCACCAGTTATGTCTTGCCCTGTGGCCAATGCTACATTCATATCAACCTTCTTAACACCAGCAAGAGCAACTTCTAAATGACCTCTAAAATTCGTCAGGTCACCTGCATGGTTCACAGCAATGTCAATGTCATTAATAAATGGGCATCTGACAGTAATAATTCCCGTTATTCCTTTATTCATATTAAATGTGATATCAGCTTCATGTTTGTCATTATTTATCATTGCTTCCACATGGCCGATCATGTCTCTGGGATATCCACTATGTTTCAAGCGGAACTGTAGTCTCGGTATCGATGACACAGTCGAAATTATGGAAGCTGAGCTATCCAAATAAGCAGGTCTTAAAATAAAGGATGATTTTCCTTCTATGCTGTCTCTATTTACAATAATATTAGCTTCGCAATTAAAGTTGTCCAGTCCACCGACATGTTTGAAGGAAACTCCGATGTTTTCATAGCCAGAAATGGGACTCAAAAATGAGAAAGAACCACTTAAATCTCTGGTTGAGTCAAAGTTAGCGCTGATTTCTATTTTCTGATCAGATCGTCCAAGTTCGCCTCGGCATCTGAAATTTTGTAGAGATCCCGAATGATCAAATGTTGCGGTAAGTTCTTCCAGTCCGTCAAATGGAGTTGTAAGGGAAGCACTTGCATGAACATTGTCTTCAACGTCAAGCCTAGCATCTGCTTGCATCTTCTTTTTGTCGTAGCTTATTAGCCCTGTGACGTGGATATTCTTCTCTGTTCTTTCCAGACTAAAGGACGTAAGGATTGGCTTAAACCATGGACTTTTGATTGTGACAGTACCAGTTGATGTTGACTCATTCTCAAATGAGATGTCTATGGAAACTGTCTCTGCATTTAATACGTATTTTGCTGATGATTGGAAATTGGTTGGAGTTCCACCATAGCTAAACGTCAGTTGATGATTTTCAAAGCGCTTGAATGGTGTTCTAAGCATCAATGATCCAGTCACACCAGAAACAGCGTTCAGTTTAGCTTGAACAAAGATGCTTTGTCGTCCATACTCAGCTTGCATCCTGGTATTAAAGTTAGTCATGAGTCCTTGGTGTGAGAAAGAAGCCTTGACAGGGCTAAAATAAGTACTTGTAATGACAAGGCTACTCATGGTATTTTGTCTGGAGGAAAATGTAAAATCTAATTCGGATTTATCTTCACTGATGAGAATTTCAGCATGCAATTTGAGGTCAGACATGTTGCCACTGTTTGTGAATAATAATTGAGACACCCTGTAGTCCTGTAGCGGAGTTAATAAAGTCAGTTCAACGTTTGTGGAAGGATTTATGTTAATCTTTGCCTCAGCACTATATTTCTTGCCTCGTCCATACAACACCTCTGCACGACTTACAAAATCTCCTAGGGAGCCTGTGTGCAGTAGAGAAACTGATGATTGTTCATATCCATCTATTGGTGTTTGAAGTGTGATATCCGCTTTAACGTTTGAGAGTGTATCAACATTTATAGCCAGGTTGTATTTTCCATTTCGGTCGCCGTCTTGTATGAACTCGAAGTTGGTGTAGTCAAATCCTACAAATGGCGTCGTCAATGTGAACGTTCCTTGAAATTTCCTCAGATCACTCAGGTTGTAGACAGACTCCAGTTTCAAAACTTTCCTTGGCATATATTCTACCTCCAATACGGATGTTCTCGTTTCCCCTGGTTTTTCGCTATTAGCTGTTACCTGAATGTATGGAAGCTGACGGAAAGGTGTGTCGATTCTAAGTTTGCATGACAGTCCATTCACACTATTTAATCTGCCTGAAAGTGATATCTTGTTCAGAACAGGGACTATCTCAACGCTAGCATCAGCAGAAAATGATGAAATGTATCCTTGTCCTCTCACATCAATCTGAAGACTTTGTAGAGATGTATTCGGGGTCTTGATGACCACGTTAAATCGTTTTATAGAGTCAAATCGGTACCGTGTTACTGCTGTGAAGGTACTGCTCGAGCCAACCGATACAAGTACTCCGAACACGTTTTCCTGGTTTTCCGTTTTAACGCTGGTCTGCAGAGATACCTTTCCGTACCCGCTGATAGGTGTTTTCAGTTCAAGTGAAGCATCTCCATTGTCAGAGATGGACACATCGAGGGAGAGCATGTTTTTGGTAGCTATTACCAGAGCCCCATGAAGGTTGACAGGATATATTTGGTATTGTGTGTCAATATTCAGTTGTGAGGCACCTAACCTTGGATTGGAAAACTGGAAGGTAGACTTAGTTTGTCCGTTTCCACACTGGTGGTTCACATCAATATAGAGGACACGTGACCTTTGATTCATTACAACAAGATTAGAGATGATACTTCCTGGGTTATGCTCATGTGTCATCGTCAGTGACAAATCCGTGATAGGATCAAAAGGAGTCTGTATCTCTAGCGACGCGGAGGCTGTTCCTCTTGGGAAGGTCATTGCTTGTTTTCCATTGAAATTGATGTATATTTTCCTTTTACCCCAGGTACTAGTTAGAGACGATGATGTTGTTGACGGTGTGTTAGAATGGGTCCACGTGGTCTCTAGGTTTAAAGATGGCAAAATAAGATTTATTTTGCCATTGTTCTGGATGGACCATCCTTCCCCCTCATGGATCATTGAACTATCCAAACCATAGGTATCTTTGTTCCAAATCAATCGCAGGGACTCATTATATGCCCGACCATCGTCTTTGTGTGTAGCTGACAAAGATATTATCTTGAAGGATTTTGATGATGTTTTGACATCCAGTTGTCCCTTCAAGTTTCGTTTGGATGCGTCCCCATTACTGATGAGGGATATATCGGCTTGGACAAATTCTTTATCCCAGGAGAACTGTGCACTTGTTTGCGAGGAATCGCTGACGGAATGTATCAAACTGGCCTTGATCTGTTGGAATCCAACAAATGGTGTCTTGGCAAATATATTTGCATCAATGTTTTTAGTAGACACTGGGAGTTTCAGGGACATGGTTGTTGAAATCTTGTTTGACGGGTTCCAGGCAAAGTCTATATCAGATGTAATCTGGGATGGATCGCTTTTATGGCTCACTTTCAATGACACATCACGGTATCCTTTGAAGGGGCTCGAGAATCCAATATCTGCGACAAGCTGAGATTTCTTTGCTGCAGTGCGCTGTGTTAAACTTCCTTGGAGAGATACCACTTTCTTTGGCTCCCACTGGAAGTCTATGCTTGATATGTATTTGGTGTCAGCAAGATGACGCACATTGAGTATGAGCTCTCTGGATGGATATCTCGTTGTCAGTGATCCTTCAAACCCCTTGATTGATGTGAAACGGCCTTTTCCAATCAATGTAATTGAAAGACTATCGTCTCTGTCAACGTCCCATTTCAAATCAAAGCTGCCATTGTATGAATCCCCCATGCGGAATCCGTCAAGAGTTGCAATAACGTGTCGAGTTGGGTACTGCGTGTCCATTACTATCTTATACTGTGGACTTGCTTGTCCTGTAACCGTCACAATATATTTCAATTGATCTTTTATCATCTCAAGTTGTACTCGTTGGTTTCCTTGATTCAGATTGTATTCCCCGCTAACTTTCATTGGTTGCATTCCACTGATGTGGACGTCTGATGATATTTGCATGGATTTATCGTCAGGTTTTTGCACAGTCGTGACGATTCTGTTTTTGGATGTCTTACCCAGATCGATATTCATGTCGTTGGTATAGGTTGATTTTTCTGGCTGTGTCAGGGTGTTTGTAAGTTTAATATCTGTTCCAGGAATTGACAATGCAAATTCACCCGCTACGCTCATCAAGTCTTTTGTCTTGTCGCTGAGGCGCAGGCTACTTTCGAAAGTTGATTTTCCCCTTCGAAGATACACACTCGAGTCCAAATCACGTCTGTCGTGTTTGTGGCTGCCTTTGAGGAGGAAATTAATTCCCTGTAACAAATTATTTTTTGAGTAAATATCTAGTTTTGACACACCAACTTCAATTAAATGCATAAAGAGACCTAATGATTGATATATCATGTTTTAGATTTTACGCATTGATGACCAATACGGTAATTATGGAGGTTGTGCATTATTTGTGTCGTATCAAATGATTTTCAAAGTTCTAGATATAACAAAACTGACCCTAACTGTAAAGAGTAGTGATGCGAAGATATCATAGGTGGTTTGGCAATATGATTCTGAAGCAGAGATCATGTTTATTACACTAGCTATCGGTGAAGTTTCAATTATATTTAAAGATTATCCATTATCTGCGGTATCAATGACGATTGGAATCATGCCCATACAACAAAATATTATACAATCGATGTGTACTTAACTTTCGACAGTACTGAAATACCTTATGAACTCTTTGAAATTTTGGTCACTTGTATTCATTGTTCGCCTTTTACCATTGTGAGGAACTACTATTTGGCCACTGAGCAAGTTATTATATTTAAATACTCATGTAGCATAAGGTATGTACTTGATACTAACGATTTCGTAATATGAATACTTAAACATAGCAAGGTAGTAATGAGGTAGCTCAAAGGTATTGTTTTCCTAAGTAAACACACCTGCCCAACGTGTTTGAAATTTAAGCTGCCATCTGCTGATGAGCTTGCCCATCCTTTGATATCGTGGTTCAGTTGAGCAGAGACCTCAATACTTCGGTTTTGGTCTTTGAAGTCTGGACCGTAATTTATATCGGCATCGAATTCACTGTGCTTGTAGTTGTGATTCATTTCCACTAAAGCTTTGAAGTTCAACTCTGGATTTTTCTTGACATTCAGGTTTCTAAGAAAGAAATATAGGAGGCAAGAATGAATAAGACAAAAAAACAAAAATGCGAATTCAATGTACATTGGCGTATGTGAGATTGAAGTGCTAGGGCTATAAGAAAACTATCCTGAATCATGTGGACTTCATATGAATGGACTGTTTATAAAGTATTACTTTCGATACAATATTGCAAATACTGCTCTGAGACTTAAAAAGTTTTGTCACAAATTATTAAATTGCTTTTAGGGAGAAATATATTGAATGGATGGAGTGAATAAAGGCAATTTTGAATGTTCATACTTACGCTGTAGTTCGTGCCTTTGTCAGCGTCTTCGTACTCATATTGATTATTTTGGACACAAATTTGATGTTATTACGTGTGTATTGTTTGATGACATATGTTAGGTCAATGTCAGTAGAAAGGCTTCCCTCTGGCTTTTTATCAAATTTGCCTTTGAGGATCATTTCCAGGAGGCTTGACTTGACATCAATATTGGCAGTTAGGGACGATCCTCTCTTATTAGTATTTGTCAAAAACTTTCCTGAAATTAAGAAGTGATAATTTGATGTTATATTTGTGATATTTTGCTAACAATTACATACGAATCAAGACAATAATTTCCATATGCAGTCATAATACAGTCAGACTTTTTTAAACTGGTTCAACCGCGCTGTGACTATTTCAGAAACAGGACCCATTCTTTTCACACACATTTAGTACTTGAGTATTACGTGCCTGATACCGTGACACAGGTCGCATTAATCAATGAATGAATGGCTGAAGGTAGCTTAAGTACAAGATATCTCACATAGTGTAACTGTATGACAAAGTTATGTCACGGTAGACAGCAATTGGTGTATTTTATTTCATACTACCCGTAATAGAACAACGGAAGTTTTCAAACATATAAACCCTAAGCAAGAGAATCGTATCAATAAGTTTGGGGTTTATTTCTTTCAGTAATGCATACCTTTAAGCGAAACTTGTTTCTCAAAAGCTTTGTCCAAAACCAAGTTGACGTTGCATCCCTTCCCCTTGACGTATGAAATGGAGCCTCCCAAAGCAACAAGCTCTCCTTTTGGAGTCCGGATAGAGAGAATGGGATTGTAAATCAGATTCTGTTTGTTTTGTTCTGTCTGCATACGTGTTTCCAAGGAATATTCTTCTTTACCGACGCTGATGCTACATTTCATGCCCGCCATGCCAGAATTACTCTCAATGGTGGCTAAAGAATTATAAGGGGTATATGTGATTATGATTTAAAGGGCTACAAAATGTGAAGCTTCTTTCAAGCTCATTTGTCTCTTATACTCAAAATATTGAGACTAGAATAAAAGGTAGCACTTTTGTACTGCATTGTAAATAGGTTTGAATCATGCAAAATAGCAAAAAAGTAAACATTACAGTTAAATATTTAAGCCACAAAGGTTTCCCTTGGTATGTGGTATGCACTAATATATGTAAGTAATGGGTATGTGCTGTATGTACACAAGGATTGCTAATAGAAAGTTAAAAATGTCGATAGAAGTTTGCTAATTATGTTTACTACTATTACTACTAATAATAATAATTGAATTACCCTTTACGTTGGATGGTCGGATGGTGATTCCGGAAAATGCAAGATCAAGGTCCAACAGAGTCCATGGGCTATATTTGACGAAGCCATTCACGCTGACAGTGTCTCTGTTGGGTATACGGATTTCAAGAGATGGAGTATACGTCACTTGGTTTCCATTGCGATCGATCTGGACGCGGCTGTTAACTAGGTACCGCATGTTGTTATCCCATACCAATTTTCCATTAAGGGATTTTGTGCTTGCATCATTGGTGACCGCTCCTAATCCAATTAATAAAAAGATATTTAGGTCACAAAGATAATTAAGTTATCCATAATCGGAAATAAAAACGTACATATTTGTCTGCTAAACACTTCATCTCAGATTTGTATAATAGAAAGACCTGTGACAGACCAAAAAAAACCAGAAGAAAGATACGAGGAAAAACATCGAATATATGCGTTTGCAAAGAATTACCGACGTACCTTTGAAATCAGCGCCTTTCCATGGAGTTACAAAGCTCATGTCTAGGGTCATGTCGTTCTTGTTCAAGTTGAAATCAGCAGTTAGAGCTCTATTAACTTTGGATCCAGGAGTGTCGAAACTTAGATGTATTAGATTGACATTTCCTGTCTGAAATATTACAATCAGAGATGAGAAAGTTATGATATTACTAGTAGGAGACTTTATATATAGGATCTATAAATGTTAGAGGTGACGTAACGTATTATTGACTATAATTTCACGATAATAATAATAATAATAATAATAATAATAATAATAATAATAATAATAAGAAGAAGAAGAAGAAGAAGAAGAAGAAGAGGAAGAAGAATAAAGACATTCGTTCAATCTAAACGTTTTGAGTATAGATTTGGCATGATCTAAACTGATTTAATTGGGATCGGAAAACTGTATTTCTGTGTTGCTGAATCTTGTTTTGCAAGAGTGAAACAACTATTTTCCCTTTACCTTACTTACATGTATTGATTTGGCCTGAAATCTGTACCCAGTATGCGCATCTCTCTTGTAAAGAGTCAACCCCATGTTAACGGGTCCAGTGAGAGGAAAGTAGGGAGCATTTGCTTCCATGGAAGCATTAGGGAACTCAAGCTCTCCGCATAGTTCTAGACCGACAATCTTTGACAAATCGGCTCCGGAGCAAAGACGTTTGGTCTGTCTATTATTGGTTATCATCTTCTGCTCCTTTTCAACATCACGGTGAACAGTGAAAAATGCAGTCCTGATGTAGTTAAAAGAAAAAGATGACAGCTAGGATGATGTATAAATATATTGTACTATACACTCAGCTTGTTTCTTAACCAGCTTTCAAGATTATAAATGTTTCATCTTGGAAATAACTTTGTAAGTTATTCGACTTGAAGTTAATTTTAATAATTACTTTAAGAAGCTTTGAAGAACAGCCCTACTCATATTACACAAAAGGTAAAACTGGAAGCATAATGGAATTGGTTTAATCAGATGAAGTATACAGATGTCAATAATAAATGATTTTTTTTAGCATCGGATAATTAGTTTGAATTCAGGTTTCTTCAGGCAGTTTTATATACTACAATTCAATGATAAATTCTAGACTACAAAAAGTAGGTCTTTAAACAATCTTGGATATCGCCCTAAAATCCAAGTACGGCGTAACTGTTATTATACGGAGTAAAGCAGATAAACGTAGTTTGAAACAACGTGCAAGAACGTACTAATTACCGAGAAAAACTATTGAATAAAACGGCATACATCTATATATTTCTTCTAGCAAAAAAGAATGGATTCAATTTCTCAGTCGTGATATAATAGGACAATGTCATTGGTGCAAAATATATTACGTACTGATGAAAGTGAAATCTTACTTGACACTGATGATGTTCATTTTCTCTTGAGGCATATCCAGCTCAGCAACGAAGACACGTCCATTAGACAACTGAACCTTTCCTTGAAGGGCACTGCTTGTATGCAAAGTGGACACCATCTTCAGACCACTTTTGCTAACAAAGGCATCAACACTCATCGTGCTCGAAAGTTCGATGGCTCCACTATCCAAATTGAATTTGAAAAACAAGTCATTATTAAATTCATAATTTCATTACCTACTTGCAACATTAATGGTTATAGTATGTGTTTCATAAAAGTAGATTTTAATTGAAAGTCATCATAGGTGAATTGATTAGTGTTTTCGTAAAGTATACGGATCACGGCTATTAACACATTCAGTTTAATTTTTGTATTTGCTACAGAATACTGATTGAAATTCGATACATTTGCAATTATAAATGAAATAATCCGAGCAACATAGGGGTTACTATTCAAATGTCGAGTTCATAAGCTTGCTCAACTTAACTTACCTTGGCTGTATAAGGCCGCTTATTTCCAAGTCGGATGACAACTTTCGGATATCGAACTTTCCGTTGGCTTTAAGTTCGACTGTTGCTGTGCCATTGACGGTGAAGTTTAGAGGGAATCCTGCACTGGTGGGAATGATAACACTGCTGTCAAGGAACATGAAACTTTCACTCAGGGTATAATCGCCCCCTTTGGAAATCTTTTTGATCATTTCGAAGATATCAAATTCTTGACCAGTACCAGTCGGTTGCTCTCCATTGAAGCTCATGTAGCGTAATTCATTTCCAAAGACCCGCATGTATAGAGATCCTTTCAACTGGTCCAAAGTGCTCTTCAGCTGTTCAGATTGAACCAAATTAAAGAGTTATATAGAGGTGATGAGTTATGAACATTTGTGGCATTGATATAAGAACAAAAGAAATGAAAAAAAAAATGTAAATAATATTCAATGCCTTTATACTAACACTCTTGTCAAATAATACATTTCATTGATCTCATCAGAAAGAATGCTGTTGAATCAATCACGTTTTGGTTTAGCAGGTGTCTAGAAGAAGTAAAAGATGGAAACTATGATATGATATTAAACTTACCCTTCTGTCAATTTTGCTGATCTTGTCGGGACGGATGGATCTAACAGCAGTAGTCTCAGCGGCTTGTTGGTTTTCACCGAAATAACCGTTTGGTCCAAAATAGGACTCGATGAAGTATTCCAGACCTTCCAGTCTTCCTCCAAGCTGTAGTAGGTTAAAAGTATTTCCGAAGAGATCGACTGTCAGATTGACCATTCCAGATCTCGGGATGAAAGACTTGGTTGACCAGATGAGGTCGCCCTCGAACTTGGCACCTGTGTTCATCCTTTCAATGAAGAAAGATTTCTCATAGTTTCTGGAGAACTTTCTTTTGTCTAAATCAAACTCCTTCTGAAGAGCATCATCTTCGAGGATAGAGCGGATCTCCTGTTTGTGGCGGTCAGAGGTCTCCATCAAATTTGTCAAGTGGGACCATATGTAAGAACCAACCTGGTTGACTTCCTCAGTCTGAAGTGTCTTCTTGATTATGCTCAGTCTGCTCGTTGATGGGCATTCCATCAGGGAGCGGTATGCAGCTATGCGGAGTTCGGAGTCTTCCTCTTTGTTCTGGAACAACGCTTCTATAGCTCTCCACTGAAAGAAGTATAGAACTTTCTTTAGGAAAATAATTGTCATATATGAGTAAGAAACATCCAGAATGACCCAGTATTCTCTCTTATAGACAATAAGAACAAAATTTTAAGAAATAGATTGCGTCACGTTAAAATATATTACATTTACTTCTCCCACGATATTGATTTGAATATAGATTTAGTTGGGAACATACATCTGCATTGCAGGAGATTCGACGGAAGGCTTCAACTGCAGATAGACGGATCTCCATAGGATTGGTTGTCGGCGTGAAGCATTTAATTAGGGTTGGAATCGCTCTATGTGCATGTCCAGCATTTCCAATGGCTCGCAGACTCAGTAGAACCTGGAATGAAATACGAATAGCTCATAGGAACTTCCAAATTGCAAAAGAATATCATAAATGGATATTACTATTTTCGAATGAGAATCACAATTTGAACAGAACTCTTTCGAAGTTGCATTTAACTTTGAGAAAGAAGGTTCACGTCATCAGATTTAATATCAAGAGACAATATGTACGAAACATTAAGATGACATGCGAAATTTGTATGCATCGGATGGAATAAAACAGAACCATTTTATCAATAAAAAGTTAGAACTTTATCTCCGAACATTTACAGATAATTGCTATGATTATTGTATTTCTTACGGTTTTCATCGTAGCATCGTTGACTCTACAGCTAGATCCGATCTTGCTTTCGATGGTTGAAATAATCTCGTTTACCGCTGGATCACTGTCACAGGCATCGTTGAAGAGACATAGTCTATTAACTAGGGAACTTACTGCAAGCATGGCTTTACCATTGTCATCTTCCATTGTCAGAAGAGGCTAAAGATAGTTGGAAAACAAACATATATATCTCTATAGCTCTGTCAATCAATGTATGTATGTATGTATGTATGTATGTATGTATGTATGTATGTATGTATGTTAAACATGTTAGTAGATTCAGACTAGAGAACCATCTTCTCTCAAACAAAATTCAAACAAAATGAATGACACTGTTGCTCCACAGATTTATCTGTAACAGGAATCGTTATAGGTAAATCTGAAAGTCGAAATTGGTTGTTAACTGAATTGTATGTATTGGTCAATCGCAAACATTGCTACCATATCAAAATGCTATTCGAGTGTCGCTTGTTGAGGTGTGTTAAATCATGTTATAATAATCACCCAGAAATTGAAACTGTTTCGATACAATACTAACTCTGGTCATATGAATTGTCAGCAGTTCATTGAATGTAATGACAAGTAAATATTATCATTATAATATTAAGTCATTCCTTAGATATCTCATGTTTTCCTTATACATTCAGTAAGATATTTAGTTTTCTTCTGGATCAAGCCCTTCGTTTTATTGTGGAATTCAGTTTTACAGAAATAAACATGGATTCATGAATGTGGTGACAATTAGTGTCTGAAAGTCAATTCCAGTAGAACAGATATATGAAGATTTTGTTTTTACCAAATGTAATTATTATGAATAATAATATACAAGTTTGGTATACATATTAGGTGGTATGTTGTTCCGTATCTAAGCTACCTTTATTTCGGTCAGCATTTGCATTGTTGGCTTCTGGATGAAAGCCATGGTAGTCATCCACATCTCTGCCTCAATTCCCGTGACTTCTTTGTTCAAAATGAGTCTAGTAAGCATTTGAAGAGATGAACTTGTTCCAACCATAGGAATTGCATCAAGGAAGAATTTGCTGTTAGGAATGAAAGATCAACATTTTAAAAGAGGAGCATATTGCCATTGGCTGGAAATGTTAAAGAATGCTATGAAATCGGTCAGATGACAAAATTAAATTAATTCACCTTTTCGATGGTACGACGTTATCGAAACAAAACGAATGTCTGTTTAATTCAAGGCAGGACGAAGAATAAGTATTGCTTGAAACCATGTCAAGGCGAGGGAATATAACACACATGAATCAACTTTATTGGACATCAGATCAGTGCAATTATATTGTTTACCATTGAGAGAAACATGGAATAAATTGGTTACTCACCTTAGGCGTGCCTTGTTGTCTGGACATATGGAACCTCTTTGGATCTCCTGATATAACTGGTTGATTGATGTTGCGTCCAATTTCCTCAAAGAGTACACAAGACCGCCGAAGAGGCGAGGTGTCTCGGGCTGAATACCAGATTTGGTATTTAGGCAAATATCCATCAATCTCCCTTCCACTGCCTTTCTGGATTGATCAGAGCTACTGACATCATTGACATGTTCAAAGAGCAAAGTCGCTCGATTATCTACTGGTCCTGCAACAAAGGAAATTTGTGATTAAACGTTTAGAACTTTATTTATGTCTATCAAACATAATAACATGCAATATTCGGAAACGAAATATATGTAGTAGTCGGCTTCCATTGTATAGCAAATGCAATGCCTTGACTTTGGTAATTACAAGTATAGCCATTGTTTTCTATAATGACAAACAGCACTTACTTTGTGCTGATACCCCGGATCTTTCCTCTACGTATGTCATCTTCTGTATGCTGTTTGTAACAGCTCCACTGGATTCCCTGGAGAAGGGGATAAATTTGTAGGACTCCCTGCAGATGGCACTCTTAATTATTTGTGTCCTGGTGTTGATTTCCTGCTCACATCCGTGTGTTCCATGCAAAATTGGTAGTGACTGAATGTCCTGTAATTCAGAAGACAAATCGTCCATTAGATGTACAGATTTAGTACTTGTAAACGTTCTACCTCTGTAGATGCGGATAACTGCTTGAACTCGTGTACCAATTATGTTTTAATATATGTTAATCTATGCTTTTGAAAACTATTTTTTCAAATCTAATTTGAAGTTAATAATGTATTTGAAGAGGTAATGTCACATATGTAACTATATTCCTCCCAAATTTGACTTCGATCTGGATTATCAACCCTCTTAAATAGGTCCTTAACGGTATGGACTGTCGCATGGAAAATATAAAGTAGTATGTGTATTTTTTTATCGTACCGCATAATTATTCGTATAGTTACAGGGTGTTCGTATTGATAATTTTCAAGATAAGATATAGCTAGAGAGCCTTTTTCGAGATAAGGATACACCCACTGAGATCTCTATAAATTTCAGGTTTTGTGTGCAAGGATTTAGTCCCCCTGTCGAGGGGCCGATTCTAAGGATAATGGCAATTGATGGTATAAATTCGTTTGCTCATCCCCTAGTCACTGGATATGTTTCTTCAGGGTGTGGATCTCAATCGCCTCAAAATGACAGCCAAGGGCTCCTGTCTCTGGAGATAATTATCAACTAGGTTGAGTATTAGTGGCAAGATCAAATTTGTTATTTTAGTCCCAGTATGTGTATATGTTGGTTTTGGCTGGCGATAGAAATAGTTTTAAATTCTGACAGACTTAGTCCCTCAGGGTAGGTATATACCACGGTGTATTGCCATGGAATCAAAGTATGGCACGTTTTTACACTTCGGTCATTTATCACACTTGTCAGACATTCAAGACAAACAGCTCAGGAGGTATTTGAAATGTATTAAAAATTGCTGAAACCCACCCATGTCCCTCTGCTGGGGCGAGCTCAAAACGCCAAAATTAGAGGTAGAATCGACACCGAAACACGTTTCGTATATCTATCTTAACATTGTTAAGAGGAGTTTAAAGACATTACACAACTACATATGAATGTAAATCAATACTTAGGAAACATATGGAGGGACTGACGAGTATTACCGCAATAGGAATGTGTTGTGAGTTACATCTCCGGATGTTGCTGGAATACATGTGTGATTTCGTATGCACGTTATTTGAAATGCAAGATTATGTAAATTGATTCACAGTAGGCTATGACGAGAAACGTACTATTTTCTAATCAGCTCCTAGAAATGTTAAATATATGTATTTATTGTTGTCATGTAATGCTATGAAGTTGTATTCAAATGAAGTGATATACGACACAAACGAAACATGATGCGACAGATTTACCGAGGAAGACGTGTAGGGGACTCCCTGGATGGCTGTCTGAGCTCCTTGACGGTTACGGCATCCGAGCAAATTTTTGCTTTTCTTGACAATTGTGGTATACCGGTCTCCGTCTCCAACTGTGTATTCTGTGTCGCAGTCTCCGGATACATCAGTCTGGAAAATATAAACGTTACAGATTATATTCTTGTGAATGTTGATGTTTTAGATCTGGTTGATAAATTGCAAAGATATTAGTAACAAAATCGAAATTGTGCTTGTAATGATGATTTGAACAACAGACGTAATGAGAGACGATGCAATCGGTACCTCTTTGACTTTCTGGTCCCTCTGAAGGTTCTCCATGCTGTTTTGGAAGGTGGACAGGACTCCTCTCTTGACGTTGAGTACCCATGGTGCGTCGCCAACAGCGGGGCATAGTTCTTCAACACGTCCATCCTGGAAGGAGAAGCGAAGAAGATTCCGTTCCATGGCTCTTGAAAACTCACTGTCCAATGTTCTCATCTCCAAGGGAGAGTTTGGATTGGTTTCAGATAGCACCACATTACTCAACTGAAAATAAAAGAGCTCCATATAAACTAGGGTGTTTTCAGTGAAGACTTTATATCGATCCTGTCACGAAAGACTTTGGTTTTTTTATAGTTTGTTAGGGTGGGGTGGGGTGAAAGGTGCTCTCATATTGTTTCATTTTGTCATATCCACTATCAGTAAGCATTTCCAGTAAATTTAGATGCGAGAGAAAGAATTTATGGAATAATTTCAAAGCATTTCAATATGCTATATTGTTACATAATTTTGTTTAGACCAAAATGAAGAACATCTAATAAGATATGAATTAAATTAATTTCAAATTCACATAATAATTATACTATTTTTTGTATCTTTGGTATTCACCTACGCGAATCATTTTCCACAAAAAACACATTTACACAAAAAAAATCATCAAATTAGAAAACATGAAGCATACTGAATATATTTAAGGTAGAAAACATTATTAGGTCTTTAATTTTGTTGTTACAGTCGAAAAAGGTGAGTTCTAAGAGCAATCGTGAATGGGATCAATGGGATAAATAAATTCACCTTACACCCGCCACTCTCTCAGAAGTTGATGATTTCTGTAGAGGGTCCCCGAACTTGTATTTGTCTAAAATGGGTCTGATACACGATTCTCCTTTCAGATTAATGGAATTATATACGACGAATGTGTTAAGATGTTACCAAAATTTGAGCCGTTCTTACCCGCATGACAAATTCACATTGGCTGAGGACCTCAATGTGTACATTGGCAGACATGCTCAATCCGGAGTGGTGATCAAAGGATCCCATCACTGCAGTTTTGGTATCCACATCATACTAGTACACGTAAGTCGTTCCTGATCTGTAGCTGAATTTGCTTGGGTCTAAAGGAAATAATTAAAAAATGCGTTATATATTATACGTTGTCATTAAGTTGAATGATGTCTTGATTCAAAATAAAAACAGAGGTGTATATATTGTATACTTTATCTTGATATATCCTATTTCACATCATTCGAACTTTAATGCCAACAACATTTGATCAGTCAAATTCTTCGTAGAAAGTTCGTGAGTATGGTCTAGATCTATTAACATTATGTTTGCTTCCTAAATTAATTAATTGTATGCTTCATCTGTACTGTTTATGGGAATGCTATCATGACACAAATGATAACATGGGAATATGAACGCTGTAAATGATTGCTGTGGACCTTACCAGTACACGTCGTGGCACATGTGTCTTCTTTTGATATTGTCTCTGCAATAGGACCTGAAAATGAATAAACCTGCAGCTATTATATGTTCAATGCGAATGTTATTATATTTTTCAGTGTGCTTTTCCAAAAGAAGATATTAAAACAAAAGAAGAGAATTTGAGAATTTAAAAACTATAAATATCAGATTTTAAATGATATATATAATTTCTTATATTCCTTCATCCACCGTACCGGTGGCCTAGTGGTTAAGGTATTTTCCTTGGATGCGGAAGAACGCGGGTAGAACCCCGGCCGAGTCATACCAAAAACTTATAAAATGGTACTAACAGCTGCTCAGCATTAATCGGTTGGTGTTAGGACTGGTTGGCCGGGTGTCAGCATAATATGACTGCGTGGGACGTTATGGTACATGACTGTCTCATGATGCCCCAGTGCTAGACATCACTTTATGCTGACTCACTGCCGACCCCATATAAATATGACTGAAAAATTGTTAAGGCTACTTTAAAAATAGAAATCATCGACACACATTATTTCATACTTTGTCGTTGTTATCTTTCTCCTGAAAATACATCATGTTCCTAATGCTTTATACATACGATACTAGTGTACATATTCCGCACATATAGGTCGAGTGAGACTGCAAACGTCGCAAAATATGCTGGCATATCTGACTCTGTTTAGTTTGTTGGAGTAACCAGTATGGATTCCTATCTGCTAACACAGTGGGACGGCATATCAGGGCCTGCGTTGCTTACAGTTGTACTCGACTACCGGTTATAAGCGAGTATAAACTTTATATGTTTATCAAATGTATCGTGAAGCTTTTTACTAAAATGGTGATATATATATATATATATATATATATATATATATATATATATATATATATATATATATATATATATATATATATATATATATATTACTCAATTGAGCTTCTACTCTCTACATGTTTTAGAAAGTATTTGATATGTATTGAAATTTGAGTCACATGTATACAAACAGTTATACTTTTACTAGCATACACATAACGTTTGCAGTACCTTTCTCGTTATCCGTTGTAGGCCATCATTAACTCTTGCCCAGTCGAAAATTATACAGACAAATATCTGCGACAAGCCAAAGTTGAATCGGAAGAAATATATGAATTGCAATATATAAACTGCAATGTTTGCTGTTGTTTTATTAATTTTCCTCCGAACATATTTACAAAATCAATCAAGCTACCAAACCAACCAATTAACAGAAAAGCAAGCATTAACTGATTAGTGAACGTCCTTAGGACCAAGCTAAAAGCAAGTAAAAATAAATAAATAAAAAATAAATAAATAAATAAATAAATAAATAAATAAATAAATAAATATCATGGAAGTAGTGTAGTACATACCAGCCCAACATCCTGCCACAAGGGCGAGGAATATAACTGGCGTCAGCTCCATGGAGGAGCAGCTTTGTCTCTTGGTGTGATCGGGTTTGACCGAAGCGAATGTGCAAGCCGTATTTATACTCACTTAGAGAGGTGTGTAAAATGTGTGTCTCAAAGTCCACTCTCTGTCCTAGTTATTTAACCGATTCAGCCTCTGAGTGTACATTTAACTTAGCTATAAAGAACCTTGTCACTCAGATAATACAGGTTTTGACTGACGCACTTGTCCATTGGAAAACAAAGTTTACCGACCGAAATTTTCATGACCTTTATTTTTGAAAACTGATACAGTTTAAGTTTACAGACTAGCGATAATGCATGAGCAAAATGAAAACAAAAACGAAATTAAAAGAATAAAAAATATTGTATTTGTATTCATAAGTGAGTGTTTCAATAGGAAGAAACGCAAGAGTGTTGCTTATTAAAATGTGTTTATTAGAAAAAGTGTTCGAGTTATGATCTGAAAATACCAAACATTCTATTAGGATTGATTCGGAGCCCATAACTAGGATTTCTCTTGCCCAGAAATACTAAGGAACGCCCTCTGCTGATTTCTTTTCTGTTATATGAGTATTTATTTTAATAACTGACGTTACACATCCGGTTTTACCATGGACAAACTAAATATAGTTCTCTCAAAGTTTTTTGAGTCCTTAAATTTTGTATAAATGAAAGCATTACCCCCACCATTTGTTTTTGTTCATTCATTTCAAGCAGCAGATTGGCACAGTAACACAGCGGTTAAGAATCATATTAATGACAGTAGAGAAATTCGTAAATTGGCACTTGGCAAATGTTAAATATCTGTAAAGGCTATGGCATGTTTTTTGAATTATCATTATGTAATAATTAAAACTATGGATATATTTGTGAATCTACTCTTTCCGACTTGTGTTGATCTTGAAAGTGATACGAGGTATGTATACCTCATGTAGCCACTTCACGGCATGTAGGCAGTTAAATACCAATAGTCGGCTATTAAACAGAGCTAGCCACTTATAGCAGTAGATATGTTGGTTCAAGGCAAGTAGACTATTTCAATAACTGCTTGGATGACAATTATTTTGAAATGCATCAAACTGTTAAGTACACAATGGTTTTCAAAAATATCACCCAGGGAAAGGGCTTGTGTTTGCACTGTGAGTATCACGTGTTCTCAAAAGTGGCCTTCGGATATGAAAATTGCATGTATAAAGTTGGGGGTGGGAGAGAATCAACTCTATATTACATGAATTCCCACTGACTTGTAAAGTCAAGTGGATGATATTGTTATGTTTGGCCTTATTATGCTACGGACATTTTTAATGTTACTCATGAACTATTTTTTTAAATGAATTTTTATATGAGGTAGGAGTACGCACCAATAAATTTTGCATTTAAATGGCCCCTTGCACCCTATAATATTTAGAACTACCTTGGCTATTTTTGCAAGACAAAATTATGCCTCGGATGTATGTTGGATCAGCAAATTACAGAAAATTCAAACATTTTGTTCGCCGGAAATTTTCCAACAAAATAACAACACCCAGTCTATCTGGACAACCTCGTATATTTTTACAATTGTACTGGCTGTAAGAATGACATAGAGACTACAAAAAAAATGAGTGGTCAAAATGGGAGCTATCGCCAATCACTCTAAGCAGTATCCATAGGGTTGACCTTGAAGTTGCGAATGTTGTAGTATGCCATGAAAGTAACCAAAATAAGAAATCCAAACGAGCTATATAATTATAAGCTTCTCGTTTTTTAAATATACATTATATATGGCGTTAGCAACATCAACACTAGTTTATGTGCATCTTAGATGTTTCCAACGTATACACTACTTTATATTTTAGATGACATTATCATCTTAGATACTAGTTTATGTATATTGTAGATGACGTTAGCATCGAAGATACTAGCTGATGTATATTATAGATGACGTTAGCATCGTAGGTGCTAATTTATGTATGTTATAGACGTATGTTATAGATGACGTTAGCATCTTAGGTACTAATTTATGTATGTTATAGACGTATGTTATAGATGACGTTAGCATCTTAGATACTAGTTTATGTATATTGTAGATGCCGTTAGCATCGTAGATACTAGCTTATGTATATTATAGATGATGTTAGCATCGTAGATACTAGCTTATGTATGTTATAGATGACGTTAGCATCGTAGGTACTAGTTTATGTATGTTATAGATGATGTTAGCATCGTAGATACTAGCTTATGTATATTATAGATGATGTTAGCATCGTAGATACTAGTTTATGTATGTTATAGATGACGTTAGCATCTTAGATACTAGATTATGTATATTGTAGATGCCGTTAGCATCGTAGATACTAGCTTATGTATATTATAGATGATGTTAGCATCGTAGATACTAGTTTATGTATGTTATAGATGACGTTAGCATCGTAGATACTAGCTTATGTATATTGTAGATGCCGTTAGCATCGTAGATACTAGCTTATGTATATTATAGATGATGTTAGCATCGTAGATACTAGTTTATGTATGTTATAGATGACGTTAGCATCGTAGGTGCTAATTTATGTATGTTATAGACGTATGTTATAGATGACGTTAGCAACGTATATTTTAATATATGACAATTCTAGATGAGATTATCAACATCTTCATATTCGTATGAGAATGTTCGTTGAAATTTTATTTGTTGCAAATATAAAATACACCTTAATACCGAAAAATTCAATTTATTAGCGTAGCAATGGGCCTTGCATTGATTTGTCAAGCACAAAACACGAAAGTCTCGTACAAAATCACACTTTTGAGTCTGTAAATCAACTCATTTGGGTGTCCGAGGGAGAACATTACAGACAGGATATGATGGTCTTAATCTATCAAGTCGTGTTTATCTCGAAATACCGTCGCAAACCGTCAGGAGTATAACAAACCAATAACAAGCTAGAATGAGCGTTCCCATGAGTGAAATATACTATCTCCGCTCAGACTGCGTTGAATTCGAGATTAATTATATACACAGTATATTTAACAGCTCAGTTGGAGATATACTAAAATTATAAAAAAACAAGTTCTTTTGCTGGAAACTAATCATTTACAAATATGTGAACAAAGTATAAGTATACAAGAAAAATATCTAAGGGTAAATATAAGCACCAACTTAATAAATTTCAGTTTATTTATTACAAATGGAAAACAGTCAGCAGCTTCAATCTATCTACCAGATATGAAAAATTTCCATTCACTCCAAAAACAATTTAATGCCATTGTCTCGCATGATGCACATTATATAAGCCGTGTTTCAGTGTTTCAGGCTGTTGCATTTGCAGTTCTCTCTCTCTCTCTCTCTCTCTCTCTCTCGATTTATCGATCTCTGTGTGTGTGTGTAGAGAGAGAGAGAGAGAGAGAGAGAGAGATGCACAAGTCGTGACTTCAGTAATTTCACAATGTAGTAATCTTAATACTTTAATCATGCTGTAAATGTTAAAATAACTTTCAGTTTCCAAATGTTAAAAATTCCGATTTTTCTCTAATCAAGTAAGCAGACAATTGTACAGCATCTAAAAGTACCGCTGGCTCCATTGTATGTCAATTAGATAAAATTAGATTAGATACAGTGATCATTGTACCTGGCATTCAAAAGGTAACTGACTCAGATAATACGAGATAATTCCAAACATGACCACAATTATGTATCGCTCATCTCCATGTATGATTCATAAGAAATGGACGTGGTCAGCAAAACAGATATCGATATTTGTCGGTAGAAATAGTTTCAACCTATCTACCTACATACCTACCAATTATGTCCATACGGATCTACTGAATCTATCTACTTACTAATTATTAGACAATGGAATATATTTCTGTGTACCCTTTCTAATTTTCAGTTTTCAAACAAACATCATGGAATTAAGAAAGACTTTGAGATAAAAAGTAATCAAATAAATCACCGTACATTATATAAATTAGAATTATTCAAAAGTGCGTTCATTGCTTTGACACCTTTTCTATCAGTATTATTTGTAGCACATTGGGAGAAAAAAAAATGATTGTAAAAACAAGTTCTAACAAAAATTAAATTTATCCACCATGTCAAGAAACACATCTCCGTGCCTATATAAAACGTTCAATCTATTAACTCTATCTTAAATACATAACCATTCTTTTATCTATATTTGCAAATATATTCCATCTGATACATTATACATGTAACTTATTCAAAGTCCATCTGCTGTCTCAGAAAAGATTACCGTATCATCAGCAAACAATAAAGATATAATGAATTTTCTTCTAAAAATGATAACTGCCTCAATATTTGATTGGAACATTACATTTAGATCAATATAATAAGGGGATAATAGTAATGTCGGGAAGATTTCATCTTGAAGAAGTTCAAGTGGACAATCGAAATGGTCTAAATGCGAGTTTCAGTGATATAGCGATGATTCCATTGAGCTGAAACTCCTCATGACACAGTATTTTATATATATCTGTACCGTCACTATTAAATATTTTAAAAATCAAAAAAGAAACAAAAATGCGTTTTTTATGAATCCATTTTTGAATCCAAACGGTTTCTATAAAATGGATTATGCTTTACTGTTATTTTTCTTCAAACTGGATCCTACATCGGTAGCGATATCATATTTAATATCCTAAGAGGAAAGTCAAGATTCTACAAGTGGCCGAGTGTTGTAAAGCGCTATCCGTATGGATCGTTGCCATCTCATCTCTGTCTGCGTGGGTTCGAGTCTCGGATTCAGCCAATGTGGGTATTTGAGAAAGCTTGCCAGTAGTTTCTCGTTGGTCTGTGGTTCTTTCCGGGATTTTCCGGGTTCTTCGTCCACCATTAATACTGGCCGCCATGTATAGCCTATCTTTTGCTGAAAAATGACGTTCAACAACACAATTCAAAAACAAAAAAAATTTGAGTACTATCTGTCTACTTACTTACTTTTCTATCTTTTTATCGATCTGCCTGTCTGACTGCCTACTATCAAAATATCTAGTTATACTCCTTCCAAAGAGTGACCTGTATTTCATATCAACATGTAAATAATTAATTTACTCCATTTTAAAATCAGAAACCCGATTCAGATTAATTTACACACACATACACATACACACATATATATATATGTATATATATAAAGATATATGTATATATATATATATATATATATATATATATATATATATATATATATATATATATATATATATATATACATACATACATACATACATACATACATACATACATACATACATACGATGGTAGTGATAGGACTTGGATAATGTGACTTGGTGCGACAATATGCTACATATCTGCGGCTTGATACCCTGTGTCAGAGATCACTATAACCTGTAAAACTGCAGATATCAGTTAAAGATTCGTTAAAAATCAATCGTCTACATATACGCATATATACATGCACGAATACATACATACATACGTACCTGCCTATCTACCTATCTACCTACCTACCTACCTACCTACCTACATACCTACCTACCTACCTACCTACCTACCTACCTACCTACTTACCTACCTACCTACCTACCTACCTACCTACCTACCTACCTACCTACCTACATACATACATACATACATACATACATACATACATACATACATACATACATACATACAGTTATTCGAAATCAGTAAGAAGGTGGGTTTGAAGCTGCGTTAGATACAATACATTTAATGTCAATTAATACAAGTTTTGTGCGGGTTTCGAGTATTTAAGAAAACTAACTCGTGGACTAATCTTTAATGGACAAATGTACTAACATCATTTTTTCATAAAATATAAAATATATATCACTACTGTAATTGCCTGCATGAGTTATGTCCCAAAATAAAGTTTGGAACAGCAGTCCGAAATCATATTTGCTAATCTGTCTAACCTTAATGGAACTTGTAAATGTGGAATATTTAACTGTTTGATCCTTAATATTTTCTTGTAATTTGTTTCTGTGTCTGTTCGTTTCAACTGTTGTAGAAAGATTTTACTGTTCACGCCGTATGCCTACCTGTAAAAGCTTATATGATGTTATTGATGACGATGCGCAATATGTGATTAAATCACCCGCACTTAGATTTGTATTCAACTCCTCCGCCGCCCCCGCCATCAACAAAAGTACGTAAACTGTATGTCTTGTGCTTTTAGTTGTCATTTGGTTCAATCCAATGGAAAATTGAATTTTTAAGATAAAGGAAATCATTAATTAGGTTGTATACATGCTATGAAAATAGTGCAATCTTTATCATTCGCATAAAAGGCAAGGTATAAATTTCAACTATATTGCACATTTTCAACCCATTTACATTCTTGGTTTTAAGTGAGCTATCAAAGAGGTGATGAGGAACAAAGGAATATGGACGTTTAGCTTGATTGACTTAGGCAGATGTCATTAGTATCACCAGGGCTCAGAAGTTCATTAGCATATGCGAAAGAGAAAGTCTAACCAATTAAATAGCATATACAGAAGTGTTTCGTATACCGGTATTCCGATTGACCGTGGTATTTGTTATAGTGGTTAGCACCATTGTATTTGATTTACTTTAGTTGAATCTTTGGTCAGGTAACAATACACGGAAATTCTCGGGTTTACTTGTAATGAAAGTTAATGATTCTAAACCATACATTCATTTTCATGGCAAGAAAATTCCAAGATTCATTTATGTTTCAAAATAGTAACATGTACTAAAACCCGATTTCGAATATTAAATAGCTGCTGAGTCGATGATGTAAGATATATTTGAAAGAAATGTTCTTTTAAAAATGAAGAAAAATGAAAACAATGTTAATTTATTATGGGTATTTACTAGCGTATGTTAATGTGTTTAGCAAATATATTCTTTCATAAGATTCAGACTCATCCTAAGCTTTGCAGGAGAGCGGATGATTTTTCTTTGAATGTTATGCAATATGTCTTGTCAATAAAATAGTATCTCCATCGTTTGGTCAGCATTCTATGTTTACTGTCACTCTTATTGTTGATTGGATGTAGGCATACCATTCAAAGTGTCCCTGCATGCTATACTGTCACTCTTATTCTTGCTTGGATGTAGTCATTCCATTCAAAGTGTTCCTGTCTGCTATATCAGTGGTGTAGCTGGTAAGTAATATTCGTCAGTGTCAATATGTTCTATTTTAATCTGAAAGCTTTTAAATGTCAGCACACTGTACTTTATAGGGCGCAACGTTCGTGTAAGCTTCTTCATCACATTGTAGTTAAGTATTTTGATGACATCTTATGTCGCAATTAGGAAACATGTAACAAAGTCATCTACAAGCATCTTTATACAAGACATTGGACTAAAGAAGTTCTGAATGCAGCTGGGTTAATCAGAGTGAAATGGTCTTATTACAAGAAACTAAACTTAAACAATTTCTCTATTTAGATTGTAAATGTGTTGCGGTCATTGTTTGTCTAGATTAATGTGAATGAACGTTCGAGTTAACTTTGATTATAATCAGGATATTTTCTCTTCTTTTTCTGCATTATTCTCGTAGTAGAAGGATAAAATAAAACAGCACAAGAGTTAAGATGAAGGTGACGTGTGATTGAGAATAGTGTTATCGTGTATTGATTTTTCTACAATTGGAAAAGCAATGATACTGTTAAGACTATGTTCTCAAACCAATCAAGACAACGAAGCAAAAGAAACAAAGATGTGTAAACTTTAAAACAAGAATTTTTCCCTAGAATACCAAGATCAAAATTAAATGGAATTTACAGTTTTGTGATATAAATCTTTATTCTAAATGTGCTATTACATTTCCAAAATGTATAAACTGCTCCGAATTGATAGAAATCGCCTTGAATATATTGATGTACTAATAGTCTTGAGGTAGTACAGTCATAAAATGCAGAATATCTCTGAATGAGTCCTCAATAATTCGAAAGTAGTGCTTCAGTCCAAAACGTTAATGAGCATTTGGTAATTTTAATGCATGATTTAAAAAAAATGATTTATCTTAAACTATATCTAGACAGAATGAAACAAGATTCCACAGACTCAATATATTGTTTTGACTGGGATATGAATTAATATATTATCATCAAACGGCAGTAGCTTGACTATTAATATATTTTCTGTCTATCGCCTGCTGTTGTAATTCTTGTACTTTGCAAATTCTATCTCGGAGAAAACGCAGTAAGTAAACAAGACTGAATGTCAGAAGATACAGCTTTCCAGAACACTTAACTCTCTCTTACAAAAATAAGGATGTAGCATATCAGTTTTTGACAAGACTGGATTCTGACACTTTCGAAGCACCTTAAACGAGAAACGAACTGTGAGGTGTTGACTATTAATATATTTTCTGTCTATCGCCATCTGTTGTAATTCTTGTACTTTGCAAATTCTATCTCGGAGAAGACGCAGTAAGTAAACAAGACTGAATGTCAGAAGATACAGCTTTCCAGAACACTTAACTCTCTCTTACAAAAAGAAGGATGTAGCATATCAGTTTTTGACAAGACTGGATTTTGACACTTTCGAAGCACCTTAAACGAGAAACGAACTGTGATGTGTTGATTCAAATGTATATGTTGCAGATTTGTTCCATCACAACGTCACATAATTAATAACTTATACAATCAGTGTTATTCATCAAACAAATTGGGATAACTGCCAATGAGAACGACTTTCTCAACTATAAAATCTTACATTGTTGCGACGTCGTATAGATGGTATCAAAGATGAGGACGAGAATCGATCAAACTGAGTGTTCGAACGTAGAGATAATGCTTTGTGATAGGGCGTGTGGAAAACATAAGCAAAATGAGTATTTGTGCATGCAGGAATTTGATGTAGCGTAATCAATTTTCTAAATTGTTTAAATATTTCTATTTTTAAAATTAATTAATGTCTGTCTTGATCAAAACCAGTTTTGCTCTGAAAGTGTTTATTTTTTCTGCAGTTTATAATTCCATCAAAATTGGTTTGCCATTGAGAAACCTATTCCGGATATCCCGAATAATGATTGAAAGAAAGAGGTTAAACTTCGAACTAATATCAAATCAAATAATCTAAAATTAAATTCGGGAAGTGTATTATCCTAATATGTGGTAACGCATTTGCAAATTGTATGTATGTATGTATGTATGTATGTATGTATGTATGTATGTATGTATGTATGTATGTATGTATGCATGTACGTACATAAATGTGTGTATGTATGTGAGGTTTATATTTCCAGGAGAAAAAATTACTTTGCAGATAATGCTTAGATGCAGCAGTTACTTTTGTTGGTTAATGGACGTTGGAAATTGCCTGTGGCGAACATATTTATTATTATCTTTAGTGACAAGTTGTCGTGTTTAATATGCATCTAGTGAAATAAATATAGTGTTAAACTTTTCTTCAAAACGTCCTGTTGCCATTTGGATAGCTATGTCTAATAGAATCTGTCGGTACCAGTATCAATACTATTCAACAAAGTATAAACCGACGGAAGATCGATAGTGAAGACAAAGGATCGGAAAGAAATGGGAATGAAAATGAGTACAATGTGATATATTCACGAGAAATTGAAAGTAGTTTGATCTATTTATCATTCTTATTTTATTGATTATTAATATTAATGCACAAGAGATGACAAAATGTTCGGATTGGAAAATTGGCAAAATAAATAATGGCGTCTATCTCACGCGAAATAAGAATGTTATTTTCAATCACAAATCGTAATATCAAGAATATTTTTCAGTTCTAGATTTGTTTCCGCGCAAAAGAAATTTCAGGTACGAAAGTTTTTCCTTTAGTTCAATGGCTTGCTGCAGCGATCAACGGCATGATCCGGATCCGACTTCCCACGTGCTGCTAAACCGTCTTTCGTCATCAATGACCTTGCCGAATGAGGTAACGAAGTCGTTGTTGGGTTCATTGTCATAGGACCCAAGAAGACCAGCTATTTTACCGTAGTACCAACCACTCATAGTGAACGTGTATCTATCCAGTAAGGTGTTGTAGTCGACAAGGAAATTGTTCTTGGCGTCTAGCGTGACCGTGCTTCCATCGGTGCTGATAAGGACGTTTTTGTAACTGTAGGGCAGATCCTTTGGTTCTGCATCAACAAGGATCTGGAAAAGTAAATTTTTTCGAATAATCAGTGCATTAATTAAACTCAATAATTGCAGAATATTTTAATTAAATTATTTCTTATTTGAAATCTAAATGGATGGGAAAATATCGTTGGCATACCCTTCACTAATATGTGACCTTTACATGACATGATGTAATTAACATATCAAGCACGATCTCTATATTTTACTGCTATATCACGAAAATCTAGTCCATATGTTATCATTCATTGCTTAATGAAAACCTCTCCTACTGAAATCAAGGTAACACATTTTACCAAATAAAGTTTTACTTTCAGGGAGATTTCTATTTCTCACCTTTCCTCCTTTCAACATCTCGATTGTTTTGCCTTGGAAGATGACGATGATTTCCTTCTCATTATCGTTTTTGAGAATGATGGAGAAGTTTCCATTCTTAAAGTCTCTGGCAAGGATGAAGGTACAGGAACTACTCAAGGTATAAGTCTTGCCATCAAATGTGGTGACTACAGATCCTTCTAGTGTGGCTTGACCTGAAAAACATAAGAAAAGGAAGAATTAAAATTTAGGACGATATTATAGCTTACTGATAGTTAATTACATCATCTAAGCATACATGGTCTGACAATTATGCCATTATATGTTCAGTTAGAGAATTAGAGAAAATATCAGTGAGGAAACAAATTATTTTCACCGACATATGACTCTTTAGCAATTTATACATGTGATATCAACTATTGTTTAAGATTATTAATATTTTTGATGCCCTCAGAATGGCGTTGAAAAACATAGTTATGTAAAAGATGAACTAGCATCATAGTCTGTTGTTTAAAGATCTCAAAGAGCAACATATATGTTTGCCTGTAAAGAACGTTCTAATGTAATTTCTTTTGTTGGTCGCAGAACGTTTACTGTTTCTTTTCACTATATAAATGGAAATGAAAAGTGTATGTAGGCAAGTGAGTGAATAATTGCCGTGAATTACCTTTAAATGGTGGGAGCCAGTTTTTATAGTCGCTACCTGGAATGTAGGAGGATGTATCAAATGAACCTGGCAGGTAACCATTGATCCTGTTAGAATACTTTCTAATATTGAAATCAGGAAGGACGTCAAGTGATTGCAGAGGGATGGGAAGGTAAATATCAGCTTGAATTTCACCATTGACTGGGTCGTATACGGTGATGCCACTGTTACTCATGTTGACGAAGTGCTGCATGAAGGTCAGCTCCTCTTCCACAGCTTTACGGATGGTGAGATATATTTTCTTTAGGACCAGCTTCACGTTCTCTTCGATCTCCCAGTACTTGTAAGCATTCTTGCCCTGAATTGGGAAATTTGGGAATTAGTATTCTTTAGAAATTAAATTGATGGGAATTAGTATTCTTTAGAAATTAAATTGACTGTGGTTTTGATAGGAACATATACAACGAAGAAAAGAAATGTTGTATCCTACTTAAATTAGCCAAGGGATATTGTGTAATTTGCATGATAATAAATCATAATGATCGGATAAGATTTCTTTTGTATTAAACGCAAAATTGTAAATAGGACCCATACGAATAAAACAAATGAAAGTAAGTTCAAATTCAACTCTCAAAGTATCAGATACAAGTAAAGATAAGACTAGCAAAGTCATTTGAAAGTTAAATAGATATTTGTACGTTTTGTGTGTTTGTTTGCTTTCGTTGCCTTGCTTTTTGGATAGTATCCATGGCATGCGAATAGGGCTTGGATGTTTAAGAAGGCCAATAACAATCTATGGCTGGTTAACCTAATTGTCATTGCTCTACTACCATGAAGAATATATTAACATATTTGGAAGTATCCTATTTTCCTGAACAAGGTCAACAAAATGTGTTATTGTCCTACACACACTTTGAAGAGCCATCTTTAAAATAACACTTTTAACTTCATTATATATTGAAGAATGCTCTGTAAGGGGTCAACACAAGTTTTAATTGCATTACTCACATGCTGAAGAGTGCTTTGCAAAAGGTCGACATTATCTCTTCCCAGCAGATTGGTGAGGTGATTGTTTACAAGCTCGTGGGTGTTGTAGATGACAGAGCTGTACTGGTGAGCCATGTCAGTGAATGATTGCTTCATGGGGTAACTCTGCAACTTCTGAAGGTATGAGTCGATTTGTGGATCTTTGGCAAGGTCTGAAAAAGGTATTTCAATATTATGTTTTCTACTATCAAATAAACATACATCACTATTTGATATAATAGGTAATTAACAATGAACTACACATGCACATTTTATTTTAACTGTAAACCGTATATTTTATAGCATTTGGTATAAACTGCCAATACAATACAGTGTAGCACAAACTGATTTTTGAGGACGAGGGAATGAAACTATTGACACTCTTAGTTCATGCTTGGTATTTTTAAAAGAATTATGTATCAGTCATATACATGAAAATCTTACCTGTCAGCTTCATCCTGCTTGTATATTGTGGAGACACTTTATCAAGAAGGTAAAAGTAGAGTGAAGGCATCTCGTCCATGATCACCTAAAAAAAATGATTATATCCATCACAATATTTTCCGACATGATCTTGCATTATTAAAAAGTGACTGATTTTTTTTAAAAAATAGATTTTTTTATAACAAAGATAACAAAATCTGTACTTTTTTGGTTCTTAGGACAAGGGTGCGATTGGACTTAACATGAATAAATATTAATGAAACGGTCTGCAACAATTTCTAATTTCAGTAATTTCAGTAATAAAAGACTAATACAACTAGAAGAAAGCAAACCAAATTAAATATGTAGAAAACAATTACGAGTATTTGAAGATAAGAGCAGTAACGAGGTAAAAAGAGGCAGTTTAAAATTTGTTGTATGATTTTGGTTCAGACACAAAAACAACGTACGTTCAGTTTTTCTTCCAATGCATGCATCATTCGTTCAGTATGATACGCCGTCCACTCCTTACTGGGAACTAAATAATCCACGGATAGTTGGTTTAGCTCCTGATATTTGATTCTGTTGCAATAGAAGGGAAATTACAGGCGTGGATGAGGAATTAATTTCTCGAGCAAATATACAAGATATCATATTTGTGAATCATGCTGTTAAAAGATCAATATTCCTAAGTTATTATTTGATTTTTTGATATGCAGCATTGATTCAGGATTTTCCAAATGTTATGATACATCCCATTACCATAGTTCACCTAGATAGTCAGATAATGTTTTCTAGATAACAATTATTCTAGACCAATATTATTTATAAGGAATTTAGTGTATTGTAGTGGGATGGTTCCCCTGTTAGAATATAGCTGTAACAATTATGTGAATACGTTAATAGTTATCAGTCATAACTACATGGTATGAAGTATGATATCTTATACCATTCTCTGATAAGGATATTAAATTAATATTAATTGATAAGGATAATAAATTGTTACAGATTGAGATGGTTGCATATATTTGTCTGAAAAAAGTGGGTTTTGTTTTGAACTACGTACATAATGCTGTCGACAATATCTTTAAGGTGATAGTCATTGTTGTCGTACATGGCTCTGAGAGAATCGAGATCCCCTCTGAAAGCCGCAAAATCCTCATCAAATACTTGACTGATCCTTCTGGATTTTAGGTAAATCTCATCATCAACATTTTTCCTCAGCTCCTTTAGAGTGTTTTGGAAGTTCACCATGTACTTCTCTGACTTCACATTGATGAAACTCTAGTAAAGGGGGATCGCGTGTGATTTTTATTCATAGATTATAACAATCATTAATTATAACACGAAATTGTGAAATCAATATTTAAGAGAAACGAGAGTATGACATATTCAGAACATTTTCTGACTAACGAAATACAATTAGAAAAACGCTTTATATGAGAGGATCCTTGAAGATGTAAAATACTAAATCATATTGATTCTTGTAAATGCCACGAAGTTACAAGTTTATCATATAAAGAGCAGTTATTTGGAGTAAACATATTGGCAGTTGCTCAAATCATTGAATACAAATACTAGGTGAGATTTTGTATGAAAATCTGTGACGAAGAGTTATTTTATTTTGGTAAAGCTAAAGAATTTTAACACAACAATTTGAAACATTGATTTTATAAAGGGTTTAATTGTTATGTGTACGGTGTGTTGTTAATATACCCGAAGGTCACGGACGATGCTCGGTCTCCAGTGTACACGGCTGTGTAGTAGGGTAGAGGTGTTTAATCGAAGCGACACCATACCGTCTGTGATGCGTCCGCCGCCGCTGGTCACGTGATAAATTTCAGCTGCCACAGCCGAACTGTTTATATACCTAGCACTGATCTGGAGAGCGTCACGAGGATTGTCTTTGAAAGAAATATAGCGAGACGTGAAGATATTCCATATACCAATTTTACTTTAAGCAGCGTAAAAAGAGTCTAATCTGTTTACTATTGTTGAATTGTCCAAGTCTGTTATATATTAATATTTCTTTACTATTTCTCAGCAGTAATGAAGATATTTCTTGGAACATCAAAATGTTGGTAATAGAGCTCATATGAATGGTCAGAAATTGAATCCTAAATTTAAGTTTCTCAAGAGTCTAACTAGAATCTTATTTCTTATTCTTACCGATATCATAGTTCATATGCAAATTGATGGCCCGTCCTACTGGATCTAGAGACAACTCTGTGGTCATATCAAAAGCATTTCTCAGAATAACTGTGTAAGGAGCCTCTGTGCGAACGTTTCCTGAGATCTGGATGTTTTGCAGTGGTGTATCAGCCTGAAATGTTATAAATAACTCATTCAGTCAATGATGATAACCTCATTATGACTGTCTCATAAGTATCATTAAAAACTTGCTAAAAGAACTGGCGAATTATTGGGAAGACGTCTTTGCTTCATCCTAGTTAGACACATTATGTGTTAAAATGGAAAATATTGTCTTTTTAATGAGACAAATAATTTATGTTAGCTACATACGATTAACGGTAGATGACTGATATAATATTAAATCAGTACATAAATCAACTAATTTTTCAGCTTTATTTTGAAGCGGAAATATCATCCATACCTTGAAAGTCATTTGTTTGCGGACGCTGTCGAGTTCTCCATTAATACCAATGGATTTAGTTTCACCGCGAGCTGTGAGGTAGGAAAGGTCGAAACCAGCTGATATCTTGTCACTAGAGCTTCCAACATGACTCTTCAGGCTGATATCGACACTGGTGTAGGGATGACTGATTCCCAAAGAAAAACTGTAGTTCTTGCTGAAGGATCCGACTGACAAATCAACCAAACGAGTGAAAACAGAGAGGGTCTTTCTAGAATCCGTGGAAAAGGACAGTTGTGTTTTCCCGTCGAAAATGACGGCTCCTCTGTTCAAGACCATCTCCGATCCAACTTTGAAGTCCTGTAAATGAAAAGAAACCACATCTTTATTTTAATACCGAATATTACGTGTCTATGGATCTTTCATTTAATGTATATTTCAAATAAATTTGTCAAGTAAAAGCAAATTAGATTTCGTCACACTGCCAAGAAATTAGACATTTGCCATTACAAAGTCAAATGGAAAGTTAAAAACGTAATGAAATGTTAGGAAATGAACATATTTGAATTTGAAATGAAACTTCTTCACTCATTAACAAGACGGATTCATTTAGAGAAACGCTCACCTTCCCAATGGTCGGCATCATCAGGGTCACGTCGGCTTTTAGGAAGTCATCCTGAGGTGTAATGTCAGCTGTAAAAGCAATTTTCTTGTTTGGGTCAGAATCAGCATCCCAGAGGAAGGAACCTTCAGTGTGACTGGTGTAACTATTGGTCCTTTTGGTTCCCGTCAGTGCTAACGTTCTAGAAGGAAGTCTAACCTTCAAGCGGGAGTTCTCCTGGTCCAGCGACAGTTCGTAACCCATCATTTGTGATACCGGAGATCCCCAGTTCAAATTCGCTTGGCTTGAAAATCCATTTCGGGTATTTATGTGTTTGAAGTTGAGACTGGTGCTTATTGACGAGGTGAAAGGAGTATTCAGATAGATAGCTGTCTCAAAATTACGCCACTCCCCACTGTGGCTGACTCTGGCTTCCATGGATTCAAATCCTTGCAAAGGTGTAGTTAACTGTAGTTTGCCAGTCATAGGTATCACAGTGAGATCAACACTACCAGCTAGTGCTATGACACTATCTCTGCTCAAAGATATTTTGGCTTCACCAGAATACATTCCAGTTCTAGATTCTAGTTTACCTTTCATGCTCATTTCCTCGTACCCTGGAAACGAGGTTTTAACATCAAGACCAAAATTCATTGGGATAGTGGAGGCCTGAATCAGTGCAGTTATGCTTTGGCGTGCGCAGTCAATCTGAGCATTGCATCTGAAGCCGTTCTTATTTCCATTGTGCTCGTATGAGACTTTGTTGTACTCGTAACCAGTAAAAGGTGTTCTTACCTCAAGAGAGGTCCGAAGCTGATGCCAATTATATCCGTAATGGCTGAAGTCCCATCCGATCGTTTTACTCATGTCATACTTGATGGAACCACGAGTTGAGATTTTTCCGAGATTCCACAAATGTTCGAAAGACAGCCCAATGTCCCTAAAGTTTTCAAGGGGTGTTCGAAGCGACATTGAACCTTGAATTGTGGAATCGCTTTTTAGGGAGGCCTCGACCTTTGATTCTTTACCCATAAAATTTGCCGAGGCAGTGGTTTTAAAGTTAGTGAAAGGTCCTTCGTGATGCAAAGCCAGTTGAGAGGATCTGCTGGTCCCTTCGAGGATAATTGTGGCCGTAGATTTAAAGTCAATGGTCTGGAGACTGTTTTTGAATAGCAGCTCTGTTGAAAGTCCATTCTGGCTACCCATGTAGGCTTCAAGAGTAGAGACAAGGTTGTTAAAATCGCCATCTTGATTATAGCTCAGCGTGAGGTCCTCGGTGTATGGGTTTGTAAAGACTGCTCTTGTCTGCAGCTTGTTTCCGATAATATTGTGATTGTATGACCCTGAAATTGTCTTTTGCGAAGCATAGGTGACTTTTGCTTCTGCTACTAGGCTGGAAAGATCCCCTACCCTTCTGAAACTGAATGCAATGTTTTCAAAGTCAGTAATGGGCGTTTTGATGGAAATTGCACCTACAGATGACCCGTCAAAGGCAAGAGTGGCATCAATTTCGAATTTCTGTAGCGACTGAATCATTTCCGCATGGGTCTGAATATTGGGAAAGCTGCCCTGGTGTCGGAATGATATGCTGTTCTGTTCCCAGTCGACGATTGGGCTTTTGATTATGATGGTTCCCTCAAGAATCTTTCTCCAACTAACCCTTCCATTTATTTCGTAGGCTTTTTCGGGAGAGTAGTTTATTTTAGCATTGGATTCAATGTTTTTATAACCCATCACATGGCTGAATGATATTTCTTTATTGTCAAGATATGGAATTGAGCTTTGCACTTTGACGTTCCCAGTAATACCGTTATCAGTGGTGAACGATATGTCACTTGCACCTGTTTCTCCCAAAGCCTTTCCGTTAACATGGATCTTAAAATTGGATGGCTGACCATCGAATCTAAAAGATCCCGATGTATCGCTCATGAATGGAGTTTTGATTTCTATGGATCCTTCTGTTGGCGAGGCTCTGAACATTACGTTGGCATACATCCTCTTCTGTCCATAGTTGAAATCGAAGTCTGATTTGAAGTCTGACAATTGTCCATTGTGGTTAAAATTTCCAGTGAGGAGCGAGGTGACAGGCGTAAGGAAGCTCAGTTGTCCGCTTACTTTATTATCACTTTCGAACATGGCTCTCGTGGAAATCAGTTTTTCTTTTTCCTTTCTCAATTCAAACGATGTTTGGAACCGTCTCAGATTTCCGTCAAAATTAAAGTTGCCCCCTAGTTGCCGAAATCCTTGCAAAGGCGTTGTCATCTCGATGTTTGCGATGATTACGTTGTCTGCTTGGTAGTTAGCATCAAGATGAAACATCCTCTCTCCCCCATAGAGCATAGTATAATGAGCTTCAAGGCTAGCTGAACTTGTTGTAGCATCAAATTTGATGCTAGTGTCCTTGAAAAATGGAGTCTTCACTACAATGCTCCCTTCCAATTTTGGTTGTACTTTGAAAATTAAATCACCTTCGCTTCTCTTGTTTGCAATGAAACATTCAGCGTGGCATTTAAAATTGGCCAGATGCCCGTCGTGCCGAATAGCGATGCTTGTTCTCTCATAACCTTGCACTGGAGTAGCTACAACTACTTCGAGGTTGAAATCTGGCCGAGTGGCGAACACAGTCATTGCACTAAACCTTCTTTTTCCAAAGGACAGCGTTGCCTCTGATCTCATATTAGAAATATCACCATTGTATTCCAAGGTAGCGATGACATCGTCGAACTCTGGTGACTGAACCGACACACTTCCACTTATTTTTCCAATCAGGTTCAGACTTACGTCCCCAGATGTTGTCTTTGACCCCAATGTAACCTCAGCATGACTTTTGAAGTTTGATACGGCTCCATTGTGTTCGAAAGAGGCCTTCATTGGACTGAACCATGATGATTGGAGAGAAAAGCGTCCTTCTACAATTGTGTTCCAGCTGAATTGAATATCGCTCTCAACTTTTTTATCGCCAAACGATGATTCAGCGTGGCTTCTGAATGCATTGAGAGGTCCAGAGTGCGTGAAGGTGACACGAATTGTTTCGAAACTAGTAGAGCCAATGGTTAAACTGCCTTCGATATTTTCGTCGGTATCAAATGTTACATCCACTTCTGTCTTTTCGACGCCAAAGCCTGCTTCCGCGTGACATTTGAAAGATGAAAGTCCTCCTGCATGTTCAAAGGATGCTTGGAAGGGTCTGAACATTGTTGATCGAAGAGATAGATTTCCAGCCAACTTATCCTTTGTGTTGAATGAAACATCAGCTTCTATTTTTCTGTCACCAACAGATATTTCTCCGTGAGAAGATAAATCAGATAGGTCTCCGTTTTTCTCGATGGCTACATTTATGTCTTGCACGAAAGGAAATCTTAGAGTGAATTTGAAGTCAATCTTTGTACTGGTATCAAAACTGCTCCGTAGCAAAACAGGAGTATTGGTACCGTAGGTCAATCCAGCATTGGTCATGAAGTTGGTTATTTCACCTGCGTGGTCAATGTTGGCTTCAATGTCACTGAAGTATGGGGATTTTACGCTCATCCATCCACGAAGACGCGGATTTGTCGCGAAAGTGATGTCCATTTCATGTTTATTATTTCCGACGCTAATTTCTGCGTGGCTATTAGAGTTGGAAATTGTTCCACGGTAGTAGGTAGCAGCGTTGATTCTTTCATATCCTTTAAAAGGTGTTGTGATGGTAATGTCGATCTCAATGTTTGGATTGAATGTGCAGGAGACTTTACCGGTCAGTTGATTATTTCCGTAGGACATCTGTAGACCAGATTGGAAGGTAGATGGTTGACCTTCATGCTCTAAAGAAACGTCCACTGGGCTAAAGAAAACCGACTGCACCGAAAGCTTGCCAGTAAGTTTTTGAGTTATAGATATCGAAGAACCAATGTGTAACTGTTGGACTTCTCCATACAATAATTCAGCACTGGAATCGAATTTCTTGCTGCTTCCAATGAACTTAAATGATGATGCTATGTCCTCGGTGAATGGATTCTTTAGCGAAACACTTCCTTCAATATTCGGATAGATTGTTACAGCCATGTCTCCTATAGTTTCCTTATTCATTACAAAGATTTCAAAATGGCTCCTCATTTCTGTTGAACTCATTACATGTTTGAAGGACACACGAGACGTTCTGAAGTCTGGGATTGGCAAATCAATAGATAGATCACCAGTTATGTCTTGCCCTGTGGCCAATGCTACATTCATGTCAACCTTCTTAACACCAGCAAGAGCAACTTCTAAATGACTTCTAAAATTCGTCAGGTCACCTGCATGGTTCACAGCAATGTCTATGTCATTAATAAATGGGCATCTGACAGTAATAATTCCCGTTATTCCTTTATTCATATTAAATGTGATATCAGCTTCATGTTTGTCATTATTTATCATTGCTTCCACATGGCCGATCATGTCTCTGGGATATCCACTATGTTTCAAGCGGAACTGTAGTCTCGGTATCGATGACACAGTCGAAATTATGGAAGCTGAGGTATCCAAATAAGCAGGTCTTAAAATAAAGGATGATTTTCCTTCTATGTTGTCTCTATTTACAATAATATTAGCTTCGCAATTAAAGTTGTCCAGTCCACCGACATGTTTGAAGGAAACTCCGATGTTTTCATAGCCAGAAATGGGACTCAAAAATGAGAAAGAACCACTTAAATCTCTGGTTGAGTCAAAGTTAGCGCTGATTTCTATTTTCTGATCAGATCGTCCAAGTTCGCCTCGGCATCTAAAATTTTGTAGAGATCCCGAATGATCAAATGTTGCGGTAAGTTCTTCCAGTCCGTCAAATGGAGTTGTAAGGGAAGTACTTGCATGAACATTGTCTTCAACGTCAAGCCTAGCATCTGCTTGCATCTTCTTTTTGTCGTAGCTTATTAGCCCTGTGACGTGGATATTCTTCTCTGTTCTTTCCAGACTAAAGGACGTAAGGATTGGCTTAAACCATGGACTTTTGATTGTGACAGTACCAGTTGATGTTGGCTCATTCTCAAATGAGATGTCTATGGAAACTGTCTCTGCATTTAATACGTATTTTGCTGATGATTGGAAATTGGTTGGAGTTCCACCATAGCTAAACGTCAGTTGATGATTTTCAAAGCGCTTGAATGGTGTTCTAAGCATCAATGATCCAGTCACACCAGAAACAGCGTTCAGTTTAGCTTGAACAAAGATGCTTTGTCGTCCATACTCAGCTTGCATCCTGGTATTAAAGTTAGTCATGAGTCCTTGGTGTGAGAAAGAAGCCTTGACAGGGCTAAAATAAGTACTTGTAATGACAAGGCTACTCATGGTATTTTGTCTGGAGGAAAATGTAAAATCTAATTCGGATTTATCTTCACTGATGAGAATTTCAGCATGCAATTTGAGGTCAGACATGTTGCCACTGTTTGTGAATAATAATTGAGACACCCTGTAGTCCTGTAGCGGAGTTAATAAAGTCAGTTCAACGTTTGTGGAAAGATTTATGTTAATCTTTGCCTCAGCACTATATTTCTTGCCTCGTCCATACAACACCTCTGCACGACTTACAAAATCTCCTAGGGAGCCTGTGTGCAGTAGAGAAACTGATGATTGTTCATATCCATCTATTGGTGTTTGAAGTGTGATATCCGCTTTAACGTCTGAGAGTGTATCAACATTTATAGCCAGGTTGTATTTTCCATTTCGGTCGCCGTCTTGTATGAACTCGAAGTTGGTGTAGTCAAATCCTACAAATGGCGTCGTCAATGTGAACGTTCCTTGAAATTTCCTCAGATCACTCAGGTTGTAGACAGACTCCAGTTTCAAAACTTTCCTTGGCATATATTCTACCTCCAATACGGATGTTCTCGTTTCCCCTGGTTTTTCGCTATTAGCTGTTACCTGAATGTATGGAAGTTGACGGAAAGGTGTGTCGATTCTAAGTTTGCATGACAGTCCATTCACACTATTTAATCTGCCTGAAAGTGATATCTTGTTGAGAACAGGGACTATCTCAACGCTAGCATCAGCAGAAAATGATGAAATGTATCCTTGTCCTCTCACATCAATCTGAAGACTTTGTAGAGATGTATACGGGGTCTTGATGACCACGTTAAATCGTTTTATAGAGTCAAATCGGTACCGTGTTACTGCTGTGAAGGTACTGCTCGAGCCAACCGATACAAGTACTCCGAACACGTTTTCCTGGTTTTCCGTTTTAACACTGGTCTGCAGAGATACCTTTTCGTACCCGCTGATAGGTGTTTTCAGTTCAAGTGAAGCATCTCCATTGTCAGAGATGGACACATCGAGGGAGAGCATGTTTTTGGTAGCTATTACCAGAGCCCCATGAAGGTTGACAGGATATATTTGGTATTGTGTGTCAATATTCAGTTGTGAGGCACCTAACCTTGGATTGGAAAACTGGAAGGTAGACTTAATTTGTCCGTTTCCACACTGGTGGTTCACATCAATATAGAGGACACGTGACCTTTGATTCATTACAACAAGATTAGAGATGATACTTCCTGGGTTATGCTCATGTGTCATCGTCAGTGACAAATCCGTGATAGGATCAAAAGGAGTCTGTATCTCTAGCGACGCGGAGGCTGTTCCTCTTGGGAAGGTCATTGCTTGTTTTCCATTGAAATTGATGTATATTTTCCTTTTACCCCAGGTACTAGTTAGAGACGATGATGTTGTTGACGGTGTGTTAGAATGGGTCCACGTGGTCTCTAGGTTTAAAGATGGCAAAATAAGATTTATTTTGCCATTGTTCTGGATGGACCATCCTTCCCCCTCATGGATCATTGAACTATCCAAACCATAGGTATCTTTGTTCCAAATCAATCGCAGGGACTCATTATATGCCCGACCATCGTCTTTGTGTGTAGCTGACAAAGATATTATCTTGAAGGATTTTGATGATGTTTTGACATCCAGTTGTCCCTTCAAGTTTCGTTTGGATGCGTCCCCATTACTGATGAGGGATATATCGGCTTGGACAAATTCTTTATCCCAGGAGAACTGTGCACTTGTTTGCGAGGAATCGCTGACGGAATGTATCAAACTGGCCTTGATCTGTTGGAATCCAACAAATGGTGTCTTGGCAAATATATTTGCATCAATGTTTTTAGTAGACACTGGGAGTTTCAGGGACATGGTTGTTGAAATCTTGTTTGACGGGTTCCAGGCAAAGTCTATATCAGATGTAATCTGGGATGGATCGCTTTTATGGCTCACTTTCAATGACACATCACGGTATCCTTTGAAGGGGCTCGAGAATCCAATATCTGCGACAAGCTGAGATTTCTTTGCTGCAGTGCGCTGTGTTAAACTTCCTTGGAGAGATACCACTTTCTTTGGCTCCCACTGGAAGTCTATGCTTGATATGTATTTGGTGTCAGCAAGATGACGCACATTGAGTATGAGCTCTCTGGATGGATATCTCGTTGTCAGTGATCCTTCAAACCCCTTGATTGATGTGAAACGGCCTTTTCCAATCAATGTAATTGAAAGACTATCGTCTCTGTCAACGTCCCATTTCAAATCAAAGCTGCCATTGTATGAATCCCCCATGCGGAATCCGTCAAGAGTTGCAATAACGTGTCGAGTTGGGTACTGCGTGTCCATTGCTATCTTATACTGTGGACTTGCTTGTCCTGTAACCGTCACAATATATTTCAATTGATCTTTTATCATCTCAAGTTGTACTCGTTGGTTTCCTTGATTCAGATTGTATTCCCCGCTAACTTTCATTGGTTGCATTCCACTGATGTGGACGTCTGATGATATTTGCATGGATTTATCGTCAGGTTTTTGCACAGTCGTGACGATTCTGTTTTTGGATGTCTTACCCAGATCGATATTCATGTCGTTGGTATAGGTTGATTTTTCTGGCTGTGTCAGGGTGTTTGTAAGTTTAATATCTGTTCCAGGAATTGACAATGCAAATTCACCCGCTACGCTCATCAAGTCTTTTGTCTTGTCGCTGAGGCGCAGGCTACTTTCGAAAGTTGATTTTCCCCTTCGAAGATACACACTCGAGTCCAAATCACGTCTGTCGTGTTTGTGGCTGCCTTTGAGGAGGAAATTAATTCCCTGTAACAAATTATTTTTTGAGTAAATATCTAGTTTTGACACACCAACTTCAATTAAATGCATAAAGAGACCTAATGATTGATATATCATGTTTTAGATTTTACGCATTGAGGACCAATACGGTAATTATGGAGGTTGTGCATTATTTGTGTCGTATCAAATGATTTTCAAAGTTCTAGATATAACAAAACTGACCCTAACTGTAAAGAGTAGTGATGCGAAGATATCATAGGTGGTTTGGCAATATGATTCTGAAGCAGAGATCATGTTTATTACACTAGCTATCGGTGAAGTTTCAATTATATTTAAAGATTATCCATTATCTGCGGTATCAATGACGATTGGAATCATGCCCATACAACAAAATATTCTACAATCGATGTGTACTTAACTTTCGACAGTACTGAAATACCTTATGAACTCTTTGAAATTTTGGTCACTTGTATTCATTGTTCGCCTTTTACCATTGTGAGGAACTACTATTTGGCCACTGAGCAAGTTATTATATTTAAATACTCATGTAGCATAAGGTATGTACTTGATACTAACGATTTCGTAATATGAATACTTAAACATAGCAAGGTAGTAATGAGGTAGCTCAAAGGTATTGTTTTTCTAAGTAAACACACCTGCTCAACGTGTTTGAAATTTAAGCTGCCATCTGCTGATGAGCTTGCCCATCCTTTGATATCGTGGTTCAGTTGAGCAGAGACCTCAATACTTCGGTTTTGGTCTTTGAAGTCTGGACCGTAATTTATATCGGCATCGAATTCACTGTGCTTGTAGTTGTGGTTCATTTCCACTAAAGCTTTGAAGTTCAACTCTGGATTTTTCTTGACATTCAGGTTTCTAAGAAAGAAATATAGGAGGCAAGAATGAATAAGACAAAAAAACAAAAATGCGAATTCAATGTACATTGGCGTATGTGAGATTGAAGTGCTAGGGCTATAAGAAAACTATCCTGAATCATGTGGACTTCATATGAATGGACTGTTTATAAAGTATTACTTTCGATACAATATTGCAAATACTGCTCTGAGACTTAAAAAGTTTTGTCACAAATTATTAAATTGCTTTTAGGGAGAAATATATTGAATGGATGGAGTGAATAAAGGCAATTTTGAATGTTCATACTTACGCTGTAGTTCGTGCCTTTGTCAGCGTCTTCGTACTCATATTGATTATTTTGGACACAAATTTGATGTTATTACGTGTGTATTGTTTGATGACATATGTTAGGTCAATGTCAGTAGAAAGGCTTCCCTCTGGCTTTTTTTCAAATTTGCCTTTGAGGATCATTTCCAGGAGGCTTGACTTGACATCAATATTGGCAGTTAGGGACGATCCTCTCTTATTAGTATTTGTCAAAAACTTTCCTGAAATTAAGAAGTGATAATTTGATGTTATATTTGTGATATTTTGCTAACAATTACATACGAATCAAGACAATAATTTCCATATGCAGTCATAATACAGTCAGACTTTTTTAAACTGGTTCAACCGCGCTGTGACTATTTCAGAAACAGGACCCATTCTTTTCACACACATTTAGTACTTGAGTATTACGTGCCTGATACCGTGACACAGGTCGCATTAATCAATGAATGAATGGCTGAAGGTAGCTTAAGTACAAGATATCTCACATAGTGTAACTGTATGACAAAGTTATGTCACGGTAGACAGCAATTGGTGTATTTTATTTCATACTACCCGTAATAGAACAACGGAAGTTTTCAAACATATAAACCCTAAGCAAGAGAATCGTATCAATAAGTTTGGGGTTTATTTCTTTCAGTAATGCATACCTTTAAGCGAAACTTGTTTCTCAAAAGCTTTGTCCAAAACCAAGTTGACGTTGCATCCCTTCCCCTTGACGTATGAAATGGAGCCTCCCAAAGCAACAAGCTCTCCTTTTGGAGTCCGGATAGAGAGAATGGGATTGTAAATCAGATTCTGTTTGTTTTGTTCTGTCTGCATACGTGTTTCCAAGGAATATTCTTCTTTACCGACGCTGATGCTACATTTCATGCCCGCCATGCCAGAATTACTCTCAATGGTGGCTAAAGAATTATAAGGGGTATATGTGATTATGATTTAAAGGGCTACAAAATGTGAAGCTTCTTTTAAGCTCATTTGTCTCTTATACTCAAAATATTGAGACTAGAATAAAAAGTAGCACTTTTGTACTGCATTGTAAATAGGTTTGAATCATGCAAAATAGCAAAAAAGTAAACATTACAGTTAAATATTTAAGCCACAAAGGTTTCCCTTGGTATTTGGTATGCACTAATATATGTAAGTAATGGGTATGTGCTGTATGTACACAAGGATTGCTAATAGAAAGTTAAAAATGTCGATAGAAGTTTGCTAATTATGTTTACTACTATTACTACTAATAATAATAATTGAATTACCCTTTACGTTGGATGGTCGGATGGTGATTCCGGAAAATGCAAGATCAAGGTCCAACAGAGTCCATGGGCTATATTTGACGAAGCCATTCACGCTGACAGTGTCTCTGTTGGGTATACGGATTTCAAGAGATGGAGTACACGTCACTTTGTTTCCATTGCGATCGATCTGGACGCGGCTGTTAACTAGGTACCGCATGTTGTTATCCCATACCAATTTTCCATTAAGGGATTTTGTGCTTGCATCATTGGTGACCGCTCCTAATCCAATTAATAAAAAGATATTTAGGTCACAAAGATAATTAAGTTATCCATAATCGGAAATAAAAACGTACATATTTGTCTGCTAAACACTTCATCTCAGATTTGTATAATAGAAAGACCTGTGACAGACCAAAAGAAACCAGAAGAAAGATACGAGACAAAACATCGAATATATGCGTTAGCAAGGAAATACCAACGTACCTTTGAAATCAGCGCCTTTCCATGGAGTTACAAAGCTCATGTCTAGGGTCATGTCGTTCTTGTTCAAGTTGAAATCAGCAGTTAGAGCTCTATTAACTTTGGATCCAGGAGTGTCGAAACTTAGATGTATTAGATTGACATTTCCTGTCTGAAATATTACAATCAGAGATGAGAAAGTTATGATATTACTAGTAGGAGACTTTATATATAGGATCTATAAATGTTAGAGGTGACGTAACGTATTATTGACTATAATTTCACGATAATAATAATAATAATAATAATAATAATAATAATAATATGAAGAAGAAGAAGAAGAAGAAGAAGAAGAAGAAGAAGAAGAAGAAGAAGAAGAAGAAGAAGAAGAAGAATAAAGACATTCGTTCAATCTAAACGTTTTGAGTATAGATTTGGCATGATCTAAACTGATTTAATTGGGATTGGAAAACTGTATTTCTGTGTTGCTGAATCTTGTTTTGCAAGAGTGAAACAACTATTTTCCCTTTACCTTACTTACATGTATTGATTTGGCCTGAAATCTGTACCCAGTATGCGCATCTCTCTTGTAAAGAGTCAACCCCATGTTAACGGGTCCAGTGAGAGGAAAGTAGGGAGCATTTGCTTCCATGGAAGCATTAGGGAACTCAAGCTCTCCGCATAGTTCTAGACCGACAATCTTTGACAAATCGGCTCCGGAGCAAAGACGTTTGGTCTGTCTATTATTGGTTATCATCTTCTGCTCCTTTTCAACATCACGGTGAACAGTGAAAAATGCAGTCCTGATGTAGTTAAAAGAAAAAGATGACAGCTAGGATGATGTATAAATATATTGTACTATACACTCAGCTTGTTTCTTAACCAGCTTTCAAGATTATAAATGTTTCATCTTGGAAATAACTTTGTAAGTTATTCGACTTTAAGTTAATTTTAATAATTACTTTAAGAAGCTTTGAAGAACAGCCCTACTCATATTACACAAAAGGTAAAACTGGAAGCATAATGGAATTGGTTTAATCAGATGAAGTATACAGATGTCAATAATAAATTATTTTTTTTAGCATCGGATAATTAGTTTGAATTCAGGTTTCTTCAGGCAGTTTTATATACTACAATTCAATGATAAATTCTAGACTACAAAAAGTAGGTCTTTAAACAATCTTGGATATCGCCCTAAAATCCAAGTACGGCGTAACTGTTATTATACGGAGTAAAGCAGATAAACGTAGTTTGAAACAACGTGCAAGAACGTACTAATTACCGAGAAAAACTATTGAATAAAACGGCATACATCTATATATTTCTTCTAGCAAAAAAGAATGGATTCAATTTCTCAGTCGTGATATAATAGGACAATGTCATTGGTGCAAAATATATTACGTACTGATGAAAGTGAAATCTTACTTGACACTGATGATGTTCATTTTCTCTTGAGGCATATCCAGCTCAGCAACGAAGACACGTCCATTAGACAACTGAACCTTTCCTTGAAGGGCACTGCTTGTATGCAAAGTGGACACCATCTTCAGACCACTTTTGCTAACAAAGGCATCAACACTCATCGTGCTCGAAAGTTCGATGGCTCCACTATCCAAAGTGAATTTGAAAAACAAGTCATTATTAAATTCATAATTTCATTACCTACTTGCAACATTAATGGTTATAGTATGTGTTTCATAAAAGTAGATTTTAATTGAAAGTCATCATAGGTGAATTGATTAGTGTTTTCGTAAAGTATACGGATCACGGCTATTAACACATTCAGTTTAATTTTTGTATTTGCTACAGAATACTGATTGAAATTCGATACATTTGCAATTATAAATGAAATAATCCGAGCAACATAGGGGTTACTATTCAAATGTCGAGTTCATAAGCTTGCTCAACTTAACTTACCTTGGCTGTATAAGGCCGCTTATTTCCAAGTCGGATGACAACTTTCGGATATCGAACTTTCCGTTGGCTTTAAGTTCGACTGTTGCTGTGCCATTGACGGTGAAGTTTAGAGGGAATCCTGCACTGGTGGGAATGATAACACTGCTGTCAAGGAACATGAAACTTTCACTCAGGGTATAATCGCCCCCTTTGGAAATCTTTTTGATCATTTCGAAGATATCAAATTCTTGACCAGTACCAGTCGGTTGCTCTCCATTGAAGCTCATGTAGCGTAATTCATTTCCAAAGACCCGCATGTATAGAGATCCTTTCAACTGGTCCAAAGTGCTCTTCAGCTGTTCAGATTGAACCAAATTAAAGAGTTATATAGAGGTGATGAGTTATGAACATTTGTGGCATTGATATAAGAACAAAAGAAATGAAGAAAAAAAAACGTAAATAATATTCAATGCCTTTATACTAACACTCTTGTCAAATAATACATTTCATTGATCTCATCAGAAAGAATGCTGTTGAATCAATCACGTTTTGGTTTAGCAGGTGTCTAGAAGAAGTAAAAGATGGAAACTATGATATGATATTAAACTTACCCTTCTGTCAATTTTGCTGATCTTGTCGGGACGGATGGATCTAACAGCAGTAGTCTCAGCGGCTTGTTGGTTTTCACCGAAATAACCGTTTGGTCCAAAATAGGACTCGATGAAGTATTCCAGACCTTCCAGTCTTCCTCCAAGCTGTAGTAGGTTAAAAGTATTTCCGAAGAGATCGACTGTCAGATTGACCATTCCAGATCTCGGGATGAAAGACTTGGTTGACCAGATGAGGTCGCCCTCGAACTTGGCACCTGTGTTCATCCTTTCAATGAAGAAAGATTTCTCATAGTTTCTGGAGAACTTTCTTTTGTCTAAATCAAACTCCTTCTGAAGAGCATCATCTTCGAGGATAGAGCGGATCTCCTGTTTGTGGCGGTCAGAGGTCTCCATCAAATTTGTCAAGTGGGACCATATGTAAGAACCAACCTGGTTGACTTCCTCAGTCTGAAGTGTCTTCTTGATTATGCTCAGTCTGTTCGTTGATGGGCATTCCATCAGGGAGCGGTATGCAGCTATGCGGAGTTCGGAGTCTTCCTCTTTGTTCTGGAACAACGCTTCTATAGCTCTCCACTGAAAGAAGTATAGAACTTTCTTTAGGAAAATAATTGTCATATATGAGTAAGAAACATCCAGAATGACCCAATTTTCTCTCTTATAGACAATAAGAACAAAATTTTAAGAAATAGATTGCGTCACGTTAAAATATATTACATTTACTTTTCCCACGATTTTGATTTGAATATAGATTTAGTTGGGAACATACATCTGCATTGCAGGAGATTCGACGGAAGGCTTCAACTGCAGATAGACGGATCTCCATAGGATTGGTTGTCGGCGTGAAGCATTTAATTAGGGTTGGAATCGCTCTATGTGCATGTCCAGCATTTCCAATGGCTCGCAGACTCAGTAGAACCTGGAATGAAATACGAATAGCTCATAGGAACTTCCAAATTGCAAAAGAATATCATAAATGGATATTACTATTTTCGAATGAGAATCACAATTTGAACAGAACTCTTTCGAAGTTGCATTTAACTTTGAGAAAGAAGGTTCACGTCATCAGATTTAATATCAAGAGACAATATGTACGAAACATTAAGATGACATGCGAAATTTGTATGCATCGGATGGAATAAAACAGAACCATTTTATCAATAAAAAGGTAGAACTTTATCTCCAAACATTTACAGATAATTGCTATGATTATTGTATTTCTTACGGTTTTCATCGTAGCATCGTTGACCCTACAGCTAGATCCGATCCTGCTTTCGATGGTTGAAATGATCTCGTTTACCGCTGGATCACTGTCACAGGCATCGTTGAAGAGACATAGTCTATTAACTAGGGAACTTACTGCAAGCATGGCTTTACCATTGTCATCTTCCATTGTCAGAAGAGGCTAAAGAAAGTTGGAAAACAAACATATATATCTCTATAGCTCTGTCAATCAATGTATGTATGTATGTATGTATGTATGTATGTATGTATGTATGTATGTATGTATGTATGTATGTTAAACATGTTAGTAGATTCAGACTAGAGAACCATCTTCTCTCAAACAAAATTCAAACAAAATGAATGACACTGTTGCTCCACAGATTTATCTTTAACAGGAATCGTTATAGGTAAATCTGAAAGTCGAAATTGGTTGTTAACTGAATTGTATGTATTGGTCAATCGCAAACATCGCTACCATATCAAAATGCTATTCGAGTGTCGCTTGTTGAGGTGTGTTAAATCATGTTATAATAATCACCCAGAAATTGAAACTGTTTCGATACAATACTAACTCTGGTCATATGAATTGTCAGCAGTTCATTGAATGTAATGACAAGTAAATATTATCGTTATAATATTAAGTCATTCCTTAGATATCTCATGTTTTCCTTATACATTCAGTAAGATATTTAGTTTTCTTCTGGATCAAGCCCTTCGTTTTATTGTGGAATTCAGTTTTACAGAAATAAACATGGATTCATGAATGTGGTGACAATTAGTGTCTGAAAGTCAATTCCAGTAGAACAGATATATGAAGATTTTGTTTTTACCAAATGTAATTATTATGAATAATAATATACAAGTTTGGTATACATATTAGGTGGTATGTTGTTCCGTATCTAAGCTACCTTTATTTCGGTCAGCATTTGCATTGTTGGCTTCTGGATGAAAGCCATGGTAGTCATCCACATCTCTGCCTCAATTCCCGTGACTTCTTTGTTCAAAATGAGTCTAGTAAGCATTTGAAGAGATGAACTTGTTCCAACCATAGGAATTGCATCAAGGAAGAATTTGCTGTTAGGAATGAAAGATCAACATTTTAAAAGAGGAGCATATTGCCATTGGCTGGAAATGTTAAAGAATGCTATGAAATCGGTCAGATGACAAAATTAAATTAATTCACCTTTTCGATGGTACGACGTTATCGAAACAAAACGAATGTCTGTTTAATTCAAGGCAGGACGAAGAATAAGTATTGCTTGAAACCATGTCAAGGCGAGGGAATATAACACACATGAATCAACTTTATTGGACATCAGATCAGTGCAATTATATTGTTTACCATTGAGAGAAACCATGGAATAAATTGGTTACTCACCTTAGGCGTGCCTTGTTGTCTGGACATATGGAACCTCTTTGGATCTCCTGATATAACTGGTTGATTGATGTTGCGTCCAATTTCCTCAAAGAGTACACAAGACCGCCGAAGAGGCGAGGTGTCTCAGGCTGAATACCAGATTTGGTATTTAGGCAAATATCCATCAATCTCCCTTCCACTGCCTTTCTGGATTGATCAGAGCTACTGACATCATTGACATGTTCAAAGAGCAAAGTCGCTCGATTATCTACTGGTCCTGCAACAAAGGAAATTTGTGATTAAACGTTTAGAACTTTATTTATGTCTATCAAACATAATAACATGCAATATTCGGAAACGAAATATATGTAGTAGTCGGCTTCCATTGTATAGCAAATGCAATGCCTTGACTTTGGTAATTACAAGTATAGCCATTGTTTTCTATAATGACAAGCAGCACTTACTTTGTGCTGATACCCCGGATCTTTCCTCTACGTATGTCATCTTCTGTATGCTGTTTGTAACAGCTCCACTGGATTCCCTGGAGAAGGGGATAAATTTGTAAGACTCCCTGCAGATGGCACTCTTAATTATTTGTGTCCTGGTGTTGATTTCCTGCTCACATTCGTGTGTTCCATGCAAAATTGGTAGTGACTGAATGTCCTGTAATTCAGAAGACAAATCGTCCATTAGATGTACAGATTTAGTACTTGTAAACGTTCTACCTCTGTAGATGTGGATAACTGCTTGAACTCGTGTACCAATTATGTTTTAATATATGTTAATCTATGCTTTTGAAAACTATTTTTTCAAATCTAATTTGAAGTTAATAATGTATTTGATGAGGTAATGTCACATATGTAACTATATTCTTCCCAAATTTGACTTCGATCTGGATTATCAACCCTCTTAAATAGGTCCTTAACGGTATGGACTGTCGCATGGAAAATATAAAGTAGTATGTGTATTTTTTTATCGTACCGCATAATTATTCGTATAGTTACAGGGTGTTCGTATTGATAATTTTCAAGATAAGATATAGCTAGAGAGCCTTTTTCGAGATAAGGATACACCCACTGAGATTTCTATAACTTTCAGGTTTTGTGTGCAAGGATTTAGTCCCCCTGTCGAGGGGCCGATTCTAAGGATAATGGCAATTGATGGTATAAATTCGTTTGCTCATCCCCTAGTTACTGGATATGTTTCTTCAGGGTGTGGATCTCAATCGCCTCAAAATGACAGCCAAGGGCTCCTGTCTCTGGAGATAATTATCAACTAGGTTGAGTATTAGTGGCAAGATCAAATTTGTTATTTTAGTCCCAGTATGTGTATATGTTGGTTTTGGCTGGCGATAGAAATAGTTTTAAATTCTGACAGACTTAGTCCCTCAGGGTAGGTATATACCGCGGTGTATTGCCATGGAATCAAAGTATGGCACGTTTTTACACTTCGGTCATTTATCACACTTGTCAGACATTCAAGACAAACAACTCAGGAGGTATTTGAAATGTATTAAAAATTGCTGAAACCCACCCATGTCCCTCTGCTAGGGCGAGCTCAAAACGCCAAAATTAGAGGTAGAATCGACACCGAAACACGTTTCGTATATCTATCTTAACATTGTTAAGAGGAGTTTAAAGACATTACACAACTACATATGAATGTAAATCAATACTTAGGAAACATATGGAGGGACTGACGAGTATTACCGCAATAGGAATGTGTTGTGAGTTACATCTCCAGGTGTTGCCGGAATACATGTGTGATTTCGTATGCACGTTATTTGAAATGCAAGATTATGTAAGTTGATTCACAGTAGGCTATGACGAAAAACGTACTATTTTCTAATCAGCTCCTAGAAATGTTAAATATATGTATTTATTGTTGTCATGTAATGCTATGAAGTTGTATTCAAATGAAGTGATATACGACACAAACGAAACATGATGCGACAGATTTACCGAGGAAGACGTGTAGGGGACTCCCTGGATGGCTGTCTGAGCTCCTTGACGGTTACGGCATCCGAGCAAATTTTTGCTTTTCTTGACAATTGTGGTATACCGGTCTCCGTCTCCAACTGTGTATTCTGTGTCGCAGTCTCCGGATACATCAGTCTGGAAAATATAAACGTTACAGATTATATACTTGTGAATGTTGATGTTTTAGATCTGGTTGATAAATTGCAAAGATATTAGTAACAAAATCGAAATTGTGCTTGTAATGATGATTTGAACAACAGACGTAATGAGAGACGATGCAATCGGTACCTCTTTGACTTTCTGGTCCCTCTGAAGGTTCTCCATGCTGTTTTGGAAGGTGGACAGGACTCCTCTCTTGACGTTGAGTACCCATGGTGCGTCACCAACAGCGGGGCATAGTTCTTCAACACGTCCATCCTGGAAGGAGAAGCGAAGAAGATTCCGTTCCATGGCTCTTGAAAACTCACTGTCCAATGTTCTCATCTCCAAGGGAGAGTTTGGATTGGTTTCAGATAGCACCACATTACTCAACTGAAAATAAAAGAGCTCCATATAAACTAGGGTGTTTTCAGTGAAGACTTTATATCGATCCTGTCACGAAAGACTTTGGTTTTTTATAGTTTGTTAGGGTGGGGTGGGGTGAAAGGTGCTCTCATATTGTTTCATTTTGTCATATCCACTATCAGTAAGCATTTCCAGTAAATTTAGATGCGAGAGAAAGAATTTATGGAATAATTTCAAAGCATTTCAATATGCTATATTGTTACATAATTTTGTTTAGACCAAAATGAAGAACATCTAATAAGATATGAATTAAATTAATTTTAAATTCACATAATAATTATACTATTTTTTGTATCTTTGGTATTCACCTACGCGAATCATTTTCCACAAAAAACACATTTACACAAAAAAACACCATCAAATTAGAAAACATGAAGCATACTGAATATATTTAAGGTAGAAAACATTATTAGGTCTTTAATTTTGTTGTTACAGTCGAAAAAGGTGAGTTCTAAGAGCAATCTTGAATGGGATCAATGGGATAAATAAATTCACCTTACACCCGCCACTCTCTCAGAAGTTGATGATTTCTGTAGAGGGTGCCCGAACTTGTATTTGTCTAAAATGGGTCTGATACACGATTCTCCTTTCAGATTAATGGAATTACATACGACGAATGTGTTAAGATGTTACCAAAATTTGATCCGTTCTTACCCGCATGACAAATTCACATTGGCTGAGGACCTCAATGTGTACATTGGCAGACATGCTCAATCCGGAGTAGTGATCAAAGGATCCCATCACTGCAGTTTTGGTATCCACATCATACTGGTACACGTAAGTCGTTCCTGATCTGTAGCTGAATTTGCTTGGGTCTAAAGGAAATAATTAAAAAATGCGTTATATATTATACGTTGTCATTAAGTTGAATGATGTCTTGATTCAAAATAAAAACAGAGGTCTATATATTGTATACTTTATCTTGATATATCCTATTTCACATCATTCGAACTTTAATGCCAACAACATTTGATCAGTCAAATTCTTCGTAGAAAGTTCGTGAGTATGGTCTAGATCTATTAACATTATGTTTGCTTCCTAAATTAATTAATTGTATGCTTCATCTGTACTGTTTATGGGAATGCTATCATGACACAAATGATAACATGGGAATATGAACGCTGTAAATGATTGCTGTGGACCTTACCAGTACACGTCGTGGCACATGTGTCTTCTTTTGATATTGTCTCTGCAATAGGACCTGAAAATGAATAAACCTGCATCTATTATATGTTCAATGCGAATGTTATTATATTTTTCAGTGTGCTTTTCCAAAAGAAGATATTAAAACAAAAGAAGAGAATTTGAGAATTTAAAAACTATAAATATCAGATTTTAAATGATATATATAATTTCTTATATTCCTTCATCCACCGTACCGGTGGCCTAGTGGTTAAGGTATTTTCCTTTGATGCGGAAGAACGCGGGTTCGAACCCCGGCCGAGTCATACCAAAAACTTATAAAATGGTACTAACAGCTGCTCAGCATTAATCGGTTGGTGTTAGGACTGGTTGGCCGGGTGTCAGCATAATATGACTGCGTGGGACATTATGGTACATGACTGTCTCATGATGCCCCAGTGCTAGACATCACTTTATGCTGACTCACTGCCGACCCCATATAAATATGACTGAAAAATTGTTAAGGCTACTTTAAAAATAGAAATCATCGACACACATTATTTCATACTTTGTCGTTGTTATCTTTCTCCTGAAAATACATCATGTTCCTAATGCTTTATACATACGATACTAGTGTACATGTCCCGCACATATAGGTCGAGTGAGACTGCAAACGTCGCAAAATATGCTAGCATATCTGACTCTGTTTAGTTTGTTGGAGTAACCAGTATGGATTCCTATCTGCTAACACAGTGGGACGGCATATCAGGGCCTGCGTTGCTTACAGTTGTACTCGACTACCGGTTATAAGCGAGTATAAACTTTATATGTTTATCAAATGTATCGTGAAGCTTTTTACTAAAATGGTGATATATATATATATATATATATATATATATATATATATATATATATATATATATATATATATATATATATATATATATATCTATATATATATATATATATATTACTCAATTGAGCTTCTACTCTCTACATGTTTTAGATAGTATTTGATATGTATTGAAATTTGAGTCACATGTATACAAACAGTTATACTTTTACTAGCATACACATAACGTTTGCAGTACCTTTCTCGTTATCCGTTGTAGGCCATCATTAACTCTTGCCCAGTCGAAAATTATACAGACAAATATCTGCGACAAGCCAAAGTTGAATCGGAAGAAATATATGAATTGCAATATATAAACTGCAATGTTTGCTGTTGTTTTATTAATTTTCCTCCGAACATATTTACAAATCAATCAAGCTACCAAACCAACCAATTAACAGAAAAGCAAGCATTAACTGATTAGTGAACGTCCTAAGGACCAAGCTAAAAGCAAGTAAAAATAAATAATAAATAAATAAATAAATAAATAAATAAATAAATAAATAAATATCATGGAAGTAGTGTAGTACATACCAGCCCAACATCCTGCCACAAGGGCGAGGAATATAACTGGCGTCAGCTCCATGGAGGAGCAGCTTTGTCTCTTGGTGTGATCGGGTTTGACCGAAGCGAATGTGCAAGCCGTATTTATACTCACTTAGAGAGGTGTGTAAAATGTGTGTCTCAAAGTCCACTCTCTGTCCTAGTTATTTAACCGATTCAGCCTCTGAGTGTACATTTAACTTAGCTATAAAGAACCTTGTCACTCAGATAATACAGGTTTTGACTGACGCACTTGTCCATTGGAAAACAAAGTTTACCGACCGAAATTTTCATGACCTTTATTTTTGAAAACTGATACAGTTTAAGTTTACAGACTAGCGATAATGCATGAGCAAAATGAAAACAAAAACAAAATTAAAAGAATAAAAAATATTGTATTTGTATTCATAAGTGAGTGTTTCAATAGGAAGAAACGCAAGAGTGTTGCTTATTAAAATGTGTTTATTAGAAAAAGTGTTCGAGTTATGATCTGAAAATACCAAACATTCTATTAGGATTGATTCGGAGCCCATAACTAGGATTTCTCTTGCCCAGAAATACTAAGGAACGCCCTCTGCTGATTTTTTTTCTGTTATATGAGTATTTATTTTAATAACTGACGTTACACATCCGGTTTTACCATGGACAAACAAAATATAGTTCTCTCAAAGTTTTTTCAGTCCTTAAATTTTGTATAAATGAAAGCATTACCCCCACCATTTGTTTTTGTTCATTCATTTCAAGCAGCAGATTGGCACAGTAACACAGCGGTTAAGAATCATATTAATGACAGTAGAGAAATTCGTAAATTGGCACTTGGCAAATGTTAAATATCTGTAAAGGCTATGGCATGTTTTTTGAATTATCATTATGTAATAATTAAAAATATGGATATATTTGTGAATCTACTCTTTCCGACTTGTGTTGATCTTGAAAGTGATACGAGGTATGTATACCTCATGTAGCCACTTCACGGCATGTAGGCAGTTAAATACCAATAGTCGGTTATTAAACAGAGCTAGCCACTTATAGCAGTACATATGTTGGTTCAACGCAAGTAGAATATCTCAATAACTGCTTGGATGACAATTATTTTGAAATGCATCAAACTGTTAAGTACACAATGGTTTTCAAAAATATCACCCAGGGAAAGGGCTTGTGTTTGCACTGTGAGTATCACGTGTTCTCAAAAGTGGCCTTCGGATATGAAAATTGCATGTATAAAGTTGGGGGTGGGAGAGAATCAACTCTATATTACATGAATTCCCACTGACTTGTAAAGTCAAGTGGATGATATTGTTATGTTTGGCCTTATTATGCTACGGACATTTTTAATGTTACTCATGCACTATTTTTTTAAATGAATTTTTATATGAGGTAGGAGTACGCACCAATAAATTTTGCATTTAAACGGCCCCTTGCACCCTATAATATTTAGAACTACCTTGGCTATTTTTGCAAGACAAAATTATGCCTCGGATGTATGTTGGATCAGCAAATTACAGAAAATTCAAACATTTTGTTCGCCGGAAATTTTCCAACAAAATAAAAACACCCAGTCTATCTGGACAACCTCGTATATTTTTACAATTGTACTGGCTGTAAGAATGGCATAGAGACTACAAAAAATGAGTGGTCAAAATGGGAGCTATCGCCAATCACTCTAAGCAGTATCCATAGGGTTGACCTTGAAGTTGCGAATGTTGTAGTATGCCATGAAAGTAACCAAAATAAGAAATCCAAACGAGCTATATAATTATAAGCTTCTCGTTTTTTAAATATACATTATATATGGCGTTAGCAACATCAACACTAGTTTATGTGCATCTTAGATGTTTCCAACGTATACACTACTTTATATTTTAGATGACATTATCATCTTAGATACTAGTTTATGTATATTGTAGATGACGTTAGCATCGAAGATACTAGCTGATGTATATTATAGATGACGTTAGCATCGTAGGTGCTAATTTATGTATGTTATAGACGTATGTTATAGATGACGTTAGCATCGTAGGTGCTAATTTATGTATGTTATAGACGTATGTTATAGATGACGTTAGCAACGTATATTTTAATATATGACAATTCTAGATGAGATTATCAACATCTTCATATTCGTATGAGAATGTTCGTTGAAATTTTATTTGTTGCAAATATAAAATACACCTTAATACCGAAAAATTCAATTTATTAGCGTAGCAATGGGCCTTGCATTGATTTGTCAAGCACAAAACACGAAAGTCTCGTACAAAATCACACTTTTGAGTCTGTAAATCAACTCATTTGGGTGTCCGAGGGAGAACATTACAGACAGGATATGATGGTCTTAATCTATCAGGTCGTGTTTATCTCGAAATACCGTCGCAAACCGTCAGGAGTATAACAAACCAATAACAAGCTAGAATGAGCGTTCCCATGAGTGAAATATACTATCTCCGCTCAGACTGCGTTGAATTCGAGATTAATTATATACACATTATATTTAACAGCTCAGTTGGAGATATACTAAAATTATAAAAAAACAAGTTCTTTTGCTGGAAACTAATCATTTACATATATGTGAACAAAGTATAAGTATACAAGAAAAATATCTAAGGTTAAATATAAGCACCAACTTAATAAATTTCAGTTTATTTATTACAAATGGAAAACAGTCAGCAGCTTCAATCTATCTACCAGATATGAAAAATTTCCATTAACTCCAAAAACAATTTAATGCCATTGTCTCGCATGATGCACATTATATAAGCCGTGTTTCAGTGTTTCAGGCTGTTGCATTTGCAGTTCTCTCTCTCTCTCTCTCTCTCTCGATTTATCGATCTCTGTGTGTGTGTGTAGAGAGAGAGAGAGAGAGAGAGAGAGAGAGAGAGAGAGAGAGAGAGAGAGAGAGAGTGATGCACAAGTCGTGACTTCAGTAATTTCACAATGTAGTAATCTTAATACTTTAATCATGCTGTAAATGTTAAAATAACTTTCAGTTTCCAAATGTTAAAAATTCCGATTTTTCTCTAATCAAGTAAGCAGACAATTGTACAGCATCTAAAAGTACCGCTGGCTCCATTGTATGTCAATTAGATAAAATTAGATTAGATACAGTGATCATTGTACCTGGCATTCAAAAGGTAACTGACTCAGATAATACGAGATAATTCCAAACATGACCACAATTATGTATCGCTCATCTCCATGTATGATTCATAAGAAATGGACGTGGTCAGCAAAACAGATATCGATATTTGTCGGTAGAAATAGTTTCAACCTATCTACCTACATACCTACCAATTATGTCCATACGGATCTACTGAATCTATCTACTTACTAATTATTAGACAATGGAATATATTTCTGTGTACCCTTTCTAATTTTCAGTTTTCAAACAAACATCATGGAATTAAGAAAGACTTTGAGATAAAAAGTAATCAAATAAATCACCGTACATTATATAAATTAGAATTATTCAAAAGTGCGTTCATTGCTTTGACACCTTTTCTATCAGTATTATTTGTAGCACATTGGGAGAAAAAAAAATGATTGTAAAAACAAGTTCTAACAAAAATTAAATTTATCCACCATGTCAAGAAACACATCTCCGTGCCTATATAAAACGTTCAATCTATTAACTTTATCTTAAATACATAACCATTCTTTCATCTATATTTGCAAATATATTCCATCTGATACATTATACATGTAACTTATTCAAAGTCCATCTGCTGTCTCAGAAAAGATTACCGTATCATCAGCAAACAATAAAGATATAATGAATTTTCTTCTAAAAATGATAACTGCCTCAATATTTGATTGGAACATTACATTTAGATCAATATAATAAGGGGATAATAGTAATGTCGGGAAGATTTCATCTTGAAGAAGTTCAAGTGGACAATCGAAATGGTCTAAATGCGAGTTTCAGTGATATAGCGATGATTCCATTGAGCTGAAACTCCTCATGACACAGTATTATATATATATCTGTACCGTCACTATTAAATATTTTAAAAATCAAGAAAGAAACAAAAATGCGTTTTTTATGAATCCATTTTTGAATCCAAACGGTTTCTATAAAATGGATTATGCTTTACTGTTATTTTTCTTCAAACTGGATCCTACATCGGTAGCGATATCATATTTAATATCCTAAGAGGAAAGTCAAGATTCTACAAGTGGCCGAGTGTTGTAAAGCGCTATCCGTATGGATCGTTGCCATCTCATCTCTGTCTGCGTGGGTTCGAGTCTCGGATTCAGCCAATGTGGGTATTTGAGAAAGCTTGCCAGTAGTTTCTCGTTGGTCTGTGGTTCTTTCCGGGATTTTCCGGGTTCTTCGTCCACCATTAATACTGGCCGCCATGTATAGCCTATCTTTTGCTGAAAAATGACGTTCAACAACACAATTCAAAAACAAAAAAAATTTGAGTACTATCTGTCTACTTACTTACTTTTCTATCTTTTTATCGATCTGCCTGTCTGACTGCCTACTATCAAAATATCTAGTTATACTCCTTCCAAAGAGTGACCTGTATTTCATATCAACATGTAAATAATTAATTTACTCCATTTTAAAATCAGAAACCCGATTCAGATTAATTTACACACACATACACATACACACATATATATATATGTATATATATAAAGATATATGTATATATATATATATATATATATATATATATATATATATATATATATATATATATATATATATATATACATACATACATACATACCTACATACATACATACATACATACGATGGTAGTGATAGGACTTGGATAATGTGACTTGGTGCGACAATATGCTACATATCTGCGGCTTGATACCCTGTGTCAGAGATCACTATAACCTGTAAAACTGCAGATATCAGTTAAAGATTCGTTAAAAATCAATCGCCTACATATACGCATATATACATGCACGAATACATACATACATACGTACCTGCCTATCTACCTATCTACCTACCTACCTACCTACCTACATACATACCTACCTACCTACCTACCTACCTACCTACCTACCTACTTACCTACCTACCTACCTACCTACCTACCTACCTACATACATACATACATACATACATACATACATACATACATACATACATACATACATACATACAGTTATTCGAAATCAGTAAGAAGGTGGGTTTGAAGCTGCGTTAGATACAATACATTTAATGTCAATTAATACAAGTTTTGTGCGGGTTTCGAGTATTTAAGAAAACTAACTCGTGGACTAATCTTTAATGGACAAATGTACTAACATCATTTTTTCATAAAATATAAAATATATATCACTACTGTAATTGCCTGCATGAGTTATGTCCCAAAATAAAGTTTGGAACAGCAGTCCGAAATCATATTTGCTAATCTGTCTAACCTTAATGGAACTTGTAAATGTGGAATATTTAACTGTTTGATCCTTAATATTTTCTTGTAATTTGTTTCTGTGTCTGTTCGTTTCAACTGTTGTAGAAAGATTTTACTGTTCACGCCGTATGCCTACCTGTAAAAGCTTATATGATGTTATTGATGACGATGCGCAATATGTGATTAAATCACCCGCACTTAGATTTGTATTCAACTCCTCCGCCGCCCCCGCCATCAACAAAAGTACGTAAACTGTATGTCTTGTGCTTTTAGTTGTCATTTGGTTCAATCCAATGGAAAATTGAATTTTTAAGATAAAGGAAATCATTAATTAGGTTGTATACATGCTATGAAAATAGTGCAATCTTTATCATTCGCATAAAAGGCAAGGTATACATTTCAACTATATTGCACATTATCAACCCATTTACATTCTTGGTTTTAAGTGAGCTATCAAAGAGGTGATGAGGAACAAAGGAATATGGACGTTTAGCTTGATTGACTTAGGCAGATGTCATTAGTATCACCAGGGCTCAGAAGTTCATTAGCATATGCGAAAGAGAAAGTCTAACCAATTAAATAGCATATACAGAAGTGTTTCGTATACCGGTATTCCGATTGACCGTGGTATTTGTTATAGTGGTTAGCACCATTGTATTTGATTTACTTTATTTGAATCTTTGGTCAGGTAACAATACACGGAAATTCTCGGGTTTACTTGTAATGAAAGTTAATGATTCTAAACCATACATTCATTTTCATGGCAAGAAAATTCCAAGATTCATTTATGTTTCAAAATAGTAACATGTACTAAAACCCGCTTTCGAATATTAAATAGCTGCTGAGTCGATGATGTAAGATATATTTGAAAGAAATGTTCTTTTAAAAATGAAGAAAAATGAAAACAATGTTAATTTATTATGGGTATTTACTAGCGTATGTTAATGTGTTTAGCAAATATATTCTTTCATAAGATTCAGACTCATCCTAAGCTTTGCAGGAGAGCGGATGATTTTTCTTTGAATGTTATGCAATATGTCTTGTCAATAAAATAGTATCTCCATCGTTTGGTCAGCATTCTATGTTTACTGTCACTCTTATTGTTGATTGGATGTAGGCATACCATTCAAAGTGTCCCTGCATGCTATATTGTCACTCTTATTCTTGCTTGGATGTAGTCATTCCATTCAAAGTGTTCCTGTCTGCTATATCAGTGGTGTAGCTGGTAAGTAATATTCGTCAGTGTCAATATGTTCTATTTTAATCTGAAAGCTTTTAAATGTCAGCACACTGTACTTTATAGGGCGCAACGTTCGTGTAAGCTTCTTCATCACATTGTAGTTAAGTATTTTGATGACATCTTATGTCGCAATTAGGAAACATGTAACAAAGTCATCTACAAGCATCTTTATACAAGACATTGGACTAAAGAAGTTCTGAATGCAGCTGGGTTAATCAGAGTGAAATGGTCTTATTACAAGAAACTAAACTTAAACAATTTCTCTATTTAGATTGTAAATGTGTTGCGGTCATTGTTTGTCTAGATTAATGAGAATGAACGTTCGAGTTAACTTTGATTATAATCAGGATATTTTCTCTTCTTTTTCTGCATTATTCTCGTAGTAGAAGGATAAAATAAAACAGCACAAGAGTTAAGATGAAGGTGACGTGTGATTGAGAATAGTGTTATCGTTTATTGATTTTTCTACAATGGGAAAAGCAATGATACTGTTAAGACTATGTTCTTAAACCAATCAAGACAACGAAGCAAAAGAAACAAAGATATGTAAACTTTAAAACAAGAATTTTTCCCTAGAATACCAAGATCAAAATTAAATGGAATTTACAGTTTTGTGATATAAATCTTTATTCTAAATGTGCTATTACATTTCCAAAATGTATAAACTGCTCCGAATTGATAGAAATCGTTTTGAATATGTTGATGTACTAATAGTCTTGAGGTAGTACAGTCATAAAATGCAGAATATCTCTGAATGAGTCCTCAATAATTCGAAAGTAGTGCTTCAGTCCAAAACGTTAATGAGCATTTGGTAATTTTAATGCATGATTTAAAAAAATGATTTATCTTAAACTATATCTAGACAGAATGAAACAAGATTCCACAGACTCAATATATTGTTTTGACTGGGATATGAATTAATATATTATCATCAAACGGCAGTAGCTTGACTATTAATATATTTTCTGTCTATCGCCTGCTGTTGTAATTCTTGTACTTTGCAAATTCTATCTCGGAGAAAACGCAGTAAGTAAACAAGACTGAATGTCAGAAGATACAGCTTTCCAGAACACTTAACTCTCTCTTACAAAAATAAGGATGTAGCATATCAGTTTTTGACAAGACTGGATTCTGACACTTTCGAAGCACCTTAAACGAGAAACGAACTGTGAGGTGTTGACTATTAATATATTTTCTGTCTATCGCCATCTGTTGTAATTCTTGTACTTTGCAAATTCTATCTCGGAGAAGACGCAGTAAGTAAACAAGACTGAATGTCAGAAGATACAGCTTTCCAGAACACTCAACTCTCTCTTACAAAAAGAAGGATGTAGCATATCAGTTTTTGACAAGACTGGATTTTGACACTTTCGAAGCACCTTAAACGAGAAACGAACTGTGATGTGTTGACTATTAATATATTTTCTGTCTATCGCCATCTGTTGTAATTCTTGTACTTTGCAAATTCTATCTCGGAGAAGACGCAGTAAGTAAACAAGACTGAATGTCAGAAGATACAGCTTTCCAGAACACTTAACTCTCTCTTACAAAAAGAAGGATGTAGCATATCAGTTTTTGACAAGACTGGATTTTGACACTTTCGAAGCACCTTAAACGAGAAACGAACTGTGATGTGTTGATTCAAATGTATATGTTGCAGATTTGTTCCATCACAACGTCACATAATTAATAACTTATACAATCAGTGTTATTCATCAAACAAATTGGGATAACTGCCAATGAGAACGACTTTCTCAACTATAAAATCTTACATTGTTGCGACGTCGTATAGATGGTATCAAAGATGAGGACAAGAATCGATCAAACGGAGTGTTCGAACGTAGAGATAATGCTTTGTGATAGGGCGTGTGGAAAACATAAGCAAAATGAGTATTTGTGCATGCAGGAATTTGATGTAGCGCAATCAATTTTCTAAATTGTTTAAATATTTCTATTTTTAAAATGAATTAATGTCTGTCTTGATCAAAACCAGTTTTGCTCTGAAAGTGTTTATTTTTTTCTGCAGTTTATAATTCCATCAAAATTGGTTTGCCATTGAGAAACCTATTCCGGATATCCCGAATAATGATTGAAAAAAAGAGGTTAAACTTCGAACTAATATCTAATCAAATAATCTAAAATTAAATTCGGGAAGTGTATTATCCTAATATGTGGTAACGCATTTGCAAATTGTATGTATGTATGTGTGTATGTATGTATGTATGTATGTATGTAGGTATGTATGTATGTATGTATGTATGTATGTATGTATGTATGCATGTACGTACATAAATGTGTGTATGTATGTGAGGTTTATATTTCCAGGAGGAAAAATTACTTTGCAGATAATGCTTAGATGCAGCAGTTACTTTTGTTGGTTAATGGACGTTGGAAATTGCCTGTGGCGAACATATTTATTATTATCTTTAGTGACAAGTTGTCGTGTTTAATATGCATCTAGTGAAATAAATATAGTGTTAAACTTTTCTTCAGAACGTCCTGTTGCCATTTGGATAGCTATGTCTAATAGAATCTGTCGGTACCAGTATCAATACTATTCAACCAAGTATAAACCGACGGAAGATCGATAGTGAGGACAAAGGATCGGAAAGAAATGGGAATGAAAATGAGTACAATGTGATATATTCACGAGAAATTGAAAGTAGTTTGATCTATTTATCATTCTTATTTTATTGATTATTAATATTAATGCACAAGAGATGACAAAATGTTCGGATTGGAAAATTGGCAAAATAAATAATGGCGTCTATCTCACGCGAAATAAGAATGTTATTTTCAATCACAAATCGTAATATCAAGAATATTTTTCAGTTCTAGATTTGTTTCCGCGCAAAAGAAATTTCAGGTACGAAAGTTTTTCCTTTAGTTCAATGCTTGCTGCAGCGATCAACGGCATGATCCGGATCCGACTTCCCACGTGCTGCTAAACCGTCTTTCGTCATCAATGACCTTGCCGAATGAGGTAACGAAGTCGTTGTTGGGTTCATTGTCATAGGACCCAAGAAGACCAGCTATTTTACCGTAGTACCAACCACTCATAGTGAACGTGTATCTATCCAGTAAGGTGTTGTAGTCGACAAGGAAATTGTTCTTGGCGTCTAGCGTGACCGTGCTTCCATCGGTGCTGATAAGGACGTTTTTGTAACTGTAGGGCAGATCCTTTGGTTCTGCATCAACAAGGATCTGGAAAAGTAATTTTTTTCGAATAATCAGTGCATTAATTAAACTCAATAATTGCAGAATATTTTAATTAAATTATTTCTTATTTGAAATCTAAATGGATGGGAAAATATCGTTGGCATACCCTTCACTAATATGTGACCTTTACATGACATGATGTAATTAACATATCAAGCACGATCTCTATATTTTACTGCTATATCACGAAAATCTAGTCCATATGTTATCATTCATTGCTTAATGAAAACCTCTCCTACTGAAATCAAGGTAACACATTTTACCAAATAAAGTTTTACTTTCAGGGAGATTTCTATTTCTCACCTTTCCTCCTTTCAACATCTCGATTGTTTTGCCTTGGAAGATGACGATGATTTCCTTCTCATTATCGTTTTTGAGAATGATGGAGAAGTTTCCATTCTTAAAGTCTCTGGCAAGGATGAAGGTACAGGAACTACTCAAGGTATAAGTCTTGCCATCAAATGTGGTGACAACAGATCCTTCTAGTGTGGCTTGACCTGAAAAACATAAGAAAAGGAAGAATTAAAATTTAGGACGATATTATAGCTTACTGATAGTTAATTACATCATCTAAGCATACATGGTCTGACAATTATGCCATTATATGTTCAGTTAGAGAATTAGAGAAAATATCAGTGAGGAAACAAATTATTTTCACCAACATATGACTCTTTAGCAATTTATACATGTGATATCAACTATTGTTTAAGATTATTAATATTTTTGATGCCCTCAGAATGGCGTTGAAAAACATAGTTATGTGAAAGATGAACTAGCATCATAGTCTGTTGTTTAAAGATCTCAAAGAGCAACATATATGTTTGCCTGTAAAGAACGTTCTAATGTAATTTCTTTTGTTGGTCGCAGAACGTTTACTGTTTCTTTTCACTATATAAATGGAAATGAAAAGTGTATGTAGGCAAGTGAGTGAATAATTGCCGTGAATTACCTTTAAATGGTGGGAGCCAGTTTTTATAGTCGCTACCTGGAATGTAGGAGGATGTATCAAATGAACCTGGCAGGTAACCATTGATCCTGTTAGAATACTTTCTAATATTGAAATCAGGAAGGACGTCAAGTGATTGCAGAGGGATGGGAAGGTAAATATCAGCTTGAATTTCACCATTGACTGGGTCGTATACGGTGATGCCACTGTTACTCATGTTGACGAAGTGCTGCATGAAGGTCAGCTCCTCTTCCACAGCTTTACGGATGGTGAGATATATTTTCTTTAGGACCAGCTTCACGTTCTCTTCGATCTCCCAGTACTTGTAAGCATTCTTGCCCTGAATTGGGAAATTTGGGAATTAGTATTCTTTAGAAATTAAATTGACTGTGGTTTTGATAGGAACATATACAACGAAGAAAAGAAATGTTGTATCCTACTTAAATTAGCCAAGGGATATTGTGTAATTTGCATGATAATAAATCATAATGATCGGATAAGATTTCTTTTGTATTAAACGCAAAATTGTAAATAGGACCCATACGAATAAAACAAATGAAAGTAAGTTCAAATTCAACTCTCAAAGTATCAGATACAAGTAAAGATAAGACTAGCAAAGTCATTTGAAAGTTAAATAGATATTTGTACGTTTTGTGTGTTTGTTTGCTTTCGTTGCCTTGTTTTTTGGATAGTATCCATGGCATGCGAATAGGGCTTGGATGTTTAAGAAGGCCAAGAACAATCTATGGCTGGTTAACCTAATTGTCATTGCTCTACTACCATGAAGAATATATTAACATATTTGGAAGTATCCTATTTTCCTGAACAAGGTCAACAAAATGTGTTATTGTCCTACACACACTTTGAAGAGCCATCTTTAAAATAACACTTTTAACTTCATTATATATTGAAGAATGCTCTGTAATGGGTCAACACAAGTTTTAATTGCATTACTCACATGTTGAAGAGTGCTTTGCAAAAGGTCGACATTATCTCTTCCCAGCAGATTGGTGAGGTGATTGTTTACAAGCTCGTGGGTGTTGTAGATGACAGAGCTGTACTGGTGAGCCATGTCAGTGAATGATTGCTTCATGGGGTAACTCTGCAACTTCTGAAGGTATGAGTCGATTTGTGGATCTTTGGCAAGGTCTGAAAAAGGTATTTCAATATTATGTTTTCTACTATCAAATAAACATACATCACTATTTGATATAATAGGTAATTAACAATGAACTACACATGCACATTTTATTTTAACTGTAAACCGTATATTTTATAGCATTTGGTATAAACTGCCAATACAATACAGTGTAGCACAAACTGATTTTTGAGGACGAGGGAATGAAACTATTGACACTCTTAGTTCATGCTTGGTATTTTTAAAAGAATTATGTATCAGTCATATACATGAAAATCTTACCTGTCAGCTTCATCCTGCTTGTATATTGTGGAGACACTTTATCAAGAAGGTAAAAGTAGAGTGAAGGCATCTCGTCCATGATCACCTAAAAAAAATGATTATATCCATCACAATATTTTCCGACATGATCTTGCATTATTAAAAAGTGACTGATTTTTTTTAAAAAATAGATTTTTTTATAACAAAGATAACAAAATCTGTACTTTTTTGGTTCTTAGGACAAGGGTGCGATTGGACTTAACATGAATAAATATTAATGAAACGGTCTGCAACAATTTCTAATTTCAGTAATTTCAGTAATAAAAGACTAATACAACTAGAAGAAAGCAAACCAAATTAAATATGTAGAAAACAATTACGAGTATTTGAAGATAAGAGCAGTAACGAGGTAAAAAGAGGCAGTTTAAAATTTGTTGTATGATTTTGGTTCAGACACAAAAACAACGTACGTTCAGTTTTTCTTCCAATGCATGCATCATTCGTTCAGTATGATACGCCGTCCACTCCTTACTGGGAACTAAATAATCCACGGATAGTTGGTTTAGCTCCTGATATTTGATTCTGTTGCAATAGAAGGGAAATTACAGGCGTGGATGAGGAATTAATTTCTCGAGCAAATATACAAGATATCATATTTGTGAATCATGCTGTTAAAAGATCAATATTCCTAAGTTATTATTTGATTTTTTGATATGCAGCATTGATTCAGGATTTTCCAAATGTTATGATACATCCCATTACCATAGTTCACCTAGATAGTCAGATAATGTTTTCTAGATAACAATTATTCTAGACCAATATTATTTATAAGGAATTTAGTGTATTGTAGTGGGATGGTTCCCCTGTTAGAATATAGCTGTAACAATTATGTGAATACGTTAATAGTTATCAGTCATAACTACATGGTATGAAGTATGATATCTTATACCATTCTCTGATAAGGATATTAAATTAATATTAATTGATAAGGATAATAAATTGTTACAGATTGAGATGGTTGCATATATTTGTCTGAAAAAAGTGGGTTTTGTTTTGAACTACGTACATAATGCTGTCGACAATATCTTTAAGGTGATAGTCATTGTTGTCGTACATGGCTCTGAGAGAATCGAGATCCCCTCTGAAAGCCGCAAAATCCTCATCAAATACTTGACTGATCCTTCTGGATTTTAGGTAAATCTCATCATCAACATTTTTCCTCAGCTCCTTTAGAGTGTTTTGGAAGTTCACCATGTACTTCTCTGACTTCACATTGATGAAACTCTAGTAAAGGGGGATCGCGTGTGATTTTTATTCATAGATTATAAAAATCATTAATTATAACACGAAATTGTGAAATCAATATTTAAGAGAAACGAGAGTATGACATATTCAGAACATTTTCTGACTAACGAAATACAATTAGAAAAACGCTTTATATGAGATGATCCTTGAAGATGTAAAATACTAAATCATATTGATTCTTGTAAATGCCACGAAGTTACAAGTTTATCATATAAAGAGCAGTTATTTGGAGTAAACATATTGGCAGTTGCTCAAATCATTGAATACAAATACTAGGTGAGATTTTGTATGAAAATCTGTGACGAAGAGTTATTTTAGTTTGGTAAAGCTAAAGAATTTTAACACAACAATTTGAAACATTGATTTTATAAAGGGTTTAATTGTTATGTGTACGGTGTGTTGTTAATATACCCGAAGGTCACGGACGATGCTCGGTCTCCAGTGTACACGGCTGTGTAGTAGGGTAGAGGTGTTTAATCGAAGCGACACCATACCGTCTGTGATGCGTCCGCCGCCGCTGGTCACGTGATAAATTTCAGCTGCCACAGCCGAACTGTTTATATACCTAGCACTGATCTGGAGAGCGTCACGAGGATTGTCTTTGAAAGAAATATAGCGAGACGTGAAGATATTCCATATACCAATTTTACTTTAAGCAGCGTAAAAAGAGTCTAATCTGTTTACTATTGTTGAATTGTCCAAGTCTGTTATATATTAATATTTCTTTACTATTTCTCAGCAGTAATGAAGATATTTCTTGGAACATCAAAATGTTGGTAATAGAGCTCATATGAATGGTCAGAAATTTAATCCTAAATTTAAGTTTCTCAAGAGTCTAACTAGAATCTTATTTCTTATTCTTACCGATATCATAGTTCATATGCAAATTGATGGCCCGTCCTACTGGATCTAGAGACAACTCTGTGGTCATATCAAAAGCATTTCTCAGAATAACTGTGTAAGGAGCCTCTGTGCGAACGTTTCCTGAGATCTGGATGTTTTGCAGTGGTGTATCAGCCTGAAATGTTATAAATAACTCATTCAGTCAATGATGATAACCTCATTATGACTGTCTCATAAGTATCATTAAAAACTTGCTAAAAGAACTGGCGAATTATTGGGAAGACGTCTTCGCTTCATCCTAGTTAGACACATTATGTGTTAAAATGGAAAATATTGTCTTTTTAATGAGACATATAATTTATGTTAGCTACATACGATTAACGGTAGATGACTGATATAATATTAAATCAGTACATAAATCAACTAATTTTTCAGCTTTATTTTGAAGCGGAAATATCATCCATACCTTGAAAGTCATTTGTTTGCGGACGCTGTCGAGTTCTCCATTAATACCAATGGATTTAGTTTCACCGCGAGCTGTGAGGTAGGAAAGGTCGAAACCAGCTGATATCTTGTCACTAGAGCTTCCAACATGACTCTTCAGGCTGATATCGACACTGGTGTAGGGATGACTGATTCCCAAAGAAAAACTGTAGTTCTTGCTGAAGGATCCGACTGACAAATCAACAAAACGAGTGAAAACAGAGAGGGACTTTCTAGAATCCGTGGAAAAGGACAGTTGTGTTTTCCCGTCGAAAATGACGGCTCCTCTGTTCAAGACCATCTCCGATCCAACTTTGAAGTCCTGTAAATGAAAAGAAACCACATCTTTATTTTAATACCGAATATTACGTGTCTATGGATCTTTCATTTAATGTATATTTCAAATAAATTTGTCAAGTAAAAGCAAATTAGATTTCGTCACACTGCCAAGAAATTAGACATTTGCCATTACAAAGTCAAATGGAAAGTTAAAAACGTAATGAAATGTTAGGAAATGAACATATTTGAATTTGAAATGAAACTTCTTCACTCATTAACAAGACGGATTCATTTAGAGAAACGCTCACCTTCCCAATGGTCGGCATCATCAGGGTCACGTCGGCTTTTAGGAAGTCATCCTGAGGTGTAATGTCAGCTGTAAAAGCAATTTTCTTGTTTGGGTCAGAATCAGCATCCCAGAGGAAGGAACCTTCAGTGTGACTGGTGTAACTATTGGTCCTTTTGGTTCCCGTCAGTGCTAACGTTCTAGAAGGAAGTCTAACCTTCAAGCGGGAGTTCTCCTGGTCCAGCGACAGTTCGTAACCCATCATTTGTGATACCGGAGATCCCCAGTTCAAATTCGCTTGGCTTGAAAATCCATTTCGGGTATTTATGTGTTTGAAGTTGAGACTGGTGCTTATTGACGAGGTGAAAGAAGTATTCAGATAGATAGCTGTCTCAAAATTACGCCACTCCCCACTGTGGCCTACTCTGGCTTCCATGGATTCAAATCCTTGCAAAGGTGTAGTTAACTGTAGTTTGCCAGTCATAGGTATCACAGTGAGATCAACACTACCAGCTAGTGCTATGACACTATCTCTGCTCAAAGATATTTTGGCTTCACCAGAATACATTCCAGTTCTAGATTCTAGTTTACCTTTCATGCTCATTTCCTCGTACCCTGGAAACGAGGTTTTAACATCAAGACCAAAATTCATTGGGATAGTGGAGGCCTGAATCAGTGCAGTTATGCTTTGGCGTGCGCAGTCAATCTGAGCATTGCATCTGAAGCCGTTCTTATTTCCATTGTGCTCGTATGAGACTTTGTTGTACTCGTAACCAGTAAAAGGTGTTTTTACCTCAAGAGAGGTCCGAAGCTGATGCCAATTATATCCGTAATGGCTGAAGTCCCATCCGATCGTTTTACTCATGTCATACTTGATGGAACCACGAGTTGAGATTTTTCCGAGATTCCACAAATGTTCGAAAGACAGCCCAATGTCCCTAAAGTTTTCAAGGGGTGTTCGAAGCGACATTGAACCTTGAATTGTGGAATCGCTTTTTAGGGAGGCCTCGACCTTTGATTCTTTACCCATAAAATTTGCCGAGGCAGTGGTTTTAAAGTTAGTGAAAGGTCCTTCGTGATGCAAAGCCAGTTGAGAGGATCTGCTGGTCCCTTCGAGGATAATTGTGGCCGTAGATTTAAAGTCAATGGTCTGGAGACTGTTTTTGAATAGCAGCTCTGTTGAAAGTCCATTCTGGCTACCCATGTAGGCTTCAAGAGTAGAGACAAGGTTGTTAAAATCGCCATCTTGATTATAGCTCAGCGTGAGGTCCTCGGTGTATGGGTTTGTAAAGACTGCTCTTGTCTGCAGCTTGTTTCCGATAATATTGTGATTGTATGACCCTGAAATTGTCTTTTGCGAAGCATAGGTGACTTTTGCTTCTGCTACTAGGTTGGAAAGATCCCCTACCCTTCTGAAACTGAATGCAATGTTTTCAAAGTCAGTAATGGGCGTTTTGATGGAAATTGCACCTACAGATGACCCGTCAAAGGCAAGAGTGGCATCAATTTCGAATTTCTGTAGCGACTGAATCATTTCCGCATGGGTCTGAATATTGGGAAAGCTGCCCTGGTGTCGGAATGATATGCTGTTCTGTTCCCAGTCGACGATTGGGCTTTTGATTATGATGGTTCCCTCAAGAATCTTTCTCCAACTAACCCTTCCATTTATTTCGTAGGCTTTTTCGGGAGAGTAGTTTATTTTAGCATTGGATTCAATGTTTTTATAACCCATCACATGGCTGAATGATATTTCTTTATTGTCAAGATATGGAATTGAGCTTTGCACTTTGACGTTCCCAGTAATACCGTTATCAGTGGTGAACGATATGTCACTTGCACCTGTTTCTCCCAAAGCCTTTCCGTTAACATGGATCTTAAAATTGGATGGCTGACCATCGAATCTAAAAGATCCCGATGTATCGCTCATGAATGGAGTTTTGATTTCTATGGATCCTTCTGTTGGCGAGGCTCTGAACATTACGTTGGCATACATCCTCTTCTGTCCATAGTTGAAATCGAAGTCTGATTTGAAGTCTGACAATTGTCCATTGTGGTTAAAATTTCCAGTGAGGAGCGAGGTGACAGGCGTAAGGAAGCTCAGTTGTCCGCTTACTTTATTATCACTTTCGAACATGGCTCTCGTGGAAATCAGTTTTTCTTTTTCCTTTCTCAATTCAAACGATGTTTGGAACCGTCTCAGATTTCCGTCAAAATTAAAGTTGCCCCCTAGTTGCCTAAATCCTTGCAAAGGCGTTGTCATCTCGATGTTTGCGATGATTACGTTGTCTGCTTGGTAGTTAGCATCAAGATGAAACATCCTCTCTCCCCCATAGAGCATAGTATAATGAGCTTCAAGGCTAGCTGAACTGGTTGCAGCATCAAATTTGATGCTAGTGTCCTTGAAAAATGGAGTCTTCACTACAATGCTCCCTTCCAATTTTGGTTGTACTTTGAAAATTAAATCACCTTCGCTTCTCTTGTTTGCAATGAAACATTCAGCGTGGCATTTAAAATTGGCCAGATGCCCGTCGTGCCGAATAGCGATGCTTGTTCTCTCATAACCTTGCACTGGAGTAGCTACAACTACTTCGAGGATGAAATCTGGCCGAGTGGCGAACACAGTCATTGCACTAAACCTTCTTTTTCCAAAGGACAGCGTTGCCTCTGATCTCATATTAGAAATATCACCATTGTATTCCAAGGTAGCGATGACATCGTCGAACTCTGGTGACTGAACCGACACACTTCCACTTATTTTTCCAATCAGGTTCAGACTTACGTCCCCAGATGTTGTCTTTGACCCCAATGTAACCTCAGCATGACTTTTGAAGTTTGATACGGCTCCATTGTGTTCGAAAGAGGCCTTCATTGGACTGAACCATGATGATTGGAGAGAAAAGCGTCCTTCTACAATTGTGTTCCAGCTGAATTGAATATCGCTCTCAACTTTTTTATCGCCAAACGATGATTCAGCGTGGCTTCTGAATGCATTGAGAGGTCCAGAGTGCGTGAAGGTGACACGAATTGTTTCGAAACTAGTAGAGCCAATGGTTAAACTGCCTTCGATATTTTCGTCGGTATCAAATGTTACATCCACTTCTGTCTTTTCGACGCCAAAGCCTGCTTCCGCGTGACATTTGAAAGATGAAAGTCCTCCTGCATGTTCAAAGGATGCTTGGAAGGGTCTGAACATTGTTGATCGAAGAGATAGATTTCCAGCCAACTTATCCTTTGTGTTGAACGAAACATCAGCTTCTATTTTTCTGTCACCAACAGATATTTCTCCGTGAGAAGATAAATCAGATAGGTCTCCGTTTTTCTCGATGGCTACATTTATGTCTTGCACGAAAGGAAATCTTAGAGTGAATTTGAAGTCAATCTTTGTACTGGTATCAAAACTGCTCCGTAGCAAAACAGGAGTATTGGTACCGTAGGTCAATCCAGCATTGGTCATGAAGTTGGTTATTTCACCTGCGTGGTCAATGTTGGCTTCAATGTCACTGAAGTATGGGGATTTTACGCTCATCCATCCACGAAGACGCGGATTTGTCGCGAAAGTGATGTCCATTTCATGTTTATTATTTCCGACGCTAATTTCTGCGTGGCTATTAGAGTTGGAAATTGTTCCACGGTAGTAGGTAGCAGCGTTGATTCTTTCATATCCTTTAAAAGGTGTTGTGATGGTAATGTCGATCTCAATGTTTGGATTGAATGTGCAGGAGACTTTACCGGTCAGTTGATTATTTCCGTAGGACATCTGTAGACCAGATTGGAAGGTAGATGGTTGACCTTCATGCTCTAAAGAAACGTCCACTGGGCTAAAGAAAACCGACTGCACCGAAAGCTTGCCAGTAAGTTTTTGAGTTATAGATATCGAAGAACCAATGTGTAACTGTTGGACTTCTCCATACAATAATTCAGCACTGGAATCAAATTTCTTGCTGCTTCCAATGAACTTAAATGATGATGCTATGTCCTCGGTGAATGGATTCTTTAGCGAAACACTTCCTTCAATATTCGGATAGATTGTTACAGCCATGTCTCCTATAGTTTCCTTATTCATTACAAAGATTTCAAAATGGCTCCTCATTTCTGTTGAACTCATTACATGTTTGAAGGACACACGAGACGTTCTGAAGTCTGGGATTGGCAAATCAATAGATAGATCACCAGTTATGTCTTGCCCTGTGGCCAATGCTACATTCATGTCAACCTTCTTAACACCAGCAAGAGCAACTTCTAAATGACTTCTAAAATTCGTCAGGTCACCTGCATGGTTCACAGCAATGTCAATGTCATTAATAAATGGGCATCTGACAGTAATAATTCCCGTTATTCCTTTATTCATATTAAATGTGATATCAGCTTCATGTTTGTCATTATTTATCATTGCTTCCACATGGCCGATCATGTCTCTGGGATATCCACTATGTTTCAAGCGGAACTGTAGTCTCGGTATCGATGACACAGTCGAAATTATGGAAGCTGAGGTATCCAAATAAGCAGGTCTTAAAATAAAGGATGATTTTCCTTCTATGCTGTCTCTATTTACAATAATATTAGCTTCGCAATTAAAGTTGTCCAGTCCACCGACATGTTTGAAGGAAACTCCGATGTTTTCATAGCCAGAAATGGGACTCAAAAATGAGAAAGAACCACTTAAATCTCTGGTTGAGTCAAAGTTAGCGCTGATTTCTATTTTCTGATCAGATCGTCCAAGTTCGCCTCGGCATCTAAAATTTTGTAGAGATCCCGAATGATCAAATGTTGCGGTAAGTTCTTCCAGTCCGTCAAATGGAGTTGTAAGGGAAGCACTTGCATGAACATTGTCTTCAACGTCAAGCCTAGCATCTGCTTGCATCTTCTTTTTGTCGTAGCTTATTAGCCCTGTGACGTGGATATTCTTCTCTGTTCTTTCCAGACTAAAGGACGTAAGGATTGGCTTAAACCATGGACTTTTGATTGTGACAGTACCAGTTGATGTTGGCTCATTCTCAAATGAGATGTCTATGGAAACTGTCTCTGCATTTAATACGTATTTTGCTGATGATTGGAAATTGGTTGGAGTTCCACCATAGCTAAACGTCAGTTGATGATTTTCAAAGCGCTTGAATGGTGTTCTAAGCATCAATGATCCAGTCACACCAGAAACAGCGTTCAGTTTAGCTTGAACAAAGATGCTTTGTCGTCCATACTCAGCTTGCATCCTGGTATTAAAGTTAGTCATGAGTCCTTGGTGTGAGAAAGAAGCCTTGACAGGGCTAAAATAAGTACTTGTAATGACAAGGCTACTCATGGTATTTTGTCTGGAGGAAAATGTAAAATCTAATTCGGATTTATCTTCACTGATGAGAATTTCAGCATGCAATTTGAGGTCAGACATGTTGCCACTGTTTGTGAATAATAATTGAGACACCCTGTAGTCCTGTAGCGGAGTTAATAAAGTCAGTTCAACGTTTGTGGAAGGATTTATGTTAATCTTTGCCTCAGCACTATATTTCTTGCCTCGTCCATACAACACCTCTGCACGACTTACAAAATCTCCTAGGGAGCCTGTGTGCAGTAGAGAAACTGATGATTGTTCATATCCATCTATTGGTGTTTGAAGTGTGATATCCGCTTTAACCTCTGAGAGTGTATCAACATTTATAGCCAGGTTGTATTTTCCATTTCGGTCGCCGTCTTGTATGAACTCGAAGTTGGTGTAGTCAAATCCTACAAATGGCGTCGTCAATGTGAACGTTCCTTGAAATTTCCTCAGATCACTCAGGTTGTAGACAGACTCCAGTTTCAAAACTTTCCTTGGCATATATTCTACCTCCAATACGGATGTTCTCGTTTCCCCTGGTTTTTCGCTATTAGCTGTTACCTGAATGTATGGAAGTTGACGGAAAGGTGTGTCGATTCTAAGTTTGCATGACAGTCCATTCACACTATTTAATCTGCCTGAAAGTGATATCTTGTTGAGAACAGGGACTATCTCAACGCTAGCATCAGCAGAAAATGATGAAATGTATCCTTGTCCTCTCACATCAATCTGAAGACTTTGTAGAGATGTATACGGGGTCTTGATGACCACGTTAAATCGTTTTATAGAGTCAAATCGGTACCGTGTTACTGCTGTGAAGGTACTGCTCGAGCCAACCGATACAAGTACTCCGAACACGTTTTCCTGGTTTTCCGTTTTAACGCTGGTCTGCAGAGATACCTTTCCGTACCCGCTGATAGGTGTTTTCAGTTCAAGTGAAGCATCTCCATTGTCAGAGATGGACACATCGAAGGAGAGCATGTTTTTGGTAGCTATTACCAGAGCCCCATGAAGGTTGACAGGATATATTTGGTATTGTGTGTCAATATTCAGTTGTGAGGCACCTAACCTTGGATTGGAAAACTGGAAGGTAGACTTAATTTGTCCGTTTCCACACTGGTGGTTCACATCAATATAGAGGACACGTGACCTTTGATTCATTACAACAAGATTAGAGATGATACTTCCTGGGTTATGCTCATGTGTCATCGTCAGTGACAAATCCGTGATAGGATCAAAAGGAGTCTGTATCTCTAGCGACGCGGAGGCTGTTCCTCTTGGGAAGGTCATTGCTTGTTTTCCATTGAAATTGATGTATATTTTCCTTTTACCCCAGGTACTAGTTAGAGACGATGATGTTGTTGACGGTGTGTTAGAATGGGTCCACGTGGTCTCTAGGTTTAAAGATGGCAATATAAGATTTATTTTGCCATTGTTCTGGATGGACCATCCTTCCCCCTCATGGATCATTGAACTATCCAAACCATAGGTATCTTTGTTCCAAATCAATCGCAGGGACTCATTATATGCCCGACCATCGTCTTTGTGTGTAGCTGACAAAGATATTATCTTGAAGGATTTTGATGATGTTTTGACATCCAGTTGTCCCTTCAAGTTTCGTTTGGATGCGTCCCCATTACTGATGAGGGATATATCGGCTTGGACAAATTCTTTATCCCAGGAGAACTGTGCACTTGTTTGCGAGGAATCGCTGACGGAATGTATCAAACTGGCCTTGATCTGTTGGAATCCAACAAATGGTGTCTTGGCAAATATATTTGCATCAATGTTTTTAGTAGACACTGGGAGTTTCAGGGACATGGTTGTTGAAATCTTGTTTGACGGGTTCCAGGCAAAGTCTATATCAGATGTAATCTGGGATGGATCGCTTTTATGGCTCACTTTCAATGACACATCACGGTATCCTTTGAAGGGGCTCGAGAATCCAATATCTGCGACAAGCTGAGATTTCTTTGCTGCAGTGCGCTGTGTTAAACTTCCTTGGAGAGATACCACTTTCTTTGGTTCCCACTGGAAGTCTATGCTTGATATGTATTTGGTGTCAGCAAGATGACGCACATTGAGTATGAGCTCTCTGGATGGATATCTCGTTGTCAGTGATCCTTCAAACCCCTTGATTGATGTGAAACGGCCTTTTCCAATCAATGTAATTGAAAGACTATCGTCTCTGTCAACGTCCCATTTCAAATCAAAGCTGCCATTGTATGAATCCCCCATGCGGAATCCGTCAAGAGTTGCAATAACGTGTCGAGTTGGGTACTGCGCGTCCATTACTATCTTATACTGTGGACTTGCTTGTCCTGTAACCGTCACAATATATTTCAATTGATCTTTTATCATCTCAAGTTGTACTCGTTGGTTTCCTTGATTCAGATTGTATTCCCCGCTAACTTTCATTGGTTGCATTCCACTGATGTGGACGTCTGATGATATTTGCATGGATTTATCGTCAGGTTTTTGCACAGTCGTGACGATTCTGTTTTTGGATGTCTTACCCAGATCGATATTCATGTCGTTGGTATAGGTTGATTTTTTTGGCTGTGTCAGGGTGTTTGTAAGTTTAATATCTGTTCCAGGAATTGACAATGCAAATTCACCCGCTACGCTCATCAAGTCTTTTGTCTTGTCGCTGAGGCGCAGGCTACTTTCGAAAGTTGATTTTCCCCTTCGAAGATACACACTCGAGTCCAAATCACGTCTGTCGTGTTTGTGGCTGCCTTTGAGGAGGAAATTAATTCCCTGTAATAAATTATTTTTTGAGTAAATATCTAGTTTTGACACACCAACTTCAATTAAATGCATAAAGAGACCTAATGATTGATATATCATGTTTTAGATTTTACGCATTGATGACCAATACGGTAATTATGGAGGTTGTGCATTATTTGTGTCGTATCAAATGATTTTCAAAGTTCTAGATATAACAAAACTGACCCTAACTGTAAAGAGTAGTGATGCGAAGATATCATAGGTGGTTTGGCAATATGATTCTGAAGCAGAGATCATGTTTATTACACTAGCTATCGGTGAAGTTTCAATTATATTTAAAGATTATCCATTATCTGCGGTATCAATGACGATTGGAATCATGCCCATACAACAAAATATTCTACAATCGATGTGTACTTAACTTTCGACAGTACTGAAATACCTTATGAACTCTTTGAAATTTTGGTCACTTGTATTCATTGTTCGCCTTTTACCATTGTGAGGAACTACTATTTGGCCACTGAGCAAGTTATTATATTTAAATACTCATGTAGCATAAGGTATGTACTTGATACTAACGATTTCGTAATATGAATACTTAAACATAGCAAGGTAGTAATGAGGTAGCTCAAAGGTATTGTTTTCCTAAGTAAACACACCTGCTCAACGTGTTTGAAATTTAAGCTGCCATCTGCTGATGAGCTTGCCCATCCTTTGATATCGTGGTTCAGTTGAGCAGAGACCTCAATACTTCGGTTTTGGTCTTTGAAGTCTGGACCGTAATTTATATCGGCATCGAATTCACTGTGCTTGTAGTTGTGGTTCATTTCCACTAAAGCTTTGAAGTTCAACTCTGGATTTTTCTTGACATTCAGGTTTCTAAGAAAGAAATATAGGAGGCAAGAATGAATAAGACAAAAAAACAAAAATGCGAATTCAATGTACATTGGCGTATGTGAGATTGAAGTGCTAGGGCTATAAGAAAACTATCCTGAATCATGTGGACTTCATATGAATGGACTGTTTATAAAGTATTACTTTCGATACAATATTGCAAATACTGCTCTGAGACTTAAAAAGTTTTGTCACAAATTAATAAATTGCTTTTAGGGAGAAATATATTGAATGGATGGAGTGAATAAAGGCAATTTTGAATGTTCATACTTACGCTGTAGTTCGTGCCTTTGTCAGCGTCTTCGTACTCATATTGATTATTTTGGACACAAATTTGATGTTATTACGTGTGTATTGTTTGATGACATATGTTAGGTCAATGTCAGTAGAAAGGCTTCCCTCTGGCTTTTTATCAAATTTGCCTTTGAGGATCATTTCCAGGAGGCTTGACTTGACATCAATATTGGCAGTTAGGGACGATCCTCTCTTATTAGTATTTGTCAAAAACTTTCCTGAAATTAAGAAGTGATAATTTGATGTTATATTTGTGATATTTTGCTAACAATTACATACGAATCAAGACAATAATTTCCATATGCAGTCATAATACAGTCAGACTTTTTTAAACTGGTTCAACCGCGCTGTGACTATTTCAGAAACAGGACCCATTCTTTTCACACACATTTAGTACTTGAGTATTACGTGCCTGATACCGTGACACAGGTCGCATTAATCAATGAATGAATGGCTGAAGGTAGCTTAAGTACAAGATATCTCACATAGTGTAACTGTATGACAAAGTTATGTCACGGTAGACAGCAATTGGTGTATTTTATTTCATACTACCCGTAATAGAACAACGGAAGTTTTCAAACATATAAACCCTAAGCAAGAGAATCGTATCAATAAGTTTGGGGTTTATTTCTTTCAGTAATGCATACCTTTAAGCGAAACTTGTTTCTCAAAAGCTTTGTCCAAAACCAAGTTGACGTTGCATCCCTTCCCCTTGACGTATGAAATGGAGCCTCCCAAAGCAACAAGCTCTCCTTTTGGAGTCCGGATAGAGAGAATGGGATTGTAAATCAGATTCTGTTTGTTTTGTTCTGTCTGCATACGTGTTTCCAAGGAATATTCTTCTTTACCGACGCTGATGCTACATTTCATGCCCGCCATGCCAGAATTACTCTCAATGGTGGCTAAAGAATTATAAGGGGTATATGTGATTATGATTTAAAGGGCTACAAAATGTGAAGCTTCTTTTAAGCTCATTTGTCTCTTATATTCAAAATATTGAGACTAGAATAAAAGGTAGCACTTTTGTACTGCATTGTAAATAGGTTTGAATCATGCAAAATAGCAAAAAAGTAAACATTACAGTTAAATATTTAAGCCACAAAGGTTTCCCTTGGTATGTGGTATGCACTAATATATGTAAGTAATGGGTATGTGCTGTATGTACACAAGGATTGCTAATAGAAAGTAAAAAATGTCGATAGAAGTTTGCTAATTATGTTTACTACTATTACTACTAATAATAATAATTGAATTACCCTTTACGTTGGATGGTCGGATGGTGATTCCGGAAAATGCAAGATCAAGGTCCAACAGAGTCCATGGGCTATATTTGACGAAGCCATTCACGCCGACAGTGTCTCTGTTGGGTATACGGATTTCAAGAGATGGAGTATACGTCACTTGGTTTCCATTGCGATCGATCTGGACGCGGCTGTTAACTAGGTACCGCATGTTGTTATCCCATACCAATTTTCCATTAAGGGATTTTGTGCTTGCATCATTGGTGACCGCTCCTAATCCAATTAATAAAAAGATATTTAGGTCACAAAGATAATTAAGTTATCCATAATCGGAAATAAAAACGTACATATTTGTCTGCTAAACACTTCATCTCAGATTTGTATAATAGAAAGACCTGTGACAGACCAAAAGAAACCAGAAGAAAGATACGAGACAAAACATCGAATATATGCGTTTGCAAGGAAATACCAACGTACCTTTGAAATCAGCGCCTTTCCATGGAGTTACAAAGCTCATGTCTAGGGTCATGTCGTTCTTGTTCCAGTTGAAATCAGCAGTTAGAGCTCTATTAACTTTGGATCCAGGAGTGTCGAAACTTAGATGTATTAGATTGACATTTCCTGTCTGAAATATTACAATCAGAGATGAGAAAGTTATGATATTACTAGTAGGAGACTTTTTATATAGGATCTATAAATGTTAGAGGTGACGTAACGTATTATTGACTATAATTTCACGATAATAATAATAATAATAATAATAATAATATGAAGAAGAAGAAGAAGAAGAAGAAGAAGAAGAAGAAGAAGAAGAGGAAGAAGAATAAAGACATTCGTTCAATCTAAACGTTTTGAGTATAGATTTGGCATGATCTGAACTGATTTAATTGGGATCGGAAAACTGTATTTCTGTGTTGCTGAATCTTGTTTTGCAAGAGTGAAACAACTATTTTCCCTTTACCTTACTTACATGTATTGATTTGGCCTGAAATCTGTACCCAGTATGCGCATCTCTCTTGTAAAGAGTCAACCCCATGTTAACGGGTCCAGTGAGAGGAAAGTAGGGAGCATTTGCTTCCATGGAAGCATTAGGGAACTCAAGCTCTCCGCATAGTTCTAGACCGACAATCTTTGACAAATCGGCTCCGGAGCAAAGACGTTTGGTCTGTCTATTATTGGTTATCATCTTCTGCTCCTTTTCAACATCACGGTGAACAGTGAAAAATGCAGTCCTGATGTAGTTAAAAGAAAAAGATGACAGCTAGGATGATGTATAAATATATTGTACTATACACTCAGCTTGTTTCTTAACCAGCTTTCAAGATTATAAATGTTTCATCTTGGAAATAACTTTGTAAGTTATTCGACTTGAAGTTAATTTTAATAATTACTTTAAGAAGCTTTGAAGAACAGCCCTACTCATATTACACAAAAGGTAAAACTGGAAGCATAATGGAATTGGTTTAATCAGATGAAGTATACAGATGTCAATAATAAATGATTTTTTTTAGCATCGGATAATTAGTTTGAATTCAGGTTTCTTCAGGCAGTTTTATATACTACAATTCAATGATAAATTCTAGACTACAAAATGTAGGTCTTTAAACAATCTTGGATATCGCCCTAAAATCCAAGTACGGCGTAACTGTTATTATACGGAGTAAAGCAGATAAACGTAGTTTGAAACAACGTGCAAGAACGTACTAATTACCGAGAAAAACTATTGAATAAAACGGCATACATCTATATATTTCTTCTAGCAAAAAAGAATGGATTCAATTTTTCAGTCGTGATATAATAGGACAATGTCATTGGTGCAAAATATATTACGTACTGATGAAAGTGAAATCTTACTTGACACTGATGATGTTCATTTTCTCTTGAGGCATATCCAGCTCAGCAACGAAGACACGTCCATTAGACAACTGAACCTTTCCTTGAAGGGCACTGCTTGTATGCAAAGTGGACACCATCTTCAGACCACTTTTGGTAACAAAGGCATCAACACTCATCGTGCTCGAAAGTTCGATGGCTCCACTATCCAAATTGAATTTGAAAAACAAGTCATTATTTCATTACCTACTTGCAACATTAATGGTTATAGTATGTGTTTCATAAAAGTAGATTTTAATTGAAAGTCATCATAGGTGAATTGATAAGTGTTTTCGTAAAGTATACGGATCACGGCTATTAACACATTCAGTTTAATTTTTGTATTTGCTACAGAATACTGATTGAGATTCGATACATTTGCAATTATAAATGAAATAATCCGAGCAACATAGGGGTTACTATTCAAATGTCGAGTTCATAAGCTTGCTCAACTTAACTTACCTTGGCTGTATAAGGCCGCTTATTTCCAAGTCGGATGACAACTTTCGGATATCGAACTTTCCGTTGGCTTTAAGTTCGACTGTTGCTGTGCCATTGACGGTGAAGTTTAGAGGGAATCCTGCACTGGTGGGAATAATAACACTGCTGTCAAGGAACATGAAACTTTCACTCAGGGTATAATCGCCCCCTTTGGAAATCTTTTTGATCATTTCGAAGATATCAAATTCTTGACCAGTACCAGTCGGTTGCTCTCCATTGAAGCTCATGTAGCGTAATTCATTTCCAAAGACCCGCATGTATAGAGATCCCTTCAACTGGTCCAAAGTGCTCTTCAGCTGTTCAGATCGAACCAAATTAAAGAGTTATATAGAGGTGATGAGTTATGAACATTTGTGGCATTGATATAAGAACAAAAGAAATGAAGAGAAAAAAACGTAAATAATATTCAATGCCTTTATACTAACACTCTTGTCAAATAATACATTTCATTGATCTCATCAGAAACAATGCTGTTGAATCAATCACGTTTTGGTTTAGCAGGTGTCTAGAAGAAGTAAAAGATGGAAACTATGATATGATATTAAACTTACCCTTCTGTCAATTTTGCTGATCTTGTCGGGACGGATGGATCTAACAGCAGTAGTCTCAGCGGCTTGTTGGTTTTCACCGAAATAACCGTTTGGTCCAAAATAGGACTCGATGAAGTATTCCAGACCTTCCAGTCTTCCTCCAAGCTGTAGTAGGTTAAAAGTATTTCCGAAGAGATCGACTGTCAGATTGACCATTCCAGATCTCGGGATGAAAGACTTGGTTGACCAGATGAGGTCGCCCTCGAACTTGGCACCTGTGTTCATCCTTTCAATGAAGAAAGATTTCTCATAGTTTCTGGAGAACTTTCTTTTGTCTAAATCAAACTCCTTCTGAAGAGCATCATCTTCGAGGATAGAGCGGATCTCCTGTTTGTGGCGGTCAGAGGTCTCCATCAAATTGGTCAAGTGGGACCATATGTAAGAACCAACCTGGTTGACTTCCTCAGTCTGAAGTGTCTTCTTGATTATGCTCAGTCTGTTCGTTGATGGGCATTCCATCAGGGAGCGGTATGCAGCTATGCGGAGTTCGGAGTCTTCCTCTTTGTTCTGGAACAACGCTTCTATAGCTCTCCACTGAAAGAAGTATAGAACTTTCTTTAGGAAAATAATTGTCATATATGAGTAAGAAACATCCAGAATGACCCAGTTTTCTCTCTTATAGACAATAAGAACAAAATTTTAAGAAATAGATTGCGTCACGTTAAAATATATTACATTTACTTTTCCCACGATATTGATTTGAATATAGGTTTAGTTGGGAACATACATCTGCATTGCAGGAGATTCGACGGAAGGCTTCAACTGCAGATAGACGGATCTCCATAGGATTGGTTGTCGGCGTGAAGCATTTAATTAGGGTTGGAATCGCTCTATGTGCATGTCCAGCATTTCCAATGGCTCGCAGACTCAGTAGAACCTGGAATGAAATACGAATAGCTCATAGGAACTTCCAAATTGCAAAAGAATATTATAAATGGATATTACTATTTTCGAATGAGAATCACAATTTGAACAGAACTCTTTCGAAGTTGCATTTAACTTTGAGAAAGAAGGTTCACGTCATCAGATTTAATATCAAGAGACAATATGTACGAAACATTAAGATGACATGCGAAATTTGTATGCATCGGATGGAATAAAACAGAACCATTTTATCAATAAAAAGTTAGAACTTTATCTCCAAACATTTACAGATAATTGCTATGATTATTGTATTTCTTACGGTTTTCATCGTAGCATCGTTGACTCTACAGCTAGATCCGATCTTGCTTTCGATGGTTGAAATAATCTCGTTTACCGCTGGATCACTGTCACAGGCATCGTTGAAGAGACATAGTCTATTAACTAGGGAACTTACTGCAAGCATGGCTTTACCATTGTCATCTTCCATTGTCAGAAGAGGCTAAAGATAGTTGGAAAACAAACATATATATCTCTATAGCTCTGTCAATCAATGTATGTATGTATGTATGTATGTATGTATGTATGTATGTATGTATGTATGTATGTATGTATGTATGTATGTATGTATGTTAAACATGTTAGTAGATTCAGACTAGAGAACCATCTTCTCTCAAACAAAATTCAAACAAAATGAATGACACTGTTGCTCCACAGATTTATCTGTAACAGGAATCGTTATAGGTAAATCTGAAAGTCGAAATTGGTTGTTAACTGAATTGTATGTATTGGTCAATCGCAAACATCGCTACCATATCAAAATGCTATTCGAGTGTCGCTTGTTGAGGTGTGTTAAATCATGTTATAATAATCACCCAGAAATTGAAACTGTTTCGATACAATACTAACTCTGGTCATATGAATTGTCAGCAGTTCGTTGAATGTAATGACAAGTAAATATTATCATTATAATATTAAGTCATTCCTTAGATATCTCATGTTTTCCTTATACATTCAGTAAGATATTTAGTTTTCTTCTGGATCAAGCCCTTCGTTTTATTGTGGAATTCAGTTTTACAGAAATAAACATGGATTCATGAATGTGGTGACAATTAGTGTCTGAAAGTCAATTCCAGTAGAACAGATATATGAAGATTTTGTTTTTACCAAATGTAATTATTATGAATAATAATATACAAGTTTGGTATACATATTAGGTGGTATGTTGTTCCGTATCTAAGCTACCTTTATTTCGGTCAGCATTTGCATTGTTGGCTTCTGGATGAAAGCCATGGTAGTCATCCACATCTCTGCCTCAATTCCCGTGACTTCTTTGTTCAAAATGAGTCTAGTAAGCATTTGAAGAGATGAACTTGTTCCAACCATAGGAATTGCATCAAGGAAGAATTTGCTGTTAGGAATGAAAGATCAACATTTTAAAAGAGGAGCATATTGCCATTGGCTGGAAATGTTAAAGAATGCTATGAAATCGGTCAGATGACAAAATTCAATTAATTCACCTTTTCGATGGTACGACGTTATCGAAACAAAACGAATGTCTGTTTAATTCAAGGCAGGAAGAAGAATAAGTATTGCTTGAAACCATGTCAAGGCGAGGGAATATAACACACATGAATCAACTTTATTGGACATCAAATCAGTGCAATTATATTGTTTAACATGGAATAAATTGGTTACTCACCTTAGGCGTGCCTTGTTGTCTGGACATATGGAACCTCTTTGGATCTCCTGATATAACTGGTTGATTGATGTTGCGTCCAATTTCCTCAAAGAGTACACAAGACCGCCGAAGAGGCGAGGTGTCTCAGGCTGAATACCAGATTTGGTATTTAGGCAAATATCCAGCAATCTCCCTTCCACTGCCTTTCTGGATTGATCAGAGCTACTGACATCATTGACATGTTCAAAGAGCAAAGTCGCTCGATTATCTACTGGTCCTGCAACAAAGGAAATTTGTGATTAAACGTTTAGAACTTTATTTATGTCTATCAAACATAATAACATGCAATATTCGGAAACGAAATATATGTAGTAGTCGGCTTCCATTGTATAGCAAATGCAATGCCTTGACTTTGGTAATTACAAGTATAGCCATTGTTTTCTATAATGACAAACAGCACTTACTTTGTGCTGATACCCCGGATCTTTCCTCTACGTATGTCATCTTCTGTATGCTGTTTGTAACAGCTCCACTGGATTCCCTGGAGAAGGGGATAAATTTGTAGGACTCCCTGCAGATGGCACTCTTAATTATTTGTGTCCTGGTGTTGATTTCCTGCTCACATTCGTGTGTTCCATGCAAAATTGGTAGTGACTGAATGTCCTGTAATTCAGAAGACAAATCGTCCATTAGATGTACAGATTTAGTACTTGTAAACGTTCTACCTCTGTAGATGCGGATAACTGCTTGAACTCGTGTACCAATTATGTTTTAATATATGTTAATCTATGCTTTTGAAAACTATTTTTTCAAATCTAATTTGAAGTTAATAATGTATTTGAAGAGGTAATGTCACATATGTTACTATATTCTTCCCAAATTTGACTTCGATCTGGATTATCAACCCTCTTAAATAGGTCCTTAACGGTATGGACTGTCGCATGGAAAATATAAAGTAGTATGTGTATTTTTTTATCGTACCGCATAATTATTCGTATAGTTACAGGGTGTTCGTATTGATAATTTTCAAGATAAGATATAGCTAGAGAGCCTTTTTCGAGATAAGGATACACCCACTGAGATCTCTATAAATTTCAGGTTTTGTGTGCAAGGATTTAGTCCCGCTGTCGAGGGGCCGATTCTAAGGATAATGGCAATTGATGGTATAAATTCGTTTGCTCATCCCCTAGTCACTGGATATGTTTCTTCAGGGTGTGGATCTCAATCGCCTCAAAATGACAGCCAAGGGCTCCTGTCTCTGGAGATAATTATCAACTAGGTTGAGTATTAGTGGCAAGATCAAATTTGTTATTTTAGTCCCAGTATGTGTATATGTTGGTTTTGGCTGGCGATAGAAATAGTTTTAAATTCTGACAGACTTAGTCCCTCAGGGTAGGTATATACCACGGTGTATTGCCATGGAATCAAAGTATGGCACGTTTTTACACTTCGGTCATTTATCACACTTGTCAGACATTCAAGACAAACAACTCAGGAGGTATTTGAAATGTATTAAAAACTGCTGAAACCCACCCATGTCCCTCTGCTGGGGCGAGCTCAAAACGCCAAAATTAGAGGTAGAATCGACACCGAAACACGTTTCGTATATCTATCTTAACATTGTTAAGAGAAGTTTAAAGACATTACACAACTACATATGAATGTAAATCAATACTTAGGAAACATATGGAGGGACTGACGAGTATTACCGCAATAGGAATGTGTTGTGAGTTACATCTCCGGATGTTGCTGGAATACATGTGTGATTTCGTATGCACGTTATTTGAAATGCAAGATTATGTAAATTGATTCACAGTAGGCTATGACGAAAAACGTACTATTTTCTAATCAGCTCCTAGAAATGTTAAATATATGTATTTATTGTTGTCATGTAATGCTATGAAGTTGTATTCAAATGAAGTGATATACGACACAAACGAAACATGATGCGACAGATTTACCGAGGAAGACGTGTAGGGGACTCCCTGGATGGCTGTCTGAGCTCCTTGACGGTTACGGCATCCGAGCAAATTTTTGCTTTTCTTGACAATTGTGGTATACCGGTCTCCGTCTCCAACTGTGTATTCTGTGTCGCAGTCTCCGGATACATCAGTCTGGAAAATATAAACGTTACAGATTATATTCTTGTGAATGTTGATGTTTTAGATCTGGTTGATAAATTGCAAAGATATTAGTAACAAAATCGAAATTGTGCTTGTAATGATGATTTGAACAACAGACGTAATGAGAGACGATGCAATCGGTACCTCTTTGACTTTCTGGTCCCTCTGAAGGTTCTCCATGCTGTTTTGGAAGGTGGACAGGACTCCTCTCTTGACGTTGAGTACCCATGGTGCGTCGCCAACAGCGGGGCATAGTTCTTCAACACGTCCATCCTGGAAGGAGAAGCGAAGAAGATTCCGTTCCATGGCTCTTGAAAACTCACTGTCCAATGTTCTCATCTCCAAGGGAGAGTTTGGATTGGTTTCAGATAGCACCACATTACTCAACTGAAAATAAAAGAGCTCCATATAAACTAGGGTGTTTTCAGTGAAGACTTTATATCGATCCTGTCACGAAAGACTTTGGTTTTTTTATAGTTTGTTAGGGTGGGGTGGGGTGAAAGGTGCTCTCATATTGTTTCATTTTGTCATATCCACTATCAGTAAGCATTTCCAGTAAATTTAGATGCGAGAGAAAGAATTTATGGAATAATTTCAAAGCATTTCAATATGCTATATTGTTACATAATTTTGTTTAGACCAAAATGAAGAACATCTAATAAGATATGAATTAAATTAATTTTAAATGGACATAATAATTATACTATTTTTTGTATCTTTGGTATTCACCTACGCGAATCATTTTCCACAAAAACACATTTACACAAAAAAACATCATCAAATTAGAAAACATGAAGCATACTGAATATATTTAAGGTAGAAAACATTATTAGGTCTTTAATTTTGTTGTTACAGTCGAAAAAGGTGAGTTCTAAGAGCAATCGTGAATGGGATCAATGGGACAAATAAATTCACCTTACACCCGCCACTCTCTCAGAAGTTGATGATTTCTGTAGAGGGTCCCCGAACTTGTATTTGTCTAAAATGGGTCTGATACACGATTCTCCTTTCAGATTAATGGAATTACATACGACGAATGTGTTAAGACGTTACCAAAATTTGAGCCGTTCTTACCCGCATGACAAATTCACATTGGCTGAGGACCTCAATGTGTACATTGGCAGACATGCTCAATCCGGAGTGGTGATCAAAGGATCCCATCACTGCAGTTTTGGTATCCACATCATACTGGTACACGTAAGTCGTTCCTGATCTGTAGCTGAATTTGCTTGGGTCTAAAGGAAATAATTAAAAAATGCGTTATATATTATACGTTGTCATTAAGTTGAATGATGTCTTGATTCAAAATAAAAACAGAGGTGTATATATTGTATACTTTATCTTGATATATCTTATTTCACATCATTCGAACTTTAATGCCAACAACATTTGATCAGTCAAATTCTTCGTAGAAAGTTCGTGAGTATGGTCTAGATCTATTAACATTATGTTTGCTTCCTAAATTAATTAATTGTATGCTTCATCTGTACTGTTTATGGGAATGCTATCATGACACAAATGATAACATGGGAATATGAACGCTGTAAATGATTGCTGTGGACCTTACCAGTACACGTCGTGGCACATGTGTCTTCTTTTGATATTGTCTCTGCAATAGGACCTGAAAATGAATAAACCTGCAACTATTATATGTTCAATGCGAATGTTATTATATTTTTCAGTGTGCTTTTCCAAAAGAAGATATTAAAACAAAAGAAGAGAATTTGAGAATTTAAAAACTATAAATATCAGATTTTAAATGATATATATAATTTCTTATATTCCTTCATCCACCGTACCGGTGGTCTAGTGGTTAAGGTATTTTCCTTGGATGCGGAAGAACGCGAGTTCGAACCCCGGCCGAGTCATACCAAAAACTTATAAAATGGTACTAACAGCTGCTCAGCATTAATCGGTTGGTGTTAGGACTGGTTGGCCGGGTGTCAGCATAATATGACTGCGTGGGACGTTATGGTATATGACTGTCTCATGATGCCCCAGTGCTAGACATCACTTTATGCTGACTCACTGCCGACCCCATATAAATATGACTGAAAAATTGTTAAGGCTACTTTAAAAATAGAAATCATCGACACACATTATTTCATACTTTGTCGTTGTTATCTTTCTCCTGAAAATACATCATGTTCCTAATGCTTTATACATACGATACTAGTGTACATATTCCGCACATATAGGTCGAGTGAGACTGCAAACGTCGCAAAATATGCTGGCATATCTGACTCTGTTTAGTTTGTTGGAGTAACCAGTATGGATTCCTATCTGCTAACACAGTGGGACGGCATATCAGGGCCTGCGTTGCTTACAGTTGTACTCGACTACCGGTTATAAGCGAGTATAAACTTTATATGTTTATCAAATGTATCGTGAAGCTTTTTACTAAAATGGTGATATATATATATATATATATATATATATATATATATATATATATATATATATATATATATTACTCAATTGAGCTTCTACTCTCTACATGTCTTAGACAGTATTTGATATGTATTGAAATTTGAGTCACATGTATACAAACAGTTATACTTTTACTAGCATACACATAACGTTTGCAGTACCTTTCTCGTTATCCGTTGTAGGCCATCATTAACTCTTGCCCAGTCGAAAATTATACAGACAAATATCTGCGACAAGCCAAAGTTGAATCGGAAGAAATATATGAATTGCAATATATAAACTGCAATGTTTGCTGTTGTTTTATTAATTTTCCTCCGAACATATTTACAAAATCAATCAAGCTACCAAACCAACCAATTAACAGAAAAGCAAGCATTAACTGATTAGTGAACGTCCTTAGGACCAAGCTAAAAGCAAGTAAAAATAAATAAATAAAAAATAAATATTTAAATAAATAAATAAATAAATAAATAAATGATTAAATAAATAAATAAATATCATGGAAGTAGTGTAGTACATACCAGCCCAACATCCTGCCACAAGGGCGAGGAATATAACTGGCGTCAGCTCCATGGAGGAGCAGCTTTGTCTCTTGGTGTGATCGGGTTTGACCGAAGCGAATGTGCAAGCCGTATTTATACTCACTTAGAGAGGTGTGTAAAATGTGTGTCTCAAAGTCCACTCTCTGTCCTAGTTATTTAACCGATTCAGCCTCTGAGTGTACATTTAACTTAGCTATAAAGAACCTTGTCACTCAGATAATACAGGTTTTGACTGACGCACTTGTCCATTGGAAAACAAAGTTTACCGACCGAAATTTTCATGACCTTTATTTTTGAAAACTGATACAGTTTAAGTTTACAGACTAGCGATAATGCATGAGCAAAATGAAAACAAAAACGAAATTAAAAGAATAAAAAATATTGTATTTGTATTCATAAGTGAGTTTTTCAATAGGAAGAAACGCAAGAGTGTTGCTTATTAAAATGTGTTTTTTAGAAAAAGTGTTCGAGTTATGATCTGAAAATACCAAACATTCTATTAGGATTGATTCGGAGCCCATAACTAGGATTTCTTTTGCCCAGAAATACTAAGGAACGCCCTCTGCTGATTTCTTTTCTGTTATATGAGTATTTATTTTAATAACTGACGTTACACATCCGGTTTTACCATGGACAAACTAAATATAGTTCTCTCAAAGTTTTTTCAGTCCTTAAATTTTGTATAAATGAAAGCATTACCCCCACCATTTGTTTTTGTTCATTCATTTCAAGCAGCAGATTGGCACAGTAACACAGCGGTTAAGAATCATATTAATGACAGTAGAGAAATTCGTAAATTGGCACTTGGCAAATGTTAAATATCTGTAAAGGCTATGGCATGTTTTTTGAATTATCATTATGTAATAATTAAAACTATGGATATATTTGTGAATCTACTCTTTCCGACTTGTGTTGATCTTGAAAGTGATACGAGGTATGTATACCTCATGTAGCCACTTCACGGCATGTAGGCAGTTAAATACCAATAGTCGGCTATTAAACAGAGCTAGCCACTTATAGCAGTAGATATGTTGGTTCAAGGCAAGTAGAATATCTCAATAACTGCTTGGATGACAATTATTTTGAAATGCATCAAACTGTTAAGTACACAATGGTTTTCAAAAATATCACCCAGGGAAAGGGCTTGTGTTTGCACTGTGAGTATCACGTGTTCTCAAAAGTGGCCTTCGGATATGAAAATTGCATGTATAAAGTTGGGGGTGGGAGAGAATCAACTCTATATTACATGAATTCCCACTGACTTGTAAAGTCAAGTGGATGATATTGTTATGTTTGGCCTTATTATGCTACGGACATTTTTAATGTTACTCATGAACTATTTTTTTAAATGACTTTTTATATGAGGTAGGAGTACGCACCAATAAATTTTGCATTTAAACGGCCCCTTGCACCCTATAATATTTAGAACTACCTTGGCTATTTTTGCAAGACAAAATTATGCCTCGGATGTATGTTGGATCAGCAAATTACAGAAAATTCAAACATTTTGTTCGCCGGAAATTTTCCAACAAAATAACAACACCCAGTCTATCTGGACAACCTCGTATATTTTTACAATTGTACTGGCTGTAAGAATGACATAGAGACTACAAAAGAATGAGTGGTCAAAATGGGAGCTATCGCCAATCACTCTAAGCAGTATCCATAGGGTTGACCTTGAAGTTGCGAATGTTGTAGTATGCCATGAAAGTAACCAAAATAAGAAATCCAAACGAGCTATATAATTATAAGCTTCTCGTTTTTTAAATATACATTATATATGGCGTTAGCAACATCAACACTAGTTTATGTGCATCTTAGATGTTTCCAACGTATACACTACTTTATATTTTAGATGACATTATCATCTTACATACTAGTTTATGTATATTGTAGATGACGTTAGCATCGAAGATACTAGCTGATGTATATTATAGATGACGTTAGCATCGTAGGTGCTAATTTATGTATGTTATAGACGTATGTTATAGATGACGTTAGCAACGTATATTTTAATATATGACAATTTTAGATGAGATTATCAACATCTTCATATTCGTATGATAATGTTCGTTGAAATTTTATTTGTTGCAAATATAAAATACACCTTAATACCGAAAAATTCAATTTATTAGCGTAGCAATGGGCCTTGCATTGATTTGTCAAGCACAACACACGAAAGTCTCGTACAAAATCACACTTTTGAGTCTGAAAAACAACTCATTTGGGTGTCCGAGGGAGAACATTACAGACAGGATATGATGGTCTTAATCTATCAGGTCGTGTTTATCTCGAAATACCGTCGCAAACCGTCAGGAGTATAACAAACCAATAACAAGCTAGAATGAGCGTTCCCATGAGTGAAATATACTATCTCCGCTCAGACTGCGTTGAATTCGAGATTAATTATATACACAGTATATTTAACAGCTCAGTTGGAGATATACTAAAATTTAAAAAAAAAACAAGTTCTTTTGCTGGAAACTAATCATTCACAAATATGTTAACAAAGTATAAGTATACAAGAAAAATATCTAAGGGTAAATATAAGCACCAACTTAATAAATTTCAGTTTCTTTATTACAAATGGAAAACAGTCAGCAGCTTCAATCTATCTACCAGATATGAAAAATTTCCATTCACTCCAAAAACAATTTAATGCCATTGTCTCGCATGATGCACATTATATAAGCCGTGTTTCAGTGTTTCAGGCTGTTGCATTTGCAGTTCTCTCTCTCTCTCTCTCTCTCTCTCTCTCTCTCTCTCTCTCTCTCTCTCTCTCTCTCTCGATTTATTGATCTGTGTGTGTGTGTGTCTGTGTGTGGAGAGAGAGAGAGAGAGAGAGAGAGAGAGAGAGAGAGAGAGAGAGAGAGAGAGATATGCACAAGTCGTGACTTCAGTAATTTCACAAAGTAGTAGTCTTAATACTTTAATCATGCTGTAAATGTTAAAATAACTTTCAGTTTCCAAATGTTAAAAATTCCGATTTTTCTCTAATCAAGTAAGCAGACCACTGTACAGCATCTAAAAGTACCGCTGGCTCCATTGTATGTCAATTAGATAAAATTAGATTAGATACAGTGATCATTGTACCTGGCATTCAAAAGGTAACTGACCCAGATAATACGAGATAATTCCAAACATGAGCCACAATTATGTATCGCTCATCTCCATGTATGATTCATAAGAAATGGACGTGGTCAGCAAAACAGATATCGATATTTGTCGGTAGAAATAGTTTCAACCTATCTACCTACATACCTTCCATTTATTTCCATACGGATCTACTGAATCTATCTACTTACTAATTATTAGACAATGGAATATATTTCTGTGTACCCTTTCTAATTTTCAGTTTTCAAACAAACATCATGGAATTAAGAAAGACTTTGAGATAAAAAGTAATTAAATAAATCACCGTACATTATAGAAATTAGAATTATTCAAAAGTGCGTTCATTGCTTTGACACCTTTTCTATCAGTATTATTTGTAGCACATTGGGAGAAAAAAAAATGCTTGTAAAAACAAGTTCTAACAAAAATTAAATTTATCCACCATGTCAAGAAACACATCTCCGTGCCTATATAAAACGTTCAATCTATTAACTCTATCTTAAATACATAACCATTCTTTTATCAATATTTGCAAATATATTCCATCTGATACATTATACATGTAACTTATTCAAAGTCCTTCTGCTGTCTCAGAAAAGATTACCGTATCATCAGCAAACAATAAAGATATAATGAATTTTCTTCTAAAAATGATAACTGCCTCAATATTTGATTGGAACATTACATTTAGATCAATATAATAAGGGGATAATAGTAATGTCGGGAAGATTTCATCTTGAAGAAGTTCAAGTGGACAATCGAAATGGTCTAAATGCGAGTTTCAGTGATATAGCGATGATTCCATTGAGCTGAAACTCATGACACAGTATTTTATATATATCTGTACCGTCACTATTAAATATTTTAAAAATCAAGAAAGAAACAAAAATGCGTATTTTATGAATCCATTTTTGAATCCAAACGGTTTCTATAAAATGGATTATGCTTTACTGTTATTTTTCTTCAAACTGGATCCTACATCGGTAGCGATATCATATTTAATATCCTAAGAGGAAAGTCAAGATTCTACAAGTGGCCGAGTGTTGAAAAGCGCTATCCGTATGGATCGTTGCCATCTCATCTCTGTCTGCGTGGGTTCGAGTCTCGGATTCAGCCAATGTGGGTATTTGAGAAAGCTTGCCAGTAGTTTCTCGTTGGTCTGTGGTTCTTTCCGGGATTTTCCGGGTTCTTTGTCCACCATTAATACTGGCCGCCATGTATAGCCTAAGCAGCAGAGAGGGTAAACAGACCAACTTTTTAGGCAAAATATTTCGTAAGCGATTCGTTACAAAACCGAAAAAAAAATCTTACCATGATAGTGCCAATTTAGTTGTTACAAACACATGGGCTGCGACACTGCAACGTTCCAAGGCAACGTCGTAAGCGGTCGTCGTTAATAATGGAAAAATAATCTTACAACGATGTTGCTATTTAGTTGGCGTTCACCCTCTCTGCTGCTGCACGTTTACTAAATATTTGATCAAGTCCGACACGATATCTTGTCCGAGGGTCTGATAAATTTATCGTCACAAATCCGTGTGGGATTGATTGAACGCGGCTAAAGAAATTTTTTAATTGATTATGATCCAAATCACCGCCGCACCAAGTTTGCCAAATATCTCTTAACGTGTTAGTATCAACTCCGTTAAATACGCATAACAAATTGCAGTTATCTCTGATCACTTTTGGTATTTGTGTATAACGTTGAGTTACATATATCACGTCGGTGTTTTTATGTCTGCCTCTGGAAAATATTCTAGCAGGATTTTTTTGATTATCTAACATGATATCATCATATACGACTAAATTGTTAATACTTCCGTCGATGGAGTCAATGCTAGGTGCCTCTTCGATATCGGTTATAAACTCAATAATATCATCACCGTTAATTTCTAGCGCGGCTTCGTTAAAATCCTTTAACACTTCATAACATCGCTGATCATCTACACTCAGAGCAATCATATACAACTTATCCCACTTCATCCATCTCGTTATCAAATTAAGTAGCAATTGTGTTTTACCACTTCCAGATGGTCCGATGATAATCGCGCGAATAGAATTTGGTAACATTGCATGGTGTTTAATAGGTTCCCGTCGTCTCGTAGCTGAATAATCAATTACATTCATGCCGTTATATATAAATTATGGATCTATATTGTGTGAAATGTAGGACGCGTACTGGCACAAATGACTTGACGACGATTACAACGAAAAATAATCGATCAGCGCTTTCTGGTAAGTGCGTACAATGTAGTACAAAGAAAGTTAGATTTACTTCCACGAAACCTTTAAAAAAAACGAGGAGGTGATATTGCAGCCAAGTTAGCAAAACTCCCAGGAACACCGTGGGCAAAGTATCCAGGAGAAAAGCACCTTCCAGGATATAGCTAATGTGGACCGGGAACACTATTAGATATCAGACTTGATGATCAAAATCAGCCCCGACCCGGCGAGTATCCAATAAACGCTATTGATAAGGCATGTCATGCTCATGATGTTGCTTATAAAAGCAGCAATCTTCAACACAGACATCTTGCGGATGTGAAATTAATTCATGCGTTAAATGCTATTCCTGATAAATCCTTCAAAGAAAAATTGGCTTCGTGGTTGGTAAAATCTGCTATGAAGGGTAAATTGATGTTAGGTGCTGGTAATTAAAAATATGGAATCTATTTATTATTCTCCGAGAGAATACTGGAGAGGCAAGGCAGCAATAAATAAACTCGCTAGCGCTGCAGCGGTGAAAAAAACTACAGCGGCAAACTGGTTATCTAAACAAGCTATATGGCAAATTTATCTACCAGCGCCTAAACGAATTAACTACTCGGTTTTTAATGTGACCATTCCTAATGAAGTTCATCAAGCTGATATACTATTTCTGCCGCATGACAACGGTTACAAATACGCGTTAACGTTAGTTGATATTGCGAGTCGATACAAACAAGCAGAACCGCTAAGGACAAAATCATCTACTGAAGTAGCTTCTGCATTTGAAAAAATTTATCGACGAGGTCCCCTGCGCTGGCCAAATCTGTTACAAGTTGATCCTGGCAAGGAATTTCAGGGCGCTGTTTTAACAACGATGAAACATCATAATGTCGCCATCAGACGAGGGCATACTGCGTTACATCGCGATCAGGCAATTGTTGAACGGTTTAATCGGACACTTGCTGAGCGGTTATTTGGATATCAATACGCGAAATAATTCATCCAGGATAAACGATCCCGTGAATGGGTCAAGAGATTACCAGGTGTAGTTACCGCAATCAATAATGAGATTACTAGAACAATTAACATGAAACCTAGCAACGCTATTAAAAAAAAGTATATACCCGTACAACCACAAAAAGATTTCAAAGAACCAATTCTTGGTAGTAATGTCATTGTAAGGTACTTATACGAACCAGGAGAGCTTGAGGGTGGTAAAAAAAGAGCTACTGATCCTATTTGGAGTGTCACTACGCATAAGATATCCGGTATAACACGATCAACGGGTAGCGTTTCTAGACCAGCAATCTATAGACTGGATTTAACTGCTCCTCAGCGAGGATTTACTCGACAACAGCTACAAGTGATCCCCGAGGATACTCAATTGCCACCGTGTGGTATTAACTAGCACCGTTGCGTCTGTTGCACTCAAGACAAGTCAACCTCACATTGTTTCTGACATGACCGAGATTGTTATTTTTTCTATCTACGGTAAATTGGCGAGGATCTTTATCCGAATACTGCCAACGCATTATACAATTACAACTCGCGCAGTGATTATTTTGTTGTTGCTTCAGCGTAATTATTAATTCAGCATCAATGTCAAATTCTCGTTTATTTTTTTCATCCTGTTGTTTATAACCAGAGAGTTTTTTTCTGATTATATCACCAGTGATAAAATCACCAGTGATTTCATCATCGAAGACGATTCTTCGAAGTTGGTTTATTCGCCGTACTCTGGACACTGCGAGATAAACTAAATTTGACCACTCAATGTGATTATCTACTATCCAAACAATTGTGTCTGTGATAGTTAATCCCTGTGAAGAGTGTATTGTTGCTGCATAACCTAACGTCCATGGGGATTTATCAGCACGTAATGCATCTTCGACGACGCTGATATCAACCAGCACAATATCATTTAATACTAAATTCTGCTTTTGTTGTTGTCCAGGAATGTCAACGTCGATATTCTGCTTTCGTGTATTCGAAGGTCTATAACACAACGGTACTGGAAGTGTTGCAAATTTACGTTTATGTAATTCAAATAACTTCATCTGAAGTGCGTCTCTGACTATTTTTCTGCTCGCGATTATTAAATCATTTGGTCTCCATGTTTCCCAAAAATCATTCATGGGAGTTTCTGAAATTATTTCACGCGCTATTTCACATTGGATTTTATCCGGTTGTAATCTAATTAGCGCTTTGAATTCTCGTAATTTTTCATCAAGTGATCTATGGTCGGTATTAATCTCTTCATAATAGTCTACATGATTCTTCAACCACTCATGTGGAGATCCACCAGCAAATGGCTGTGGTTGGCCGTGATCCCCGCACATGACGATTTTTGTAGTTTTCAATAACAACCATTCAAGAAATGTATGTAATACTGTCAACGATACCGTGCATATTTCATCCCAGATTATGATTTCAGGAATGAATTTATCGCCCATTCGATCAGGAGTCCATGTATCGCCTTTCCATCGAAAGAAGCTGTGATAAGTACAGGCTTTTACTCCCCGCGCTATCATCTCTCTGGCGAGTCTGTGAGTTGGTGTTAACACAATGATGGTTGACCGACAAAATAATTCAATTGCACGAGTTGTCTTTCCTGATCCACCACAACCGTTTAAATAAACTGTCTTGTATCTACATACGATATCAGATACCGGTGGTGCATTAGATAATTCTGATTGAATCTCTGAGAGATTATGGTTGCTTTTCAAGTATTTATCGTCGTTGGCAACGTCTGCGGATTTACAATACTCATGTAGTTTTTCCTTTTTAAATCGCCAACGCCCCCACGCTTCCTCGGGATCTGTGAATGCCGCTATATCTGATTTGTATTTGTTATGGATATACATCGAATCAGTAGCTACTCTAACCGCGGTATCTGGAAATCTATTTATCATCGAGAATAAATTAATACAAGCATACGCTAGCATAGAACTTCTTAAATGTGTGTACTGACAACTATATCCATCACAGTAGGTAACAACCGTACCCAATTTTTTACCATTGGATAGAAAAGCATCTTTACGGGTTACAAGTTTTCCCTGTTTCGTTAAATCCGCTATGATAAAATCGTATTCAGCGACATCTATGATCAACCTCGAAGAGTATTTTGTATTGTCAAATCTTCCACCTTGAGTGAATTTACCAATTATTTTTCGTCCGAAATCTTTGGCTCTTTTGTTTTTAATTTCAAATAACTGCCTAGATAGTTTCATGATTTCTTCCTCGCTGAAATCTTGAAATTGTTTTCGTATTTCATCAATTATACGATCTAGATCAGGTTTTGGTAACCAAACATCCTTCTGCGCGCGATAGCATATAATAGCTTCACTGACAATTAACGATATTAGCATACCACAATCGATCATATATCTCAATAGCACTATTGGCATCCAGTGTTTCACAGACATATAATTACCAAGCCAAACATAACTACACGGATGTAACCCTGCAGCAAGTTCAAATGATATCACACGAGCGAACCCGGTTAAATCAAAATCAGGCAAACGACCATTAATCGCAACACGAGTCATTTCATGCGTGGGGTGTCCAAATCGTTTAAAATACTCAGAGCATTCTCCATACCCGAGAAAACTTCCAGGATAACACGCGGATATATCAATTGAAATCATACCATCACGTGAGTATTTTGTATTCCACAATCCTCCATGACTAAATTCGACGCAACTCAATTTGACATCCTCGAGAAAATCACTTCGTGTTGGACGCCATGAGATTTTCTCTCTTGCGAAGTGAGCTACCACTGATGGAATTGTAAAACTATCCGTGAGTGGTTTTTCATGGAAACTCTCCGGTGAAAATTCATTAGCGATTTTTCTCATTCTGTTATCTAATTCTTCAACGCGATATAATTCACCATTTGGTCTTACAAATTGATCAAATCCTATTTCGGGATCTTCAGCGCTGCTAAGTAGCCACACTGACACTGGATCATCTTTACACAACGTAACAATAGCATCGAATAATTTCTCTTCGTGGAACACATCCTTGGAAAATTCCCCGGGGATATATCTCACGATTCGTTCTCGTGGAAATACATTTACTGCAGCCGTCCACGCGTGTTTGTTATGATCATTAATTTCAATTGGAGCTCCTCGCGATTGATATTTCGGTTCGTATAATACTTCTCCGGTTATCGTCGCTACCGATATTGGAAATTTCAATGATGCTTCTAATTTAGCTATATCGGAAATCATTGCCCCGCGTTGTTTCACTGTCAGTTCCCATTCGGTTATTTTTTTTCGTCGTTGTTCAGTTAGTTTGTTTCCCCGGGATGAATTTGTGAAGTGTTCCATTACCCGTGTTGCTACACAATTGAGCCCCGACGATGTTTTCATAGGTGCTAGTTTTGTGATACTTGGCTTATCATTTAGCTGATATATTCCGTAAACAACTGCTGTTACAGGGTAAGATCTCTCGTAGTATGGTTTGTCAATTCCAGTTAGAATTCCTGGTTTGGAATCTCTACTCACAATGACAAAGTTTTTATCCTTGAGGATTGGATCAAATTTATCTCTGATAATCCATTCACCTTCGTCTTCGATAATGAATTTTATTCTAAAAAAATACCTCCGCTGGGAATTTCCACCTTTGGATGCTACACCAAGATGTGAAAGTATCTCAGCTGCTCTTGTATCGTTCATGATAGCATCGATTACGGGTACATTGACACCGACATCTTCGATGTTGTGGATAATTCGAAATGTCGACCACGTATGAGATGCTCCATCATGCTTAAATTCATTAAAACAGTCGCTGATTTTACTCAACAAGGTTTTGTCATCTATTTGACTTTTTTGTATATCAGAGATTCTATCGAGATTAAAACTAGTATTTTTCCAAGGTGTATTTTTCGATAATCTATTGAATTCTTTCATATCAGAGATGTTTTCGAGATCGAATTTAGTATCCGAATGAAATCCGGGTTTAATTTTCAATAATCTCTTGAACTCCTTCATGCTATCGTCCTTTAGACGTTTCGGTTTAACAGCGACTCTATCTCGATTAAATCGGGGGTTAATTTTCAATAATCTCTTGAACTCCTTCATGTTATCGTCCTTTAGACGTTTCGGTTTAACAGAAACTCTATCGAGATTAAATTTCGATAATCTCTTGAATTCTTTCATATTATAATTAAAACAAGTATTTAAATAAAAAGTTTTTTATATAATGAATCATTGCAAATGGCTTATGATTGGATCAAAGACTCCGTGTAACAAATCATGCAGAAATGAATTCTGTGGGTATCATATGCAAAGTTTTCGTCGGGGGAGCAATGGTCCTCTTCCGTGCCTGTATTGTGGGGTAGGTGTAAGAGGCAAGTCGCAGTTATGCATTAATTGCGGGGGTAAGCGTTATAGAGAGTTGAAGCGTTATTATGACAAGCGAAGAATAAAAAATCCTGACTCTGTCAACGACGTCAGCGACGTTGCCAACGGCAAAATCATAAAAACTGCTCAAGACTACATAGAAAGATTTTCAAATAATATATCTAAACCAAATAATGATTTAGACAAATAGATATATTAGTATAATGAGCCAAGAATTTCAAAGACATCCTGTTATGATGGTGTTGTTAGACACTGTAAAAATAAGAAATCTAGTGGGGGTGATAATGGTATGGGGTATTTGAGGTTTAATGCTGGAGGGAAGAATTATTATAATCATCGTTTTGTATTCGAGGTGTTTAATGGATTGATCAAGGATGGTTTTGTTATTGATCATATTGATCGCATTAAGACTTATAATTCTTTGAATAATTTACGAGCTGTTACACAAAGTGAGAATACTGCATCTGGAAAAACTGGTACTTGTAAATCAATTGGGAAGAGACCAGTAAAGTCGTTTAATACTGAAAATAACACGGAGATAGTATTTCAGTCAATAACCGCAGCTGGTAAGTATTTCGATATTTATCCGTATTCTATTCAATGCGTTGCAGAAAATATAACGAAGACGGCTTTTTCAAAGCGTTTTAAAAACAAAATTCAGTTTATTTATGTGAATTAGAGGAGATAACTCCGTTAGGTAACGCGCGTGCGACAAATCATCAATGACAGAGTTACCGTTGGTAAACAGGGATGTAGTTTTTGATTGGCTGATATAATTGTCATAAATCTCAATAACACATAATTGATTTCATCTTTTTTCAAACATTAACAGAACTGTTTTATATACACGTCGTATTTAATTCTTTTTTTTTAGTGTCTGCTTCAAGTATTATGCGTGTTTTCAACGTTGTCAGTGATCTCTAACAAACACAACAAACAATTACAAGCACACATCTCTCTATGTCACTTCGTTGTAATGAGTGGTTATATACAACCTGGTCTGTTATATGTTTGGGCTTTAGCTCGAAATTCAAGTACAAAACAAACCACACCGTCACACGTGGTGTGAACGTTATTATTGACATTCAAACCAGGTTTTGATTTCAGGTTTGTTTTGTACTTGAATGTAGAATAGCCCGCGTCATCCATTGTCATTGTACATACCATTATCATTCATTGTCATTGAATCAATTCATTCATAATCTATTGTTGTGCCGTCGTCATTCATTGCATTGTAAATACCATAATCGCCTATAATCTATTGTTGTGCCGTCGTCATTCATTGCATTGTAAATACCATAATCGCCTATAATCTATTGTTATGTGTTTGTCCGGTCCACGCACCAAACGTATCCTCTTGTAGGTCAAACCTGTTATTTGACAAGTTAGACTCTACTCGTGGGGAATACGCTTCGTGATTATATGTAACCGTTGAGCGCCGCTTGATGTATAAACACCAAGGGGGTTCAAAACGGTGATGTGTAATTGTGCCGTCGTATATGTGTATACAACCGCCTAAACACTAGATCAGGGGTTGTAAGTACCGTCGTCATCTATAATCATAATCACCTATAATCGCACTAAGCTTCTGGATATGCTAAGATGATCAACACCTTAGCGTGTCCAGAATTCATTTTGTGAAAAATTCTAAAGAATTTTCAGATTTTCATTCAAGCAATTCAACAAACATATTTTTATATAATATGAATCTTGAAAATCTCAAATGTATTGTTATTGAAATCAACAAGCTTAAAGATCAAAATGTAAAATTATGTTCAGGGTTAGATTGTGATCAAATCATGACCGATTTCGAGGACATACAATTTGGAGAACAAAATGGAAAATATGTACTCGCTAAAAAATATTTTTTAATTAAGCGCTTACAAAAATTTATTCGTGAAAGTTTAGTTAATACCGAAGACGTTAATGTGTTTGTACCATTATGTAAGATAGTCGAACTTGTACGTAAGCAATTAAGCTTAGAATATGAACAAAGGAAGCTTATCAATTGTAAGGCGAGACAATTATAAACGTTAATGGAGCAAGAATGAGCCCCACGCGTAGAGAGCCTCCTTTGTTGTATTGTATGACATGTATAATCACTACCTGTGCATGTAACGAGGAAGTAAAATTGTGTGTGTGTACAACAACAGGGAAGTATAACGGGTTGGTGTATAATCTAGTGATTTCTTTTTTTTTAATTGAAATTGCCATGAAAATCGAAGATTTTTAATTTAACAATACTGATACTCTTTCAATAATGGTAGGACAATCATTGACCACACGGAACGTAAAAGAGCGACTTAGCGCTCTTAATAAAATATTACCTCTTCGTGATCGTATACGTGAAAAACTTCAACAGCGGCAATTACTTCAGACTGATTTTTCTGATGATACACAACAACTCTTTAAGCCGATTGTTACTGCAACTACAGATGTGAAAACAGCTACTGAACGAGCTATATACGGAGATGTCCCTAAGGAGGGTACTAGAACAGAGAGGCCTCTTCTCCCTGTGTTAGAAAAAATAGCAAAACGAACTAAACAAACAAAAAAAATCATTAAAAACACTTCCTGGTGATATAATAACTACTGCAAGACAACAAGAACAACAACAACGAGAACTTCAGGAAGAAGCTGAACGATTAGGTGATATTGATATTCCCCCACCACCACCTGAACCACTTGAAGAATTTCAAGAAGAATATCAAGAACAACAACCACAACAACAGGAAGAAAGGGGTGATACTACTAGTGAAAGAGTTGCATTCAATGATAAATTCCACCCGGATAAATTAGATGAATTAAGAAAAAAACAATTTAATTCTATGGAAGAATTAGCCGATTTCGTTGTTAGGAGTTTTAGTCAGAGAGGAAATTATATTCTCGATGATTATAAAAACCCCAGTAAAAAAGATTGGTATAAGGGGTTATATCGTATACTTGCAAAAACATCTCAGGCAAGAGAAGATGATAAAACGTATAAAGAATTTATGAAAGCAGTAAAAGAAGCTGAATCATCTACAACGCAATCAGACCCTGGATTTCTTAGATTACCAGAACAATCAAAACTTTTTAAAATAACACAACCCTCTTCTCAAGGTGTAACTGGTACAACTAAAAAATCCAAAGGATTTTCAAAAACAGGCAGTGGTTTAGTTGGAAACTCTAGCGTAACATGTCCAGGCAATATTCTCGGTGATATAGCACGATTAGAAATACTCGTAGGAGGAAAACGAGCCGGGAATAACTCACCAGAAATAATCAATGAAGCAGCTGATATCTGTAGGCGATTATTTCAAGGTGGTATCATGAATATTGCAACATATCGAGATGTCATTGAAGAGTTAGTGGACGGTTATCATAGCGATTAGATAAATATCAATTGAATAGAGAATGATCATACACTACAACCATGATAAACCAACTAACGTCTACGTGGTAAACTCACGATTGCCAAAATACCGAGCATACTATGGAGATGGTCTAGGTAATACTATAATGGGATTATTTTCAAGAATGGCTCCAAAAGTAGCGCCGCTAGTAAAACAACTATCAATGAAAGCTATTGATGTTATCAGGGATAAGGGTATTAGCAAAATCGGAGATTTCGCTGGTGATCTTGCCACGAAGGCGTTTTCAGCCGCGAAGGATAAACTAACAGCGCTAGTTTGACGGGGAAAATCTAGATTTTCAAAGAAACCAGGAATAACTTCACTGCCATCTACTGAGGTTATGCCTGCGCGGGTTAGTAAAATAATAAACAACGCAGTAGATGAAAAACTACAGTCGTTGATTTCATCATCGTTGACTAACGCCCAGGATAATATAACAGCAAATATGATAGCGGGAAGTGGCCTTGGAAATTCAAAGAATTTCTACAAACGTCAAAGACGTCGATGAAAATCCAAGGGATTTTTGCGGTGAAATCATTGTTGAAATTAAAAATCGAAGATTTTCACTTGCAATTTTCAAGCAATTTACATTTTCGCCTCCAATTTAGACCATCGGATATATAATAAAAAATGTTCAAACAGAACCCTGATAGTGCATTTGACATGGACGCCCCAGTACTTAAAGATGATTCTGTACGCGATTATCAATTTTTTGCCTATCACGCAGTACAACCAAATCTTCGGTCACGAATTGAACTTCAAGTTCATGATACCAGCAAATACTTTCTACCGTGTGAAGCCTTTATCGAAATCGAAGGTGAACTCGTAACAGCTCCTGATACTCCTGCGGTACCAGCGCCATATCCAGCCGGTACTCAAGTCGGTTTTGTCAATAATGGTATCATGGCGTTATTTGAGAGTGCAAGATATCTCATTGATGGAAAGGAAATAGAGTCGATAGAACGTGATGTTGATGTAGCAACAATAATACTAGGGCTAGCAAGATATTCCGACGATTATACAAGATCGGCAGGTCTCTCTATGATGTTTGCAAAGGATATTAAAAATACCGCTGGGAAAAATCCATTTGTTGTAAGACGACCAAAGAACAATGCTGGTAATGCTAATATTGATGCCGAGGATATGATTATAAACAATGATGTTAATTTCAATCTAGGAGCTGCAACACGTATGTCAATGTTGGAAGGGGGGCGCAGATCATTTTCATGCGCGATTCCACTACATCATATATTTGGATTCTGTAGAAATGTCCGAAAAGTTATCTATGGAGCGAAACATACTATAGCGGTGGTGCGAAAAGGTACTGACAATGATGCAATTTGGAGGATTCCAGCTGATGCTGCAAACCCAAATGCTGATGCCGGTAAAGTCATTTTAACAAAACTATCACTTTGGATGCCAGTGCTGACTCCGTCAATGGTAACAGAATCGCGGTTACTATCATTTATGGATCAAGGAGGAAAATCATTGCTGAGTTGGCTAACAACGAGTACAGATGTTGTACAATCAACTATTAACGGCGTATTTACGTGGAACCTGGCATCATCACAAGGTGTTTCAGCTCCACGTCATATATTTATTGCGTTACAGGATACGACAAGAATTGGTAATCAACTCTCCTCCCATATGATATTTGATCGATTAGGTGTCACTGACGTCTCGCTGAGAATAAACGGACAACAAGAACCATCCGAGGATATACAACTTAATTACGGTCAAAACCATATTGCACGAGTTTATCATCGGTTGCTGTCGTATATGGGACGTGATCAAAATGTCGATACTGGTCTACAAATATCACAGTTAGATTTTAGTACTCTTTATCCGATTTATTACTTTTCACTGGAACATCTTGATTTAACAAGACAATCCGTCGTTGATATACACTTCCGAGCTCATGTACTTCGTGGTGTTATCCCTGAATATAGAGCTGTTGCTGTCATTCTCAGTGATAAATCAATGCTACTCGAAGGTGTTGGTGGACGAATGAGACTTATTGATGCACCAGTGGAAAATCTTAGAAAGCTCTACGAATTTTTGCTTGAAAATTGCTGTGCAATTTCACCTTCGGATTTTTTGATTGAAAATTGCTGTGCAATGAAAATCCTTTGGATTTTGCCATTGAATCGCAAGCGATTTAGAATCAATCTGTTTTGTATAATGTCGTATAGTAATATCAATGTCACGTTGACACCTGGTCAGTTAAAAAAATTACAATCCAAATCAGCTAAGCAATGTGGAACCACAATAACGCTGAAACCTAATCAAATGAATGGCGGGGAAATAAACTATCGCTGACGAAGACTCAGATTAATCATTTTAATAAGGCGCTTAAAGAAAAAAAAGGAGTTTAGGTTACTCTTTCTGCGAGAGCGATTAAAAACATGGAAAAGACTGGTAGTATATTCCCGTTGTTAGGGTTGATTCCAGGGTTGATTGCCGCAGCGGCCCCAGCGGTAGTTAAAGCGGCAGCGTTAGGAGCCGTTGGTACCGCGGCAGGAATGGCACTAAAGAAAGCAACTGGGCAGGGTTATAAAAAAAAGGGAAAGGGTCTAAGACTACCAGGAACCCCGTATTCATGGTACAGCTGGAGATCCGTTCACGGATCAGGCCTGAGACTAGGACCGGTTTACTAGTGGGAAACTCAAGGATTTTCAATCGAAGATTTTTAGAGGAACCTATTACCCCCATGTCCAATTTTGATTTAATTGATGCCGCTAAAAAACTCGCGATTAAAATCTTCAGAGGTGTTTTTATGAAAGATCAGTTACCGGCACAACCAAATGATGTTGAAACCGGTATTATTAATCTAGATAACAGCGATGGACCTGGAACTCACTGGGTTGTGTACGTGATTGATCCACGCGGGATTATTTATTTTGACTCATATGGACTAGCGCCTCCGAAGGAATTTAACCGCTATGTAAGTAAATTAAAAATACCCCGTTGGTATTCCACGTTACCAACACAAACAATGCTTGACCCACCCATATGTGGCAATGAAGTATTAAACGTACTTAATGCTATTTCACGAGAATCAAAGATTCCTCAATCAAAACCACCCCATGTAGTAGTAAATGAGTATACTAGCGGTCGTTGGATTGAAAATCTTTGATTGAAAATCTTTTAGATTTTAAACAGAGAAAAGATTTTTATGATAACAATGATTGATATTTGGGGACGACCTTTATCAACGCTGAAGAAACCCGATACTGGTGGAGTTGAAATCCTTGATAAAATCAATGGTGTTAAAAAACTAATCGAAGATGAAATAGCCGAAACGTTGAACCTAGCAAGTGTTGATCCTGGTGAAATAGTTGTATTTCAAGATCGTCAGGGTAAATTGAAAACTAGTAATGTCTCCCTCGATGATATTTTAATTAAACGACGAGACGCAGCAGAGGATGCTATCGCGTTATTTTCCGATCAGGGTAAACTCAAACCAGGTGTACTTGTTTCAACAATTACGGATAAATTAGCAACATTCGATAACACGGCGAATTCATTGAAATCGCTCAATGATAAATATGACGATCATATAGTTGTATTTGATCAGTTTAGTGAATTACAAAGAAATACAATTGACAAAATTGATAAACCCCTGCTAGAATTTTTTGGAAATCCACCAGTGACCACACCAAAACTCGCCTCGATAAAAGATTCTATGTTGGAACTAGCAACTCTTCAATCCGAATATGATAAACACGTGAAACAGTTTTCAATGTTTCGTAAAAACATCATTGATAAGTTTATTGGAACCCCATTTGATAAAATTGAAATAACCCTTCCTGATATTAAAAAATCCATCGATGAGCTTAAAACATTCAACAATGCAATGAAAGATGATGCAACGAGGATGATAAGCGTCATTGAAAAAACAAAAATTCCTCATAAGAGCACCAACAATATCGTATACACAATCCATTACGGATCATTTGCGTGGACTCCCACAAACAACATTTTACACGTAACCGCAGCCGTCAAGGGTATTTATCGATTAACAATAGTATCACCGAATCAGTTTAATATATCATCAAGTAGTTCATCTGGAGTCAATAATACGATATCAACGATCATCGACAAGGATGTATCTGAACAATTCACGATAACGACCACAGATAGAAATCTAGTCAGGAATTCAGTAACGTGGTACGTAGAATTCGTAGTGGATTTAAGTAAATAATTAAACTGAAAACGCTAGCAATTTGAAATCAATTGAAAACGCTAGTGTTTTTAAAATAAAATGACGATCCCTTCAGTGTATCAGTATCGCTATGATCAGGTCAGAGAATTTCAAACTAAACTCAGCTCTCACTGTGAGGAGTATCAAATAAAAATTAAAAAATACCAACGAAGAATAACCGCAGTTGATATCACCGTGTACTCGGTGTCGGGAGTAATCACTGCTGCTGGGATAATACTATCTTCGGTTACAATGATTGCTCCGGTCGTAGTTCCAATCGCTATTTCTGTGGTGGCTACAATCGCGGGTATATTAACCGGGAGCACAAAAAATCTATCATCGTGTAGCCAGAGTAAACTACACGATTATGTAATTAAATTTCACATTGCATCTGCCGCATACTCGCAATTATCCTCGTTGATATCATCGTCACTCGATGACACAACAATATCAGATAGCGAATTCTCAACGATGGCTCAATTGTATAAATCAGCAATGCTGAAATTAGAGCAGAATAATAATAATAACAATGTCGTCACAAGAACTACTTCAACAAATAGTAACAAATACAACACCGGTGAAAACAAGCATGATATCAGTAACCTCAACGCGTCCTGAATTTAGTGTGAATTTCTCGATTCCCGTTCCCGTGAGCGAGATCGCGCTAGCAAAACTACGAGTGTATCATAGCTGGCCCAATATCAGATCCGTAGCATTTGGTGGTCAACAACCAAATAATTCCTTGGTGTTAGCGTGGAAAAATCGTGAAGACGGAACTCCAGACTGGAACGTTGTCTCGTTGCCAACAGGGTCATATCAAATCGAACAAATCAATAACGAATTACAACGAAGAATTAAATCTATCACTGGAAAAGAATCAAAAATCGCTATAACGGTTCACGAGCCGACGTTATCATCTGCGATCGAGATTAATTCCCCTGGGTATGTTGTAGATATTTATCAGAGTTCTATAAGATCAGTGTTAGGATGGCCCGAATTACCACCTCGACAGAAAGAAACCGTTGATATACCAGAACCTGTAAAATCTGATTATGTCACAGATAGGATAAAACCCGATAATCCAATAAAAAGTTATCAAGATTATTCCCCCCAACAAATCATAGGATATGACAACTATAATCGTAGGACATTTTACGTTTGTTCAATCGAAGAAAATTTGAGCGCGATGAATAATGATTTTTCATTATTGTTAATATCCCTTAAATCCGGCTCTCTCACCAGATATGAATTTATCAACGTTATACAAACAGGTAACAAAATCATCAACGATATGGAAACATTTCATGCGCAAATTATTCAAGAAGTATTAATGAACGACGACAATAAAAAGTTACTTACGGCAGCATACAGAATCCGCGAAGAGGATATTCAAACATTTAAAATTCCCGGATATAACCCCGACGAATTAAAAAAAATATCTCAGTTATGCCATCGATATCGGGTTTAAGAAAATTCACGATGAATGGAAAAAAAACAACATCACCGGAAATAAAAACCCTTAAACACAATAATGATTTAGAAGGCGGCGGTAGACATATCGCTCCGAACAACGTAAATATATCCTCGGTGATATCATTAAATTTAGTATGTGACGTTATCGAAGGAAGCTATCAAATAAATCTCGAGCAATCAAACCAAGCTCAGCAAGGATATATTCTATATTCATTTGCACCAGCGGCCCCTCCAGGATTTCTAATTATTGAAGACCCAACTAATCCAGTCTTTATGCGATGTCATAATAATTCTTTAACGAGAATTAATTTTAAACTCACTGACCAATCTAATAATTTGATTGATCTGCGAGGTAAAGTTTTGCAAATTAGCCTGTTTGTAAAGTCTTAAAAATCTTCGATTTTTAACAAAGGATTTTCATCGTAAAAAAAAAATTGTTAACGTGCACCAGCAGAGAGGGTGAACGCCAACTAAATAGCAACATCGTTGTAAGATTATTTTTACATTATTAACGACGACCGCTTACGACGTTGCCTTGGAACGTTGCAGTGTCGCAGGCCATGTGTTTGTGACAACTAAATTGGCACTATCATGGTAAGATTTTTTTTTTCGGTTTTGTAACGAATCGCTTACGAAATATTTTGCCTAAAAAGTTGGTCTGTTCACCCTCTCTGCTGCTGCCTATCTTTTGCTGAAAAATGACGTTCAACAACAAAATACAAAAACAACAAAAACTTGAGTACTATCTGTCTACTTACTTACTTTTCTATCTTTTTATCGATCTGCCTGTCTGACTGCCTACTATCAAAATATCTAGTTATGCTCCTTCCAAAGAGTGACCTGTATTTCATATCAACATGTAAATAATTAATTTACTCCATTTTAAAATCAGAATCCCGATTCAGATTAATTTACACACACATACACACACATATATATATATGTATATATATAAAGATATATGTGTGTATATATATATATATATATATATATATATATATATATATATATATATATATACATACATACATACATACATACATACATACATACATACATACATACATACATACATACATAAGAAGGTAGTGATAGGACTTTGATAATGTGACTTGGTGCGACAATATGCTACATATCTGCGGCTTGATACCCTGTGTCAGAGATCACTATAACCTGTAAAACTGCAGATATCAGTTAAAGATTCGTTAAAAATCAATCGCCTACATATACGCATATATACATGCACGAATACATACATACATACGTACCTGCCTATCTACCTATCTACATACATACATACATACATACATACATACATACATACATACATACATACATACATACATACATACATACATACATACATACATACATACATACATTCGAAATCAATAAGAAGGTGGGTTTGAAGCTGCGTTAGATACAATACCTTTAATGTCAATTAATACAAGTTTTGTGCAGGTTTCGAGTATTTAAGAAAACTAACTCGTGGACTTATCTTTAATGGACAAATGTACTAACATCATTTTGTCATAAATTATAAAATATATATCACTACTGTAATTGCCTGCATGAGTTATGTCCCAAAATAAAGTCTGGAACAGCAGTCCGAAATCATATTTGCTAATCTGTGTAACCTTAATGGAACTTGTAAATGTGGAATATTTAACTGTTTGATCCTTAATATTTTCTTGTAATTTGTTTCTGTGTCTGTTCGTTTCGACTGTTGTAGAAAGATTTTACTGTTCACGCCGTATGCCTACCTGTAAAAGCATATATGATGTTATTGATGACGATGCGCAATATGTGATTAAATCACCCGCACTTAGATTTGTATTCACCTCCTCCGCCGCCCCCGCCATCAACAAAAGTACGTAAACTGTATGTCTTGTGCTTTTAGTTGTCATTTGGTTCAATCCAATGGAAAATTGAATTTTTAAGATAAAGGAAATCATTAATTAGGTTGTATACATGCTATGAAAATAGTGCAATCTTTATCATTCGCATAAAAGGCAAGGTATACATTTCAACTATATTGCACATTATCAACCCATTTACATTCTTGGCTTTAAGTGAGCTTTCAAAGAGGTGATGAGGAACAAAGGAATATGGACGTTTAGCTTGATTGACTTAGGCAGATGTCATTAGTATCACCAGGGCTCAGAAGTTCATTAGCAGATGCGAAAGAGAAAGTCTAACCAATTAAATAGCATATACAGAAGTGTTTCGTATACCGGTATTCCGATTGACCGTGGTATTTGTTATAGTGGTTAGCACCATTGTATTTGATTTACTTTATTTGAATCTTTGGTCAGGTAACAATACACGGAAATTCTCGGGTTTACTTGTAATGAAAGTTAATGATTCTAAACCATATATTCATTTTCATGGCAAGAAAATTCCAAGATTCATTTATGTTTCAAAATAGTAACATGTACTAAAACCCGCTTTCGAATATTAAATAGCTGCTGAGTCGATGATGTAAGATATATTTGAAAGAAATGTTCTTTTAAAAATGAAGAAAAATGAAAACAATGTTAATTTAATTCTTTCAATCATTATTCGGGATATCCGGAATAGGTTTCTCAATGGCAAACCAATTTTGATGGAATTATAAACTGCAGAAAAAATAAACACTTTCAGAGCAAAACTGGTTTTGATCAAGACAGACATTAATTCATTTTAAAAATAGAAATATTTAAACAATTTAGAAAATTGATTACGCTACATAAATGCGTGACCGTGCTTCCATCCGTGCTGATAAGGACGTTTTTATAACTGTAGGGCAGATCCTTTGGTTCTGCATCAACAAGGATCTGGAAAAGTAATTTTTTCGAATAATTAGTGCATTAATAAGACTCAATAATTGTAGAATATTTTAATTCAATTAACTATTTTTTAAAATCTAAATGGATGGAAAAATATCATTGGCATACCCTTCACTAATATGTGACCTTTACATGACATGATGTAATTAACATATCTAGCACGATCTCTATATTTTACTGCTATATCACGAAAATGTAGTCCATATGTAATCATTCATTGCTAAATAAAAACCTCTCCTACTGAAATCAAGGTAACACATTTTACCAAATACAGTTTTACTTTCAGGGAGATTTCTATTTCTCACCTTTCCTCCTTTCAACATCTCGATTGTTTTGCCTTGGAAGATGACGATGATTTCCTTCTCATTATCGTTTTTAGAATGATGGAGAAGTTTCCATTATTAAAGTCTCTGGCAAGGATGAAGGCACAGGAACTACTCAAGGTATATGTCTTTCCATCAAATGTAGTGATTACAGATCCTTCAAGTGTGGCTTGACCTGGAAAAACATACGAAAAGGAAGAATTCAAATTTATGACGATATCATAGCTTACTGATAGTTAATTACATCATCTAAGCATACATGGTCTGACAAGTATGCCATTATATGTTCAGTTAGAGAATTAGAGAAAATATCAGTGAGGAAACAAATTATTTTCACCGACACATGACTCTTTAGCAATTTATACATGTGATATCAACTATTGTTTAAGATTATAACTATTTTTGTTGCCCTCAAAATGGCGAAGAAAATCATAATTATGTAAAAGCTGAACTAGCATATCTCTGCCATTGATTATCATAGTCTGCTGTTTAAAGATCTCAAAGAGCAACATATATGTTTGCCCGTAAAGAAGGATGTAATGTAATTTCTTTTGTTGGTCGTAGAAAGTTTACTGTTTCTTATCACTAGGTAAATGTAATTGAAACGTATATGTAGGTAAGTGAGTGAATACTTGTCGTGAAGTACCTTTGAATGGTGGGAGCCAGTTTTTATAGTCGCTACCTGGAATGTAGAAGGATGTATCAAAAGATCCTGGCAGGTAACCATTGATCCTGTTAAAATACTTTCTAATATTGAAAACATTAAGGACGTCAAGTGATTGCAGAGGGATGGGAAGGTAAACATCAGCTTGAATTTCACCATTGACTGGGTCGTATACGGTGATGCCACTGTTGCTCATGTTGACGAAGTGCTGCATGAAGGTCAGCTCCTCTTCCACAGCTCTACGGATGGTGAGATATATTTTCTGTAGGACAAGCTTCACGTTCTCTTCGATCTCCCAGTACTTGTAAGCATTCTTGCCCTGAATTGAGAAATTTGGGAATTAGTATTCTTTAGAAATTAAATTGACTGTGGTTTTGGTAGGAACATATAAAACGAAGAAAAGAAATGTTGTATTATACTTAAATTAACCAAGGGATGTTATGTAATTTGCATGATAAGAAATCATAATGATTTGATAAGATTTGTTTTGTATTAAACGCAATATTGTAAACAGGACCGATACGATTAAAACAAATGAAAGTAAGTTCAAATTCAACTCTCAAAGTATTAGATACGAGTAAAGATAAAACTAGTGAAGTCATTTGAAAGTTAAATAGATATTTGTACGTTTTGTGTGTTTGTTTGCTTTCGTTGCCTTGTTTTATGGATAGTATCCATGGCATGCGAATAGGGCTTGCATGCTTAAGAAGGCCAAGAACGGTCTTTGGCTGGTTAACCTAATTGTCATTGCTCTACTACCATGAAGAATATATTAACATATTTGGAAGTATCCTATTCTCCTGAACAAGGTCAACATAATGTGTTATTGTCCTACACACACATTGAAGAGCCATCTCTAAAAGGACACTATTAACTTAATCATATATTGAAGAATGCTCTGTAAGGGGTCAACACAAGTTTTTATTGCATTACTCACATGCTGAAGAGTGCTTTGAAAAAGGTCGACATACATTATCTCTTCCCAGCAGATTGGTGAGGTGACTATTTACAAGCTCGTGGGTGTTGTAGATGACAGAGCTGTACTGGTGAGCCATGTCAGTGAATGATTGCTTCATGGGGTAACTCTGTAACTTCTGAAGGTATGAGACAATTTGTGAATCTTTGGCAAGGCCTGAAAAAGGTATTTCAATATTATGTTTTCTACTATCAAATAAACATACATCACTATTTGATATAATATGTAATTAACAATGAACTACACATGCACATTTTATTTTAACTGTAAACCGTATATTTTATAGCATTTTGTATAAGCTGCCAATACAATAGCACAAACTGATTTTTAAGGACGAGGGAATGAAGCTATTCACACTCTTAGTACGTGATTGGTATCTTTAAAAGAATTATGTATCAGTCATATACATGAAAATCTTACCTGTCAGCTTCATCCTGTTTAAATATTGTGGAGACACTTTATCAAGAAGGTGAAAGTAGAGTGAAGACATCTCGTCCATGATCACCTTAAAAATGATTATATCCATCACAATATTTTCCGACATGATCTGGCATTATTAAAAAGTGACTGAATTTTTTTAAAAATAGATTTTTATAACAAAGATAACAAAATCTATACTATATTTTGGGTTCTTAGGACAAGGGTGCGATTGGACTTAACATAAATAAATATTAATTTATCTAATTTCAGTAATTTCAGTAATAAAAGGCAAATACAACTAGAAGAAAGCAAAATTAATTATGAAGAAAAAAATCACGAATATTTGAAGATAAGAGCAGTAACGAAGTAAAAAGTGGCAGTTTAAAATTTGTTGTATGATTTTGGTTCAGACACAAAAACAACGTACATTCAGTTTTTCTTCCATGGCATGCATCATTCGTTCAGTATGATACGCCGTCCACTCCTTACTGGAAACTAAATAATCCACGGATAGTTGGTTTAGCTCCTGATATTTGATTCTGTTGCAATAGAAGAGAAATTACAGGCGTGGAAAAGGAATTAATTTCTCGAACAAATATACAAGATATCATATTTGTGAATCATGCTGTTAAAAGATCAATAGTCCTAAGTTATTATTTGCTTTTTTTTATATGCAGCATTGATTCAGGATTTACCAAATGCTATGATACATCCCATTACCATAGTTCACCTAGATAGTCAGATAATGTTTTCTAGATATAAATTATTCTAGACCAGTATTATTTATAAAGAATGCAGTGTATTGGAGTGGGATGGTTCCTCTGTTAGAATATAGCTGTAACAATTATGTGAATACGTTAATAGTTAACAGTCATAACTACATGGTATGAAGAATGGTTTCTTTAACCATTCTCTGAATAGGAATCGAAGCATATTAAATTAGTGTTAATTGAAAAGGATATTAAATTAATATTAATTTATAAGGATAAAATATTGTTACAGATTGAGATGGTTGCATATATTTGTCTTAAAAAGTTGGTTTTGTTTAGAACTACGTACATAATGCTGTCGACAATATCCTTGTGATAGTCATTGTTGTCGTACATGGCTCTGAGAGAATCGAGATCCCCTCTGAAAGCTGCAAAATCCTCATCAAATACTTGACTGATCCTTCTGGATGTTAGGTAAATCTCATCATCAACATTTTTCCCTGGCTCCTTTAGAGCGTTTTGGAAGTTCACAATGTTCTTCTCTGACTTCACATTGATGAAACTCTAGTAAAGGGGGATCGCGTTTGATTTTTATTCATAAATTATAACAATCATTAATTATAACACGAAATTATAAAATCAATATTTACGAGAAACGAGAGTATGACATGTTCAGAACATTTCCTGACCAACGAAATACAATTATAAAAACGCTTTATATGAGATGATCCTTGAAGAAGAAGAATTCTAAATCATATTGATTCTTGTAAATGACACGAAGTTACAGGTTTATCATATAAAGAGCAGTTATTTAGGGTAAACATATTGGCAGTTGCTCAAAGCATTGAAACAAGTACTAGGTGTGATTTTGTATGAAAATCTGTGACGAAGAGCTATTTTATTTTGGTAAAGCTAAAGAATGTTAACACAGATATTTGAAACATTGATTTTATAAAGGGTTTAATTGTTATGTGTAGGTGTGTTGTTAATATACCCGAAGGTCTCGGACGATGCTCGATCTCCAGTGTACACGGCTGTGGAGTAGGGTAGAAGTGTTTAATCGAAGCGACACCATACCGACTGTGATGCGTCCGCCGCCGCTGGTCACATGATAAATTTCAGCTGCCACAGCCGAACTGTTTATATACCTGGCACTGATCTGAATGGATTTAGTTTCACTTCGATCTGTGAGGTAGGAAAGATCGAAACCAGCTGATATCCTGTCACTAGAGCTTCCAACATGACTCTTCAGGCTGATATCACTCTGGTGTAGGGATGACTGATTCCCAAAGAAAGATTGTAGTTCTTGCTGAAGGATCCGGATGACAAATCAACCAGCGAGTGAAAACAGAGAGGGTCTTTCTAGAATGCGTGAAAAACGACAGTTGTGTTTTCCCGTCAAAAATGACGGCTCCTCTTTTCAAGACCATCTCCGATCCAAGGTTGAAGTCCTGTAAATGAAAAATAACCACATCTCTATTTTAATACCGAATATTACGTGTCTATGGATCTTTCATTTTATGTATATTTCAAATAAATTTGTGAAGTAGAAGCAAATTAGATTTCGTCACACTGCCAAGAAATTACACATTTGCTATTGTACTTTCAAAAGGAAAATTAAAAACGTTATAAAATGTTAGGAAATGAACATATTTGAATTTGAAATGAAACTTCTTTACTCGTTAAAAAGACGGATTCATTTAGAGAAACGCTCACCTTCCTAATGGTCGGCAGCAGCAGGGTCACGTCGGCTTTTACGAAAGTCATCCTATGGAGTAATGTTAGCTGTAAAAGCAATTTTCTTGTTTGGGTCAGAATCAGCATCCCAGAGGAAGGAACCTTCAGTGTGACTGGTTTAACTATTGGTCCTTTTGGTTCCCGTCAGTGATAACGTCCTAGAAGGAAGTCTAACCATCAAGCGGGAGGTCTCCTGGTCCAGGGACAGTTCGTAACCCATCATTTGTGATACCGGAGATCCCCAGTTCAAATTCGCTTGGCTTGAAAATCCGTTTCGGGTATTTATGTGTTTGAAGTTGAGACTGGTGCTTATTGACGAGGTGAAAGGAGTATTCAGAAAGATCGCTGTCTCAAAATTACGCCACTCCCCACTGTGGATTGAAATCCTTGCAAAGGTGTAGTTAACTGTAGTTTGCCAGTCATAGGTATCACAGTTAGATCAACACTACCAACTAGTGCTATGAAACTATCTCTGCTCAAAGATATTTTGGCTTCACCAGAATACATTCCATTTCTAGATTCTAGTTTACCTTTCATGCTCATTTCCTCGTACCCTGGAAACGAGGTTGTAACATCAAGATCAAAATTCTTTGGGATAGTGGAGGCCTGAAGCAGTGCAGTTATGCTTTGGCGTGCGCAGTCAATCTGAGCATTGCATCTGAAGCCGTTCTTAATTCCATTGTGCTCGTTTGAGACTTTATTGTACTCGTAACCAGTAAAAGGTGTTCTTACTTCAAGAGAGGTCCGAAGCTGATGCCAATTATATCCGTAATGGCTGAAGTCCCATCCGATCGTTTTACTCAAATCATACTTGATGGAACCACGAGCTGAGATTGTCCCGAGATTCCACCAATGTTCGAAAGACAGTCCAATGTCCCTAAAGTTTTCAAGAGCGTTTTGAAACGACATCGAACCTTGTAATGTGGTGGCCTCGACCTTTGATTCTTTATCCCAAAAAATTGCCGAGGCAGTGGTTTTAAAGTTACTGAAGGGTCCTTCGTGATGCAAAGCGAGTCGAGAGGATTTGCTGGTCCCTTTGAGGATAATTGTGGCCGTAGATTCAAAGCCAATGATCTGGAGACTGATTTTGAATAGTTGCTGTGTTGAAAATCCATTCTGGCTACCCATGTAGGCTTCAAGAGTAGAGAGAAGGTTGGTAAAATCGCCATCTTGATTATAGCTCAGCGTGAGGTCCTCGGTGTATGGGTTTGTAAAGACTGCTCTTGTCTGCAGCTTGTTTCTGTTAATATTGTGATTGTATGACCCTGAAATTGTCTTTTGCGAAGCATAGGTGACATTTGCTTCTGCTACTAGGTTGGAAATATCCCCGACCATTCTGAAACTGAATCCTATGTTTTCAAAGTCAGTAATGGGCGTTTTGATGGAAATTGCACCTACAGATGATTCGTCGAAGGCAAGAGTTACATCGATTTCGAATTTCTGTAGCGATTGAATCATTTCCGCATGTGTCTGAATATTGGTAAAGCTGCCCTGGTGTCGGAATGATATGCTGGTCTGTTCCCAGTCGACGATTGGGCTTTTGATTATGATGGTTCCCTCAAGAATCTTTCTCCAATTAACCCTTCCATTTATTTCGTAGGCTTTTCCGGGAGAGTAGTATATTTTAGCATTGGATTCAATGTTTTTATAACCCATCACATGGCTGAATGATCCTTCTATATTGTCAAGACATGGAATTGAGCTTTGCACTTTGACGTTCCCAGTAATACCGTTATCAGTGGTGAACGATATGTCACTGGCACCTGTTTCTCCCAAAGCCTTTCCGTTAACATGGATCTTAAATTTTGATGGCTGACCATCGAATCTAAAAGATCCTGATGTATAGCTCATGAATGGAGTTTTGATTTCTATGGATCCTTCTGTTGGCGAGGCTCTGAACATTACGTTGGCATGCATCCTCTTCTGTCCATAGTTGAAATCGAAGTCTGATTTGAAGTCTGACAATTGTTCATTGTGGTTAAATTTCCAGTAAGGAGCGAGGTGACAGGCGTAAGGAAGCTCAGATTTCTTCTTACTTTATTATCACTTTCGAACATGGCTCTCGTGGAAATCAGTTTAGCTTTTTCATTTCTCAATTCAAACGATGTTTGGAACCGTCTCAGATTTCCGTCAAAATTAAAGTTGCCCCCTAGTTGCCTAAATCCTTGCAAAGGCGTTGTGATCTCGATGTTTGCGATGATTACGTTGTCTGCTTGGTAGTTAGCATCAAGATGAAACATCCTCTCTCCCCCATAGAGCATAGTATAATGAGCTTCAAGGCTAGCTGAACTTGTTGTAGCATCAAATTTGATGCTAGTGTCCTTGACAAATGGAGTCTTCACTACAATGCTCCCTTCCAATTTTGGTTGTACTTTGAAAATTAAATCACCTTCGCTTCTCTTGTTTGCAATGAAACATTCAGCTTGACATTAAAAATTGGCCAGATACCGTTCGTGTCCAATAGCGATGCTTGTTCTCTCATAACCTTGCACTGGAATAGCTACAACTACATCGAGGTTGAAATCTAGCCGAGTGGCGAACACTGTCATTGCACTAAACCTTCTTTTTCCAATGGACAGCGTTGCCTCTGATCTCATATTAGAAATATCACCATTGTATTCCAAGGTAGCGATGACATCGTCGAACTCTGGTCTCTGAACCGACACACTTCCACTTATTTTTCAAATCAGGTTCAGACCTACGTCCCCAGATGTTGTCTTTGACCCCAATGTAACCTCAGCATGACTTTTGAAGTTTGATACGGTTCCATTGTGTTCGAAAGTGGCCTTCATTGGACTGAACCATGGTGACTGGAGAGATAAGAGTCGTGAAGGTGATGTCCATTTCATGTTTATTATTTCCGACGCTAATTTCTGCGTGGCAATTAGAGTTGGAAATTGTTCCACGGTAGTAGATAGCAGCGTTGATTCTTTCATATCCTTTAAAAGGTGTTGTGATGGTAATGTCGACCTTAATGTTTGGATTGAATGTGCAGGAGACTTTCCCGGTCAGTCGATTATTTCCGTAGGACATCTGCAGACCAGATTGGAAGGTAGATAGTTGACCTTCATGCTCTAAAGAAACTTCCACTGGGCTAATGAAAACCGACTGCACCGAAAGTTTGCCAGTAAGTTTTTGAGTTATAGATATCGAAGAACCAATGTGTAACTGTTGGACTTCTCCATACAATAATTCAGCACTGGAATCGAATTTCTTGCTGTTTCCAATGAACTTAAATGATGATGCTATGTCCTCGGTGAATGAATTGTTTAGCGAAACACTTCCTTCTATTCTATATTCGGATAGATTGTTACAGCCATGACTCCTACAGTTTCCTTATTCATTACAAAGATTTCAAAATGTCTCCTCATTTCTGTTGAACTCATTACATTTTTGAAGGATACACGAGACGTTCTGAAGTCTGGGATTGGCAAATCAATAGATAGATTACCAGTTATGTCTTGCCCTGTGGCCAATGCTACATTCATGTCAACCTTCTTAACACCAGCAAGAGCAACGTCTAACTGACTTCTAGAATTCGTCAGGTCACCTGCATGGTTCACAGCAATGTCAATGTCATTAATAAATGGGCATCTGACAGTGATAATTCCCGTTATTCCTTTATTCATATTGAATGTGATATCAGCTTCATGTTTGTCATTATTTATCATTGCTTCCACATGGCCGATCATGTCTCTGGGATATCCACTCTGTTTCAAGCGGAACTGTAGTCTCGGTGTCGATGACAAAGTCGAAATTATGGAAGCTGAGGTATCCAAATAAGCAGGTCTTAACATAAAGGATGATTTTCTTTCAATACTGTCTCTTTTTACAATAATATTCACTTCGCAATTAAAATTGTCCAGTCCACCGACATGTTTGAAGGTAATTCCGATGTTTTCATAGCCAGAAATGGGACTCGAAAAAAAGAAAGAACCACTTGAATCTCTGGTTGAGTCAAAGTTAGCGCCGATTTCTATTTTCTGTTCAGATCGTCCAAGTTCGCCTCTGCATCTAAAATTTTGCAGAGATCCCGAATGATTAAATGTTGCGGTAAGTTCTTCCAGCCCGTCAAATGGAGTTGTAAGGGAAGCACTTGCATGGACATTGTCTTCAACGTCAAGCCTAGCATCAGCTTGCATCTTGTTTTTGTCGTAGCTTATTAGCCCTGTGACGTGGATATTCTTCTCTGTTCTTTCCAGACTAAAGGACGTAAGGATTGGCTTAAACCATGGACTTTTGATTGTGACAGTACCAGTTGATGTTGGCTCATTCTCAAATGAGATGTCTATGGAAACTGTCTCTGCATTTAATACGTATTTTGCTGATGACTGGAGATTGGTTGGAGTTCCATGATAGCTAAACGTCAGTTGATGATTTTCAAAGCGCTTAAATGGTGTTCTAAGTGTCAATGTTCCAGTCACACCAGAAACAGCGTTCAGTTTAGCTTGAACAAAGATGCTTTGTTGTCCATACTCAGCATGCATCCTGGTTTTAAAGTTAGTCATGAGTCCTTGGTGTGATAAAGAAGCCTTGACAGGGCTAAAATAAGCACTTGCAATGACAAGGCTACTCATGGTATTTTGTCTGGAGGAAAATGTAAAATCTAATGCGGATTTATCTTCACTGATGAGAATTTCAACATGCAATTTGAGGTCAGACATGTTGCTACTGTTTTTGAATAATAATTGAGACACCCTGTGGTCCTGTAGCGGAGTTAATAAAGTCAGTTCAACGTTTGTGGAAGGATTTATGTTAATCTTTGCCTCAGCACTATATTTCTTGCCTCGTCCATACAAAACCTCTGCACGAATTACAAAATCTCCTAGGGAGCCTGTATCCAATAGAGAAACTGATGCTTGTTCATATCCATCTATTGGTGTTTGAAGTGTGATATCCGCTTTAACGTCTGAGAGTGTATCAACATTTATAGCCAGGTTGTATTTTCCATTTCGGTCGCCGTCTTGTATGAACTCGAAGTTGGAGTAGTCAAATCCTACAAATGACGTCGGTTGTAGACAGACTCCAGTTTCAAAACTTTCCTTGGCATATATTCTGCTTCAGATACGGATGTTCTCATTTCACCTGGTTTTTCGCTATTAGCTGTTACCTGAATGTATGGAAGTTGACGGAAAGGTGTGTCGATTCTAAGTTTGCATGACAGTCCATTCCCAGTATTTAATCTGCCTGAAAGTGACATCTTGTTGAGAACAGGGACAATCTCAACGCTAGCATCAGCAGAAAATGATGAAATGTATTCTTGTCCTCTCACATTAATCTGAAAACTTTGTAGAGATGTATAGGGGGTCTTGATGACCACGTTAAATCGTTTTATAGAGTCAAATCGGTACCGTGTTACTGCTGTGAAGGTACTGTTCGAGCCTACCGATACAAGTACTCCGAACACGTTTTTCTAGTTTTCCGTTTTAACGCTGGTCTGCAGAGATACCTTTTCGTACCCGCTGATAGGTGTTTTCAGTTCATGTGAAGCATCTCCATTGTCAGAGATGGACACATCGAGGGAGAGCATATTTTTGGAAGCTATTACCAGAACCCCATGAAGGTTGACAGGATACGTTTGGTATTGTGTGTCAATATTCAGTTGTGAGGCACCTAACCTTGGATTGGAAAACTGGAAGGCAGACTTAATTTGTCCGTTTCCACACTGGTGGTTCTCATCAATATAGAGGACACGTGACCATTGATTCATTACAACAAGATTAGAGATGATACTTCCCGGGTTATGCTCTTGTGTCATCATCAGTGACAAATCCGTGATAGGATCAAAAGGAGTCTGTATCTCTAGCGACGCGGAGGCTGTTCTTCTTGGGAAGGTCATTGCTTGTTTTCCATTGAAATTGATGTATATTTTCCTTTTACCCCAGGTACTAGTTAGATTGAGTCCACGTGGTCTCTATGTTTAAAGATGGCATAATAAGATTTATTTTGCCATTGTTCTGGATGGACCATCCGTCCCTCTCATGGATCATTAAACTATCTAAACCATAGGAATCATTGTTCCAAATCAACCGCAAGGACTCATTATATGCCCGACCATCGTCTTTGTGTGTAGCTGACAGTGATATTATCTTGAAGGATTTTGATGATGTTTTGACATCCAGCTGTCCCTTGAAGTTTCGTTTGGATGCGTCCCCATTACTGATGAGGGATATATCGGCTTGGAAAAATTCTTTATCCCAGGAGAACTGTGCACTTGTCTGAGAGGAATCGCTGACGTAATGTATCAAACTGGTCTTGATCTGTTGGAATCCATCAAATGGTCTCTTGGCAAATATATTTACATCAATGTTTTTAGCAGACACTGGGAGTTTCAGGGACATGGTTGTTGAAATCTTGTTTGACGGGTTCCAGGTAAAGTCTATTTCAGATGTGATCTGGGATGGATCTCTTTTATGGCTCACTCTCAATGACACATCACGGTATCCTTTGAAGGGGCTCGAGAATCCAATATCTGCGACAAGCTGAGATTTCTTTGCTGCAGTGCGCTGTGTTAAACTTCCTTGGAAAGATACCACTTTCTTTGGCTTCCACTGGAAGTCTATGCTTGATATGTACTTGGTGTCAGCAAGATGACGCACATTGAGTATGAGCTCTCTGAACGGATATCTCGTTGTCAGTGATCCTTCAAACCCCTTGATTGATGTGAAACGGCCTTTCCCAATCAATGTAATTGAAAGACTATCGTCTCTGTCAACGTCCCATTTCAAATCATAGCTGCCATTGCATTAATCCCCCATACGGAATTCGTCAAGAGTTGCAATAACATGTCGAGTTGGGTACTGCGTGTCCATTACTATTTTATATTGTGGACTTGCTTGTCCTGTAACCGTCACAATATATTTCAATTGATCTTTTATCATCTCAAGTTGTACTCGTTGGTTTCCTTGATTCAGATTGTATTGTAATGCAAGACGTGTCATTGTATCGAAGGTACAAGATGCTTAATCGCCGTGACAATCTAGTAAATAACAAATTCAGAGAATTCCTGTTAATACAAGTGAGATAGTTTAACGCTTCTTAAAGAATGAGTAATATATAAACATATAATAAAAGATAGGTATTGTCCAAAAATGTTGTCCTCTTGTGTCATTTGCTTTTACGTCAAAAATACATTAAGATACTTCAGGCGCAAACACAGGAAGAATGTATTAATGTTCCGCTAATCAGTAATTGGTTCAGATAAAGGTTAACTCGTCCATTTCTTTGTGATTTTTTCAAACAATAAACATGAAGAGAAAACATCCTACTATATCCTATACTCATTAAATATTTGACGGAGATGAAATCTTCAAATTTATATCTGGACTTACATAATCGTTACAAACAATTCTCATAAATTTATGACATAAAATTTCATGGCTGGGGAAAAAAAAAGAATCATCGCTCTAAAATAATCTGATAAAGTGTTGTTTACTGCCACAGTTACCGAATGTTTACATGCATGACTCTTTGGACAAGGCTCAAGAACACATGCTCAGGTACTTGAACAAGCTTGCATCCGATAGTACATGTACTATGTAGTGATGTGTTGAAAAACATCTTTGTGACAAAAAGAAAGAATAATATTAAGCAGTTCAATACAGATCGGATAAATTAAAAACTAAGGAAACCATAAAACAATAACAGTCGGAGCTGATCCAGAGTTAAATATTTGTTTCACAAGAGAAAGTCCGAATTTCCGCGACCAATTAAAAGGTCAAGTTTTTCAGTTTCTCACCCAAGCGACAGAGAAATCTAGCTGTTTTGCTAACCTTACTTTTCATATCTCAGTCTAATCATCTCATACCAATCTTCTCAGTCCACGCACTAGGGACTACTTTATCAAGGGACGCAACCATTGTTGTCTTATGCATGGCGTGATGGAGTGATTTTCCGATGAAACAAACGCTAACACCTTGAGATATTTAAGAAAATAATTTTTGGGAGGAGAAAAAACATAACTACAAAAAAGAAGATTTAGAAAGAAAACGATAAAGAAAAGACAAAAGAAAATGGACTACAAGCTAGGAAACATATTGACTCTTAAAGGTAGGAAAGCGAAAATCATAAAAGTTTACCATCCACTGGGTACCTATTCAATGTATACAGTACGCTTTTTCGACGATGGGAGTTTCACAAATTATGCTAAGCTTGAACTAGAAATTTCAGAGAATTCACCAAATCACGAGTCATATGATCTTTCCTTTCTTTTTGATGACTGGGAAACAAATGAAATAAATGTATCTCTGAAAGCAAACCAACTATCGTCGGAGAAAATAACAAAACCAGGAGTGGAAAAAGACTGAAACTGTCAAGGAGAACAGATTTACAGAAGTAGACGAACAATTTGTCACAAATTTTGTTTTGGAGCATGAAAATGCGAATACCAAACACAAGACATTGGGACACATAAGACTGCTAGAAGAATATCTTAAGAAAAACAATGAAACGATCCCTATACATGAAGTGCCGGCACCTGTCCTGGACAGCATTCTCTCAAGATGTTTCGTTTCAATTCGTCAGAATGATGGAAGTGAATACGAGCCGACAACATTGAGAGGTAAAAAAGACCTACATATTGATTGAGAAGACACAATTGAATTTAAAGAATGATGTATGAGCAAATAAAATGATGCATAGCGCAAGAGATATATTTTCAATTTGTTCAAACATAAATTAATATTTGAACGAGTGCAAGATTGAATAACAATTTACCTAAAAATATTCTATAATGAACAATAATTTTATGTATAGTTGTAAAAGGTAAATTGCCTTATAAATTAAAGAGCTTGACTGATAAAGCAGTTTAGATCCTCGCCAACATGGATGACAAATGATGATGATGAGAGAGAGAGAGAGAGAGAGAGAGAGAGAGAGAGAGAGAGAGAGAGAGAGAGAGATGATACCCTAGGTACAAGGCTTTTTATAATTTATTTATTATTTATTAAAGATATGATTGGAGGTTTTGAACGATATATTAGACAAAACAGATACAATTGCAGATTGGTTTATGGCCCTGAATTTTATCAAGCAAGAGAGGCCCTAAAAAGTAAACAGAAAGATCTGAAGAAGAAAGGAAAAGGAAACAAACCCAAAACTGCTGATGCTGTAACTGATGATGACATAAACAAATTATATGAAAACTCGATTTTGGGCCCCAGCACTTCGTCAATCTTACTGAATACTTTATAGTTTAATAATATTTTGCACTTTGGGGTACGGAGAGGGGAGAAGAAGACAGAAAATTCATCACATGGTTATCCTTTAGGGTCTGTATTTGGAGGGTCTTTTATACAAGGTAATAATTTTACGATCAATATGAATTACAACAAAAGTACGTCACAAACAGTTTCAACACCTCCAAAGAGAAGGAGAGTTATTTACGATAGTGACACGGATCTGTAATTACCCGTTAATAACCAAAGCACGGACACTCATTCTACATGTAACTTTTCGTTATAATAATAACCTATAAACTACAATAGAAGTGTGGGCACAGTATCGCATCAATATTTTCAATATAATAATTGTCTAATTGCAACATTTTCTTGAAATAAATTATAACTATTTATTATTAATTTCATATAACATCCATATATTAAACGTGATAATGCCTCATTACTTTGCGACGTTTTATGTTGTTATTTTTCTTTGCTCAAGCGTATGAACTGTGGACTTCGGACGCAACGTTCACACCACAGCCCTCATTAGCATATTTGTATTCATGCGCCACATGTAAACATTGCGACGTGAACACTAGTAAAGAGTTATTTTTATTTTAAAGGATAATATTGGGTGAGAAAAATAATCTACGTTGGAGTTTGGACCACGATAATGAAATCCCAGCCGCGGGGTTACATTATATGTCTCCCCAGTCGGACAAGCCTCGTGGGGAGACAAATAATATAACTTCTAGGCTGGGATTTCATTGTCTCGGTACAAACCCCAACATAGATTCTATATGTCACCACTAAACGATAGATAGGTAGTACATGGTTTATTTTAAGATAATGTTTTATGACACAGATAAAAGAAAATCATGAAGATCATGACTTTGTTGGGGTTCCTTGTGCTACTCACCACTAGTCCAATGACCAACAGATTTCCTGGAGAACTTCATGTAGTACCAGTACCAATACCGTTATATCCCCCTAAACCAGTGGCCGAATCAATTTTCGGACTTTTAGGTCTGTTTCTCTCTCTCTCTCTCTCTCTCTCTCTCTCTCTCTCTCTCTCTCTCTCTCTCTCTCTCTCTCTCTATATATATATATATATATATATATATATATATATATATATATATATATAGATATATATATATACATATATATATCCTTGTTGACTCCTTGAAATCTTTCCTCAGTCTATACGTATAGGTTAATATGTGTATGTATGTCTCATATATTTGTTTCTAAAGGGCTTGTCTGAAATTCTTCTTAGATATTAACAGTTCTAGAAAACAATTCTTTGAGCGTTACCTTGGCTCTGTTTTATCGACTTTTAAGAAGCGTTTCCTTGACTCTTCTCTTGTTATTTTACCATTACATTAGAAAGCAACAGTTGACGTGCATACATTCTCTACAGACCAACCTTGGTAAGTGATTGATGACCTAAATATGATAGTTATTTAGTTATATATTTATTTATTACGACTTCCTTAATTTCGCTAGGTTTTATTTTGCTCTCTTAATGGCTTTAGCCAGAACTAAATCTATTTTTAATGAATTGTTGGAAACATTTGAACATTTCTCTTTGTTCCAGCCATGGCAGTCATTGCGTTTAGAATTCTCTTGCGGCCTTCACCAACAAATAAAATCTAAACAACAAATAAACCCTCAACAACAATTAAGCCCTCAAGAACAAGTAAACCCCCAGGCAAGTGATGGATCTCTCTCTCTCTCTCTCTCTATCTCTCTCTCTCTCTCTCTCTCTCTCTCTCTCTCTCCGATACTGATACATGCAATTATGTATATGTAGAATACGTTTGGAAGAAGGAATTTGTCATGTACCACATTCTAATTTATTATCATTTAGAAAGTTGTTCTTGGAAATTTAACAGGTGATTATATCCTGCATCTATTAAAATTCAGACATGCCTCGTACTGCTTCCTCGCATTCGTCAGTTCCCCATGATATAGGCTTTACTATGTCGTTATGGTGCGTTTCTCTTGGTTTCGGATGATACTGTTTATCACGCGTTCGTACGAATTTATGATGCAAGATTTTGTTGTCGCTGAATACACAAGTGTACTGTTCTAACAGGGAATAATACTTAAAAGGTAAGTTGCTAATGATTACAAGGAATTGATCATTAGCTGAATTGTTATGCGTACTGTTTAAATCAAATAGTTTCTCGAAATAAATGGATTAATTAGGTGCACACGGCCCGATAACCAGATAATTAAAGTGGACTTTCCAACACGAATTGTCTCTTTACCAAGGCATTCTCTGCCAACCGTCACGTCCAAAATCAGATGTGAAAACCTTGCTAGCTAGGTCACCTACTTCGTACGGTCAAAAACCAAACGGTATTAGTCCAACTAAACGCTTGATTATGATTAGTGTCGAACAATGTTTATTTGCTCGTGTCTAAATTAATAGAACCTGCATCGGTCTCTTAGAAAACAAAATCCTAATACATTAATGATTGGGAAATGTTCAACTATATTTTTTGTACTCATTTACAAATCCTGTATGATTGTGTTGGAAGGTGACCGATAATCCAGTTAAATACAGGCAGATGAAGTTAACATGAACCCAACAGGTGAAGGAAACAACGAGGACCAGGGATGTTTAATAAGTCGATTGTTTTTTTTATACTAGAAAAGACAAACGTATCCACAATCAGACTGTTTACAACATCTCTAAACTAAACAGGTACAACATTATTAACATTGTCTGAAACCTTACATGAGAGACTATAGATTTACACCACATGCACGATGATCACATGCGTAGAACTTCACTATGCCAAATATGTGGTATCAATTATATTTAGTATACAGAAGTGAGGTATCGAATGACCAATATTGATAGTCTGTGCATGATTACACACAATTCCCGCGATCTAATTAGTGACTATACATATATCAATATTCAATTTTTACTTCAGAATGTCCCTCGAGATATACCTTAAACGAAACCGAGTGTGGCCGATTCTGCTATCTATTAGAATCCACATCATGTAAATCCTTTCGAACGCTCGAAGAGCCTGCCAAGCAGAAGGTGCTGACCTTTTGATGCCCGATGTATGTTCCTTCCCGTTGCTTCAGGACCTTTTTAACCAAACGAAAGATAAAAAATGACTTTCTGTTTGATATCTAGTTCCTAATACAGAGTGCATCAGCATAAAAAGGAGCCACCTGCGGAGAACTTTTATAAAATATTCTCATGTAGGTAAATCATTATATCAACCATTTTAGAAGAGGTGGATAATTACTGTTGCATGTGTATGTGTGTGTATGTATGTATGTATGTGTGTACATGCCTGAATCAGTGTGTGCGTGTGTGTGTGTGTGTGTGTTAAAATAACTAAATAATTATTCGATTGAATTGTCTGAACGTTTGTTAGAGATTTTAGAATGATATTGACTAAGAAAAGTAATGGTGCTCGTCGGATTTCATGGAGCATTTTCATTATACAAAACAAATTATGAATGTTACTGGTGTCGCTCGCCTGACTATTATGGGTTTCATGCATTGGAAATTGTAACTCAGACACGAAAACGCAGAAACCCATGTACAGGCAAAGATACATATAAATATAAGGTTAAAAGAGCAATGAAGTTATCTATACACAGAAAAGTTTTAAAAATCAGCTATGTGATTTATATGATCAACGTAAGCAAGCTCTTTTTAATGTTTCGTGATTGCGGTAAGAATAGACAAGATGTCCCTCTTTACAATAACGTAGCTATTAGAGTTCATATCATCTACACTAGTATTGAGCGCACATCGAAGACATAAAAACAAGGACAGATTGCAATTACAAAGTGGTTAGATCACGGAACAATACTAAGATCTGAAGATTATAAAAGATGTGAGAAAACAATGATGACCTGATTTACTACAGGTCCATCTTAAATTCATCACGTTCTTGGGAGTAAAATATCAATGTTTGTAAATAATTCTGGTTGCTCATATTTTGAAGAAAACTACCTTTACTTTCATTTTATAATATAAGGTAATATTTAACATTCAGTTTTCGGTACGCTACTTTTATTTGTATGTTTTTCAAAATTATAATGATCAGAAATAACATATTGGATAATTAGTAGAAAGACATTTATGGAAACGGTTTGTTTGGATTTGACTTTGCAAATCCTGACAGTAAGCAGACATTAGCAGCTTTCTCATTTTGTATCTTGCCATCAGTGATGTGGAGATTAGATGTTAAGATATGTTCTGCAAAGAACAAACAAATTAGATAATTAAACGTTAACCGTAACAAATAATGTGTTACCATTTTCATTCAATGCTTCGTCCTTGTGATAAAACGGAATATATTTCAAGGGTTGATTAAAACGGGTAGATATTTGCTTATAGGTAGAATTTATTATTTTTAGGATGGTGCAGGGATTACTGGGTAGGAGGTTTTAGAACACTACCAGCGGTCAATTACATGACAGTGCTAGGAGAAGCTTATCCAGATAACTTCCAATTTTGGGAAGTTTATCAACACGACAGGCTTACTCTTGATGACGGAGAGCAGGAGGCGTGTGTACAAACAGAATCGTTATTTGAGCATCTGTTGAATGACTACTTCTGCAAAAGCATAGAAGGATACATATGTCAAAAGTTCATATAACTGAATGTATCGTGATGAACATGTTGATGCAAGATTATAAGAGTAACGATCATGAATAAAGAAACCTCATTCCACTCAATACTTTTATTTGTAAATTATGTATTTTGCCATATCTCTCTTTTCTATCCAACCGGCTGATGGATGGATGAAAAGATGTATATGTTTATGACTGAGAAATTCAATTTGTTCCTTCTAACACCGAGATTACATAATGTGTGTTAAGTTCAATATTTTACTTCAAGTAGTTTGTATTACGACTCTAGAATTTGTTTTAACAATTTGAATAGAAGCTACATTAATGCGAATTAAATCCCAATCAGTTAAAAAGTTATATCACCAGTCTCAATTAATACAAATTCTAGTTGTGTTCTAAATATGTGCCTGTAGATTTGAATATACTAATATACCAATAGCCTAAGTTGTGATTATTTACTCACAATCTTCCAATTACACACAATAATTTCATCGAAGCTGTCCCTGTAAACAATATTATCAAACTCGATACTTGACCAAGTCACAGTTGGCATATTATGCAAGAAAATAATACTTCATGAAAATTTCTATCCTAGAAGATATTGTTTCTAGAGTGTTAATATTAAACAGTCTAGAAAATATTGATGTCGATGTATTTTGTATGGAGAAATTCCAGTACCCATCAGCCAGAATTTGATAAATATGTTTACTTCTGTTCATAATGATTCTAATATTTAACCGAATTCATAGAGAAAATATATAGCGTATGTATTTTTGTTTACAAAATTAAAACATCATCACTTCATCTAGTCAAACACAATAAATTTGAATTTGGACAGGGCAAGTCCAAAGTGCATATAGACCTAACACACAATGTTGGGGGGGGGGGAGTAATGAAACAAAAAGTACAAATTATATAACACCTCTCTCGATAAGAAAAAGATTTATACTCTAAAGCTTAACTTGAGCAATTACAAGCATACATGTAATACAAATATATAAATTTAAGACATGAATGAGACAAAATATACATCAAGCAACATAATATTTATATACATGTGTAAAAGTATGTGCAATTAGATTTTATATTCATTTAAATGTGACTGGTGCCAATATTGCATTGCGGCAATATCAAGTTCCACCTTAATAGTATAATAATTGTTCTTCATCTTCACTAACTTATAATTTCTTTCTTGATTGTTTTAATTTCCTAAAGAAATAAAACACTGGATAATCTACGCATTTTTTTAAATTTTGTTTTGTCTGCGTCAAATAATTTTTCACCAACTACAACATCTCTTGCAGCAATATACACTTTGACTAAGATCTGGAGCTGAAATAAATGGAGACCTCTTAAGTATGGTCTTTGACTTAACAAATGTCTCCTGCTTCTTTTCAGTACAATGAAACTTGCTTTTCGTACTCAATAAATTTTTCAAGGGTACAGCGATAATGGTAAAAATTGGATCAAACTTTGCGATTGTTTCCTGCCATACTCAAAACTCGCAACAGTATTCTTCTTATAGGAATAAGGGACTTAGGTATAACTTTGGCATCATTATGTTAAACTTGTCCATGTTCCACGAAATGTCCTAGAAATTTAACACAAGCACTACAGACTAATCTGGCTATCTTTGTTAACATATAGGTCCTCCTTTAATAATTTCAATAATATTAAATTTAGTTATAATATTGTAATTTAACTCATTGTCCTTCTAACTCTTTAAGAAACATAATTCCTAATCTAAAGAAATTTATCAAAAATGAGCAAAACAGAGAGATAACTCAGTCACCAGCGTTTTCTCCATTTTAACTTTTTAGTCCAAGTTATAAATAATTGTTTAATTCCGAAATTTTTTTTCTTCTATAATTACTAGAGTACCATTGTTAACATTCGCTTACATCCTCATTGTGTTGGACATGTACAATTAAACTGATTGCTTCATTAACCCGCTATATCTATCAACATACCGGAACTCCTTTGACATTTTTACTAATATTAATTTTAATTGTTATATTGTAATTTAACTCACTCATTTTTACTCTAACTTCTTAAGGACCAAAAACGTCAATCTAAAAATAGATTCAGGAATCAACAAGAGAGGGAGAACACTAGTACCAGAGTTATCTGCCTTGTACTACTGTCGTACAATACTTTCATTTTTACTTGAATGCATAATGCCTAATTCATCCATAACTTGCTGGAAAATCAAAAAAATTAATATTAAACCTTTGATCAGATAGGATAGTATTTTACAACATTATCACAGATTTTACTATTATTTTAATTGAATATTATTCAATGAATTCGCCGCTGGGAATCTTGTAGACGCAAATAGTATGATCAACAAATATTGATTGCCTCATTTGTTCTTAGGAAATGGACCAATACAGTTTACCATTTTCTGCTAAATTGTCCCACAAAAAGCAAGAATAGGTTGAAGATGTGTCTATGTATTTTTTATAGCGTTTTCCTACCATGTGACATTTGTAACATCATTTGCAATATTTACAATAGACTAAATATTTCCTATCAATATTACATTGGAACTACAATTTGATCGTTACAAGCAGGCTCCTCGGCTGCTTTCCGTATTTTCACAAGGACAGACAGGTTCTTCTGTGGCTTCAGCTCTGCTTATAGCCTTATATAGAACAAACAGGAGATATCAGGTCTTCTTTCCAGTTCAACGATAAGTGATTGTCGTTTGTAACTCTGATTAGAATAAACAGAATAGTTAGTTAAATAAAGATCACTGTGTTAAATAAAGTTTGATTGATTTAAACGAGATGCAAACGTGACATCATCAAAAACCTAAGCAATGCATGTGTCAACTAGATCTAGTAACGATACAACTGGACATAAATAAAGGATTTCGTTTTCAGTAGTATCGATGTTCTGATCCAAAACAAACATTGTCCGTTACAAGTAGAATGATAACTAACTAATATCCATGTTATTGCTTAGTAATAAAATAAATGCCCTCAATGGGTAAAGACGACAGTCTTCCAACTATCACAGGTTATAATAGCATGTCTGTCAACAAATTTACACAATGTACAGGAACATAAAGAAAACCACACTCTACAACCTGAATGAAAAGTATTTTCAGTAGAAAATGTATTAGAACAAGCAAAAAGAAACTGATCAACTGATAATCACTTGTATCCCTTAAACGTTTAAGAGGCATAAGTTTGGCAGAATCACAAACGAGTGATAAAAACCCTTTGACATGATTCATAATTCTGTATCAATCAGATTGTGGTTTTTTTTAACCGACATATATATGCTTTCATTACGTAACCGTGTCGTTTAACTCTTAGAAATAAGAGTATTTGGGATAGGTTTTGTCTTCGTTTTGTTTATAAGTTTTGAATATGTAGCAATCAGAAATAATACTTATTGTCTTCTTGTAACACGTACACATAGGAAAAGAAGGATGTCAGGTCAGTCTTTTAAGAAACATGATTTTTAAATGTTGTGCCACTTTGAGATTCAAACGTGATACTTAAATGGCTTTTGAACAATTAACTTCTGAGTGGAGAACTTACATTGGAGCAAAGAACTTTCTACGTCAAGGAATAATTGTCAGCTGTTCTCACTACATGTTGTAAACTTTCCGCATTTTTAATAACATAAGTCTCAATAATTCTGCCATTGAAATTCTTAAACTCTTCAACCAATATGAGATGTATAAGATTATCGTAATCTTCGTAAATCATTCTTGAAGAGCACCACCTTTCAACGTATCATGCCTTTTTCAATGGTAATTTGACATAGGATTGTAAAGTTGATTTTCTGCTATTCCTTAAACCTTGTCGATATGCATCAGGCACCAACTCATAGCCCTTCAAGATATATTCCTTAAAGATATCCCAATCAGCATTTGGGCGTACCGATAGTGAACGAAAAGCTTAATTGTTTACAGTTTGTAATAGTAGAATCATATGCTCTCTTATCCATTGCAAATTAACTGTAATTACACACAATTTAGAAAATATTCATTTCCTTCTAATTTTATATGAGAATGATAACAATATGTCTGATAACATAAAAATAAATTTGTGTATTGAGGAGATCGAGTGTGCTTTATCTGCAGTTTCTAACACTTTCTTTTATATCTAATTTCATCTTCCACTTATCTTTCTCACTGCATGTGTGATTCCATCGCTTCTTTTAATTTTTGACTTTGTAGTTCACTGACTTGTTAGCCTTTTTATTTTCTACTTACATCTTCAACTGCATCATTTGTAACAGAAAATAATCTGTATTTTTCATGCAGTAATTGCATCTTTAAATTAAATTTCAAGTCTTTCCTACACAGGATTCAAAATAAAGTTCGCATCTGTATATTATATTGTGTAAGTGTGATGTTTTCATTGTATCTTTTAAACAAATGAAATTAAAAGGCGTGGGGCTTACAAATCTCTGCAACAAATTAACTTATGCTTCCAAAACAAAGCTTTCTGACATATTATGTCGAAATTCGTATCCCGTACATGTGCAACCAATTCTCCGTTACAATTCTATGGCCTTTAACTATGTCAAAGTAAGCGTTTAATTCATGCAAGTCTTGTATATTTCACCAAATAAGCTATATCCATAGCATAAAAAGCTAAAATTGAAATGAAACTGCAAATTTGCGAATTATATATCTCGATCAGTTCAAACAATTCTATCACCGATCTTAATGAAAGTTCTAATCATATTAAGTTGGTGTTCGAAAAAAGATCCAGTGCTGAAGGTGATAATGTGGCATTAATCTTGAATATACGTATATACCAAGATCCAGACTTTTCATGATATACTAAGTTTTCCAGTTAGTCACAAACATTATATCAAAGTTACAGTACTGATAAGGGTCAAAACTTCATCAAGCCCCATAGGTCCCCCCATCAGATGGTTAGTGAGGAATCGGTTGTACGTGATTGCATCATCTGCAGACGACCAACTCTGTTTTGCTGTACTTAATATTTTTGAAGTTTTCTTGCATCGTCGTCAATAAATAAGACTGATACCAATGATTTACTTTCCGAATTCGATAATTACCCCACCATAAATGACTTTACCCCTGGCGAAACTATTCTTGCTGTCTGATGTTGTGTCCTTTGAACATTGAGGACATACCGCAGGAGTACTTTTTAGTGGTTGACAGAAGCTCTCGGGTACGATTTAATTGACAGAAAGATATGCAAAAATTCCTAGAATGACCCAAAATAGATATAAATTGCTGATGACATTTGGTGTCAGTGGCTTCGGTAATAATAATAATAATAATAATAATAATAATAATAATGATGATGAATTCGTATAGCGTCTAATCTTTAGGGCTTTACAAGATATATAATGATATGACTACAAAAAATCAAAACGAAACAATAACAATGAAATTATAAAGCATAAAAAGTACTGAAAATATTCAACGTAATACAAATTTTGTCAGACGATGAGCGTAGAACAGCTTCCGATTTCACTTGAGCTTTTCCATTTACTCAAATCAGGCCTCTGCTATGGGCTAAAATCTCTTAACCCAAAGTAGAAAAGGCACATAATGAGAATCTTTGAAGAGCTTTTGATCAATGTATAGTACATAACTATTCAATGGCTTTACTGTCTGTGGAAGGAGCTAGGCAGGTTTTAAATTAGCCAAAATTTGGCTAAGGATTCCTGTTGCCATACTCAGTGAGGCTGGTACACAACTAATGTCCTTTTAGCCCAATTTGGCTAATTCCTACAAAGCTGTTCTTCACACTCTTAGGCTGAAACCAAATCTTGGCTAAATGAATTCTTAGCCAAAATTTGGCTAAGGATTCCTGTTGTCATACTCAGTGAGGCTGGTACTCAACTAATGTCCTTTTAGCCCAATTTGGCTAATTCCTACAAAGCTGTTGTTCACACTTTTAGGTTGAAACCATATCTTGGCTAAATGAATGCTTAGCCAAAATTTGGCTAACTGCAATATTGTCCCTTTCCATAATGTACTGTATGACTTTTAGGCAAAGACCAAATTTTGAATAAATGTATCCTTAGCCAAAATTTGGCTAGTGTGAACAACAGCATTTAGTACAAGCTGCATGTATGGCTGTTATAATCAAAAAGCGTAAAAGCAATTAATTAGCAACATTTGGCTATTCACCTCAATGTCTCATACCATAATGTACATTTATGACCTCTAGGCAAAAACCAAAGCTTTGGAGAAATATGTTTTGCAAATGGACGATCAGCCAGCATTTGGAAAAATTAAAATAAAAGCTTGGAAAATAGAAAAATAATCTTTCCTTCTTTCAGAACAAGTGTTTATACAGTAGACTCATGCTGTATGGCACCCTTTTAATTGCAAATGGAGTAGCACTCAAAACCTAGTTTAGTGGCCACCTACTTCAAAACCCCATCCTTTCCTTGCTCTAGTTTCTATCAAGTTTGCCTGCAGATGTTGACCACCTGATCAATGACCACTGTTTTTCTCCCATGGATCCTTGTGTACTGTGCAAGTGATTATCTAAGCATGTTTCTTTCCCCATCATGGGACTAATCAGTCACACTTAATACAAAATATTTGCAATCTCAACTGCCTAACTGATTTCAACAACTGTCTATAATTACATGTATATGGTTCAGTTAATTGCAATCTTGCAATGTACTTTGTTTTCCTTATATGTTATCAATCCTTCTAAATATCCATCTTCTTATATGTACTTGACCAACTATTATTTCTGCTCTTTCTCTCTATCTGCTGCCATCCTCTCACATTTCCTCTCTCATTATATTGTTTCATGCCTATATCTTAAATCCTTGCACATTGCACTGATCCAGCATATAAGGTCATATGTTGGGCTACTAAAGTTACATGTAATTTGAAAATGTACATAATTGAGCATAGAATGTAGAGTGTAACATTCAAATTTAATGAATGGGAGACTACCAAACCATCCCAGTGATTCTTATAAGGTTAGAGAATCAGAATAGTCTAGTAAATACATAATACAGTAAAACCTGTCTTGATACCACTGTTATGAGAGACCATAATTTCCATACACAGACTTATTGATTATGTAGGATTATGACCTGTTTTGAGAGACCGTTTCTTTTGGCAGAAGGGGTGGCCTTTGAAAACATGTTCTACTGTACCACAATGCTTTTAAATACCCAAATTTGTAATGATAATATCACATGGCATTTAGAAATTCTTATTATAAATGTAAATTTAGAACTAGTCTTTCTGAAATGTATTATATCAATCTGTGCTTGGTCAAGTTTTGCCATAAAATGATGTCATGACATTACTTGTGGAACTTTAAAATTCAGTACACTTTGGCCAATGTGTTTCCTGTATATATAAATCTTTGTAAGGAATAGCTTAATTGGCTTTGACATTCAGTGAACCATAAACATTTTCAGCACAAAAATAAAGTTCAGCTAAAATATATAATCTCTTCAACCATCAAATTGTCTAAGCAATAAGAATGTAAATGAATAAATGAAACGCTTGTAATTGGTACTATGTCTTTATTTGAATATTTCATAAAAAGAGATGGGAAGCACATATTGGATTATGTTAATTAGGTCAGATAGAGTAATAAAAAGCATATTATCAAGTATATATCCTGGTAATCCAATTATTTTTAAATCTGACATCAGATAAGACAAGTGACTGAAGCTTTAAATATAACAGTAAACACAGACATAAGGTTTTTTGTTTCAAGTTCAAATGCACATATTAATAATTGTGTAAAACTTTGCTCAGGCTCTGTATGTCTTTGAACTCTCCGCAGAGTCTGTTTTGAGTAATTAAGGTATGGTTGCCATCAACAATATCAACGATACCTTCAGACTTGAAATTCAATTCTAACGAGTCATCACCAACATCTACAGTTCCAATTGCAGGAGGAAATTCCTTGAAGTTTCCATTTTGTACCAGAACTTTTGCATTGATATACAACCTGCAGACATAATTATGATCAATGCTTCTGACAGCAGTTTTGCTTGATGAACAATGCAGGGTCTGTATATCAACCTCAAATGTTCCAAGAAACTTTGACTGAGCCGCATGCATGAAAACATTCTGCTCATTCTGAAAAACATAATCACATTGGAGATAATGAAAATCATAATCACACTGCAGATAATAAAAAAACATGCTAAGCAATCATAACTTGATTAAAATGCCTTTCTTGGTATTTTGAAAGAAACTCAAATTCCTACCAATGGAAAACATTATAAAGCTTTTCAGAGAAGCATTTACTGTAGTCAATACATCAATGAATTATAGTCTTCTATAAATGTGCATGAATATTCATGATAAATCTCATCTGACTAGAGTTAGAAGTCCTTCTATAAAAATGCTACCAAGGCTTCATGCAGAAAGGCAATGTAAAATAGTCTGAGAAAGAGACTTTTGCTATTTTTGTCAATGTTGCTGAAAGGTTATATAGCGCAAACGTCACATAGAGCTGAATTCCCTTTGTAAAATGTTAAGTTACTTACAAAAGTACAGTGCACTCGTTAAATATGGACAATCTTAGTCAAAACTTAATATATGTTAGGGACAAACCAGTTAATCTTCAGGGATGGTTGTTGGAGGGGTGGGTGGGAACTAAAAAAATAAGTGAATAGGAATTCCAAAGAGTGTTTGCGTGATTTTAATGCTTTACATATCTTTAATAATTGTTATCATTACGATGTCTGGTGTGTGACAGTTTATAGTGATTTCTATTATTGGGCCATCATACAAAAGACATGTGGCATGCTGTCCCACCCATTTACATTATCCTGACACCAGGCCAATGAATTCTAACACTACTGTCTTAATGCTGGGCAATAGCAATGCAGCTGTTAGTATCATTGTTATAAGTCTTTGGTATAACTCAGCAAGGGTTCAAAACCACAACCTCCCACATCCAAGGCAGATGCTCTAACCACAAGGCCACTGGTTCAGTTGGAACTCCAATGCTAACAAGAATGTTAGCTTGTAACAAAGCATGTCAGATAAATTTGTTGAAAGTTTCATTGTGATTTTGTCACACAGGGGTAATCTCTGTACTAGAACATTAATACAATTTTAATGCATGTGTGTGTGACAAACCGCATAATAACTTTAATAAGTTAACAAGATCAGACTGAAATAAAAGCCACAAATAGATTTTGAAAAATTTGGAACTTGTTTTCATGGCAACCTTATAAATATTTATCAATGTTTATAAAGTTAAAAATATTAGCAAAATATGGTCCACCATTGATGTACAGATGAGTTAAGCTATTGGTGGATGGAACCGATTTTGTATTCCAGACTTTTCAGTGGGTGTGATACTTATAGAGATCAGGTTTGGAAGACTCTTGAGTTCATTGTGACTACTTTCCTTTATAATTACAGAAATCAAATGTAAAGACACTGTATTTACTGATGAAAAAGCATATTACCTTCAAAAATGTGCTCAGACTTTCACAGAAATATGTGACACTGCTGTGACACTGCTGCAGTCCAACTGTTTGTAAAACAGTGTAGTACTCATGACATGATCTGTCCAAAGCAATTCCATTAAATCCAGCACCCCCAATACACTATAAAAAGATAAAGGCACATAAGAGCCAATTTATAATTTTTTTGTTTGTTTGCATACTGACAATGAAATCCACAAAAAGCATATACACAAAGTATTCCATATTAACAATCCTTTATTATCCACTGAATTAGAAAAATAAATATAACACAGGTATTATAAATGCTGCACAAAATCAAATTATGGCAACATGGCAACATGGAAAATGCATGTTAATACTGGTTTTTAATACAATTTTGACAGTCATATTTTTCTGCACATGTTCTCTATATATTCTCAGGAATCAATGACCTACTGATAATCACACACTACCGGTAAGTAGTTATTGAATTAACTACTTGCAGATTGGATTAATTACAGTTCAGTTTTGCTTGCCACACATTTTAGTTTCCAAAAATGCACACCTTGAAAACTGTTATTACAGATTTTAATTGTATACAATTTATTAATAAACTGATGTAAAATGGTCAGTTTGTGTCCATATACATTTGTGACAAAGCTTTCCCAGATTATAAATGTATCCACCAGCAAGTACACCATTAACTCTTATTCATTATTCTGTTTCCAACTAATACATCAATATAAAGGAAAACATTAAAAAAATATAAAAATTTGATCTATATTTTTATTACTTAAATTTCATTATCTGTTATAAATAATTATTCTTCATTACTGGCATTTTTGCTATCAGGTTACAAATAAAAATTATATCATTGATGAAATGTAAAAATGTATAATTCAATGGAATTTGGAGACATGCTAATGGCTCAACCCATGAAAAGAGGTGTGCAGCATGTTCACATCAAGTATACAATATAATATACATGTACTGATCCTAAATTGTCTAGTTCAAACTGTTTTAATGTATAGACCATTTTAAACAAGAGAGTTTGCAATGTATATGTGCAAAAGAGAATTTAATATGCTTTTGTTAATTACCTTTATACATGTTTCATCACTACTAAGTCCACATTCTTCAACTGTTCCAAACTTGTAATTTATATCTGGATCTGTAAGAAAAGATTTAATAGCATCTTCAAATCTAAACTTATACATACACTATCTGAAACCAACTTCTCTTAAATCACCCTCTCTTAATCTCTTTCATGCATATATTTCATGTGATAAATCAGGAGATTGACTGTTAAAACTAAAATATTGACAATTCTGCAAAGTCCAACTAAAATGAACATGATTTATTTTAAGTCAAATTTAAAACCAAAGACTTCTTTAACCTGACATGCATAACTTTTATATTTTTATGTTTGTCAAAATGTTCCTTGTACAAGTCTGAATTCATAATTAATTGTGTTGTATGGTTACATTTGAGATGAGAAATTTTAATACACTATATTATATTGATGTGAATGACAGATCAAGTTTTTGACAAACACATAATGATGGCAACTGATAATCAATTATAGAATATTTAAATCTTCTAATACTAGTATTAAATTAGTTTTGATTAGTGTTTCTATTTTTGTACATGTGTATCAAAAATTAATTATCTTAACAATGTGAACTTCAAAGGTGATCATGTTCACACAATATTTGGAGGGGGTGTGTGTGACTATCAATATAGGTCTCACCAACTAAGACTGTTATAACCTGACTCTTTGGAATGTACCTAGTCACAGTCAGCAAGTGAACAGCAGCTTGATTCTCTAGTGAACAGTGGTGTAATTAATTTCAGAGATTGGATTCTCAGTCACTACTCAGCAATGAATGAATTTGAATTCTGACTTTTTCTGGCTCACAAAATTGCATATTGGTGTAAAAATATATCATACATCTATATATATGAGATTTGGTCAAAAACTTAATAATATGGTTTGAAAACGTATTCAGCAGAGATTAGAACTGCTGCATACAACCTATCAATAAATAATAACATAATATAATTCTGTCATTATTGCATGTCTGGATAGACATTTTGAATATTTTCTGTCATGGTAAAAATTAATACCATTTCCAGTTAATCTGCAGTTTTAACAGCATTACATATCCATAGAAAAACTGTTTTTGGTCCACAAAATTCAATAACGTTACACAATATTTTTATTTTTATTATATCTCCCTTTCTAGAATCTGGAGAAGAAAAAAAACATTTTGGTAATATTGTCTGGTAAAATATAGAAATATACTTACATTTCACTTTTACATAATTATCAATATCTGTGTCATTAAGATTTATGCAAATCTTTCCTTGTCTGCTGAGAGTCAAAGACCATGTGCTGAAGGAGAGCATATCCTTAGTGTAGATATGACAGCTATCAGACCCTACAAAAAATGAGATATTTTATGTGTCAATTAATAACAGCATTAGGAATGTTCCTTTCTCTTTACAGTACAATTATCATTATTATTATTATTATCATTATTATTATTATTATTATTATTATTATTATTATTATTATTATTATTATTATTATTTTTAGAAGAAGAAGAAAAAATGAATAAAAACATACTTAATACATACCCTTGTCAGTTTCCTGGAAAAAACCTGAACATTTTACTAACATATTGTGGATTTTAAATTAATTAGAAATGTATTTAAGGAGCTGAAACAGCTTATTACAGTGCAAAAAAATGCTGGCTGGTTGTTTGATTGTTGCATTGTTTCCTTATGTATCTATCCTGAACTAATTATTATTATTTACTGAAAATTAAACCTTTCATTGAAATTTCAAAATGAAAGATCATGCTTTCTTTAATTTGCTTCTTTATATGACACAGTATACAGAAACAAATCTTTATTTTAAAATTGTTTCAGGTAGAAATATAGTTCAGTAATTTCTATTTTCTGTGTAAAGGCTTTTTTAATCATGAAGTGTCTCAATTGATATATTTTAAGAAATTCTGTTGTATATAGCATTCATTAAAAACAATATTAACTGTACTTACTCTCTCCTGTCACACCAGCCTCTACTGTTTCATGCCCCTTCTGTTTCATCTTCTTCATGAAAATCATAAACTGATGACATTCTTAAACTGTGTTACTTCCTGGCTCAAGTGTGTGCTGCTACTACTGGCATTTCTAGGTGGGCATACAATATTTAACCTCTCAAAGACATGCCTTAGTCCAATGTCTGTATAGAACTTCTGACTTTTGATCTTGGAGTTGGATCACATGGCTTATTAGTCTGGTCTTTGATATTAATGGCCATGAACAGGAGCTGTTGAAGCTATGCTGATTGGATTATCAGTGATGATTTGTTGGATGATGTCTTGCTTTGTGCAAGATAAACAAATTATATAATACTGAAATGCCCATAGTCAAAGTGCTGATCTCACAATTTGCACAAATTATAACCATGTACAAATCATTGTTTTTAAAATCCTTTAATTATAATGCAACATCAATCTAAAAAATTGTATAGCTTATTCCACTTTCCTTTTCTTAACCAGCAATTGTTATAGACAGTGTAACATCAAGATCTTCCACCCCAACCCCCTAATTATTTATTTCCACCTCCCTTACAACTCATTAGTTTCCCCCTCTAGTTATAACTTCTACTCCCTTGCCTAAATTAATTAATTTCTTTTCAATAATGGACACTTTGGTAATAAGCTGAATGCAACAGGTATATATGTAATGAGTCTGCTAGCAATTAGAAATGGGGTAGATTCAGCTATCACATTCTTTTCCCCATTCAACCAATTCATTTATTTTTATTAATGCGCCCTTTGGTAATACACTTAAAGCATACAAGTGAGATACCACAACATAATGGATCCTTTAACAAATGGGGGGGAGGGCAGATCTATCAAGCTGATTTTCCCCCCACTATTATGAATTAGTTCCGTATACATAATCTATTTAGTATTAAACATATGGAAATACCATGCATGTAACAGGTCATACAATATATTGTGCATGGGGGTACATGATCAATTAGCTGATTATTTCTCCTAACTGCAATTAGTTTCTTTTCCTTTTCCACATTTGATATATAATGCAGGTATATGTTTACTTTACAAAATCTCATATATGGATGATTTCAAATGAACCTTTGCAGTTAAAAGACATTACAATTTCAGACTAATAGATTTTCAACAGTCACTTGCATAGTATAAGACACAACTGTTAAAGAATCTTCCTGGTTCTTCTTAGCAAACTTACAATGCATTAAAATGGGGACCATTCTGATGACCTAAGTAGTTAGAGCATCCACTTGTGATGTGGGAGGTTGTGGGTCAGACCCCAGCTGAGTTATATCAAAGACTTATACAAATGGTGCTAGCATCTGCCTCACTTGGTGCTCACCATTAAGAGGTTAGTTCTGAGAATGGTCGGCCTGGTGCCAGGATAATGTGACTGGGTGGGACATGATGTTACATGTCTGCAGGGCTATGCATGAGTGTTGTACATCACTTTAAACTAAATATAAAAATCCAACACACACACACACACACACACACACACATGATCATTTGCAAGGTTTTGTAAAAAAAATCTAGAGTGAGTGAAAGTGTCCAAGGAAATATTTGATGGGTACCTCAAGAAATAATACTGGGTAACTCTTTTGGAATTGGATCAACAGATACTATACACATACATGTCAGTAGAGATCAATGATGTTGCACTCATAATCTTGGCATCTTCTGCCCACACATTATTTGTTTACTTATTCCTGTCCTGTAAATACTTATTTACATTGTTTTTGTGGTAATTTCTAAGTGATTTAGTAATCATTGTGGAGCACATGTCTGACAATACTGTTTCAAGAAATTTTGAAGCTGTCTTCGCTTGTAGCTTAAAACATACAATTACCTACACCTCATACAATTTGCAGTGGATGAAAGAAGTGAGAAGAGAGAGAGATTAAGCAATAGAGAAAGACTGATATAGGAAGAAGAGCGCAAGACAGATGAGAGCCATAAAAACAGTGGAAGTGAGAGGAACACAAGAGGAAGACAGAAAAGAAAAAGAGGAATACAGAAAAAAGAAACATAAAGACAAAGACGAGAGAGAGAGAGAGAGGAAGAAAGATACAAGAAGATAAATAGAGAAATAAGAAAAAGGGCAGTTTTATTAAGGAAAGAGAGGCGTAAAGAGAGAGAGAGAGAGAGAGAGAGAGGGCGAGAGCAAGAGAGAGAGGGAGTGAGGGTGTCAGGGCTGATTATTTTCCTGCAGGAAGAAAATCACCTGGCTAAATTGTTACCAAGGGAATTGTTAGGAGAGGAGGGGGATTAGGTCTTTTTAAGACTTATGTATAATGAAGACCAGCTTGTCATCCAACATATATAAAATCATGGATATTTTCAGATCTTTTTCAATAAAACCATAATGTTAATGTGCCTAAACTGTCAAATCAAATATGGTTATCCTATTTTTAAAGCACCATTAGTGTCCCATTTTTATAGCATATTAGTACTATTTTTTATCATTCTAAAATGTTGGGTGCAGTCAAATTTGGAGGCATGTCTTATAGTGTTACTTAACCATGGGATATTATGTGACACTGATTGTCCCCTCTATGCAGTATTATATGGTATCAAAAATCATTTCTGCTTCCACACATAAACTGTGCAATATGTTACCAATTAGAAAAATATGTAACCCATCCAAGAATTGGGAAAAACATAATATTCCTTTGAATAATTATGTTGATGATTGGGTTAACCAATCTTATCATAAGCGACTGAGAACAAATTGCAGATGATTAAATAAAAATTAAATGTGTTTAATGTTTCTAAAAACAGAAAATATAAAAGCTGAAATAATGTTCGAATATGAAAAATCTACAACTTTAAAACATATTGTTCTCTTTAGATTACTGTCTTTAAGACATTATTATCTCTCTATCCTATGGGCTTTGATGTAATTAATATAAAGATATTTATAGCAGTGCATAAACTTATCAATGTTTTATTAATTAATACACAATCAAAACCATGCCTATGTATGCCATCTTTTATTGTGCTATTTTATTATCAATGAAATAATTATATGTACTAGAATTTATCATGTATATATATATATATATATATATATTATATATATTATATATATATATATATATATATATATATATATATATATATATATATATATATATATATATATATATATATAGGGGATAAAAAAACAACACAAACGCCGATAAACTTGTGCTTAGAAAAATATTATTATTTTATTGTAAAATTATTATTAATGTGTTTAGTCATATATATATATATGACTAAGATCTACTTTCATTCAGTAGACATTGTTTTTTTGTTTTTGTACTATTTCCCATGCAACGCCAGCAGTTGATCAGATCCAACCCATGACTTCTTCACAGTTAATTATAAATGTTCATAACTTTACAGAGAATAGTGTTAACATTAGTACATAGTATTATATTCTAATTCTGAACTCATTACAGAATATAAGCTATGAGAAAGAGAGAGAGCCGAAGAAAAGTAAATTTATTGTAAGAATTTCCACCTATATACATATATGTACCAATACATATATGCACATTAAGCATTCACTCATTGCAAGTTTTATAAAGTAACTATGGTTGTTACTCATTTGAAAGCAATTCAATTCTGCTATTATTTTAAATGTTATTTTAAATACGTATTTTCCCTTAATAGCAATCTTTGAAAATTAAACAATTACCATTGTAATAAGAGTTTCTGACACTAGGAAGAAATCTAACCTTGCCTTGATAGGTTTATTTTTTCTCCAAGTGGATCCTTTTGAATCTATATTATTTTCTCATCAGAAATAAATTTGAATACATTCATCATAAAAATCAATTAGGACAATTAATGTTCATAAGTTTGAACTGTAATTTTGAACTGAAGTATCTAAAACTATATTGTTGCTGTTTGCATCTACTTTGCGTCTGTGTATAGGCAACTTAAAGTTATTGCTCAATACAATATCTTCTCCCCTTGAATCTGAATGCAAAAGAAATTATATATTGGTAACCCCAATATGATCTAATATATCTCCTGTCATTTAGTAAAATGTGTATCTTGCAATAGATATATTGAGTATTCCTCATTTTCTTCAGGTAATTCATTACATCTCCAACCCATAGCAATATGACAGGATAGATTTTTCACAAGGCAGTTCTTTTATATAAATGTCTACATGGAACTGCACTAGAATATCTTCAGGACTTGTTCAGGCCTTTTTCACCAAAATACCAGTTGGGAATAATATCACATGGAAAACTTCTAGTACCAAAACCAATAACAGAGCAATTCAAAAAGAGTTTTCAATATTCTGGTACAGTTGTATGGAATAAATATTAGAGTACTTAAAACGAGATATCATGAGCATCATGTGTTTATTATAGATGATGATCATACCTATATTTATAGGTATTTCCTTAATGACAGCTTCTGTGTAGACTGTGACAATAATTATTGTTTGTTTTGTTTTGTATGGTTTAACGCCATTTTTAAGCACAATATAGGCTATACATGGCGGCCAGTATTAATGGTAGAGGATTAGAACCCGTAAACCCCCCGGAAAGAACCACCGACCCACGAGGAGCTACCGGCAAGCTTACTCACATAACTACATTAGCCAAATCTTAGACCTGAACACACGCAGACAGAGGTGAGATGGCAGTGATCCGTAACGGACAGCGCTTTAGACCACTCGGCCACTCTGGGCCCCTCACTAATTATTGCTATCTTCATATAATGTGCATTTTCATACTCTCCTTAAGAGGGCCTCAAGGGAGAATAGTCCTTTACTAATGAGCCACCCTCTATAAATAAAGCATTATTATTATTATTATTATTATTATTATTATTATTTTTATTATTATTCATCATAGAGGCAATTCTCAATGAGTCATCCGCTGCCTTTATTATAAATTTTCTTATATCTGATATTGATCATTACATTACTTCTAGGATTTGTTGAGATATTCTATTTGATAGTGAACATTTCATTTTTAAGGCTTATGTTATATATAAAAAGAAAGTTCATATATTGTCATTAAGAGAGAGAAAAATAAATAGAAAGAGCGAAGGTCATTTCTGAAATAAAAAATAACACAAACAATCAAAGGTCATTTAATAAAGTTGATAGAAATAGAAATGCAAAAATATTAAAGAAATAGTAAACCAAATATCCAGTCATTAAATAAGAGTATTTTGCAACTGTCATCCTTGTTGTTTTTACACAAAATTGGGTAACTTATCCTTTTCAGATTTAAGAACTTTGTTCTGTAGAATTTCTTTTTAGTTAAAATATCTTATGTACTTAAAATGATATGGCCTGTTAGTATACTTCATGTTGTTTACTTGATATTAGAGAAAAAGTTTGTTGCTTTTCGGCTTACCAATAGATATTCTTTTCAATGAAATGTCAGCCACATTACACAAAGTAGCTTCTATGCAAACAACTTCACCTAATATACACTACTCTCTCAAAAGTACATAATAACTGGTGAGTGCCTGCTTGAATGTGAAATTCAAATTCATTTGTTTCTTTTTTGTTGTTGCATCATGACATTTACAAATCTTTATACATTTTGACATAGTGAATTGAACTTTGACATTTATTGAACAATTAATGAAAAGTAATTTGTGAAGTTAGTAATTATTCATTAATATGTGTGTTTTATCAGTATATATAATTTATTATGTAGCAACAGATCACTGAAAATGTATGAGAATGTGTGAATGAAAAAAAATGTGAACAAAAGTAAACATATGATAACTGTTCCTTATATTTGTTGGTGTGTTTTGGAAAGGACCAAAATATTAAAATGAAAACTTCTTTTTAACACCGTTTGATAAATTAAAAAAACTTTAGAATTTTGAAATATATAACTGATGAAAATAAGAATATATCATGAAATATGCATCACTATTCCAATTTTCTCAAAACTATGTTAATGGGTCAAACATATTGAGGGAAAAATGTACAATAAGAAAGAATCACATATAAAATCATTTTGGGATTTTACTTCCCACAATTTGCTAAAGACAGACTCTCACAATTTCATTAATTGCACATAAATGCCCAAAAGTTAACTTTGAAAATCATTTGCATTCTGCATGTATTTCTATGCGAGACATTAAATTTATTAACTTGATTTAGTCTACCCACCTAACCTTCATATCTATCTACCTATCTTTTAAATAAGTAAAGATTGAGTATTATAATTTGTATTATGACAGTATAATAATCCACCATTTATTTATTAACTAAGTATCTATTCCATAGTGGCTCTTCAATAACTATTTTGAAGAGACTCAAAAAAGTACTTGGAACACAAGAAATTTAGAACAAAATTTTACTGTTCAAGTTTCATTTTGATTTTCCTTTCATGTAGCCCAGTGCTAACAGTTGGACATGTAACAAGGGTCATCCTGATTATCACCATCTCTAATTCAAATTTCACAGCTAAAATCATTTGGGAGAGCATGGTTAATTACACATTTGAATAATCTAATCATGATGGCAAGCCTTTGATGATGCCCTATGGACCACTTGCTTGTAGTTAACAGTCTCTGACCAAAGTTATGGATCGTAGATTATTTCATTATTTGGATTTGGTTTAGCTGAAAATTTCTACAATTTTTAAAATATAACTTTATATGCATGTCACAACAAAGTCAAGATATTAAAAGGGATTTTCATATATCCATATGATCGGACAAAGCAGTACACTGACATCATAATTCATCAAATTTGAGCACAAGGGAAAAGATTAAATGTACAGATCTTGGTGCAAATTTTGTATGCACATAACATTCACTACAATTCTCATTGGCTAATTTTTTGGTAGCTGAATGAGTAAATAAACAAACTAACTGAATCTTGATTGAACAATATTTGAAAGGACTGTAGATGTATATTTTAATAATCTTGACATGTAAATTCATGGAACAAATGTAATTTTAAAGTGGGTTTGATAATGGTATGAACTATATGTTAATAATCTACTTATCAAATGCATCATAGGCTTATTTTAATATTTACATGACAAGAAAATAAATTATCCTGTATGATAATTAGGCATTATGAAATTACCAGTAGAAGCACATGTAGCAATCAGATCAAATGGTTGAAACATTACTTTGAAAAGTGTGTACAATCTGTAGTTAACTTCAACACCTATTAGAGAAATATGTTATTATGTTTACACCCATGGCTGAGTATCCACTGCACTACTGTCTTCAATGCAATGTGTTGATAAATATTGATTGCAGATAAATTATAAAATTAATTCCTTTTATAAATACACGTGTGACTTTATTTTTTTTCTCAACTGCTCATCTCAACTATAACAATGCGAACACTATAAACTCAACATTGATATGGGTTGTGAAAAAAATTAGGTTGAATTGTTCATATCATATAAACACCAGAACTTTATAACAGGGCACCTTGCAAGTATATAAACAATACAAGGCCCGAAGCTTTTTCACATCTGGCAAGATAGGTTGCTTGCTTTCTAGGTTAAGACTTGAACCAAAAAACGGCTGTGTTGTGAATGACATATACATGCTTTTTACATTGAATTAATATATCATGGTCTGTTGTGTCAAATGCTGAAGACAAATCATGGAGTGTGTGGAATGTAATCTTTCCCCTATCCAAAGCAGAGAGAATGCCATTAACTACTTTCAGAAGTGTAATTTCAGTACTGTGGCAGGGGAGATATGCAGACTGTACATTGCTATAAAGACTGTTTGAATTCAGATGAGATACATGCTGGGTCAGAACAACTTTTTCTAAGATTTTTTATATGAACGGGAGATTAGAAACTGGTCAGTAGTTCTTTAAAGCATTAAAGTTGAATGTTAGTTTCTTCAGCAGAAGGTTTTATACTGGCAGTTTTGAAAAATAATGGGAATTCCTCTGATGAGAGAGAGGTTTTAATAACATCAGTTAGTAAAGGCAATATTGGATCGAAGCACTCAAACAGCAGTGATGTTGGAATTAGATCAAGTTCACATGACTTTGGTGCACTCATCGTCACAACTATCAGAAATTAATCCATGTGCTGCTAATTGTTGTCGCTGAAATACTGTAGTGGGATAATTTGGCTAAATGGACTATGTTTGTGACATTCTTCTTGGCAGCTTCATAGATTAGCTTATGAAAGTGAGTCTGTTGGAAAGTCAAAGCCTCTCCACTTCACAGTGGTCTTTTTTAATGGTGCAAAGTTGGTCCCTAACACTGTTATACCATGGAGAACACTTTTGAATTGATACTCTGCACTTGATGGCTGAGATGTTTTCAAGCAATGAACAAAGGCAGTTATCAAGTTCTTCTATTGTAGGAGGTAAGCAAGTTGTTAGGTTCGCTTGGATGTCATGCATTAGTTTGGTTCTATTTATCATATCGAGGTGTCTTTTAATAGCAAGTAAAGGTGAAGGAACTGATACATTCAGATAGCATATAATGCAGTAGTTAGCTGATGCAAGTTCGTGGGATACAAGGATGGACCATAGAATATTATAATCAGGTCTATGAAGACTTCAGTCTAAAATGTGACCATGTTTATTGGTGGGTTGGTTAACTGTTTAAGGTTGAAAACATTAATGGAAATAGGATCATGCTATTGTTATCTGTGTTGCCTCCAAAGCTAAAGAGCAGCACATATATTTTATTGTCTAGCAGCAGTTGTGTAAATTACATGATTACTAGTATTTTCATTTTTTTCAGTTTTGCTTATTTATAAAAAGACATCATGTCCAAGTTTTGAATGGGCTGTAATGAAACAAATTCTGGAATAGTAAAACTATACTATTAAGATAATACTTGATCTACATTATTGTGATTACTATACAATATCTGAGGATATTCCATCCGTGATAACTTAATTGATGATTAGTTTAATGTTATTCTCAGTGATAATTTCCCACATATATTCATGAACTTAGTAGCATTTATCTAAATTAATCATGAAAGACTCACAATACACAAATTTGATGGAAATAATTGGAATATGGTACATCTCTGTGTGTCTGGCTGGCTAGGATTAGTTGATAGTGGATGCAATAATTTACTTTACAAAATATTTAGAAAGCTGATCCGTTTTTCAAATGAAAAAAGTAGAGACTTAAAATAAGGTTACTGAAATCTGCACCAGATTCTTTGGTGCAATATTGAAAACATTTCAAACACTTGGAATGACAGAAAATGCCATAACATTTGGCTTTTCAGTCTACACAGAAGCTGTCATTAAGGATATGCCTATAAATATAGGTATGATCATCAGCATTTAAACATCTAACATTATTGAATTTGTATTATCATGGAGTTTGCATACTCTACTATGATAGCTGGACAAGTAACACAATTCATAAAACCAAGTGACTTATTTTTGAGTCAGTGTATGGCTCTCTCCAGGCCATGCTCTTGGTGTAAAATTCCTTTGATCATGACAGGCTTTCATTGATCTTGCTGAGTGCTTAAAAGCTGCCTGCTGGGCATGTAATAGCCTTGATAGAGGCAGAACTGGTAGAAGGCATTCAACCAGTTACTGGAGTATAAATAAGGTTAGTTTTCTTGCTACCAGAGAAGTTCAACTGAAATGTCCAAAGTGTGAAGAGATGGACAAGGACTTGTACAGAAAACTTCTTGGAAATGAGTTCAACAAAGGTGTGTATAGATTTAAATTGCTAATTTGTAAACATTCTATAGGTTAATAAAACAAACAGAATATAAACAATAGTACATAGTTATATTATGTTAAATTATCTATTAGTATTAGACACTTTTATTAAACTATTCAGGGATTTTTATTCCATTCAGTAAGCATAGCCCACATCTTATCAGAGCATACTCAGTATGAATTAGATTTGGCATAGTTTTGTAAATTTATGTTGTGAAGTTGACCCTATGAGCATGTATTACATTTTATCAAATTTAAGTGTAAACTTTTCTAAAGATATTTTTAGCATTACATGTAAAATATTTCAGACCAGTAGATTTACATATTTTGACTAAAGATATTCACTCCTAAACCAGTAGATTTTATTTTGTCTTCATAAACATTATGTTGCAAGTACTGAAATGTTTTTTTCCCGCTGTAATATTTTCTCTCTGCATACTATAATATAACAGCAAGTTTTGAACATAAATCAGATTCAGATTCTGATGGAAAATGCTATAACAAAAGGGAATAATTTAATTTTCAGTTCACTGCAAAGATTTAAAAAAAAATTTAATAGTATTTTTAGTTTCCATCACAAGATTCCTGCCTGGTGACCACTGATGGAATTCATTTTGATTATTGAGCCTAACACTTACTGGCTATCAACAGTTCTCTGGTACAGATTTCTACTTGAATAATTACTATGTATTTCTTTTAAAATAATAGAGAATATACTCTTGATATCAGTATTTTTATAAGTAAAATGCTATTGGCATAAATGCATTCAAATATTTAATTATCATCAGCAGTAGGAAAAGAAAACTCAGAATGATAGTTGCGTAACTTTTAAAAGGTATGTTAGGTGAATTAAAGACTGCAGCAAAAACTAACAGGTTGAGACTTAAATTTTTTATCTTGCAGATATCGGTCTCCCAGCAACAAGATTTGTTCAGAAACGGTTGTCATCTTGTATGTCTAATATAGGTAAATTACAATTTGTATTTGTTACACAGCAAGAACAGCAACTACTACTACAACTACTACTACTACAGTAATTGCCACTTAGATTACAAACTTAAAGCATAGAAATAAAGCACTGAAATGGTAGAGTGAAACATATTTTCATTTCAGGCATGCATTATTCACCTACTCCACCAAAATAACTTTGAGGCTAATTAGTTATGGATGTTTATATGCTTAATTATTTAAGTGCCCTGATTTTACTGCATTAAAATCATTTTAGTATCATTACTTAATTCTTCTAATTTTATTTGACTTTTTCAGTAAATCTTCTTTGAATCTTAATAAAGCTCTGTAGCTTAATTATATTAAAAGAAACACAGAAAGATACAAATTATTAAGCAGTTTAAATGTATGCATTAGTATGAAAACATCACAAAATTACTAGCATCATCATATGCATAACATTAATGTTTGTTTTAAAATCTGTCTGCATATTAATATCTTAAGACAATTTCAAATGCCATATGTTGCAGATTTCAATGTGAAAAGAAGAAGAGCTGCATTAGATTTAACTTTCATTGAAAAGGAAAAATCTGTGGCATGTGGGTGCAATAGTCATTGCAATGACAACTTTACAATGGAGGACATTTTAGTCTGGCGACAAAAATTGCACATACTACCTGAAGGACCTAAACGGATGACAGTACTCATTAGCATCATCCGAGAATGTGCAGTGACATATAAACATACAAAAACACAGACTTTCAAGGTCAATGACAAGACTGTATGCAGGTATGTATGGAATATAAAGTCATATTTGTTATTTTCAGACACCTTCCTTGTACACAACAAGATTAGTGTTTTCATTGAAACTGTCATATCCATCAGCACCATTACAAAAACACCATAAATCTGACAAATTTAAATCTGAAGGAATGTTATATGCATCAGAAATCAGATAAAAAGAGTTGTACACAATTTAAGCCATATTTAAATGTTAAATCAGTCCTTTAACATTTGAAACTTAGTTTATATCAACATCTAGTTGTCATAGATGCTCATCAGATTTTGGACAAATATAAATAAACATGTATGATTTTCGGTATGTGTTTATGACCAGACCATTTTTAATACAATTCAAATCAATTTTAAAAATATGAATTTACTTGAGTGGGGAAGGGAGATGTAGAACACTTATTTTTATGGATATGTAGATGGCCAAATTATATATATATATATATATATATATATATATATATATATATATATATATATATATATATATATATATAGTGTTCTTTTAAAGATTTTAATTATTACTTAGTCATCTGGACAAACTGAAGAGTACATTTTCCAAACAAATATCTGTTCTCTGTTCTCATGAAACACTACAGTCAAATGTAATGGGCAATTGTTCCAAAATAAACATGGTTTAGTACCTAAACATTTATCTCTGAAAGACATACATTGTTTTATGGATATTTTATAAGAAGCAAATAAATAGTTTGTTCAACTTCTCCTTTTAAATGAAATGTCATGTTAAACTTGAAAATACCAGTTATAAAAGCACCTGAGTGAATAGTTCAAAATATTTCCACTGAAGACTGTTACATTGAAACAATTATGTAATATTGATACAATACAGATACAATGAGTTAATGTTTCAAATAATATGTGCCAGTAAACTTCTAATGGTTTATGATGAGTTAGAAAGTTGATTTAGCAAGAATTAATGAAAATTGAATGTGCAACTCTCAATTATATCTCACAGAATTATGATACCTATTATGATATTTAAAAAGAAAAATCTGAGTGTTAATTTTCCAACTAAATTGCAATGAAATTTGAACATTATTTATAATTTTTTATATTAATTTCTTCTATTATGACAGTAAAACAATCATTCAAAAGACTTGCTTAGTTTAGTTTAAAATAAATAAAATTCATTTAAAAATTACTGATCCAAATTTTTCAGGTATACATAACCCAACAAGTCTCAGGCAGGCATTGAGCTGAATGAGCAGATAGAAGAAGATATGATGTTGGGAAACATGTTTTGTACCTTGCAGATGCAACTATCGGTCAGGTCATGGAAGTTGCGCCTGCTGAGATTACAATTAGATTATACAGAACAAAGCAATTTAAGGCGTCACTGACATCATGTAAACAGCTGACAATATCAGTCAGCAATATTTTACCAGGGGAATTTGAATTTCCTGCTTCAAGAAAATTGACGATAGGCATAAAAAGACTTATTGAAAAGAGATCTTTTATGTTAAAGTAAAAGTTGTTACAATGTACACCATTTCAGTCATATGTTCTTTAATAATAAAATTTGTTATATTTTTAAACATTTGTTTTAATAGTTTGGTTTTCTCTAGATTTTGTACACATCCATCTTCCTGTTGGTCCATCTCTCTGTTAAATACTTGATAAAGTTTGTAGGTTTTACAATTTTTGCCGAAATACTAGTTTGATTAAATCAATTTCAATGACGAAAATCATTGGTGTGATAAAAATACAGTCATTTCATTCACTGATTTATTTCTAACCCAACTCTAACAAGTAAGGCCCTAGCACTGTCATTGTATGTGGGTTTTATGTTTAATGTACATTATGTACTAACACTGTGCCATGTTAGAGTAACATGATCAGAACACACATCTCAATAAAGCAAACCTCCCCACTGCTCTGTACCATACAATGACTGCTACATTTCACTGATGGACTCCAGTCCAGTATTACCTATCTGGCCTCTCCCATGTGTACAAACCAGCAAGATACTTATGATCTTCTTCTGGCAATCATATACTCATTATTCCCACTATGAAAATGAAGTCATATGTACAACATTCATTTGCATACCAGGGCCCAACAACTTGGAATGAATTGCTAAATGAAATTAGACACAAAGACACTGTAATCCCTTTTAAGAGTCTCTTAAAACTCTGAAAAACATGTCAACTGCAAAAGCAAACTTAAAGACTTAATGTTGTTTCCTACCTTAAATATTTTCAGCATGTTTTTTTTTGTTTTATAGTTTCATGTGTTTTTTTTGTAGTCAAATCATTATAGATGTTGTAAAATGCTTAGAGCTTCTAAAGATTAGGTGCTATACAAAGTCCTCATTATTATTATTATTATTATTATTATTATTATTATTATTATTTATACTATGGGTGAGTCTATTTCCCACCAACATCACTATTATGTACATAGAAAAACCACTTGTTAAATCCATGTGAAAGGCAAATGTGTAGCATTCATTTAGCCAAGATTTGGTTTCAACCAAAGAGTGTGAAGAACAGCTTTGTAGGAATTAGCCAAATTGGGTTAAAAGGACATTAGTTGTGTACCAGCCTTACTGAATATGGCAACAGGAATCCTTAGCCAAATTTTGGCTAAGCATTCATTTAGCCAAGATTTGGTTTCAGCCTAAGAGTGTGAAGAACAGCTTTGTAGGAATTAGCCAAATTGGGCTAAAAGGACATTAGTTGTGTACCAGCCTCACTGAGTATGGCAACAGGAATCCTTAGCCAAATTTTGGCTAAGAATTCATTTAGCCAAGATTTGGTTTCAACTTAAGAGTGTGAAGAACAGCTTTGTAGGAATTAGCCAAACTGGGCTAAAAGGACATTAGCTGTGTACCAGCCTCACTGAGTATGGCAACAGGAATCCTTAGCCAAATTTTGGCTAATTTAAAACCTGCCTAGCTCCTTCCACAGACAGTAAAGCCATTGAATAGTTATGTACTATATATTGATCAAAAGCTCTTCAAAGATTCTCATTATGTGCCTTTTCTGCTTTGGGTTAAGAGATTTTAGCCCATAGCAGAGGCCTGATTTGAGTAAATGGAAAAGCTCAAGTGAAATCGGAAGCTGTTGTAGGTATCTTTCTGGTGTGTAAACATGGGTGAGGCCAGATAGGTATGTTAGACTGGAGTCCATCTGTAACAGGTAGCACAGTACAAATGTTGTGTTTGTTTCTGGATCAAATTGATAACCAGTGCAGCGGGGAGGTGTGCTCTTATCGTGGTACTCTCAGAAGGAACCGAGCAGCTGTGTTGTGATCTTATTTAAATATTTAGAGTAGATATTCAGACAAATTAGACAGAACTGAGTTACAATAGTCCAGTCTTGAAAGTGCTAATTAACACAAGTATTTCAGCTCAAGATATGCAACCATACATATGTTAATGACATGTCAATGCATTGTGAAAGCACTGTCCTAAGTAACACCTAGGTTTCGTACAAACTGTGTGAATTTAGTTATCCAAAAAGTGATGTGTGTGTGTGTGTGTGTGTGTGTGTGTGTGTGTGTGTGTGTGTGTGTGTGATTAGAATATATATCAGAAAACTACCAACGCCAATAATTATGTGCAATTAGTTATTCATTTACTGTATGCTTCTTCAGAAACAAAATGTTTTAAAGGAAAGGAATGTCGTCTTTATATTTTAAAATAATTACGTCATTTACGTAACGTAATAAATGGTATGCATCATCATAACAATTGTATATATATAGAGAGGATCTCCAGTGGATAACGATTTAATATTGAATTTGTGAAACGAGTTGAAAAATGTGTAGCTTTTGAAAGCCTTGGCAATAAAGGCTGGACATAGTTCAACGAGCTTTATGAATTTAATATTAAATCAATACTCATTTGAGATTATTTTTATCCCATAGTTTTTATTTCAGTAGCAATGATTTAGATAGAAAAAAGAAGGTGCACCTTTCATTTGTTGTGCATAAATATAGTAACGAACAAAGATGAATTAGTAAAAACAGATGGTACATTTAACAAACTAGAAATAAAAAAAAGCTTCCATCCGAAAAAAATCAGAATATTTTATCAAGACAGAATCATTTTTCAAAACAGAATGATAAATGCAGTGTGATGCCACATTGTTTGATACAGTAAATAATAGGCCTACAGTACATGTTTAACCTAAAATGTCACTTTCAGAACTAACCATTGCATTTATTGATACTAATTTTACGTGGAAATATGATTACTGGATACAGAAATTCTCGCATGTTCTGCAATGCATTTGTGACCGGATATTTGCAGTATTTGACTGGAGCAATAGACTGTAGAGAAGACGTAAACAAATTTTGTTTAGAGTGTCGGATTTGCATCTCATCTCGATATATATATATATATATATATATATATATATATATATATATATATATATATATATATATATATATATATATATATATATAACCGGGATCAATGTATGTCTCTCGTGCTAAGAATAAGCGTGATCAATGTTTCCACTGATAAACATGGACGAGAAAAATGTATTTATCCACTCCAACAAGAGGCGAGACGATCAAATCACTTTTCAGTCAACGTTGATGCTGTCATAGACGTACAAATCTGGAAGAGCGACATTTAAAAGACGTAACAGCAGCTAACTTACCCTTTAGTAAAGAGCCTGAGGCCTGGTTCGTTTTAGTTCACTGAAGACATACAGTAAAGGGAGTCCACTGAACAGTTTTTCAGTACCTGAGTACTACATACGGGGTCTTGTTACGAGAATAATCGAGAGCTGCAAAATGAACAAGAAGACGAAACATTCAGATGAATGCTTGGCTTCTATGGAAAATATGTGTTCGCGTTTAAAGCCATATTAAACGTCATGCACTAACGTAATGAACATTGTACATATATTGCCTTTGTTGGAGAAATATAAATATTGTGTTTGCCTAAGGCAATGTGCCCGTGGTATACGATTAATCCAATCAAAACAGGAATAAGAGTTTTGATAGTCGCTGAGGAAGACACCATTAAAATACTAACCTTATAATGCACTTGGATTCTTGCTCAAATTTTTGGGTATAAAGATTGTGGTATGGAGCCATGCTCTAAAACACTGCAAAACTCCAACCGCACGCCCCTCTACCCCCCACCACTCATATGCAGGCGCATTTGCAACTGTAGCAACGCTGAGAGTGACGAGATAAACATTGACATCAGCAGTAACCACGAGGTTTTCCAGGATATTCAAAAAGCCCAACACTTGTTCAAATACAAACGACCAATCAACTACAAAACAAAACCAGGACACAACTGGGATATACAGCACACAAGTGCAAAGTAGCGATTTAACTGCAATGTTGGGGGAGGCAAGGGCATCGAAGGAGAGGATTTTGCCACCCCCAGGAAAACATCAAAATCTGGACCCGTTGAATTTGAGGACCACATCCTTAATAGCAACCCTCTCTACCTCATTGATAGGAAGGGAGAGAAAATAATCTCGTACGACACGAATGTTGAACCAAGACCAGAGGAGGGACCGATAGACTTTTCTGGGATAAAACATCTAACAGCAACACCAGAAACAACAAAAAAAGAAATACACTCCCTACTCACAGAGCTCATCTCCAAAAGGGGTTTGAGAACACTAGAGAAAAAGGGTAATAAAACAAAACCCACCGTGTTATGGCAACAATTTCGACCCAAAAGAAACAACAAAAACAAACAAAATATAATGAAACTGTGGTAAGCAACGAAAATGAGCTCTACTAGTATATAAATATTCATTATTCTTTTAAAAACAAATATGAAAACTAACCAATAATAGTGATGCAGCAGCCTGGTGAAAAACAGAATATCTATGATAAGATTATGGCAGAGAAACTAGCCAAGGGAGCGACCTCTGATGTATTAATGTAATGACTCAAAAACGGATTTACTCCATATACGTAATAGCAATTGAAATTCCCAGTCATATAATTGACAACAACCAATCCATTGAAAGCATTCAAATCCAAAATTTGAAAATAGAATTTAAAATGATCCAGCACTGACTTCATAAGAGATGCTAATTCCTTCCAACATTTTGAAGAAAAGAGTTGTATAGATTTCGTAAAGCTTCAAGGTCAAAGAGTAATCATAACAAAACAGTAATATACAAAATAGGCAACTGGCTGGGTAATCAACCTGGTCTACCACCGCACCTAGTGCGTGATTGATCGAGTCAAAGCATCAGGATTTTCACGGAGGAAAATGCAATTGCAGAAACATATTTTCAACTTATTAAAAAGATTTAAGAACACGCAAATATCTTAGCTCTAACGCCATTATTGATAATGTGACGGGCACAAGTGGCCAAAACATCAAACATACTTTTACTCCAACTTAAATTATTAAAACAAAATTTTAAATACATTAGGTAAAAAGATAATAAATTTTATAAGGGGAAATAAAGAAAAACGAAGGGCTGGGCCATCCAACTCATATACTTTAAAAATGCGAAAATATATTAAATCGATTTAAGAAGATAATGTCAGAACCATTTATACCATGGGAAGATTTATACATATATACATATATACATATATACATATATACATATAAATACGTACACATACTGGTATGGCAACTCTATGAGAATCAGACCATATATATATATATATATATATATATATATATATATATATATATATATATATATATATATATATATATATATATAGCGACATGGGGGGGTGTTCTGTCCTGCACGTGTTGCAGCCTCAACTTCATGTCTCACCTAGTGGAACTATTCAAAAACCTCCCGGAAGTAGAAAGGATATTACTTTTGATATTAAAATGAAAATACAAATACCTGAAAGAATATGAAAATATACCAGAGGGGCTGGAGATGGGGAGTGTGCTTCTGTTTACTGCCCATATAGGTTTGTGTACCCGAAAGTGCGGACTGGAGCCTCAGTTTCAACTCTCAACAGAGTAAAAGTTAATTCTTTCCCATACATAAAAACTCCCCAGCCCCTGAGAATTTTCATTATATCTTGTATGTTAACAAATCATGGATTTTAATACCTAAACTTTTTTCCAACAATTTTACATCTTCATGAACTTATCAACAATATAAATGAACTAGGGAACTGCTCATATAAAGGAGAACTAACGATCTAATCTTCTAAAATAAATTTTTGTTCTCTCATAATATTGTATTCCTAGACAGAGCTAAGTGATATAAGGGCCTTCCATGTATGTGAAATATAACGCTATGTTACATGGAGCCAACAAAGTGGAATGGCATGCGGAAATGCATCAGAAAAATCCCACATGGCGGAAATCGACAAATATAACACTTACACGGGGACTAACCAATGGAATGACAAGACAACAAAGAGTTGCCCCTACTAAAAATTGGGACTAACATTAAACAAAAACACTTTCAGGAGGTTGATAGATTTAAACGAGAGATGAGAAGGTAAAACCCCGCAAATAAGGGACACACAAAGGAAATATTAAAAATGAAGCTCCATAATCGGGCTTAACCTCTCTCAGTAACAAGATTTAACGCGAAAAAGACACGCTATGATTACTCACATGTACTCAAATTCAAACTTTCTACATAAAAATAAAGTAAAAGAAATGTAACCAAACATTTTGTACAAATTATAAGTCCAAATGATTCATATGATTGGACAAACGTGATATAATTTGACTGAGTCTGCCGTCTCTACCTCTAAATCAATAACATACACACGATATAGAAAAACATATAGCATTCACTGGACTTTGGAGATGTTTGGCACAGATCACCAAAAAAAAAGACAAAAGGAAATGGAAGGAACTCCGATACTAAGGACAAAACCCACAATCGGATGAAAAGCTTTTTATAAAACACTAGGAACAATAAAATAAAATTTTCATCGAAATTATTTTATACAATAATACAAACAAATACACCTTCAGGGATAACATATACACATAAAAAACCTTTTCTTTTTTTAAAATTTGTTTGGGGGCATTAATAATGGCATCTGTCTGCTGTCCCCCAAAAATAAAAAAGCTATATACAGTAGACATTTATCTTTATTTCACAATCAATGTTATCTACCCTTTTTGAAAGACTGACACCTCTGAAAGTTGAAACACAAGTTCAATTTATTTTAGAGAGATGCCTCAATCTGAATAAGATCATATATATACTGTCTTAAATGAGGATCTGACATCGACCATTTAGGTTTCATGTTCCAGTGACTATGTTATTACCATAATCGCTAATTGTATCAGCCAGTCAGATGAAATATGATATCTTCACGTCAGGATACTGATCACTATAGGTGAAGAGCATCAATGTGTGCATATCGATTTGATTTTTTTTCTCCAATTTCTGAAAGCTGCATTTCCACTAGTTAGCTCAAAGGTCACTAGAAATTGGTCTCTTAGCGATTCTTGTCAGGTCTTCTTTCAGGACATTGGAGATCTGAATGTAATATTATCTATGTTGAAATATATTTAGCTGATGCAGATCAAGATGAACACGGTTAAAGCGATGTGGTTGCGAGCAAAACGTTCGTTTCATGAATTGGAGTGTATATTTTACAGTAAATGGTTGTAACAGTTAATTTTTCGTTTCCGTTATATTTTAATTTTCGTATAAAATGCGTATCCTTATTGTCAAACCATTGAAGTTTGATTCCAACATCACGACCACGACAACATTCTTTTTAAAAGAAATGTCTTGGACTTCAAATTGTGGATAGTATATATAATTATAGGTTGTCTTTAGCACTGGATTATAGGTAAATCATTTAAATAATTGTATTATATCGGAAAAAAATTTGCGATACGTATAATTATCTCCAATAACCATGTCTAATCCTGTTTTCATTTCAAATCAATATTAATATAATAGTGGGATGGTTTTTATTGCTAAACAAAACTTGCCTTTGATGAAATTTTATGCCGAACAAGTTTTATATCGTATTGAATTACACATACATATATATCGCAAAGTGTGCTTGTTTTTCTACAAATAAAGATTTCCAATAAAAAGGACACTTCAGAGAACTTTAATAACTAAAGTGTACGTAATTTCCACGATAGCTAAATGTAACATGGATATATTCGGACATTAAGTTACATAAGTTCATGAGCAGAAAATATCAAAAATTATCTGGATCTAGCACATCGTTCTTATCCATTCGATACCATTGCCGATCCAAAAGCGCCTCTGATATTAGCCGATATAATATCCAGTTTTGGATATTATCACTAACTCGACAAGTCGAGGGTTTTCGAATTATATAGTAGCCACAATCATCCCTCCACACACACAAATGAAACATCCTTAATGTATGAATAAAAGAGTTTTTATATGGCAAGATAACGTTCTAATGTGGACTACTTCAGTGTCGACATTGAGGTATCTCCTCTCTCAAGTTTGAATCTTTTTAATAAAACATCTTCATTATGAATATAACGTTTTACAATTCATGACGTGACCACCATTGCATTTTCATATATTTCGAGCACATGTATATGATGTTATTAATAGATATAAATATAGATGATGTAGCTATACAACCGATAATATGAAGGCAATACGAAAAGACCGAATGCGTGGTGCTTTGTGGCAAATGTTTTCTCGGACCAGTAGTGATTGAAGATGTAATATGTGAAATAGTAGTCACACTCGATGGCGGCACAGTGGAGATCATCACAAATTGTATTGGTTGATGTATGTTTGAAGTGGTAGTCACACTCGATTACGGCACAGTGGAGATCATCACAAATTGTATGGGTTGATGTATGTTTGAAGTGGTAGTCACACTCGATGGCGACACAGTGGAGATCATCACAAATTGTATGGGTTGATGTATGTTTGAAGTGGTAGTCACACTCGATGGCGGCACAGTGGAGATCATCACAAATTGTATGGGTTGATGTATGTTTGAAGTGGTAGTCACTCTCGATGGCGGCACAGTGGAGATCATCACAAATTGTATGGGTTGATGTATGTTTGAAGTGGTAGTCACACTCGATGGCGGCACAGTGGAGATCATCACAAATTGTATGGGTTGATGTATGTTTGAAGTGGTAGTCAGTTCAACTGTTGCTTGCTTTTGAGCTCCTACGGCCAAGATAAAGAGAAAACAGAAAATATTTATACTAGCAAAAATTAACATGATGCGCTATTTCTGAGATTTCGATCAAAATGCTTCATAAATTATCAAAATATTCAATGAAAATAGCGCTTACGTGTGTCTACTACTGGCCGATATGTTAAGTGTGGAAACATTTTAAACAAGTACTTTAGGAATAAATGATTATGTTCACTGGAATTAATCCAAGTGTGACAGGTTGCTGAACTGTTTCTAGTTCTTAATGGTCTTCATTTGTATATCTGGCTTAAGACTGCGCTATTTGTTCTGGTCATTTTCAGAAAGAATGTGACCTTGGCATAGTCCTTTTCACTGTCCTAATTAGATATATGCTTACCACACTGCCTTCAAAAAGTCTCTTCCCAGACATTGGTTTTTGCCGATGTGCACATGCACGCAGTGTGTGACAGTTGGATCCTGAAAACCAATACTGCCCTGAAATAATTCCATATGATCCGCCACCATTGCTACCAACATTTCTGGATGATCCAAGACCAACCGTCTTGCTCTAAGAAGCTTGTTTTGGCATTTGAGTCTGGGTAACAGAGTTTGTGGGTTGTGAATTAATTTTATTCCTGACAGTTTGCGCCTCTGGTTGAGTCTGTTTGGGTATGGTCACGACTGGTTGAGTTAATTGCGATTGTGCATACTTAGTCGTTCTTATACGAGACGTTTTCTTCATTTTAAAACTACCTCAAGGTTTTGGCTGTCTAGTATTATGTGGTTTTGTATTCCAACCTAGTCGGAAATTGTTCGGCAGAGGCTTAGTCGTTCCATCTGTCCTAAAATTAATAGGCCTGTTTGTTCCACCATTCCGTGAATTGTTTGGCTTCGACATCACATCTGGATGATGTTTATTATGTTTAGTTGTCCCACCAGGTCGATGATTATAATGTTCTTAATATCTCTCTCATCTAGAGAATTCCCATCATTTTTCAAAACTGCCATCGTAAAGCCTCTGCTGAAGAAACCATCCATAACGATTTAAAGAACATCTGCCCAGTTTCTAATGTCCCTTTCATATCACAAATCTTAGAAACAGTGTGTTCTAACCCATGTATCTACTTTGAATTCAAACAGTATTTTAGCATTGAGCAGTCTACATATCACCCTTGCCATTGTACTGAAACTACTCTTAAGAAAGTATTTAATGATATTCTCTCTGCTTTAGATAGCGACAAGATTATATCCTAAACCTCCTTGATTCGTCTGAAGTATTTGACACAGTAGAAAATGCTATACTACTTCACCGTCTGTAGCATGTTTTACAGCCTTAGAGTGGTTCAAGTTCTGCTTAGTCAAAAGGGTACAAATTGTATCTGCAAATGGAATACACTCCGGCCCAGTTAATCTCTGTTGTGGTGTTCTGGCGTCTGTTCTTGAACCTGTACTTTTCATTCTATACACTAAGCCGCTAAGTATGTGTCATATATCATCACTCAGAGTGTTACCCAAATATACATATCTATCTACCCAAATAAAGTCGATGCTATCATCCAAGAAATAAAGAGATGCATTTCTGATGTGAAATCATGAATGACATACATGTCATATAAAAAGCTGCAGATGAATGATGATAAGACTGAGACCATTCTGATCACGAAGATTTTTTCATTCACATCCTTTACCTCAGACAATAAATATAAGCAATACCAAGATTAAATTCACACAGTCAGTACTGAACCTAGATGTTACTCTAGACAATACACTCATATTGCACCAACATGTCATGACCATATGCAAGGCTGTTTATCTTGAGCTGAGACGCATCAGCTCCATTCGCAAATATCTTTCCGTTGATGCCACTAAAACATATATGTGTTCATTATTACTTTAAATTGTCAGTCAATTTCGTTTGGTCCGCCTCATGATCTACTCCAGAAGCGTCAAAAGGTTCAAAATACAGCTGCTCGTATCATCGTTCGAGTAACACGATCAGAGCACCCCTCTTCGTTCAATGTGCACTATACTAGTTATCAAATCGATCGATAATCAAACACAATTTTTTTTCTCTCTGCGCGTTGTATCCAACTGCTCCAATTACGGTCTCGTCATTAATAGCGTAATATTAGTAAGTATTATTCATTAATCGGACCTCAATGTAATGTTGAAATTAATAATAAGTGGGAAAATTTTCAGATCTTAGATGTCCATGCTGAGAGAATTAATTTCCAACAAATGCATGGCAGTCTGCTTGGATATCTTTACGTGTATTCAATAATTTGTTCAGTCTTGTACGGGGAAAATGTTTTTTTTTTAAAACAAACAAATTTTATTGTCATAGAAAAAGTAGTTGCATAGAAATGATGTGTCAATAATGTGATCAGAATAAATTGATCTAATTCATATAATAATTTCGATGCATACGTAAATTATGCAGTTCCACGTTTGTGACTTATAGCGCCTTTGGCAAGCAAGCAAAAATAAAAAGGAAACAAGTATGCAAACTAATTTATTTGAATAGTTGGTGCCATGTGTTGTATTTACGTAGTTTGGTACTGTGGTTGCATGAGTAAAGTGTGAAACCAGGGTTTGTTTTTCATTTAATTCGCTGTCAGATTAATTAGGATATCAATTAACAAACCTCAGTTGTTGGTTAATGACGGGACCATGCTGGCCAGGATGGTTTGATAATAAAGCTGATCATATTTGCAATTGAAAAATTAGAGACAGGAATTTATTAATGCAACGTAAGTCTTTTATAGCCCAGAGTTACAAAACTGATTGATGAAATTTGCACCTGTTTCTTTGGTGCCGAATCGAAAACATTTTAAACATCTAGAAAGGTATTTTTGCAGACTACGTGGATGCTTTTTTAAAACTAAAACAAGAAGCTAGCGGATAGCATTCCTGATATCACACTCCCGAATACCAAGAGATATTCAAAGAAAAATATCGGGAACAGGAAGGCATCACTTTAGACCACATCGAGAAAAACGAAGGAAGGCGATCGTTTGCCAAAGTGATGTTAAATTGCTTGTGGGGTAAAATGGCACAACGACCGTCTTTATCCAAGACGGAGTATTTATCCGAACCTTCCCGCTACTTCCAGATGATTCACGACAAAACCAAATACATGAAACACGTGGAAGTCATTCGTGAGGACTTGATCTTTGTCAATTACGAAAAAGAACTAGACTTTGTAGAAGCCGACAAAGTTGGAAATGTCATTATTGCGGCTTACGTGTGTTGTATTTTGACACAGAAAGTTGCTTCTACATTCACCGACCGAACCAGTGTAAACCTGCCATCGAAGGAGACCGTTTAGGAGCCTGGACCGATGAACATCCCGACGACAAGATTCTATGCTTTGAAAGTGGCGGTCCAGAAAATTACGGCTACGAATACCGAGACCCACAAGGAGAAATGCACACCGAATGTAAAGTGAAAGAATTGACTCTCAATTATTGCACCAGTCGAGTGGTGAACTTTAACGAGTTTCAAGAAGCCTTACAGTATGGACGGGATGAAACGTTTAAAGTGACCACCCTCGAACCGCACAAGATTGTCCGTTTACCCACACACAAAATCGTCAGCCGACCATTCGTAAACGTCTATCAAATCGTGTACAAGAAAAGAGTACGACTTCCCTATCACTTCACTCTACCGTACGGTCTCGTCGATATTGGGCAGCATATAAAAAGGGAACATACATTGTCCAAGACCAATAGTTCATTTGTAACTACAACAAACAAGCGAAAGAAGATGAATCCATTTAAACAGGCATCATTCAAATTTGGGGATTCTCAAGTGGAGTTCGATGTTAAACTTTGCGATTGCAGTGATGCCAGACGCTGCGACCTTAGCGATTCATCAGAACATCGTGGGAACTTTGCTATGACAATTACCCTTATATCTACCATGGAAAGTGATGCTGTACGTGTTAAACGTGAGGGATGCGAAAGCAGTGCCACAGGATATCGTGGAATCATAGGAATTTCACCGTACCTGCATCGAGCTAAAGTTAGGAGAGTCGAATATTCGTTCCCTACGAGCTTGCCTGAATACTGTCACTTTAAAAGTCGATTCCAAAGCTTCAAAGATAAATGGTAAAATATCTGCCTGGACCAACTCCTGATAAATTAGCCAGGGCCGGATTTTTCTACTTGGGCGAAGGGGATTAAGTCAAGTGATTCAGTTGTGCTGTGTCCATTTACGAGTGGGAACAGAAAGATTCCGCTTATCTCGAACATGCTCCAAAGTCTCCGAATTGTCAATACCTACCTTTAGTGGGACCTAGTGATTGAAAGTGACAATACTGTACCATGTCGTTTAACAAACCAGTTTGGCTTGGAGACAAACTTAGTCCAGTATAGAAACCCTCTCTAAAACATAATATTCAAGGATTACCACACAAATTGCAAGAGAAGATCTACAAGGACGTTTGGCAGGGAGATGCCAAAGAAAAATCTCAATGGGTGCCTGTAGAACTTTTGTGCCGTGAAATTCACAAGAGGGAAGTGACAAAAATTAACCAACGTGTACGATTTCTCTGGATCAAGTCTACCTTCCACAGATTCGAATTTAGTTCGTTTACATCTGAATATTTTTTGATCATTCTTGACCGTCACCCTGAATGGCAGTTGAAAAAAATTACACGTTATATTAATCACTTTCTCTTTTGGAGAAGGTTCTAAATCATTCTGTGCAGAATATACACTATTGGTCTACGACATAAAAAGTATGTATATAACTACCATGTCACAACTTTTATCACTTGAGATCAAACAGATTCCCTGGAAGGGTATCAATGAGAATATTTACACGGTGAAGGATTACGAATACTTATTACAAATACTGTGTCCCATTCATTGGGGTCGACGTGTAGTGTGTGTGTTTTAATGACTTGCTTTCTGGGATTTCGTTTACCTGTCGATTCCTTGTGGACATTTTATTAACACTACCTAGAAAAAAGACAGTATGGTTACTCCTTTATATGTCCACAAGAGACTTATTCTGTTAAAAATCTTACGCTTTCATCTAGATACGTCTCGACCTCTACAGGAAAAAAAAATTGTCAACTTTTACGAACGGAACCGTTGTACGAAGATGTGTGTGTAGCTTGTGATTTACATCTTCATTGGACAGATGTACGTGACTGGAAAAGTTTGGGTTTTGAGGCTTGGACAGAAAGAAGCATCCCATTATGCTCAAGCGTTGTGATCGTAAAATCCATCGTCGAGTGAAAAAAAGTCACTTTTAAACCTGTGTTAGTGACAGTGCCAGAAGAAGAAAAAAAATCCGTCACCCAGGACAATCACCCTGTTCAAGACAGGACTGTCAAGGACATTCCCCTTCAAAGACCCTTCCGAGAGGACACCTATGTGACTGTTCCCCATGTAGAGACTATAAGAACATTACACACTACCTCTAGGACACCTTGGTTGCCCAAACAATGTTGTACAGAGACTTGTTTATATGCTACTTTGATCGTTTCCATTTTATTCCTGTAACTATCCATTTGGGTTTTATGTATTTTTGTCTTTCGTGTTGTTCCAATTTAAACATGCATTGAAAGAAACGTGTCTTGAAAAAATATAAAAACCTCTTGTCTTGTCTGTTTTTGTGTCAATAGTATGGCTCTATACTACTATGGCTAATTCTACTATTTCTACTTCTTCCTCCTCGACATTCAAAGTCATTGACGAACACTTAGGTCATGCTAGTTGGGAAGCCTTGTATCTTTGTCATCCTTTTAACATGGTAATTGCTGGATTGAGCGATTCAGGCAAAACCGAATTTGTCCAACGTTTGATCGAACATAAACATCATTTGATCGATCGCTCACCTCAACGCATCGTGTGGTGTTACAAAGAGTGGCAATCGGCATACAGCCTCTTGCAAGAATGTCAAGGTGATTCCTTTGTGTTTGTAGAAGGTATTCCTAGCAAAGACGATGGGATCGAGTCTGACCCTAGTCAAACTCATTTGGTTATTTTTAACGACATGTTAGAAGAAGACGAAGAAGAAATTAAACTGTGGTCTACTCGTAAAGGGCATTATCGTAATGCCGGTGTCATTTACATTACACAAAATTTATTTCAACAAAGTAAAGCCCATTGTACCATTAGTCTCAATGGTCATTATGTAGTCTTGTTTAAAAGTCCTCGAGATAAATCGCAAGTGGAAGTCTAAGCCAAACAGTTAGGCACACCTTAGCTGACTCATGCGTACGATGATGCCTCTCAAACTCCACACGCCTATTTACTCGTGGATTTAAAACCCACCACTCCCGATTATTTGCGATGGCACAACAACAAAAAAATTGATTAAAGTGTGTGTGTTCCAAGTCATTGGTATTGTGCAACGAACAAGCAAAGATGTCACCTCGCATAAAACATTCTTATTCACCCCAGAAAAGAAAACCTCCTCTTTTAGCCAAATACAGAAACGTAGTGTCCGTCCTGTCCGAAGCCTCTCCACCCATGCGAAAACAAATCATTAAAACGGCATCCAAAGATGTCATCGATACCGTGTGCGAATTGTGTTTGAATGTTTTGAAAGGCACGATACCTTTGTCTCCACACCTGAAAAAATGCTTAGCCAAACATCGACACGTTTTTCGTCAAATGGTCCGAAAGAAAATACCCGTCCGTCAAAAGAAAAAGATGTTGGTGCAACGCTGAGGATATTTTCCCTTTCTTCTTCCTCTGTTGGGATGATTAGCGAAAGCCGGCATTGGTATATTGCCAGGTTTGGTACAAGGGCTGGCACGAGGGATATCCCAAATTTGATCCTTCCAGAATATAAACGGGACCTATTGAGCACCACAATTTCAGACGTAACCTTTGGAAGCCCATGGAAGGACGAAAACTGACTTTAGTCCCTTACAAACGATGGATGGAATACCATCGTTGGCAAGAACAACGTACACCCCATTTACCACCCAATCCTGATTTGACCTAGATGTCCCAATTACAACACGAATTGCAATCCTTGATGCATCGCCACGATTTGTCCGAAACTGAAAAATCGCAAAAGTATGGTCAACTCTTGCAACGACTACAACTCTTTCATCGAAAAGGTGTGGAACAAACAGATCTACCCACTCTGACCGATTTGAAGGCTCTAATGAATAGTCCGTCGCTCTCACAATCTACAGTGGACAAGACAGAAGTCACCACACCATTACCCAAGGAAGAAGAACCCCATGATATCTTTCAAACACCCACCGCCACTTCCATTCCGAGTAAGATTGCAGCTTCCTTGTTGACCCCTTCCCTCACTCCCCAACGAGAAGAACTCAAAACTTTGGTCAAAAAGATGATGGCCAGTCCTTTTTTGACAGATATGAAAAAGAAAAAAAGGAAACCAGCAGTGAGAATAGAAAATAAGACCAAAGCTACCACATTACCACCTCCACCACTGCCACCACCACCAGTACCCTCGACGTCGACTCATGTGGCACAACGGACACGTAAAACCGTTTCCAAACAACTCCCATTTAGTCCCACCCAAAGCAGTATCATCGAAGATTGGGAGACTTTTTAGCAAAACCATGGAAAAGGTATTAGCCAACATTTACTACGATCCAGCCCACCCTGCAGGTTACGAAGGCATTCAGAAATTGTATCGTGCTGCAAAAACTCGCCTGAAAAAGCTCCGTTTACCTGAAGTACAACAATGGTTACAAGAGTAAGCTACGTGCACTTTACACAAAAACATTCGACAAAACTTTTACAGAAGTCGCACTCAATTGGACTTCATCGATCATCAATGGCAAGCCGATTTAGCCGATGTCTCTCATTTAGCCACTTACAATCGTGGCTACAAATATTTGTTTGTGTCATCGACGTCTTTTCTAAATTTGCCTGGGTCGTTCCATTGACATCCAAATCGAGCGGACAGTTAGTACGAGCTTTGCAACTGGTGTTGAAACAAAATTGTCGTCTCCCTCTTCGATGGCAAACCGACAAAGGCACCAAATTTCTGAACCAAGCTTTCCAACGAGAATTAAAGAAACGTGACATTCATTTTTCCACCACCGAAAATCCTGAAACCAAAGCCAGTATCGTGGAACGTTTTCATCGTACCTTAAAAAAACTCATTTGGAAATATTTTAAGCGTCAACACACTCTCAAGTACATCGACGTCTTACCGCACTTAGTCCAAGCCTACAATCAATCTTACCATAGAAGCATTGAACACAAGATGTGACACCTGACAACGAAGAAAGGTGGAGGAGTGTTAACCCTTGGAGATTTGGTTCTCATTGGCAAAACCAAACGCACTTTCGACAAAGGTTACTTTCCCAACCGGACCACCGAATTGTTTCGTGTTACTGGACGATTGTGTGATCGTCATCCTACCGTCTATAAATTGAAAGACATGAACGGAGAAATACTAAACGGAACGTTTTACTTGCCTGAGTTACAACGTGTCACCAAAAAGGAAGACGACGTGTACGTCATTGATAGCATTCTCGAACGAAGAACCCGTAAAGTAGGAAAACGTCGTGTCAAAGAAGTCAAAATACGTTAGAAAGGATATCCTACTAGTTTTGATTCTTGGATTGACGCTATGCAAGTCATCGACTATAAAAGAAGTGACCATCATGCCCTTTAATACAGCTTCAGCGACCACGGTGACTACTCCTTCACCCAGTTTTTCTCTTCAATATTTACAAAAGCAACCCTTGTGGGTGTGATGTAGAGAACGTGTCCCTAAAACGCAAATTGTCTTTTTCTGTCAAATCTTTGTGGTGTATTGTGTCATCGGTGCAGCCATTGCAAATTTGAGTTTGCAACAAGGAGACAAATAATTGTTGATCATTTTACTCACTAGTTGCATCGGTTATCTTCTTCCCAATCCTTCCCTGAAATAGTCTTACAACGGGAACAACAGTAACAATATTGGGAGTCTTGCGTCCAACGTTAGTGATTCTCCTAACAGTCACCCTTCCAATCACAATCCTCTTTTAGACACTCCTTTAACCTTGAGTGACTCTTCGGACAGAAGAACGTTGGAATTATGAACAACACTATTAACCAATTTTACTTAACGTTACAAAAGGGCAAGGCAGAAAGCGTCGACAAAGACACTCTTCCAAGAGTCTCCGTACCTCTAAAGCTAAAAAGACGAAGAAAAAAGAACCGCTCGAGACTTAGACATTTTTGATTATGAAAAGTAAAACATAGAGACTGAGACAAAAAATGATGCACCAAGAATCTTGTGCCTGTTCCTAGTCGGAACTGGATCTCTTTGCCATGCCACCCACGATGATGAAAATGCAAGAAGCCCAATGGATCGAATTTCATCCCGTCTCCTCTTTGACGGATTCAGCTCCCATCGAGTTTGAAATCAAAGGGTAACACAAAGATTACAGTGATCTAAACATCAATTACTTGTATTTGAAAGTGAAACTGATTAGAACCGACAACTCCGTTCCAGGAGCCGATGCCCGAGTAGCTTTTGTCAACAATTTCATGCATTATTTGTTCAGCGATGTTGATTTGTACATGAATAACAAACTGATCAGCAGTAGCATGGATACATACCCTTACCGAGCGTACCTCGAAAATCTCTTGACGTACGGAAAAGAAGCCAAGAACACTCATTTAGATGCTTGCGTGGTATGGAAACCTGACACAGCAGGTTATAATAAGTTTTACGACACAGCCTTGACCATAGATGACGATCCTCACAATATGGGTTTTAACGAGTTTCAAAAGAAAATTCTGCAAGGACGTAGTTTAGAACTATTCGATCGTTTGCATTTGGACATGTGGTTTCAAGAGAAGTATTTGCTGAACGGAGTGGATATTCGCTTGAGACTGAATCGTAGCAGTACTGCTTTCCATTTGATGGCTTATGCCAACGAATACAAAACCATTATCCAAGAAGCCAGGTTATACGTGCGTCGTGTGGAAGTGTTACCTAAAGTGGGAAATGATATCAGTTACACTTTCACCAGAACGACAGCCAAGTATCGGATACGACGCGTGGAAGTAAAAACTTTCACCATTGCCACTGGATTCCGATCTGCGATCGAAGATCATCTGTTCCATGGACAGTTACCCAAACGTTTATTCATTGGTATCGTCAGCAATGCAGCCCTCAACGGTACCCACGATCAAATTCCTTTCCAGTTTAAGCACTGCGGAGTATCCAAAATCGAAGTCAGAGGCGATGACACAACTTTGTGTACCCGACCTTAGAACCCAACTTTGCCGAGAAGAATTACTTGAGGTCGTACTTGTCACTGTACGAAGCCACAGGACAATTAGGAACCAACACCAGTCACGGCATTTCCTACGACGAATATGCAGGAGGTTACACTTTGTGGGCTTTTGATTTCACTCCAGACCAAGGCAGCAACGAGGGACATTTCCACACTATAAAATCTGGACAACCGCGTGTGGAACTTCAGTTTACAGGACCTCTTACCGAAACGGTGAATGTCATTCTGTATGCCGAATTCGATAATACCATAGAAATCAACAGTTTGAGAGAAGTCATTCTAGACTATTAAATACTATGGAAAACTCTTGTCTCTCTTTGAACAGTGGAGGATCGATGGAAATGAAATGGGAGATTACAAAGAATGCAGACCCCCAAGGCCAGCAATAAGAAGTAGTGATAATACAATCCAGATGGCCAGAACAGGAACAACATTTAGTCACCTGTTTTGCCAAACACTTAGAGAGTACAATGAGAGACATGATTAAAAAAGATTGTTATGGCTGTTAAATCGATCATCCCTGTCAAATTCAACACGATAAATGTATGATGATGAGTCAAGATGAAAAATTGGACGATTATCTGAACGAAGCTTGGAGTCTCATCTCAGAAGAAGCCGTGTTACATCAGTGGTATAAAGACTTGCGTGATCATTCCTCTCATCCATTGTTTGCTCGAGAAATTAATCGCATCGAAGCTCTCTTGGCCAAGAGTAAGGAGACGAAGCAAACATACAGTTACTTGACAGACATTTTCAAGCCAAAAGTCTGTATTAAATTGATGACTTATTATCACCTGTGACGAAAGAAAAAAAGATCAAAAAAACATGGATACCTGGGAACTTTATAATCTTTTGAACCGTAGTTAGTACACCGCTTTTTGGAATCCAGTCGTGTGTGTTAAAGATGAACTACCTCATTGCAAACCTCAAGAGAATCAAGCTTATGTTATCAACACAGATGGCAGTCATCTTCCAGGAACTCACTGGGTAGCTGTCTACTTTCCTCAAGAGGGTTGTGTGGAGTATTTCGATTCGTATGGATTGCCTCCTTTGGAAGACAATATCATTGACTTTATGAGAAGAAATGCCCAGACGACACGATTCAATACTGTGAAATTACAAGGTACAGACTCTATGGTGTGTGGACAATATTGTGTCTATTTTCTGCATCATCGCAGTCTTGGATATTCTTTAGAGCATTTAGTGACTTCTTTTGATCGTCATTAGTCTCGAAACGATGACAAAGTAGATCGATGGTTTTGTGACCATTATGGCTATCTGTTGTCTTTAGCTAGGAAACGTAGTGTACATCAATGGCGCAATGACTTCCAACAGTGGAAATCTCAATTAAATTCACAACGTTGTCAACCATGTCAAAGATAATGTTGTTATTGAAGAAAAAATGCTTGTTATTTGAAGAAAAAAATGTTTGTTATTTGAAAAAAATATTTGTGAATTAAAAAATGTTTGTTAGTTGATAAAAATTGTGTTTTGTGAGTTGTTTGTTATTTGAATAAAGATCGTGTTTTGAAACCAATGCGTATTACGTTTGTTTTTACATTTTTATTAATATAGATGCTCTTTGACTTCTTTCTATCCCTCACATCAAGCTATCCAAACGTTTCCGACCCTAAATCGTAGAGGGGTGTTTTCTATCGCGTCCGCGCTTGAACCATATAAAGCAGAGGTAGTCTCCCATTCCAATTGTCCCTACCCAACCACTTATTTTTAAATGCCGGACGACAATTATTCTAAATTATATTCGGGGGATTAAATTTTTGGGTATATAACCTTCCTTCCAATGCAGTCTTGTTCCGCCTTTACCTCTTCTGCTTCCGACGGTTGGTATCAATTAATTAGCATAACATTGTGCAATAATGCGTGGGGACGTGGCACTATTCCGTCCCCCGAAACAATTAATAATACATTTTGGGGCATTAAACAGACGTAAATGCCCAATGGGCGAAAACGTCTTAAATCCAATTAATCAATCAATCAACCAGTTGACAGCGAAGATTGCAGTAGCAAGTACTATGACGCTAGCGATGGAAGAAATTTTACCCAACCAAGCTATGAATTCACTGAAGGACCTTGGCCTTTCAGTCGCTACAGGTTGGAGTTTAAGAGCACAGGACAAAAGATGTACATTGCTCTTAATCTGGGAAGAGAAAATAGAAGAAGTAACCAGAAATTGGCCTAGGGGCATTGATAGGACGAATAGGAAGCCAGGTCCTCGTGCTCCTACTCAAAACAACTATACCAGGAGGGTCCATTCGAGCGAGCAGCCAGTTCTAGAAGCCACAACCAACAATAAAACTACAACTTCCAAAGGGGCCTTGCCAATAACAACCTCGAATTCAACTCCACCACTACAACAGCGGCAACATGAACAACAGGCATCCAATGATTCGTTTGCCAGCGTTGTTGCTAGGTTATCACCATTACCACCAACAACTGTTATAACACCATCTCCTGTTATAACACAGGAAAAACCCAGGACTAATGGCTCCCGGGGAAACAAAACCAATATACAAGCATCAACAGCAACAGGAGGCTCAAGAAACAGTTGATACAACCAACAAAACCACTGACGCCACTACCAAAACAACAGTAAAACTACTACAAGGCTCGCTATCATCACCACCATTAACAACTACAGCCAGTAATACTCAATCTAGAACCACAAGGCAGCAGAACAAGAAGAGTCCTACAAAAACCATAACAACAACAACAGCCACTGACAAGGATATAAATGATCCGAAGCAGGATCAATCCATCTCGGGCTCTTAGGATCTTCAGCCACCAGTAAACCAAACTAAAATATTGTGGTTGGGGGGAAAATATACACAATGGAGGAATGGACAGCATTCCATCAACATATATGTAACAGAGCTCAGGAAATAGGTCTGGGAAAATTATACCTTGATAAACAGTCCGCCATTCAGTACTTAGTAGATCTCAAAGTACTGGGAGAACTACAGAAACCTAAAAATAAAACCGAAAGAACAAGATGGACCAGAGCAGTCAACAATATGAAGGCGATGGGTAGTCTACACTTGGAGAGTTTGATGGAACTCATCTGGCTGATAGCGCGTGCTATCCAACACTACCATCAATTAGAGATCACCCATCTTCAAAAAGATTCCATGGTGAATCTGGTACTTATACAATTTATGAAAGAAGAATATACCAGAGACAGCCCCAAGTTTATATGGACATTTCCACCTCACTTCCAAAACAGTTGACACCAGATTATCGAATAATTAAACAGCGCTCGAATGAGTGCATTAATTCGTGGGGGATGAGGCACGGTTCCTTCCCCTCGAAAAAATTAATTAGATCCAAATGGGGCTTTAAATAGTCGTAAATGCCCAAATGGGCGCACACGACTTAAATCTAATTGGATTGCATTGGGACAGTCTGACCATATTAGAGCCAGGATAGGAGACCAATCCACCTTTCTTTCCTTCGACTGACATGAAACATCGCTAACAATGAATGCGTATAACTATTCCAAGTTCGTTTAGAACATCGATTATATCCCGTGAGGCAGAAATGTCTCTAAAACATATAATTCAAATATCACCAAATGGTGTATTAATGCGTAGGGAAGTGTGGCACCTTACCACCACCCTCAAAAAAATTAAATAGCCCATAACGGGGCAATAACTAGTCGTACATGCCCAAATGGGCGAACACGACTTAAATTTAAATGGATTGGATTGGACAGTCTGGCTGTCACAATCAACAGAAAACCATCCAAAGTAAGGACAAGATAGAAGGAACCAAAGAAAATACCATATCAGCAAATACCAAAAATGAACAAGCTACCCACAAAATTTACCAAAAAATATTAAGTTACATCCCATACATAACCATATAAACAATGAGGACTTAACACATGAACTCTACACACAGGGAGCAGACCTCAGCAATGCGACCAGAGTAAAAAATAATAATAATTACATATCCAATGTGATTATCGTACACTTTAATTCTACCCCCACCCATGTTAATACATTTTGATGGATACTCATACCCCACATTGGAATACATTAACAGTCCACGATTTTGCAGCAACTGTAGGAGATGGGGTCATTATACCAGTAACTGCAAAATCAGATACAGATGTAATAACTGTGGTGGAAATCATGCAAGTAAATGCACAAGAAAAAAACCTAAATGTGCAAATTATAATGAGTCACACTACCCCAATTCTGAACATTGTATATTCACTAAACAGGAATTTGATATCGTCCAAAGAATGAATACATACCAACTACCATACAATACAGCTAAGTCACAAGTTATTACCGGAATTAAACAATCTAAATTAACAATCAACCACCCTATAACATCAACAACTACAACAACAACAACTACAACAGCAAAAAATTCTAACAAAAGCACTGAAAAACCAACACATAAACAGTCAGAAAATAAACCTATATCAACATCAACGGAGACTATGCGACTAACAAATAAACAAAAAATAGTAACTACAAACATCAATCCCAATCCCAATCACTCGAGAATAGTTACCCTTAAAGAAACCCGTAACCAAACAAACTCTGTCACCAAAGAAAGTCCAAAACAACCTAAACGTAACATAGTAATAGCAGAATCAAATAATAACACCAAAGAAATATTTGAAAACAAATTAGAATATTTCACACAATCCACCATACTCAATTACATAAAAGAACTTCAGACTGGTATCACATCATTAACCAAAAATAATATGATACCCTGTATACCGTTGATACGGTTACTTTTGGCCTTACTAGAGAAATACCTAGTGGTCATGGAATAATCACAATTATATAACTATAATTATAACTAATTCAAACTAATATAATGGATAAAAAAATTAAATCAAAACTGATTATATGGCAATGGAACTGCCGGAGATTACAAACAAATCTGAATTATTAAATAAACTACACAATAATAAATATTACTAAACCCGACATAATACGTATACAAGAAACATTAATTCATCAAAATTCAAAGCATTTACCACAAATCCCCGGTTATGCCAACTAAAAGTACACCGCACGAAATGAAGAAAACAAAGGGGAGGATTAGCCATCTTTGACAGTGACAACCTTCCCAATACATCGTTTGAACAACAATATGGAAAAACAACAGACTCTAACAACAATATTTGTCTAGAGTACCAAATGATACTCATCAATATTGGAAATTTTTCTTTCGAACTATTTAATATTTATGACCCTGGAAAACCACATCCAGCTTCACCTGACAATTACAAACAACTAATTAGTACAAAAAATGAATACATCGTATGCGGTGATTTTAACGCACATAATAAAACATGGGGCGGAAATCACCTAGATGAAAGAGGAGAGTTACTAGAAAAAATCATTTTTAACAATAATTTAGTAATACTTAACGACGGAAGTAGAACAAGACTCTCTCCAGTAGATGGTACATTATCAGCACTTGACTTAACAATATGTACACCAAAACAAGCAGCGTTGTCCCACTGGGAAGTCGATAGAAACTCTACATTAGGCAGCGACCACTTTCCCATCATCATAACCATAAATCTCACCACACCAATCATCTTCCCAACTAAGATGCAAAAATGGTAATTGGACAAAGCTGATTGGAAAATATTCCAGAAATCCCTTACAGAATTTAGAATAACTGACCTACAAGATGACAACATAGATTATTTATAATAATAATATCATAGAAGCAATAAACATACCTGCTTTAATCAGCATCCCCAAATCAGGAACAAGAATCAATACCACCACAAAAGTCCGATCCCATGGAGGAATGAGGACTGCACCATTAAAATTAAAAAAAAGAAAAAAAGCACTCAATAGATTTAACCACACCAGACTTGCAACAGATTATAAACATTATAAAGCACTTGAAAAATTAGCCTAAGAAACTTTCAAAAAAGCCAAGGAAACATCATGGAGAGAATACTGCTCTACTATTGAAATAAGACAATGTAACGCTAAACAAGTTTGGAGTAGAATAAAAGCCATGCAAGGCAATCGTAAAATTAACACACCTAACATCAAAAACACAACAACAAACAAAGAGAAAGCAAACATTATGGCTAACTACTTTGCCGGGATAAGTAGGAATAGCAGCCACACTACCCAATTTCAAAACCATAGGAAAATAATGGAAAACAAACACTCTGAATTTTTAAAAGACCACGATACAAGACCATCACATTTGAATGTAGCCTTCACCCTTACAGAATGGATAACAGCTATTAGAAATAAAAAATCAATATCACCAGGAGAAGACAATCTAGGCTACGAGATTTGCAAAAACATCCCACATAACATGGAAACAATACTACTGGATATGATTACCCAATCGTGGAAAACTGGAAACATACCAAGAAAATGGAAAGAAGCGATAGTTATCCCCATACCAAAAGTAGGAAAGGACCCAACAAAACTAACATCATATCGCCCAATTTCATTAACCGATACAATCTGCAAGGTGACTGAAACAATGATTAATAATAGACTCAAACACCACTTAGAAAGCAACAACTACTTATCCATAAACCAAAGTAGATTTAGAAAAAATAGATCCACTACAGACCAATTAACTAGATTGGAATCCAACATCAAACTAGCATTTAACCATAAAGATATTCTTAGACCTGGAAAAAGCTTTTGATCTAGTCCGGACCAATGGACTCATAGCAAAATTAAATCATTACGGCATCAACGAAAATATGTTCAATTGGATCAAAAGCTTCCTTACTAATAGACACAATCGAGCCAGGATAGGAGACAATTATCAGAAGAAAATACATTAGAAAACGGAACACCCCAAGGAAGTGTTTTGAGCCCAACACTTTGTAACAATGTGATAAACGACCTAGCAAAAGCAATCACCAAAATAACAAAAGACTTATCTCAATTTGCAGATGACAGTGGATTATGGAAAGCAGAAACCCAAGAAGCCAAATAGTAATATCTGAACTACAGTCAGCCTTAAATAACATCAGCAAATGGGCAGATAAATGGGGTTTAAAACTATCTAAAGGAAAAACTACAGGAATTATATTTACACCACCAAATAGACACTCGATAAAACCACCATTACTATACATACAAGGAGAATTAATCAAATTTGAGAAGACAGCAAAATTCCCTGGTATGTACAATGATCAACATCTTACATGGAGTCATCACATCACCGAATTAATACAAAAATGTAATAGAGATCTGAACCTATTGAAAAATCTCAAAGGCTTTCAATGGGGAGCAGATCAAAATACCCTAACAACGCTTTACAGATCCCTAATTAGATCCAAAATTGACTATGGATGCCAAGTTTATGCCTCTGCTAAAGCCACCTTTGCTTACGCGCTTGGATAAAATACAAACTCAAGCGCTTCGCATCTGCACAGGCACACTACAAAATACATCAAAAGAGGAATTATTAATACTTACTGGTGAAATGTCACTAGAAATAAAAAGAGAGGAACTATTACTCAGATACGCAGCTAGACTCTCCATACACAATACAGAACATCCCACACGAGAAATTATCGATAAATGTGATAAAACGTTTAGCAAGAAATTAGTACCAAACCCACCGTAAAGAAAATTGATCCACACAGTATGTAAGTACCTACAGATGGAGAAATTACAAGCAGAGCCCACCCGTTATCCCACCCCCACCCCATGGAAGGTCAAACAACCCAACGTCAATACCATAGTAACATCATTTGGATCAAAAGAAGTTAATCCCCTTGAAATTAGATCCAGGATATTGACGATAGTAGACAGTACGTACAAAGACTACGTCAAAATATACACCGATGGATCAAAAACGCAAAACCCAGATAGAACAGCCGCAGCCTTAACCATCCCGGAGTCTCAAATACAATTAAGAAATAGAATTTCAAATAATTGCTCAATTTATACAGCCGAATTCTGGCAATCTCTGAAGCACTAAAAATAACACAGAAACAACAATTCAAAAATACACTGATAATAAGCGACTTTCTCAGTGTACTAAGGACAATGGAATCACAAAACTCAAACGGAAGAGAAAACCTCCTTAAAGATGTGATTCTATTAATTAATACATTACCAGCTTAAATCAAAACATCGAATTTTTGTGGATCCCATCACATATCAACATCCCTGGAAACGATCAAGCAGACATAGCAGCAAAAAAATAAATTCACAGAGCATGAAATTATAAAAATCGATTACAGTGTCCCTGAACATTACAGCATTATATCAAAACAGATAATCAACAAATGTCAAAAAGAATGGGATATATGCCCTAGGGGTCGTACGCTGTACACAATAAAAAAAACTGTGAGTCGTAAAACAAAAGGACCCATTAATAATAACATACACCATCAAGGTATTATTAACCGAATCCGAACTGGAAAAACACTGCTGACAGGCAGCATGGGAAAATATATATCAGCCATGAATACCAACGGCTCGAAATGCCCACACTGTCAATGCGATGAGAATCTTCAACACGTATTCAACATATGCCACAAATACAAAGAACAACGAAATAAATTAAAATGTTCTCTCAAGAACATTGGATCACCAACAATATATCCACAATTTCTATTAGAAACCATCCCCAACCCAAATCTGACCAACGAAATCATATTATTATTTATGAACGAAATCAATAAATTACAAAAAAATTAAGAAAAATTTAAAGAGATTGTGGGGGTGAGGGGGACAGCATGACGGACCGCATAATACACTGGATAGCCAATTGGCTCGTTGAATGACACCAGTGTGAACTGTAACATCATTGTGGAAACTCTCACTTCCATTAGTGTTTTTAAATAATTATACTCTATTATCAAAGCACCCTTAATTAATATACTCTCCTACTTTTTACTTTCTACTTGTCTTTCTTTTTCTTCATCTAAATGGCATAGTATAAATTATATTTAGTTTAACTTATATTAAACCTACGGGCCTATAATGGTCTAATCAGCACTTATTTCCGCAAACAGGCTCTAGGAATCATACTAGAGATACATGGGTTGAGTACACACAACTAAACAGCACGGTTTATGTCTGTGTGATTCTCAATCAGAAGAAATAACCATACAGATTAACCAGTTTTAATCTCGCACTAGAGCGGCTTAAAATTTACTTCGAATTATAGAGAACCCCAAATTAGATCTATGATGTGGCTTAATCCCAGAGCTATCAGGACCCACTGCACAATGCGGTAATTATATAGTTAAAAATAGATCCCTTAAACTAGAACTATAAAGTGGCTTAATCACAGAGCTATCAGGGCCAACTGCACAATGCGGTAACTTAAAATTAGAATACTAGGATTTATATAGAACCCCAAATTAGATTTATAAGGTGGCTTAATTCCAAGAGTCATCAGGGCCAACCCCACAATGCGGTGACTAAATAGTTAAGAACAATAGGAAACCAAAATATTAATTGTATAAGGTGGCTTAATCCCAGCTATCAAAGCCCTTTCTTAAAAAATTATATTAAATATGCCATCTCTGTCTTTTTCTAATTAAGCAGCACATATGATTATATGATTAATTCAAAATTCCATTTAAGTACGTCGGACGATGCTGTGACGCTGGCGCTCTCTCTCCGGACAACCCGATCCACCTTTCCTTCGACCGACATGTAACACCGCTACCAACGAATGAGTGTATCTATTCCCATTCGTTTTGAACATCGATTATATTCCGTGAGGCAGAAATGCCTCGAAATCGGATTAATTAACCATCACCAAATGGTGAATTAATGCGTAGGAAGGTGTGGCACATTACCACCACCCTCAAAAACATTAATTAGCCCCAAATGGGGCATTAACCAGTCGTACATGCCCAAATGGGCGAACACGACTTAAATTCAATTTGATTGGATTGGAGTCATTTGAGCAGGAAAATAAACACACAGAACATCAAAAACACAACAACCAACAAAGAGAAAGCAGATGTTATCGCTAAACACTTCGCCGGCTTAAGTACTAATATTAACCATACTATACAATTTCAAAACCATAGAGAATTGATAGAAAACAAACACCCAGAATATTTTAAAGACCGTGACACACGACCATCACCATTGAATAACGCTCTCTCCCTTACAGAATGGAAAACAGCTATTGTACACAAAAAAATCAACATCACCAGAAGAAGACAACTTAGGATACGAAATATACAAACACATCCCAACTAACATGGAAACAATATTATTAGACATGATAAACCAATCTTGGAAAACTGGGAACATACCTAGGAAATGGAAAGAAGCGATAATTATCCCCATACCGAAAGTAAGGAAGGACCCGGAAAATTGATCCACATATTATGTAAAGATCTACAGATAGAAAAGTTATTGCAGAACACACCCATTATCATACCCCCCCACCCCATGGACGATTAAACAACCCAACGTCAATACCATAGTAACAACATTCGGATCAAAAGAAGTTAATCCCCTCGAAAATAGATCCCGGATATTGACGTTATTAGAAAGTACGTACAAAGACTACGTCAAAATATACACAGATGGATCAAAAACGCAAAACGCGGATAGAACAGCCGCAGCCCTAACCATCCCAGAATCCCAAATACAATTAGGAAATAGAATTACAAATAGTTGCTCAATTTATACAGCCGAATTCTGGCAATCTCTGAAGCACTAAAAAGAACACAGAAACAACAATTCAAAAATACACCGTGTCACAGAATTAGGCGAAAATTTAATTTATTTTCTTCTTGATTTACAAACTAATCTCACCATTTTTTTTGTTTCGTCGTACATGCGTTGCTTGGGGTGAATAAGTGGTTTTTTCCAAGGTAAGCGGCGTGTAACGATTTGCATGTGCCTGATTTTGAATTACATGAAATCCGGAACATTAGTTTCACGTAGTGCTCTGTAATCTTGCCGTGATTTATGCTCACCTATTTGAGAGTATATAAGGCAGAATATTTCTCATAATAATTACGGGACCTAAAGTATCTAATCACAGGATAGATAGCTCGTCTTTCAATCTCCAGCTAAAGGGATGAGTGTTAAATTAATATTTCGTTTTATTGTGAATTTTATTCAGTTTATCATTTCATATAATGATACCTTTATTGCAATGCAGATTTTAAACGTGGAATATTTGGAATTACTAGTCACTATTAGGCTTTAAATGCAATAGCGTGATCTAAGGTTTAGATTATTTTTTGAGACAACTGTTATTAGTCTGGTTTCTTTATTGTAGCTGATAAAATCACTGAGAACATCTCTGAATTATAGCTGATTTATTGCGGGACATCTCTGATAACATCTGTTATCGTAGCTGAAATTGTTGCTGATTTATTGTACAATCGAATTGAAGTATCTGACTGTCTGTCTGTCGAACTGTCTGTTCGTCTACATCTGTCGTGACGTGTAAATATCCGGAAAGCTAGAAGTCCGAGTGTCGGAGCTGTCTAGAGTTATAAACATCCGGGGCGACATCTAGGGTATTGAGGAACGTTGGTTCTAGTAGATGTTGTGTGCTGTCTGTACGTATAACTGTGGCGGATCTGTGAAGGGCAAACGGCCGATAAAAGTATTGGTCAACCCTAGGTCTTCGGGGAAACTGGGCGGCGATTCAACTGTGGGTGAATCATACGGTTATAAAGGGTCGAGACACATGTGTGTGTTGCAATTGTAGTACAATTGTATACATTGTTTTATTTACATGGTTATTTCAGAACACAATAGTATTTCAAGGCATTGCATGATTCTCAATGAAAGCTAGCAACTTGATTGAATACCTGTATCTGTTCGTGCTAATTGTCGCAATCCATACGTGCGATAGTATAGTTTGATGTTTGTGTTTATTATCGTGATTTATACTTGCGTAAATATAACTTTTGTAAAGGTTCTTTGGATCTGTGTATAGTCCAAGAGATTCCTTTGTATCTGTGTTTTATTTTGAATTAATATTTAATGTGTTCATGTATTGTGAATGGTTGTGAGTTTAATTGTGGGTTGAACGCATGAGTTATTGTGTTGATACATCATTATTTTTCATTAATAATTTATTTCATAAATTTACATTATCTTTCACACTTGTGTTTGTGTTGTTCATTTAATCCACCATCCACTCGGTAACAATTCTGTTACACACTGATAATAAGCGACTTTCTCAGTGTACTAAGGACATTGGAATCACAAAACTCAAACGGAAGAGAAAACCTCCTTAAAGATGTGCATCTATTAATTAATAACATGACCAACTTAAATCAAAACATTGAATTTTTGTGGATTCCATCACATATCAATATCCCAGTAAACGAACAAGCAGACCTAGCAGCAAAAAATAAACTTACAGAGCATGAAATTATAAACATCGATTACAGTGTCCCTGAACATTACAGCATTATATCCAAGCAGATAACCACCAAATGGCAAAAAGAATGGAATATATGCCCTAGGGGTCGCGCGCTGTACACAATACAAAAAACTGTGAGTCGTAAAACAAAAGGACCCATTAATAATAACAAACACCATCAAAGAATTATTAACCGAATCCGAACTGGAAAAACACTGCTGGCAGGCAGTATGGGAAAATATATAACAGCCATGAAGATCAACGACTCGAAATGCCCACACTGCAAATGTGATGAGAATCTTCAACACGTATTCAACATATGCCACAAATTCAAAGAACAACGTAATAAACTAAAATGTTCCCTCAAGAACATTGGATCACCAACTACATATCCACTATTTCTATTAGAAACCAACCACAACTCAAGTTTAACCAACGAAATCATATTATTATTTATTAACGAAATCAATAAATTAGGAAAAATTTAAGAAAAATTTAAAGGCATTATGGGGTGAGGGGGACAGCATGATGGAACCGCATAATACACTGGATAGAAAACTGGCTCGTTGTAAGACAACAGTTGTGAACTGTAACATCATTGTGGAAACTCTCACTTCCATTAGTGTTTTTAAATACTTATTCTCATTTATAAAAACATCATTAATTAATATACTTTCCTACTTTAGGAAAAATTTAAGAAACATTTAGAGGCATTATGGGGTGGGGGACATCATGATAGAACCGCGTAATACACTGGATAGCCAATTGGCTCGTTGTAAGACACCAGTTGTGAACTGTAACATCATTGTGGAAACTCTCACTTCTATTAATGTTTTTAAACAATTATTCTCAATTATAAAAACATCCTTAATTAATACACTCTCCTACTCTCTACTTTCTTTCTACTTACTTTCTTACATTCTGCTATCCTTTCTTTTCTTCATCTTAATGGCATAATATAAAGTATATTTAGTTTTATCTTATTTTAAACCTACGGGCCTATAATGGTTTAATCAGCACTTATTTCCACAGACAGGCTCCAGGAATCATACTGGAGATACCTGGGTTGAGTCCACACAAATAAACAGCCCGGTTTATGTTTGTGTGATTCTCAATCAAAAGAAATAACCATGCTGGTTAACCAAATTTAATCTCGTACTAGAGCGGCATAAATTTTACTAAGAATTATATAGAATCCCAAATTAGATCTAAGGTGGCTTAACCCCAGAGCTATCAGGGCCCACTGCACAATGCGGTAACTAAATAGTTAAATTAATAGGTTTAAATAGATCCCTTAAACTAGAACTATAAGGTGGCTTAATCCCAGAGCTATCAGGACCAACTGCATAATGCGGTAACCGAAAAATTAGAATAATAGGTTTTATATAGAACCCCAAATTATATCTATATGGTGGCTTAATTCCCAGAGCCATCAGGGCCAACCACACAATGCGGTAACTAAATAGTTAAGAAAATAGAAAACCAAAATATTAATTTATAAGGTGGCTTAATCCCAGCCATCAGTGCCCTCTAAAAAATTATACTAACAATGCCATCTCCCTCTTTTTTTCTGATTAAGCAGCACAAATGATCATATGATTAATTCAAAATTCAATTTAAATACGTCAGACGATGCTATTGACGCTGGCACTCTCTTTCCGTACAGTCCGATCCACCTTTCCTGCTGCTGACATGTAACACCGCTGCCAACGAATGAGTGTATCCATTCCCATTCGTTTGTTAGAACATCAATTATATCCCGTGAGACAGAAATGTCTCCAAATCGGATCAATTAACTATCACCAAATGATGCATTAATGCGTAGGGAGGTGTGGCACCTTTCCACCTCCCGGGAGGTGTGGCACCTTTCCACCTCCCTCGAAAAGATTAATTAGACCCAAAAGGGGGCATTAACCCAAATGCGCGAACACGACTTTAATTAAATTGGATAGGATAGGTCATTTGAGCTATTCAATTTTGAACACATCAAGATGGCCATTGACTTGTTTATCCAACTCCGAGACAGCTGGTTTAGGATCATTGATACAGAATATGTGGTGAAAAGACTTGAGGAAGAATTTCAGTGTAACCTGGACTTTGTAAGCAATTTGAAATTAGCGAGAGTCTTTTAAAAGGTATGATAGAGGAGGAAGTCAAGAAATTAAGAAGACTTATTAAAACAAAATATATAAGGATAAGGAACTTGAAGGAGACACTCAATAATGTCATCAAAGTCAGGTACTTTCTAGAAGAAACATTAAATTTGATAGAGTTGGATTATGTCAAATTGAGACTAGACCGACGAAAGAAAGCAGAAGCAATGATGAGAAATGTGATGGAAGAAGAGGTGATCAAGATTAAAGATAACTGGACTAAGGAGAGAAAGAAACAAAACAACAAAAAGAAGAAAGAGGATTTTGATCTACTAAATTAGAGATGGCTCAAAATTCAGGGAAAGTTTAGAGCTATGGGACATCATAACTGGATTCCCGAGGACGAAAAGAAGAAAAAAACGGGAATCATTGGTAAAATCAAAAGATGGTGGAACACCGGCAGAAAATAAAAGAAGAAGTATCCAAAGGCCCTTTTCAGGGCCACTCATATGCCTCGAAAAGATATTAGCTTTCTTTGCCTCTATTTCTCTTGTCGCTAGACAGTCCCAAATACAAATAATATTTCCCATGTTCAATTTCCCTTGTCGCTAGATAGTCCCAAATAGTTGCCGTGTTAAACTCCCCTTGACGCTATATTGCCGCACTATGTTCAATTCCCCTTGACGCTATAGTGCCGCACTATGTTTGACGCTATAGTGCCCCTAGCCCTTTTTGACTGGATTTTCCCTTGACGCTATAAATCTTGACGCCATAGTAGCCCAAGCCCTTTTTGACTGGATTTTCCCTTGACGCTATATTAGCCCATATTACTACTTACCGGGTATTAACCTTATATAGGCAATTATAGCAGCATCAAAGTCCTTTGTAAACTATCATTGTAATACAAATAATATATGAGACTATTTTGTATTTTATTCCCGAGTGGATGTTTTCGACTACCTCAAAAATGCATAAACTAAGAATCCATTATTAAAATGAAATATTGAGATATATCTTTAATATGTCAAATTACAAATCTCGGTCTTAATTTACAGTTAAGCGGTATCTCTATGTCCTTTTCTGATTTTATGCAAAAGGTTAAATGAAATCTAAGGTGGTTTTCGATAGGCACTGTAAGCTTTTGTCCGTCTGAGTATCTGAGTAAATATATATATTAAAAGCATGTTATAAAAAAAATCATACTGCCAGTAACAAAACGTTCCCCGATACGACGTATTTGTGAAAGAAAGAAACACAACACTTATTAAATTAGCAATAAACACACACACACACACACACACACACACACACACACACACACACACAACCCTCATCAGCCAGAAAGTCGCCGCACTCGATTTATATCACTTAAGAATCATATTCATCGCTTTAAATTACTTTTGTTTCATTTGGACATTAAAAAGCTGGTACGCTGCTAGTTTTATATTATTATGTCATTGTCATTTCATCCCCTTATTATGGGGGTTAGTGTAATAACGATATGCCGTCTCAGAATTGCCATTTACCACTATAGACCTAAACCTTGAATCAAATGCTACAACATCAGTGAAGATACGATGAAACTTGAAAGAAGTTGGGTTTTTTTTCATTACGAACGAACGGAAACACACGGGCTACAGTTACTCTGCAAGATGCACCGAATTTAAAAACAAAAATTCTCAGTTCAGGAGTTAGCCAAATATTCATTTGTCAATAACACCTGTGATATGTATTAGCGTCTGTGACATGAAGAGAGTCCCCTAAGTAAATGTTGCATAATTAACAACACTACAAGTAGATATGAAATTTCTAGTAATGAGGTTTACCGTAATTAACCAGTATTATTGGAGGCTGGAAACAGGAATATACTTGTGCTATGTAATATAAGTTAATGACAGCAACATATAAATGCCAGAGTAATAGACGAAAAACAAATTCTGCTGTAAACTGCCAAACAGTTACTTTCCAAATATGCATAGAGTGACAAGATATATTTAAATAAGATTGCACCAGTAGATGAAACACCTTTTGGAACCAATTTCTGAAGAATATAATATAAAATTGAAGAAAAGGAGAGACGAAGATAGAGCCCAAAAATTGCTTAAAGTAGTCAATCTGTCCACAGAGTGTAACATGCAATAGTTTTTTTTTTAAATGAAAAATATTCGATTGTCCAGGTACCTGAGCCTGACTCGGTTAGTATCAGTTGTGAATATACGTTTGTCTTGTCAGCAACGATGATCAGGCTACCAAAAAATACGTTTTCTAAATGGAAAACATTTGTTAAAAGCTAATTAATATATGAATTATTTTCTATTTTCATCAGTATCGGTGGAGATATACATCACTATAGCAAGAATAGTACCTTACACCATATACATACTTAAGAGAACACACTAACCATATCCCTAATGATCGCTTATATCACAGGTATACATTATGTTACATCAAAGGGTTGTCATCCGGAAGTCACTTTCATATTTCAATTTCCTGAATGTGACACGTTTAAGGAAGCATCGAATTGATGATATGTATGTTCTGATCTGTTGTAGCAAAATTCATTTCTTATGCAATAAATCCGATTCATATTCCTGTAATATTATTTATTCAATATGTCGGCTCATGGACCTCAATTATAACCCACCCAAAGGTGGCATTCACGACTATATATATATATATATATATATATATATATATATATATATATATATATATATATATATATATCCAACCTAAACATTTTGACTGATGCGGGATACGAAGACGGGCCAGTCATTGGAAATAAGGTATATTTAAGCTTTATAAACATATAGTGAATACATAAGTGGGAAAATAATACAATATGGAGACAAATAAATCATTGGTGACTACAGCATGTTGTAAATATTCAATTGAAGTGATTTTGTATTTTAAAAAGTACCTTTAGTATATTGGCTGCCTTGCAAGATTGATCACAATCATTGGAAAGATGTAAATAACTTTCTTAAACTGAACATCATTTCTCGCAACCGAATTCAGTTTGTTTCTCTTCTTAGTATACTTATTTAACGGAAGAAAACACGGTAACTAACTATCCCAAACGTTTGATAATTAAATTAACATTTACTCAGAGTATCCATTCCCTTGTTATAATTGTTGGCATTCATTCACCTAACACATTCCCTAAGTATGAGCTCAACACATTTGGTAATTAAATTGGTATTGTAACATCTGATCCATTATCATGGTTAGAATGTCACACGTTTAGCAATTAAATTGACACTCATGCATCTTATCTTTTGTCGTGTTACCATTGCACACATTTGATAACATACACAGCACTGTCAAAACCTATCCATTCCTTTAGATTTTTTTCATTCATTTTGTAATAAAATCGACCCTTATATCGTTTATTTTCACGAGGCAGAATATTTAAATATATTTATATATAATGTGTCATTCATTTCCAATGACGTCATCTTCTTTACTATGTTTATTATGATGTTTTCAGTGTGATATTAATTGTTATCTTGAACTTAAAGAACAAAAAATGTTTTCGGAACGTGCATAGTGATTTTCCATGTTACGCAAAACCTAGACTGCGAATTTTTTCAATTATTTGACCATTAAATCAAGAATTTCTACGAACAATTCTTTGATGCAGGTTTTTCAAACGCTGAAACTAGGAGTGTCGGTACCGTGACACGTTGTATTTTTTTAGCATATATAAGGTCCAACCGGCAGTGATATCTAACATACAGAGATTCTTTACTAATCACTGGGTCGAAAATCTCAGTAACAACACGCGGGTGGGAACGATAAAGCAAGGTCACCATAGGAGCGTTTAAAGTAATGCGCATCGTTGGGAAACGCATACGTCGGCCTATGTTACGTCTCCAAATGCAATTTAATCTTATTATTTGGTAATATCGCTCGTATATGTTCTCGATATTTTAAAATTAGAAGATAAACGGTTGGATATTTAGCTACTTTCTTTGAATGTTTTGTGAAATTGATTATTATTATACGCTAAATGAGTTCAGAGGTCAGGTCATGTGTTCAGAGGTAAAACTGGGAGTAATATCCCATTGCCGCTGATATATCCATCTTCCATTAAATCAATTTATAGCAGGTGTAATTTGAAAACGAACTAGACCCATGTAGATAATTAATGAGCAACAACCTTTTCAGCTGTGTTAAAGGCCAAAACATGAACACGAAATTCAGTTCCTGAAATTACGTCAACTGCAATTTCATCACAACTGTAAAACATTTGTTTCACAACCGTAAAATACGTACCGATTATTTAAAAATAACTTCTGAAATCTGTTAATTTCAAAACCTTATTATTCATTTATAGACATTTGTTTAATGTGTAGATTTGCATTTTTATTAACAGATACAATCCAAAATCACTAATATCCGTTTTACATCTTAAGAAAGACACGTGTGTTTCTTTGTTTTACTTGATTGTAATAAATACTTCTAGATATGGCAATCCATCTGTTGTCGGTAAACAAGAAGTAAAATCTGAACAGTTGATGTTTTATTGATGTGGCTTTAACGTCATTTTTTAGAGAAAGATAGGCAAGACGTGGCATTGTATCGAAGGTACACGATGCTTAATCTGGTAAATAGCAAATTCAGAGAATTCCCGTTAATACAAGTGAGATAGTTTAACACTTCTTAAAGAATGAGTAATATATAAACAAATAAGAAAAGTTAGGTATTATCAAAAAATGTTGTCCGCTTGTGTCATTTGCTTTTTCGTAAAAAATACATTAAGATACTTCAGGCGCAAACACTGGAAGAATGTATTAATTATCCGCTAATCAGTAATTGATTCAGATAAAGGTGAACGCGTCCATTTTTATGTGATTTGTTCAAACACGAAACATGAAGAGAAAACATCATACTATATCCTATACTCATTAAATATTTGACAGAGATGAAATCTTCAAATTTATATCTGGACTTACATTATCGTTACAAACAATTCTCATGACATAAAATTTCATGACTGCGGAAAAAAAAGAATTATCGCTCTAAAATAATCTGATAAAGTGTTGTCAGTTGTTTACTGCCACAGTTACCGAATGTATACATGCATGACTCTTTGGACAAGGCTCAAGAACACATGCTCAGGTACCTGAACATGTTTATACCCGATAGTACATGTACTATGTAGTGATGTGTTGAAAATCATCTTTGTGAGAAAAATAAAGAATAATATTAAGTAGTTCAATACAGACCGGATAAATTAAAAACTAAGGAAACCATCAATCAATAACAGTCGGAGCTGATCTAGAGTGAAATAAATGTTTCACAAGAGTATGTCCTAATTTCCGCGACCAATTAAAAGGCCAAGTTTTTCAGTTTCTCACCCAAGCGACAGAGAAATCTAGCTGTTTTGCTAACCTTATTTTTCATATTTCAGTCTAATCATCTCATATCAATCGTCTCAGTCCACGCACTAGGGACTACTTTATCAAGGGACGCAACCATTGTTGTCTTATGCTTGGCCTGATGGAGTGATTTTCCGATCAATCAAACGCTAACACCTTGAGATATTTAAGAAAATAATTTTTGGGGAGGAGAAAAAACATAACTACCAAAAAGAAGATTTAGAAAGAAAACGATAAAGAAAAGACAAAAACAAAATGGACTACAAGCTAGGAAACATATTGACTCTTAAAGGTAGGAGAGCAAAAATCATAAATGTTTACCATCCACTGGGTACCTATTCAATGTATACAGTACGCTTTTTCGACGATGGAAGTTTCACAAATTATGCTAAGCATGAACTAGTAATTTCAGAGAATTCACAAAATCACGAGTCAGATGATCTTTCCTTTCTTTTTGATGACTGGAAAACAAATGAATTAAATGTGTCTCTGAAAGCGAACCATCTATCGTCGGAGAAAATAACAAAACCTGGAGTGGAAAAAACTGAAACTGTCAAGGAGAGCAGATTTACAGAAGTAGACGAACAATTTGTCACAAATTTTGTTTTGGAGCATGAAAATGCGAATACCAAACACAAGAGATTGGGACACTTAAGACTGCTAGAAGAATATCTTGAGAAAAACAATGAAACGTGCCCTATACATGAAGTGCCGGCACCTCCCCTAAACAGCAATCTCTCAAGATGTTTCGTTTCAATTCGGAAACTAATAGAAAACAAATATTTCAGACACTCAGGCTATACACATCACTGGTCACAAAAATCCCAACTCTCTCAACAACTACAGAAAACTTAATAACAGCCAGAAATGTATTATGTCAAGCATACTTTCTTCTAATTTTGTTAAAGATCCCCATTGTGCCCCAGTTGAATCAAACATATGCATGCAATCTTTGGTGACAAATAAAGAACTTACCATCCAGAGGGAATCATTTATCTGTCCACACGTTACTCCACAAACAAGTTTCGATGTAGTAGTTCCTTCCACTACTAATAGCAACACTTGCCATGTTTCCAAGACAGAAAATATAAAATTTCCAAGATATCGTGAACTTGAAACTTCATCACACGGTTATCCGTTAGGATCTGTATTTGGAGGGTCTTTCATACAGGGTAATAATTTTACGATCAATATGAATTACAACAAAAGTACGTCACAAACAGTTTCAACTCCTCCAAAGAGAAGGAGAGTTATTTACGATAGTGACACGGATCTGTAATTACCCGTTAATAAGCAAAGCACGGACACTCATTCTACATGTAACTTTTCGTTATAATAATAGCCTATACACTACAATAGAGGTGTATGCACAGTATAGCATCAATATTTTCAATATAATTGTCTAATTGGAACTGATCAAAATGCAACATTTTCTTGTAATAAATTATAACTATTTATTATTAATTTCATATAACATCCATATATCAAATGTGATAATACCTCATTACTATGCGACGTTTATGTTGTTATTTTTCTTTGCTCACGCGTATGAACTGTGCACTTCGGACGCAAGGTTCACACCACAGCCCTCATTAGCATATTTGTATTCATGCGCCACATGTAAACATTGAGACGTGAACACTAGTAAAGAGTTCCTTTTATTTTAAAGGATAATATTGTGTGAGAAAAATAATCTACGTTGGAGTTTGGACCAAGGCAATGAAATCCCAGCCGCGGCGTTACATTATATGTCTCCCCACTCGGACAAGCCTCTTGGGGAGGCAGACAATATAACCTCTAGGCTGGGATTTCATTGCCTCGGTCCAAACCCCAGCATAGATTCTATATATCACCACTAAACGATAGCTAGGTAGTACATGCTTTATTTTAAGATAATGTTTTATGACACAGATAAAAGAAAATCATGAAGATCATGACTTTGCTGGGGTTACTTGTGCTACTCACCACTAGTCCAATGACCAACAGCTTTCCTGGACAACTTATTGCAGTACCATTACCAATACCGGTATATCACCCTAAACCAGTGACCGGATCAATTTTCTTACTTCTAGGTCTGTTGTCTGTCTGTCTGTCTTTCTGTCTCTCTCTCTCTCTCTCTCTCTCTGCATATATATATATATATATATATATATATATATATATATATATATATATATATATATCCTTGTTGACTCCTTAATGTCTTTTCTATGTCTATACGTATAGGTTAATATGTGAATGTATGTCTCATATATTTGTTTCTAAATGGCTTGTCCGAAATTCTGGTTAGATATTAACAGTTAAACAACACAATTCTTTGAGCGTTACCTTGGCTCTGTTTTATCTACTTTTAAGAAGCGTTTCCTTGGCTCTTCTCTTGTTTTTTTACCATTACGTTAGAAAGCAACAGTTGACGTGCATACATTCTCTATAGACCAACCTTGTTAAGTGATTGATGACCTAAATATGATAATTATTTAGTTATATATTTATTTATTACGACTTCCTTAATTTCGCTCGCTTTATTTTGCTCTTCTAATGGCGTTAGAAAGTACTAAATTTTTTTAATGAATTGTTGTAACATTTCTCTTTGTTCCAGCCCTGGCAGTCATTGCGTTTAGAATTCTCTTGCGGCCTTCACCAACAAATAAACCCCCACCAGGCAAGTGATGTCTCTCTCTCTCTCTCTCTCTCTCTCTCTCTCTCTCTCTCTCTCTCTCTCTCTCTCTCTCTCACTTATGTATATGTAGAATACGCTTGGAAGAAGGAATTTGTCATGCACCAATTTCTAATTTGCTATCATTTAGAAAGTTGTTCTTGGAAATGTAACAGGTGATTATACCCAGCATCTATTAAAATTCAGACATCCTCGGACTGCTCCCTCGCATTCGTCAGTTCCCCATGATATAGGCTTTACTATATCGTTATGGTGCGTTTCTCTTGGTTTCGGATGATACTGTTTATCACGCGTGCGTACGAATTTATGATGCAAGATTTTGTTGTCGCTGAATACACAAGTGTACTGTTCTAACAGGGAATAATACTTAAAAGGTAAGCTGCTAATGATTACAAGGAATTGACCATTAGCTGAATTGTTATGCGTACTGTCTAAATCAAATGGTTTCAAATGGTTTCTCGAAATAAATGGATTAATTAGATGCACACGGCCCGAAAACCAGATAATTAAAGTGGACTTTGAAACACGAATTGTCTCTTTACCAAGGCATTCTCTGCCAACCGTGTCTAAATTAATAAAACCTCCATCGGTCTCTTAGAAAACAAAATCCTAATACATTAATGATTGGGAAATGTTCAACTATATTTTTTGTACTCATTTACAAATCCTGTATGATTGTGTTGGAAGATGACCGATAATCCAGTTAAATACAGGCAGATAAAATTAGCTAGAACCCAACAGGTGAAGGAAAGAACGAGAACCAGGGATGTTTAATAAGTCGATTGTTTTTTTTTTTTCATTCTTGAATAGACAAATCAGACTGTTTACAACATCCCTAAACTAAACAAGTACAACATTATTAACATTGTCAGAGACCTTACATGAGAGGCTATAGATGACCAATATTGATAGCCTGTGCATGGTTACACACAAGTCGCGCGATTTAATTAGTGACTATACATATATCAATATTCAAATTTTACTTCAGAATGTCCCTCGGGATATACCTTAAACGAAACCGAGTGTGGCCGATTATGCTATCGATTAGAATCCCAATCATGCAGATCTTTTTCGAATGCTCGAAGCGCCTGCCAGGCAGAAGGAGCTGACCTTTTGGTGCCCGATGTATGTTCCTTCCCGTTGTTTCGGGACCTTACGAACCAAACAAAAGGTAAAAAATGACTTTCTGTTTGATATCTAATTCCTAATAAAGAGTGCATCAGCATAAAAAGGAGCCACCTGCGGAGAACTTCTATAAAATATTCTCATGTAGGTAAATCATTATATCAACCATTGGAGAAGAGGTGGATAATTACTGTTGCATGTGTATGTGTGTGTATGTATGTATGTGTGTACATGCCTGAATGTGTGTGTGTGTGTGTGTGTGTGTGTGTGTGTGTGTGTTTAAATAACTAAAGAATTATTCGATTGAATTGTTTGAACGTTTGTAAGAGATTTTAGAATGCTATTGACTAAGAAAAGTAATGGTGCTCGTCTGATTTCATGGAGCATTTTCATTATACAAAACAAATTATGAATGTTACTGGTGTCGCTCGCCTGACTATTATGGGTTTCATGCATTGGAAATTGTAACTCAGACACGAAAACGCAGAAACCCATGTACAGGCAAAGATACATATAAATATAAGGTTACCAAAGCAATGAAGTTATCTATACACAGAATGGTTTTAAAAATCAGCTATGTGATTTATATGATCAACGTAAGCAAGCTCTTTTTAATGTTTCGTGATTGCGGTAAGAATAGACAAGATGTCCCTCTTTACAATAACGTAGCCAATAGAGTTCATGTCATCTACACTAGTATTGAGCGCACATCGAAGACATAAGAACAAGGACAGATTGCAATTACAAAGTGGTTAGATCACGGAACAATACTGAGATCTGAAGATTATAAAAAAAGTGAGAAAACAATGATGGTCAAAGAGAGTTTCTACAGGTCCATCTTAAATTAAGCACGTTCTTGAGAGCAAAATATCAATGTTTGTAAATAATTCTAGTTGCTCATATTTTGAAGAAAACTACCTTTATTTTCATTTTATAATAAAAGGTAATATTTAACATTCAGTTTTCAGGACGCTACTTTTATTTATACGTTTTTCACAAATATAATGATCAAAAATAAGATATTAGCTAATTAGTAGTTAGTCACTTATGGAAACGGTTTGTTTGGATTTAGTTTTGCAAATCCTGACAGTAAGCAGACATTATCAGCTTTCTTAATTTGTATCTTGCCATCAATGCTGTGGAGATTAGATGCTAAGAAATGTTTTGCAAAGAAGAAACAAATGACGAGATAATAAAACGTTAACCGTAACAAATTATGTGTGACCATTTTCATTCAATGTTTCGTCCTTGTGATGAAACGGAATATATTTTAAAGGTTGATTAAAACGGGAAGATATTTGCTTATAGGTAGAATTTATTATTTTTTTTAGGACAGTGCAGTGACAATGATTACTGGGTAGGAGGTTTTAGAACACTACCAGCGCTCAATTACGTGACAGTGCAAGGAGTAGATCTGCCAGATAACTTCCAATTTTGGGGAGCCAAGCAACCCAGCAGGAGCATGGATTCTTCGGGAGTGGAGCAATCGTGTGTACTAATAGACTCGGGATTTGGGAATCTATTGAATGACTTCGTATGCACGCTCAACGTAGGATACATATGTCAAAAGTTCCAATAACTGAAAGTATCGTGATGAACATGTTGATGCAAGATTATAAGAGTAACGATCATGTATAAAGAAACCTCATTCCACTCAATACTTTTATTTGTAAATTATGTGTTTTGCCATATCTCTCTTTTCTATCCAACCGGCTTATGTATGGATGAATAGATGTATATGTATATGACTGAGAGATTCACTTTGTTCCTTCTAACACCGAGACAATTTAGCAGAAAAAAGTAAACCATACTACAACAAAGCTTGGGTTGCATACGTTTCGCAATTAGGTCGGATCCCATCAGACCATTCATTCGAACCTTGCAATCTTCAACAATAATTCAATTCAATTAAATATATACCTTCGTCTCACTATAATCTAAACCCCACCAATTTAAACCAATTTAAGTATAGCTAAGTTAGCTAAGTTAGTAAAACAAAACCTTATCTAACCTTAAATATCTATTAATTTAAAAAAAAATCAAAATGGCCGCCCAACCAAACAATCCAAACAAAGGACAAATGGCAAAGATGGCCGCCAATCAAACCTTAATGGCCGCCAAAACCAATAAACAAGCCATGCAACAAAGAACTGGTCAGGCAATACGTAGGAACAATAAGAAATCTAGAGTATACTCCACCCCAGAATACAATAACCTAAAAGTAGAAGCGGCAAAACTAGACCCGCTATCACCAATAAGTTTCAATTTGCATGATGAAACCCTACAGGATAAAGACTTAGACGTCACTCTGACCGAAAGAATTCAATCACCAAAAATCCCTATTAGAACCTTAACGGACGTGGTGGAAAACACCACCACCCGAACTATTCAACTCCCCCCCCCCTAGGAACCAGGCGGACGTGGTGGAAAACATTACCACCCGAACTTCCAAAAATATTAGGACTAAACCGACTCACAGTACGGCGGACGTGGTGGAAAACACCACCACACGAACGTCTCAAACTCCTAGGACTAAAACAAATAGTACGGCGTGCGCAACCGAAAACACTCCTCCCCAAACATCGGAAAGGAGAAAAACGTATGCGCAAGCCGCTACTACTAATAAATTAAAAATACACAATAGTCAAATACCAGGGCCATCAAAACCCTTAACTGAGGCGGACTTAATATACCCCTCCCCAAACAAAGTGCCCCCAACCCCAAACCCAATCTTAGTTCCCAATACCTGGGACGGAAAGGGAAAGGGAAAGGGGCCCTCCAAAAACGGGAAAACAGTCCCAGTTACAAAAACCCCTGATGAAATTAATTCCAACCCCTCACCCTCACTAAAGAAAGTTGTAACAAATAAACCAGTACCAAAATTCCATAGGCCTGAATTGACACTATTTGTACAAAGCAAGTCAAACAAATTCCTAAACCTCTCCACAAATAGCTTAACAGGGGCATTAACTAGAATTCACCAAGGAGCCTGCAAAATCATTAGGCCTAACAAAAGCTACATAATTCTCCATTGTAGCACAAGTAGCCAAACTGCAAAAATCCTAGAGACAATTAGCTTATGCAGAATACCAGTACAGGTATCGAAACCCCATAAACTAACAAACCCGCATATAAGCAATAACACTGCAGTTAAAAGCCAAGATCAAACGCCACCCACCCCCAAAGCACCTCAACCAACTAAATTCAAGGCGGTACTTAAATTAACTGGGGCAATGTTAATATGGAACTCAAATAAATTAAAATCAGAACTCCAAAAAGGTGGAAATACCATCACCAATCTATATAGAATAGGACACAGTGCCCCCAAAAGAACAGTTACAGTTATCGAATCAGAAGTGCCAGTACCACCACTCATACAAATCGGCTCAACAGGGTCTAAGTATAGAGCAGAACCATACATAAACAAACCAAAGTTCTGCTCAAATTGCCACCACTGGGGACACTTCTCCACTAAATATAAACAACAAAGTAAATGTCAAAACTGTGGAGGGGTACATAGGGGAAAATGCAGCAGGATAAATCCTAAATGTGCCCAATGCAAAGGAGAGCATCCACAAAAATCCCCAATATGTCCGGCTACAATAAGAGAAATGAAAATTATAAAGGAAATGGAAGAAAACCAAATAGATTGTTCAACAGCCAGGAAAAAACATAAACTAAATACCACAAAAAATCAGGAATATGTAAACAAAAGCATAGGGAATGATATATATATATATATATATATATATATATATATATATATATATATATATATATATATATATATATATATATATATAGATAGAGGCAGCTAAGACAATAACATCAATAGAAACACTCTTAACTACAATAATGAAAGGCAATATCAGTAACACCAAAGACCTACAAAAATACCTTAGAAAGACCAAAAATCAAATCAAAACCCTAACTGAATTAAATGACCCCATTAGAAATGGCTGGCACAACTAATGGAAATGTTTCAATATGGCAATGGAATGCCAGAGGATTATACAATAACTTAAATGAACTTAAACTAAAACTAATAAATACCAAAATAAAACCTGATATCCTCTGCATTCAAGAAACAAGGCTAAATAGAAAAAACAAAACATTGCCAAAAATACAGGGCTATGCCCCAGGATACTTCCAACACAGAAAGGAAGGATCAGGGGGAGGATTAGTCATGTATAGAAATAACAACATAACATCAATAGAAATAATACCTATAACATCAGAGGTAATAAGTAATTCACCAATAGAAGTACAGGCTTTAAAACTTAAAATAGGAAATAGTGAATTACATGTATACAATATTTATGACCCAGGGACTACCAACACCCATAATCAGGAACAAATATTACAAACACTATCCATCCTATTAACTAGTGAGCGCACTGTCATATGCGGGGACTTTAATGCCCATAATCCGCTGTGGGGGGGGGGGGAAATGACGGACACAAGGGGCAGGTTGATTGAGGCCTGGGCCAATACATCAACCCTAACCATATTAAACGATGGAGCCGGAACCCGACTAAACCCGGTGAACGGAAACATATCCGCCATTGATCTCACCCTATGCACATCAAGACTGGCACAAGTGGCTGAATAAACAACCCCAGGTGGAATTATAAAAAAGCAGACTGGGACTTATTTCAGGAAATATTAACTAATGAAGATACCACCCAGCTAGAAACAGATGACATTGATCAATATTATGAAAATATCACAAAAGTCATTATCAAGGCAGCAACAAATAGCATTCCAACCAGTACTTTTAAATTAGGCAAAATAAGTGTACCATGGTGAAATGAAGAAATTAAGAAAACCAAACAAGCAAAAATTAAAGCTCTAACTAAATTCAAAAGATCAAATGTCACTTCTCACTTTTTAGAATACAAAAATCAAGATCAAAAACTGAAACAACTAATAAAACAAGCAAAAATAGACACTTGGAAAGAATACTGTGGGACCCTAAACCACAAAACAACAAACAAACAAGTATGGGACAAAATTAGACGACTTAGGGGCAGAAAGACCAACAATAACCCTAAAATAAGCAACACCTCAAATGATAATGAACAAGCAAATTTATTAGCTCAACATTTCTCCAGCATGAGCAAAAATAACAACCATACAATAGAATTCCAAGACCACAGAAATAAAGAAGAAACAACAAATAGACAAAATTTTAAAGACCTGGGACCCAAAGAATCACCCTTAAACAACAAAATTACAAAATATGAATGGGACCAGGCACTTAAAACTAAAAAAGAAACTTCACCTGGGGAAGATAAAATAGGATACAACATCTATAAGCAATTACCACCACTCATAGTAAATGAAATAATAAAGTTCCTAAATAAAATATGGGATACAGGAAAGCTACCAAAAAAATGGAAACTTGCGATAGTAATACCTATCCAAAAACCCAATAAAGACAGCCATGATGTCAACTCATATAGACCAATCTCTCTAACAAATAATATATGCAAAATCATGGAAACTATCCTCAATAACAGACTCAAGTCACATCTTACTAAAAATAATCTAATATCAGAAAATCAATGTGGATTCAGAAACAAGCGCTCCACTACAGACCAATTAGTAAGACTTGAGACCGCTATCAAACTAGCATTCAACTCCAAAAAAAAGCGGTATTTCTCGATCTTGAGAAAGCATTCGACCTAGTATGGACCAAAGGCCTTATAGCCAAATTAAATGATTACGGCATTACAGGTCGAATGTTCAACTTTATAGAAGACTTCTTAACAAACCGCACGATAACAACTAGAGTAGGTGCAACTTACTCTGAGAAACACACCCTTGAAAACGGAACTCCACAAGGAAGTGTACTCAGCCCCACTCTCTTTAACATCATGATAAATGACCTCGATACAAATTTGGCAACTATCAAAGTAGAATTATCCCAATTTGCAGATGACGGTGGCCTATGGAGACCAGGAAACCCCTCCAACCACAAAAACATCTCTGAACTTCAAACCAGCCTAAACAATATTGGAAAATGGGCAAATAAATGGGGGTTCAAACTATCGCACCAAAAAACGGTAGCCGTACTGTTCACCCCCAATAGAAAACACATCCGATACCCCAAATTAACCATCCAAAATAAGGAAATAAAATTTGTAAAAATAGTTAAATTTCTGGGTATGTATTATGACCAACACCTAACATGGGCTCACCACATTGATGACCTTGTAAAAAGATGTAACCAGGACCTAAACTTAATCAACAGTCTTAAAGGCACACAGTGGGGTGCAAATCAGGAAACCTTAATAACACTATATAGGGCCTTAATAAGATCAAAACTAGATTATGGCTGCCAAATATACTCATCAGCCTCAAAAACTCAGCTCAAGAAATTAGATAGTATTCAACGAATAGCCCCAGTAAAGAGCACTGGGGCTCTCAAAACAACCTCGACAGCCGAGTTGCATGTAATAACAGGGGAACTGCCCCTACATCTGAGACGGCAAGAACTCATGTTAAAATATGCTGCTCGACTGTCCACTCACCCCAAAACGCACCCCACACTCCTGGCCATAAATAAAACAAATGTCCCATTTAGAAAAAGCCTAAAACGAAACTTACCTATGGGAAAACAGGTACATCAACTAAAAACAATATTACCAGTGGAACTATTCCCATTAGAACATAACGCAGTGTACGAACATGAAACTTGGAACAACGTACAACCTAAAGTTAACACCTCCCTAACCAAGAAAGGCAATAAACAAAATCAGGAAAACAACCTAAAAATAGAAGCCTTAGAAATCATCAACTCGCAATACCATCAATACAATAAAATTTACACGGATGGCTCCAAAATCACAAATCCATACAAAACAGCTGCAGCAATGGTTATACCAGAGCATAAAATCCAAATAGGCAGACGTCTACCAGATCACTGCTCTATTTATACAGCTGAATTCTGGGCCATCCTTGAATCATTAAAATGGATTGAAGATTTCAAACCCAATAAGACAGTGATTATTAGTGACTCGCTTAGTGTCCTATCTTCAATCCGAAACAACACCACCAAAAGTAGGGAAGAATTCCTCAACCAAATAAATATCAAACTAAAACAACTCCAAAACAAAAATATGTTAGTCGAATTCTTGTGGATACCCTCCCACATAGAAATAAATGGCAACGAAATGGCGGATAAACTAGCCAAAGAAAAACTAAACGAACCAAATTATGAGCCATTACAATACAGTACATCAGAACTGTACAGTATAATAAACAACCAAATCGACAAAATATGGCAAAATGACTGGGATACAAGTACAAAAGGGAGAGTGTTCTACACTACTGTTAGGGATGTAAATAGGAATAGGAAACCGCCCAAGGGCACAACTAAAGAACAAACAATAATAAACAGGATCATATTAGGAAAAACCAGGCTGGCAAACAGCTACGGGAAATACATAGGACCCTTTCCTCATAATATTTACTGCTACAATTGTAACACCCCTGAAAATCTCCACCATGTCTTCAACAATTGTACTAAAAACAAAAACGAAAGGGACAAATTCAGATCACAACAACTTGAAATAAATGCCCTCTATACATACCCAGAAATTATACAAAATACAAACAACAACATATTAACCACATTTTAAAATATGTTCGAATTTCTAAAAAACATAGGGAAATTAGAAAACATATAAAAAAAAAATCAACAACATAAACCTAAAGTGCCAGGTAGTATAAGCCCCTTACAGTAAACAAACCTTTAACCTTTACGGGCAGAAATATTAAGAAACGGTTAAGGACCGGGGTGCGGAAGCTGGGTGCAACAATGGATACCTTTGACGTGTCGCTTAACGGCCCCGTATATTTACGGCAGAGGCCCATAGGTTGTCACCTGATCGCCGCGCCTCACGGCCCGGACCGTGGGGCAGTGACTGGGTGTGACAATGGAAAATCCTTGACCGTGTCGCTTAACGGCCCCGTATACTTACGGCAGGGACCCATTTGTTAACACTCAGCCGCCAACCCACCTATCTGACCAAATATAAAGGAAAACTATTACATAACTACGGCTATACAAACCGAAGCTCAAACAGGGAAAATAACAACAACAAATTAAAAGGTCATAAATAGTGAACTTTACAAATAACAACATAAAAATAGTAGCAGGAAACACTAAAAAGTACCATTCATAGGAAATAGGATAAACACCTCCCTCTACAACCCCCTACTTTTCATCTCTTCTGAAACTTTCTCTATATAAATACAACAATGTAAACAGTGTAAAATTTAATACTTAGATTACATCATAAGTTAAATTAAATAGAACCAAACAGTGCGCTGAGAACAACGCACGTAAATCAGATAGAAAATTAAGATAGGACCCAAATTTAGTAACTATAAGGTAGTCTAAAAACCCAAAGACTATCAGGCCCAGCAACACAAGGTCGCAAATACTAAACAAAACATAGCGGCAGAAAATCAGCGGCCAATAAACTAGCACTTATAAGGTAGTCCAAGTCCAAGACTATCAGGACCAGCAGCACAAGGCTGCAGATAATATCAAAAGTACAGAAAATAGGACTAAATTTTGACCCCAAATAGTACCTATCAGGTAACCAAAACATCCAAGGTCATCAGACACAGCAACACAATGTTGCAAAATATTCTAATAGGAAACAACAATCGCAACTAAAAAATTACACAAAGCACTAACTAAGAAAAACATCACAAAAAACACTGTATTACAAAAGTTGTATACCTTAATACCTCAAAAACAGCACAGGGTATCTAACTAGGGTTTAGGGACCAACCTTGCCTGGCCCATCGCCTCGCCCACCGCACCTGCTGCAGTAACTACACGTGCTTTGCACGTCCAATAATAACCAACAACACCGGATGGCATAATATGAGTGTGTGCTGGAACTATTCCCACTCATCTATATACAGGCCCTACAATCACACAGTAGTAGCTCAATAGTTACTCAGATGTGACGGCCTAATTAAATAGTGTTCTATGAACACATAAACGCCTGCAGGATGGTGGCTCCATTCCCACCCTCAGGATAAATTAAATAACCGTCCATTGACGGATAAAACAGTGACAAGAGCCTTCGGGACGAATCACTTTAAGCAAATTCAATTCATTCATTCAACCCGCTATATCTATCAACATACCGGTACTCCTTTAACATGTTTACTAATATTAATCTTATTGTTATATTGTAATTTAACTCACTCATTTTTACTCTAACTTCTTAAGGACCAAAAACGCTAATCTAAAGAAAGTTTCAGGAATCAACAAGAGAGAGAGAGAGAGAGAGAGAGAGAGAGAGAGAGAGAGAGCATTAGTACCAGAGTTATCTGCCTTTTCTACTGTCGTACATTAATTTCATTTTTACTCGAATGCATAATGTCGAATTCATCCATAACTTGCTGGAAAATTAAAAAAAGATAATATTAAACCTTTGATCAGATTGGACAATATTTTACAACATTATCACAGATATTACTATTATTTTAGTTGAATATTATTCAATGAATTCGTCGCTGGGAATCTTGTAGACGCAAATAGTATGATCAACAAATATTGATTGCCTCATTTGTTCTTAGGAAATGGACCAATTTACTATTTTCTGTTAAATTGTCCCACAAAAAAGAAAGAATAGGTTGAAGATGTGTCTATATATTTTTATAGCGTTTTCCTACCATGTGACATTTGTAACACCATTTGCAATATTTACAATAAACTAAAGATTTCCTATCAATACTACATTGGAACTACAATTTTGATCGTTACTATCAGTCTCCTCGGCTGCTTTCCGTATTTTCACAAGGACAGACAGGTTCTTCTGTGGCTTCAACTCTGCTTATAGCCTTATATGGAACAAACAGGAGATATCAGGTCTTCTTTCCAGTTCAACGATAAGTGATTGTCGTTTGTAACTCTAATTAGAATAAACAGAATGGTTAGTAAAATAAAGATCACTGTGTTAAATACATTTTGATTGATTTAAACGAGATGCAAACGTGACATGATCAAAAGCCTAAGCAATACATGTGTTACCTAGATCTAGTAACGATACGACTGGACATAAAAAAAGGATTTCGTTTTCAGTAGTATCGATGTTCTGATCCAAAACAAACATTGTCCGTTACAAGTAGAATGATAACTAATATCCATGTTATTGCTTAGTAATAAAATAAATGCCCTCGATGGGTAAAGACGACAGTCTTCCAACTATCACAGGTCATAATAGCATGTCTGTCAACAAATTTACACAATGTACAGGAACATAAAGAAAACCATACTCTACAACCGGAATAAAAAGTATTTTGAGTAGAAAATTTATTAGAACAAGGCAAAGAAACTGATAAACTGAAAATCACTTGTATCCCTGAAACGTTTAATAGGCTTAGGTTTGGCAGAATCACAAACGAGTGATAAAAAACCCTTTGACATGATTCATAATTCTTTATTAATCAGATTGTGGGTTTTTTACACGACATATATATGCTTTCATTACATAACCGTGTCGTTTAACTCTTAGAAATAAGAGTATTTGGGATAGGTTTGTCTACGTTTAAATATGTAGCAATCAGAAATAATACTGATTGTCTTCTTGTAACACGTACACATAGGAAAAGAAGGATGTCAGGTCAGTCTTATCAGAAACTTGATTTCTAAATGTTGTTCCACTTTGAGATTCAAATGTAATACTTAAATGGCTTTTGAATAATTAACTTCTGAGTGGAGAACTTACAGAGGAGACAAAAAACTTTCTACGTCAAGGAATAATTGTCAGCTGTTCTCACTACATCTTGTAAACTTTCCGCCTTTTTAAAAGCATAAGTCTCAGTAATTCTGTGAATGAAATTCTTAAACTCTTCAACCAATATGAGATGTATAAGATGATCGTAATCTTCGTAAATCATTCTTGAAGAGCACCATCTATCAACGTATCCAACCGATACGTCCATTGTTGCAGCCTACAAGCCTGAAATTGTTGATATTGTTCAGGCCTTCAACCCTCAACAACGTATACACTCGTACGGTGCAGTATACATTATATCGCTACCATGTCTTAACAATGTTGTTGGCATATTTTCTCTGTTGCGCTTGTGCGTAATATTACATCCGGTTGCGGAAGCTGAGCGTAATTTAAGTAGGTGATAGCAGAGCGTTGAGATTTTGAAATGGAAAATATGTCGACTGATGCCCAAAAGACTACTAATACTATGCAGGTATATTTGGCCTAATATTGCCTTAACACACCTGTTACAATATATGTAATTGAATTTTTACCTTCATCGTGTGTGACTTCTTTAAGCCTATAATAATTCACCTTATGTTGCATCACCAGTATAGACTCACACTGCAAAGATCATAGCGATACGACTCAAATAGTTAAAGCACCGTTAAACATGCAAATCAAACCTAATGCATGGTCCAGAATTAAAATAATACCTTTCCGACATGATATACATGTGCCATGGTGGTCATCTTGAAAATTGTACAGATAGTCTTAGAGGGTGCATGATAATATGGCTACATGTCATTTTCTAAAATATTTATAATTTCCTGTTTGATTGGTCCTTAGATCTTTTAAAACATTTAATATTTACACTATATTATTAAATTTGAAAATCATTCTATTACTGCTCCTTCATAATGGATGTAGATATTGTGTTTTAACCAATGATAACCAAAAATCAAAATGGCGCTTTATTTGATGAAAATCTTATAACCACTGGACCTGTATTTTGAACTGACTGTACTATCTACATCGTGTTTCCCCTCAAGCCCTTTAAGATTGCATAAATGAAATGAAAAATAGTATATAGCATGCAAAAGTGCTACAATTGCAGCCATTTTTGTCAATTTAGTTGATTTGGCATTTTCACTGAAAGACTTCTTATCATGTCTTTTTGATTCAGAATGATATATACATCTCAGACATTATACATCTGCTAGGACAATCATCTTTAGAATCATTTAGCTACTTCCCCTGAAATGCAATAACTCATACTTTTTTATCATCTTCTACAGTCAGCATCCAAAAAGCTGCGCCACATTTTTAGAGATGAGCAACTCCATGCGTTGGAAGCAGAATGGAATGCAGGATTGACAAGTGTTAAGGATGGCAGAAGAATCGAGAATATGGCCTACTCTCTGAAGTTTACAGTGCAACAAATCATGGTTGGTTGTTTAAAAGAATTTCCGCTTTCTTGCAACGTTTTGATTTCCAACCGCATAATGGATTGCATTTCGTAACAATTTAAAAGCAACACAATTTCTTAAATCAATCAATGAATTTCATAAGTCAGAGTTGCAGGATATGTCCATCGTTTGCTTCTCAATTTTCAAATGAAAGTGAAACTTCTCAAAATTACATTTCTTTTCTAATAATTAAAATCTTTGGCTTTAACATTTCTTTAGATTTCTTGATCTCTATTCTCAGTTGTTTTCATATTCCATTTTTTTGGGTGCAGAAGTAAATGTATTCAGTAGTAGGTAAATCATTTAAATACATCTGCTCTTGGAAACTAATATTATTGAATCTTTGAATTTGTTTTAGTCTGCCTGAAAGCCATATGCTAACCACACGCTTTGCAATTTGGGTTTTTGAGGTTGGTACAGATTGGACTGTCCTTTGTCCAGGACCATTAAACCTCAAAGACAGATTATGTAGGACACAAACATGATGAAACAGTGTGCAGCTGGTCAATGGAAGCTCTTATTATCTAAGCATCAATTTTATAATGTGTATGACAAAATGAATAGCATACAGTCTGGTTATTTATTATTTTCAAGACTGGATTGGAAATAAGCGGCAAAGACAGAAGCACAGCATTCATCGGCCTGCTGTCTCAAGTTCTGCTTCCAAGCCAGTACCAATGCAATTGAAAGGGCCTAGTGGATACAATATGTTTTGCAAGGAAAAATCACTTGGTAGGCTAAATATGTTATTGGTCACAAACTTTTTTTTTGCTCAGTGCATCATTGAAGCCACTCCTTAACCATACTATTTCCAAAAATGGAAGATAAAGTAAAGTTATTTTTTATTCAATTTTGAAAGTGTTGCTCTGTTTTAAACCAAGTGTAACACAAGAATGTGGCAATCTTTGTTATATTCTGTATAAGACGGTGTTATATCCAAATTCATATAAGGGAGTGTATTATAGCAGGGTAAATTTGTATATATTGATTTATGCTGTCATCATTTGCTTAATAATTTTGCATAAACTGAGATTTTCTTTGATATCTATATCAGTGTTGTTGTTGTTGCTTTAGGGTTTAACGCGATTTTTCAGCACACGATAGGCTATACATGGCGGCCAGTATTAATGGTGTAGCAAGATCCAGGGAAAAACCCCGGAAAGAACTACGACCCACGAGAAGTTACTGGCATGCTTTCTCACATACCCACATTAGTCGAGTCTGAGACTTGAACCCATGCAGACAGAGGTGAGATGGCAGTGATCAGCAACGGTGAGCACTTTAGATCACTCGGCCACTCCTATAGATGGGTAAAAACTGTATACAGTCGGCTCCTCTTACATGCAAGGCCTCAGGACTGATGCTATGGTATACTGATGCCCATTATTTCTCCGAAACAAACCCCCATTTGGCCAAATCATTTAAATGTAACGCGATTTGCTATGGTATCATATGAAGGTCAGTTTTGTCAGTAGATCGAAGAGCAGACTTGTGGGCAGCGCTCCAGTCTTAATCTATCGAATTTAATGACCAGACTGGATCAGATTCTTAACGAGGTTGATACGAGTTTGTGTTAAAGCTAAAGAGTGTTACAGCTGTCGACCATGCTTTGTTAAGTATTATGGTTGTCTACTATCCTGCCTCCTGGTGATCAACAGAGAATCAGAGATCTAATGCCATCTTGGTAATATTTATGGTTATCTACTATATCGCCTCCTGGTGACCAACGTAGATCTAATGGTTGTGATGTTGATATTAACCTACCTAATTATTTAACCTGGACTGCCAATGTTTGGAATCGATTTCTTTTCATTTTGAAAGAAACAGTTTTGAACAATGCAGTTCTCCGAAGCAATTTAACACATAAAATAATGCATGTTCTGACCAGAAAAATGTATGCAATAATGCGAAATATGCATATACACGATATGCAATGGTCCGACATTGACATCCATTGAAAACAATGGAAACAAATCGGGACCGGCACAAAGCAATGCAATAAAGCGGAATATGCATATAGACGATATGCAATGGTCCGACATTGACATCCATTGAAAATAATGGAAACGAATCGGGACCGGCACAAAGCTATGCAACAAGGTGCAATATGCAGTTATACAATATGCACATATTTGTAGCCGACTGTATATTAATTTATGCTTTCATAATTTTCTTAATTATTTTGCATAAACTTAGATTTTCTCTGATACCTTACCATGTGCCCACTTGGTAATGTTACATTGAATAATCCTGTCTGTCCATCAGTTTGCCCATTTGCAGGTCATTTATTTTCTTCTTGTAAACTTATTTGTACACCGGTGGTGAGATAGTGATCATCTTTGGTGAATTTTCATTAGAATGAATGCATGCATGCATTAATGCATGCATGTATATATGTATGTATGTATGTATGTATGTATGTATGTATGTATGTATGTATGTATGAATAGTATGTATGTATGTGTTTATGTATGTATGCATGTATGTTACATGTTATGACACCTCAGCACAATATTGTCTATACAGTGGCAACTAAAGGTACATTTAACATGATCTAACAGTGAATTTGTACATAAGTTTACAAAGAAATACAAGGGGCCGAGTGTTATAAAGCGTTGTCCGTTAAAGATCACTGCCATCTCACCTTTGTCTGCATGCGCTCGAATCTCAGATTCGGCCAATGTGGGTATGTGAGAAAGCTTGCCCGTAGCTTCTCGAAAGTCGGTGGTTCTTTCCGGGGTTTTCTGGGTTCTTCCTTCACCATCAATATTGGCCGCCATGTATAATCTATATTGTGCTGAAAAATGACGTTAAACCATAACAAAACAAAATAAAACAAACAAACAAAGAAATACCATTCAAATTATGAACATTAGTATCAACAAGATAAAATATTAATCGTAAAGATGTTAATTTTGTTCAAATGCATAGGAAATAAAAACTAAAGATCATTAGTTGTGTGTTGTATAAACTCTTAATGGGTTATTGCCAAAATTTAGAAAACAGATGAATTGTATTGTACATAAATTACTCAAATGCGTCTGTGTTGAATGGCTTCATATTGCACATTTTATATAATGAAGGAGTCTCATAAATCTATTACTCTTATTATGTTATTAATATTTTTTTTTTCAGTATGTAAATTAAGATGTCAGAGAGGTAAAACAACTTTGATGCAGTTTTATATATATATATATATATATATATATATATATATATATATATATATATATATATATATATATATATATATATATACGCTCTGGTAATGATGTTATTGGCAGTTTGTTTAGTACAAATGTAATTTTAAAGTCTTTCTTTCTGATCATTTTGCTTTTTGTCTTGTTTTTGATAATGCGACTTAGTGAATATGTGGAAAGTAAGGCTTTACCTGTTTCTTTAGGCATGTTCTGTTATTAATTTATTATTCAAGTATTATTGCTTATATTCTTATCTGGCCTTGTGTATGTACATCTATACTCACTCATTAATCTCTTTGCAGTATACTCTGATTTATGTTTTGTAAAATGCACCTTTAAATTATATTCACATATATTGTTAACTGTATGCTAATGGTGTTTAAAAATAATGAGAGTGTCATTCTTAATACACACTAATACCTACATGGTAAAGTGAATTTTGTGTATTATTATTGTAAACTTCGATTTATATGCCTATATCACTTTTGAATTTTTTTTTGTGTGGGTAGTTTTGTTTATAACAGTATTTGAATTCTTTTATATTATTTAAAGAGCCATCATCCTCAGGACCAACTTTTGTACAGTTGGCAAATGAATGGAAGCATCTGCCTGCTTCAGAAAAAGCAATATATACAGAAACTGTTGAGGAACAGAGACAAAACTTATCAGTATCTGTCGACATCCCAAAACTTATAAAGCACCACCTAAAAGTAATCAGTTAGTCGATAAGTCATGTTTCTTGATTCAGTATGAAGTTGTGTCTGTTCAGTTTTTATAAACCCACGTATGAGGTCATCTTGCAGATCCTGTGAATACTTCAACCTGGAGAAAGAGAACCTGTATCTAACAATCATTGATTTATACAATTTACTACTATACTGCTCCAGATAACAATGTAAATATTATAGATTCCTACAGTTCTATTTTTAATAAATGCAGTTTTAACAAGCAAATTTCACTGATGATAGGGCTTAATTTCATTGAGAACTGATTCGTTTAAATACATTTTACTCATTGGTTGGCATTTTGATTTTGATGCTGAAGTTGTCATTATTTTGTAAACTTTCTTTGCCATTTAGCTGGCAAAATTTGCATGTTAATACATTCTCTCCCATTATTTTGGCCATTTTTTTCTTTCTTTTACTTGTCTGTGCTCTTACTCTGGTTTTTATCTATACTGGTCATGTCAGAGACCAAGAGTTTAGATGGCTGGTTATATCAAGATTGTGATTTTCACCAAAGACTTTATATAATGAAATTAAAAAGGAGTTATAAGCAATTCTGCGGTACACCGATCTGGTCAAAATTATGTTTAAAAAAAATCATTGTAGATTTTCTTATGAATCATATTCTTTATACTCATCAATATATGAACAAATAAAACAATATAATACAGTTAACTTTCAATGTCAGAGTTGATTTGCTACGAAAACTTCATCAGACTGAAGCATGAACCACATCAACTAACAAGTGCCAGATGGAAATATGCTTGCTTCATAGTTTGCACCAACAAAGAAATAAAATTACTGTACTGTATCCAACGGAAGTTGATTTCCCTGTCAGATGATATATATAAACATAATGAGAAACTGCAGTTCATAATACTATGAAAAATGTAATATATATATATATATATATATATATATATATATATATATATATATATATATATATATATATATATATATATATATATATACTACGGTTCATGTTAAAAACACGGATATTCATCAATATGATGAATATTCTTCATGCCCTCCTAAATCATGTAAAAACGGGATACCATATATTCAAGTGAAAAGATATAGAATAATTATTTCTGATGACACTGTTTTTAAATCATCTTTAACAAAAATAGGTCAGCATTTTTTAAATAGAAATTACCCAATTGATATCATTAATACTGCTTTTTAAAAAGTATATTCTCTTACACAATTTGAATCATTAGAATGTAAAATCAAAGCAAGACATGAAGAAATCATTCCTTTTGTTATTGAATATAATCCAAGTCTGCCAAACATAGGTAAGAGCATTATTAAATTTTTAGATTTATTAACATTGTCAATGTTATATTAGCCCCCTAAGTTCTAATTTGCACAAAACATATTGCATAAAAATATATATTTATATAAACATATGACATATAGTACGGTATTTCAAAATGAAAAGTTTCCCTTTTGAGACAGACGCAAGAAATATGTGTCCGACTCTTTCCGCGAAAAGTGATTTCATAATTATTTCATTTTGGTAAAGGTTTTTGCCTCCTCAAGAATATTCGAGTTTTATTAGCTTTTATATATATATATATATATATATATATATATATATATATATATATATATATATATATATTACAACTTCATCTTCCTGGTTGTGTACCCTTTCATAGGTAAAGGACAGGCCATTTAATGTTATGGGGTTAAGGGCTGTGGTCAGGCAAACGTTTCTGATAACAGAAAACTTAAAAAATCATAAATATTGAAGGTCAATTTGAAGCCGGAAATTATTTTTCTTCAAAATTAACGTTTCCGTATCTCACGCGAAAATAATATAATGTATGGAAGTCATTTGGGGAACGCATGAGTTGTAAACTTGCTGTAGGCTATAACGAAACTTAACAAGCCTATCAAATTTTGCCCCCTACCCATCCCATGAAAAACTTGAAATGACATCCCTGATGCTATGGCAGATTCAAAATGAGTTAAGGACATGCAAAATAATGTATTGTCCCTATCCTTAACAATTAGTTGTCATTGTTATTTGAAGAAAATGTTTGTTATTTGAAAAAACAAGTGTTTTATTTGAAGAAAAAAAATTGTGAATTGATAAATGTTTGTTAGTTGATAAAAATTGTGTTTTGTGAGTTGTTTATTATTTGAATAAAAATGTGGTGTTTTGAAACCAATGCGTCTGTCGTTTGTTTTACATTTGTATTAATAGAGATGCTCTTTTACTTCTTTCCATCCCTCACATCAAACTATAAAAAACGTTCCCAACCCTAAGCCGTAGAGGGGTGGTTTCTATCGCTTCCGCGCTTTAACCATATAAATCAGGGTTGTCATTACTTAAAAACGGTTTCCTTTAGGCGCAGAAACTCTATTCGACAATCTAGTTCTTCAAAAATCAAACTTGATCAATTTTTTTCTCTCCACCATCAAAATTAACAACCGTTTTAACCTGACATTGACCGACCTCCACTTGTCACTTGACATACCTAGTTTACAAAATTGATAGGGAAAACACCAAATATACACTCTGTACTAGACAAAAATTGGAATGTTAGGATGTTAGGAAAAAAATATAACTTGAACGATTGACTTAATTGCACAGGTGTCTTACACAGTATCGGTAAAGGGTGTCCACTAGCAGCAACTGGACTCTATTTGATAAGGCTAGGGCGTGCAAGACGAACGACATCAAAGTGCCAGTTTACAGATCCTTTTCCTCCTCCTCCGTTTCCTGACTCGAACACCAGCAAATGACTAGAAGTGGAAACCATTTTTCACTAGTCATCATTTGGTGCCATTGCACATCTAGCTCTGCTTCCTCCGATTGGTTGATAGGGTTGAGTGCGTGGCTGTTCTATTCCCACTCACCTAGGTCTTTCATTCATGTCGATAGCTCCTTATAGGGGTGCGGCATGACGACCAAATTAAATAGCATACTATGTATGCATAAACGCCCGTGGGGATGTGGCACCATTCCTTCCTCACTGGAAAATCTAAATCACTACCATAATAATTGGTGGTGTAAAATAGTGAACAAATGACCCTTCGTGGCCGGTTTCACTTAAAACCATAATTCATTAATTCATTCACAAGGAGCCTTCATCAGTCGCGGCCTCACTACGAGAAGATAATTGTGCAGCTCCGCTTAGGACTTTTCACCACGTGCTCCTGGAACCTGTTGAATAATGTCGGAACCCACGCTACTTTAGCCGTCCATAGCCTCCCGCTTCCATTCCATTTTCAAGACTGCCATCACTACATTTTGCGGAATTAATGATTACTACCTCGCCATTTAAACTGCATTAAGGACGCCAGCTTCCAGCCTTTCATCTATCAACAATTACTTTGCAGGTAATTTCCATATACCTATGGGTATTCTAAACTTTGTGCTGTTATCACTTTTTACTTTTTACTTTTAACGCTATAGCTCTAACTATCTATCCTTTGACACTTTAAACTCTAAACTTTAGGTGTAAATCAGGTTTTAGTCTGTAATAAATACTCCATTGTTTAACTGAATACTCCAAATTCCACTTAACTTTAATTCAAAATACAACAAAAGAAATTGGACTCTAAATCACTTAAGAAGGCATTTAAATCATGAAACCGCCTTAATTTGAATGGCAACGCATTGACGAGAAAAGTAGAACAACTTTACACCAAAGTAGACAAAGAAGCCATGCTTGATTTAAAAATAGGCCAAACTGACACCAGCAAAAATTAAAACAAAAGGGAGGTGCAAAAAACAAAACTCCATGTTATTTCGACGCCAGAACTAAATCTAATTAAAAAAGAAGTGGAGAAACTAAACCCGCTATCCCCAATAGAGTTTAACTTATATGATAAAATCATTAACGACGAGACACTGGACGCCAGTTTGGAACAGAGCGATCTCAGTGTAAACGGCACACCAAACCCTAAATTCAACATCAACGTGTAACAAGCCTACTTACGCACAAGTCGCTAGCACTAATGCGAACCATGTGTGCAGGCCAAACACAAAGGCTCCCCTGGAAGCTCCTAACTCGCCTGAAGGCAATAAATTCAAATCCAAAGCTACCGTAATTCACTCTAGTCAGACTTCGGGACCATTAAAACAACTAACGGAGGACGACTTAATCTATCCCTCTTTAATAAGACTTCCCCTCAAGTTACCAACAAAAAGACTACATGGAATGGAAGAGGCAAATGCAAAACGCCATTAAACCCTAAAACAAATGGCGCACATTAAAACTTCAAATGTAACACAGGCCCAGGACAAAATTAAAAAGCAAAATAACAATCCCGCTCAGGCTGAAACAACCTTTCCCCCCGAAAAAAACCAGTAAATACCCAAAATTCAACCAGGAAAGCAACAAATAAGAAACAACTATCACAGACTGGACTTGACGCTGTATATTAAAGGCATACAACCTAAGTAAAAACGAATGAAATTGTATATTTATTTTTTCAGTTCACGATTACTTAATTAGATGAACAATTACGATTCAGGCTGTTTCTGAGGCCGAAATCAGGCTAGTATCGAAAATTTTGTGATAAAAAACGCGATTCTGAATTATTGTCTGCAGACAAAAATTCGCTGTTTGCCACGCCTATATTCATGTAACCTCTGTGTTGACCTCTCTCGAATATTAAGAATTTTAGCCATGCGCAAACACGTGTTTACAAAAATAATGGCGTGTTCACAACTAGATCGAAAACCAAAACTTAGATTCTGAAAGGAGGGGGAAAAAAAGCACTTTGGGCAAATTATGGCAGCACACGCATATGTATTGGTGACCATGAACGATGGAATAAAAAGAAGTCCACTTTAAGCCTGGAACCTAATGCAGAGGTCGCCAAATTCTTGCTGGATACTGGTGAGTCTCAATTTTGCAATGAACAGTCAAGTTTTTATACCGCTATTTTGTATCTGTATTGTTAACTCTTTATCAAAACTCTTAAAATAACATATTTTATATAAACTGGCATTATTCCATTTAGTTTGAAATAAAATGTCACAGCTCTGCAACAATATCGCTGAAAACCGCATGTACGTACACCACTGCTGCTATTTTTGAGGATATCAAAGGGGATTTAATCATCATTTTCGCTCGCAATCATAAAACTGTATTTAGAGGCAAGCAGTCACTTCTGTTTTTTTTTAAATAAAAAAAATATATATAATGTCAATGGTGATGGCTGTAAATGAAAGTAATGCAATACAGTTAAGTATATATTATGCATACTATTATTTGTAAAGTATATAATATTATTGTGTCTAATAAAACATTTATTTTCCCTTGCTATATTAGGTAATGAATTGAATGGCAGTGCAAGGAAAACATCAGAAAAATGTCACAGAAGACATGGCCACAACTTCTACACCTGGGCCAACAATTCATAGGATACAAATTCCTGCAGTGTCTGATATAACCACATCATAATCAGATATGGCATCTGTGTAAGTATTAATAAATTTTTTAAATTTTTTATGTATATTTACTTGTTTACAAATATTTTGGTAGATGCACATCTAAGGATTGCCTGAAAATGTATAATTCTATATTAGTTTAATATTTTGCAGTTGGTAAAGATTGTACATTTTGTTAAAATCTGGTTTGTTTTATTTAGAATAATATTTTTGTTGTAAATTGTTTGTTGGCATATGTCTATTTTTTGTTATTGATATGTTCCTCATCATGCTGTATGTATTTTAGTTAAAGGGCCTCAAGGGAGAATAGTTTTTGACTAAATTAGTCACCCCTTTAAATAAGTTATTATTATTATTTCTTGAAGCATTATCATTCAGGTCTTAATAACCAAGATAAGTAATAATTTCTTTTGATACAAAACTAAAGATTCCCAAGTTCAACATTAGTATTTACACATTTCAAAATTTTATTTTAAGGGATTCAGTCTTGTCTGAAGTTGATGGAAAAGTCTAAAAGTTTTATCAACCCATTTGAGAAAGTATACTAACAAAACAATTTGTGATACATACATAAAATGGAATATTTGAGTTAAGTATACTAAAAAAACAACCATTATGATACATGCATGATATATGTAACTAAACTAAAAGTAATGTATAGAATTGTATTGGTATTTGTGGATGGTATTTGTGTATGAAACAGAAAGTTGCTCCCACAAAAGCTTTCTTTTCTGTGTATTATCAAAAAAGTAAAAATTGTCTATTTACAATTTATCTTAAATATAGTATCAATGCATAATTGAAATAATGAAGATATACTGGTTATCACAGAAAGAAAATGAATACATTGTATTATAAATACAAACCACACTGAGGCCATAGATATGGTTTGTCCATTTAATACACATGGAGAGGGCAAGGGGGGTTTACCCAAATGCATTTGCTTGTGTATTGGTGTGGGTGGTCTACTGATAATATACGTACACATATACCTCAATAGTAATTTGTCTAATATGTAACCTGCTTGACTGGGTTCAGTTGGTGTTTGAGTTTTAGTGGAAAATAGACAAACTTTTAAAGTTATGCTGCTTATTTCTTTGATGCAGCCAGACATTCAACATTGGTGGACTATCTGTTACATTAAATACATATTATTGTTAATCCTTCATCTTTTCTGTGTGGATTAAATATTGGCTGTTCTACAGAATGGGGAGGGCAATCACATGTATGTAGATAGTATGTGTGTAAATAAAAAGTATGCATGTGTACAGGGAGGGAGGGGTCAAGCTTTGCCCGATTTTTGCACACATGTCCATAGTTGGAATCAGATTTTGTTTCTGGACTTTTTTACTTTTTTGCTTGCAATCTAATTCACACCGGTCTGAGCTATACACATACAGGTGAACAATTGAAAAAGTAGGATAAATTGGTGATGGAAGTAAAAAGTGGCCAGGAGGAAAACGTTGCGTCAGAAGAAGAAAAAACTCCCACTTTTACCCTTATGCCGAATGATGTTTCTAGCACACCTAGGTGTATATCTAATCAAATATCTTGGAAACAGATGTATTTCAATGTATTCAAAATTAGCCCACAAATGCGCTCCCTACCACCAGGTGACAAGGAAAAAAAATAGTATGGGTGGAATGAGTTGATTATTCTCTGCCTGTATAATGCTACTGTACGTTGGCATTTTCATCGAAACAGATTAATGGGGATTTATAAATGTTAATAGTTCTCTGCATCTGAATCAATTTATTTATTTAGTCATTTTACTTTGTTTCAGAAGTACAACAGAACTGGAGAATTTCCAGAAGTTTGATTTTATTGTATGCCTCCAAAAGACATTCATATAAGCCATCAGCTTTCAGAGCTAGGAATCTGTTGGCAGCTCTTGATTATAACAATCATATTGACAGAGATGTGATTGTAAACACAGATGGAACAATCAGGTAATAAACTTTATTCTTGTTAACGTAATAATTCATCTTTGTTAAAATATTAATGCTTTACCTGGAAGTTGATAAACCGTCTGTTTGTGGTACAATTTTATCTTTTACAGAAGACATTTTTTAAAATAAATTTCAAAAACCAATTGTGGTTAGAATTAGTCTAATGTAATTAGAAAATTCTGTAAAGAATCTAAACATTTTTATGATATATGGGTAAGATACAGATTTGCTATTTTGACATTTTCATCTGTAGCAAAATGATTTGTTACATGTAATTGTATGCAGTTTTTATTTTGACTTTTGAGAATTAAAAAAAATATAAAATGACATTGTCAGTGAAAAGTTTGCATTTTCTTGTCAGATACCAAAGGTCATTCAACAAAAAGTGAGAGATGGTCTGCATACCCAAAGAAAGCTGATCAACAGTACCTGTATATTCCAGAAATAAATATGAAAATATTGAAAGGAGGTTAGATGATAGAGTTGGCATGAACCAGCCAGTTGTTTTGGACATAAATGATCCTAGGTGAATATCTGATGTACTTGCTCCAATACCACCACCACCTACAAAGCAGAAATCTCATTTTAAGTTAAAATGATTTAGGCCTTTTAGTCAGGTAACACCTGTTGATATCAAATTGTTATGGAGAGACTATTCTAGTGATTGTATGGTAAAAAATGATCCCTACCCATGGACCCATATAGACTTTGACTAAGTCTTTCTTGAAGTGCCTACCATGAGCTTAAGTCCAGCATCTGTTTGATTTCCAAGTAACAGTATATCTTCAGACCACTGTTGATTATGTTCTTAAAGCTTTTAAAAAACATGCATTTGAACAACAAGATGTAAGACCTTTTCTAACTTTTCATACCATTGCATTTATACTTGTCTTATATGTATGTTTAGATTGTAAATGCAGTGTATTTTGGCCATATGATGTATTAAAAAAAGCACAGCAGAGGCTATACATTGTAAATCATTTAATCTTATAGAAGTAACAAGATTAAAATCATGTAATTACAAGTCTGTATTATTGCATAATAAAGTACTTTTAAATAATTTTATTTTCTAAATGTTTTGTGTAAAATTGCAGTCAGAAAGATTTCTAGTATACATGTACTTTGAAAAAGAAAAAAAATGTACATTGGAGAAAATGACTTCAATCCATACTCTTCATCTTGATTTAATTGCTCCCGCTAAACATGCCATAAAAGGTTCACATACAGTTTTAAACTGATTTTATAAAGAAAATAATGCTGTTAACTTCTGTCTTTTTTTAATTAAAAAAAATAAATAAATTAGAAATGATATTCACCGACTATATTTGTTAACAAATTACTAGTTACATACTGTTGTTGACCGTTCCAGTGGCCTAGTGTTAAGAGCATCCACCTAAGATGCAAGAGGTTGGGGTCCTTGATCCCTGGCCAAGTCATACCAAACACATAAAAATGGTATTAACAGCTGCCTCATTTGGTGCTCAACATTAAGAGGTTAGTGTATGGACTGGTTGTCCTACTGTCAGAATAATGTAACTGGGTGGGATGTCATGCTACATTTCTGCGGCATGATGCCTCAGTGCTATACGTCACTATAAACTGCCACACTTCAAACATCATAGCAATATGACTCAAAAATTGTTCAAGGTATGTTAAAAATCCAAATCACACACACTGTTACAATTTTGAAACAGAATTTGGCATATTTTCGTCACTGTATAGTAGGCCCAATTTCATGAACTTGAACAGTGATATATTGTTGCAAACCGGGTTAATGGTCAATTAGCAATTAAAACACCCCTGTGAATGTGTAAGAGTTTGTTTGTCTGTGTAGGCTAATTAGTATCAACACTGGTAGCATGACCCCTGCATTCCTGAATTTGATATGTATATCTGAGCCAGTTTTGCATTGTACTTCGTACATTATATATACTAATCAGTATATATATATATATATATATATATATATATATATATATATGTGTGTGTGTGTGTGTGTGTGTGTGTGTGCCTAGCTACCCTAATTTTAAAAGAAATGCAATAGGAAACATACATGGGGGTGAGGGCATGGGCTTAATTTCAATATTTGTTTCTCCGCAGTAGTTTGTTTAGGTGATGTACTAAAGTTTGGCATTGAGTAAATGGTAATCACTTTTGTCAAAAGTATAAAAACAAGCACAATATACTAAAATATCAATGTAATTTCTATAGAACTGTCTAGTATTTTGGAATAGGATGTCTGTAATCAATCTTGTATAGTAATGGTACACTAGTTTCTCATATAAAATGTCTCTGAGAGACAAAGAGAAAGGAAGAACGGAGGCAGACATTAGACGGACTGGAGGCAATTGGACTACCAGTCCAGAGAAAGATCGTACAGATGAGTAGGAACACAGGACAGGAGTAAAATCAATTACAGTCAGATGATAAAATAGGCTATAACTTTGTCGAGTTAAAGACGAGTGATAGGGTTTTAATTTGAGTTTCATTTGAGAGATGACTGTTATTTATTGATATTAAATTGTTGTTTATTTAACTTTCACATTTTGTGTATTCATTAATTTAACTGTCGGCACCACTGACTGGGAGCTCTGAGCATTGCATCTCTCTATCACTATTTCAATTCCTCATTAAAACAAGCCGGGAAGTCTTTTGTAATAATTTAAATAATATTTGGAGCACCCCACCCAACCCAAATAACACAGAAAATCTCTATATATTATATGCCATAATTATTCTTAGATGATATCCTTCATTTTTATACCTGACTGTATTCTTGAATTAAAGTTATGTCTGTACATGCACATTTGTACATATATAAGTTTAGTTCATTTCATAATATATAACAGTTTTACAGTGTATGCAGTTGTGTACATTCATCTGGGTATTTATATAAAGGGTATAATTATTTCTATGGTAAATGAACACATTTAAAAAACTGAAAATTTGATGCTTTTAATTGGTGTCAAGTATATTTGATTTAGTTGTAATAAGACAGCTGATGATGCACATATTATGTGATATAAGCATTCAATGTTGCTTTTGATGAACTAGTATTTAAGTCTTAAAAACCTTATTCTGTTTCCAGAGCCAATTTTTTTCACATGTAATTGAAATTAATGAGCAGTATCTGGATAGAATAGTATTCTAGTGTTTGTAGTTCTGTTGATATTTACAAGCCAATCTTTATTCATGAAATACTGCAACAAGTTTTGCTTTCTCAACTCATGACTATGCGTTATTTATCATTTAACTTAATGTGTTACTGTACATGCACAATTAAAATCATGTTCACCAGTGTACTTTTGTTGTTTACATCCTTTGCATTCCAAGACAATGCTAGTCAGCTTTAATTCATGTTTTTAATAAGCAGTCTCCTCACAGTTGCTTTCAAAACATAGCCTTACATAAAATCATTCTTTTGTGGGTAGGTAGCTAAAACAATGTTTAACAAAACTTGTTCATGCAAAATAAAAATTGCATACTACAAAAGAAATGCTTTATACAACTTAAAATAAACATAAATTTCATTATTCACACATCATATCATTGGATAGATCACCCAAGTCTTCCTTGAGTAAATCCAAAATGGTACTGGCCAAAATTATTTATCCATTATACGCCATACACAACAGCTTGGAATGACATGTCTGTTGCCAGTACCTAGGTATCCATTAAGTCCATAAAATAAATTGCCTATTAGCAGTATGCCATTTCCCCCGGTGGTATTATTTTCTTTGCTGCCTTTTAATAGTGGTTCTGATTACAATGATACAAATTATCACATTTTTAGTTGGTTTATCTTACAACGTAACACAATCTCACAAACACGACAAGTAAACACTTTAAAGGATCGCCCCTTAAAGGAACCTCTTATTGTCAGGATTTTCCATCGTATTGACTTTTTTGCCTACTTCTTGTAATTTATCATATATAATGAGAAATCTATAAGCAATACATATATTGTGGGTGACTTTAAAGAACTAAGGAGAAGGACAGACGAAGATTAGGGCAATAATTATTCAAAAGCAAAACATATGCTTACCTCGACTTCACGTGACACTGCGACGACGGAGAATGTCGGTAAATTCTGTTTCTGCATAATTAATTAGCAATCCGTACAGAAAATCGTTATATTTTCATTGATTAAACTTACAGATGTACATTTTTTGAAACTAAATGACCTGTAATTAATCATTATTTCTACTATACTTTTCATAATATCATGCATTTGCAAGAACAAAAAAGTCGAAAATCTTAGGTTGTATGCCTTTAAAAGCAAAACAGTTCAATTCAATAATTTATCTTCAAACAATATTGCTAGGGCCCTCTTAAAAGTTCACTTGGAACAGAGGAAGATAATTTTGCCAAACCAACACTACATTATCATACATTGTAGCACTACAGCTCAAGTAGCCAAATACTTAGAAGTAGAGCAACTCTGTGGTATGCCTGTTATAGTCGAACCACACAAACAAGTTCAAGGTACTATCAACACTCCAAAACATAAGCAAATTAACCAGGACACTACCAACACCACTACAACAAAGCATGTACCGCAAACGATTACGTACAAAGCGGTTCTCAAATTAACTGGCCAACTAAGTGTGCTAAGCAATCAAGAGCTAGCAAATAAACTCACAGAAGGAGGCAACCAAATTACCAAAAATTATAAAATAGGAAACAACAAGGCAAGTAAATAAAAACATTACTGTTCTGGAAACGCCCAACCCCCTTCCGACTCTAATCAAACTAGGAACAAAAGGAACAAGGTATAGATTAGAGTCTTACATAAACAAACCTAGGATTTGTCCCAAGTGTCAACACTGGGGGCACTTCAAGGTCACCTGTAACTTCCAGGCCAACTGTAATAAATGTGGGGGCAACATCAAGGGGAATGCAACAGGAAAACCCCAAAATGTATTATTTGTAGAGGCCCACACCTACCTCAATCACCTAATCCCTCTACAATAAGGGAACAAACTATAATAGGGATTATGAACACCAAACACCTAAACTATAAAATGGCTAAAGTTACTTAAAACAACTCTATTTCAACTAAATAAACAACTCAAGTAATGAAAATGCAGGACTCCAAATTAAAACAAAAAAGGATAAGCTCAATAACAAGAATAGCAACAACAATAATAATCTACCACAACAGGCTGAAATAATTAAAAAACTGGGTGAAGTCATTACTCGACTGGACAAATTGATTGGCAAATTAAATCTAATAGATCAAAAAAATGCACAAAATAATATACAACTGTCTATCAAGAATGTCAAAACCCAACTTGAAAACCAAATTACAGTAAACGACCCTAATCAAAATGGCTAATACACCACAAGGGAAAGAATCTATTTGGCAGTGGAATGCACGAGGATTGTCAGGAAATATCAATGAATTTAAACTTAACTAATAAATACTGTTAACAAACCTGGCATCCTATGCATTCAAGAAACAAAACTTTCTGATAACTCGAAAACATTGCCATCAATACAAGGCTACACCCCGGGCTATTTTCAACATCGAAAGGAATGCCAGGGGGGGGTGCATTAGCCATATTTTTAAATAACACCTTACCATCTGCTACCATAACACCAATAACATCAAAGGAAATTAGCAATTCACTAATAGAAATTCAATCTCTATCAGTCAATACTGGAAAATTAAATTACAAATCTTCAATGTTTATGACCAAGGAGAGAATAATAAACTTAAACATCAATTACCATTTAAGTAAATATATTAAATCTGAACTTGTGATTATTTGCGGAGATTTCAATGCCCATAATAAGCTTTGGGGTGGGGAAGTGACGGACGGAAGGGGTAAGTGGGTGGAGAAATGGTTTACTGAATCCATCCTCACTGTCCTCAATGATGGTGCTAAAACCAGACTTAGTCCGGTTGACGGCACCCTGTGCGCCATTGACCTCACCCTATGCACACCCTGATTAGCTCAGGTGGTAAAATGGGAGGTGGACCAATCTGACCCCATGGGGAGTGACCACTTCCCAGTAATTACCACCCTGCAAATGGCCGTACAGTACGAATTCAATAATAAAAAAACCCAGATGGAATTATTCAAAAGCCGATTGGGATACTTTTCAAGAAATAAGAAATAATTCCAGTCTATCAGATATAGAATCAGATGACATTGACCTTTACTATGACAACTTAATTAAGATCATCACTCAGGCAGCCACCAACACTATACCTAAAACTAGCTGTCAATCAAGAAAACTTAGTGTGCCATTGTGGAACGATGAAATTAAACAAACTAGACAGGCCAAATTTAGAGCTTTAAATAAATTTAAAAGAACTAATAGTAATACTTCCTTCTTAGAGTACAAAAAGCATGGCAATAAGCTCAAATACAGCAGTCGAAAAAAAAAACTTGGCAAAAATACTGCAGTAGTATTATTTTAAAACAAGCTCAAAATAAGTTGGAGTAAAATTATAACCATCAGGGGGAAGCACACCAATAGCACCCCAAAAATAAATATTACCAGCAATCGTAAAGAACAAGCTGACTCACTAGCAATACACTTTAAAAACATAAGCAGCAATAGTAATTACACTACTGAATTTCAAAACCATAGGGCTAAAACTGAAATTAAATTCCACAATTTATTCCAAGACTTTGGACCCAAATCCTCATCACTAAATAAAGAAATAACATTATATGAATGGGACCAGGCACTAAAAACTAAACATGAAACTTCACCTGGGCAAGATTTAAATAGGTTATGTTATATACAAAAACGTACCTAAAACTTTAGTTAAATCAATTGCCAAAATGCTAAATGTAATATATGACACACGAAAGATACCTAAAAAATGGAAAACAGCGATATTAATACCCATACTTAAACCAAATAAGGATCTCAATAATATCAATTCGTACAGACCCATCTCTCTTACCAATATGTGTTCCAAAATGGCGGCTCTAGGTAGAGGCTAGCAAAGTAGCTCTGTAGATTTTGGCAGTTTATAGTAATTCTTCCTATAGTGAAATGATTCATAATTGTTGGGTTTATATGTGAATACTCAAGGAATGCAGAGCATATAACATTACTGGTGGATCATACACACTTTTGGAGAAAAAAAGTGTTTTGTTTTTTTTCCATTGAAAGTTTGATGATGATGGAGTAAAGATAGAGTTTTAGTGGTGCTTTTTGGAGAATTTGAGATATTCCCCGGACTGCTTTGTTTTGAGTCGTTTATTTATTCCAGAGTAATTACCTGTCCACCAGTTGCCTTCAATTGTATAAGTTGTTTGACACATGGTGAGTAATAATCAGAATCATAAATGAGTAATGAGAAAAGATTAGTCCAAACAAGATTATCTACAAGCATGAGTGGAAAGAAAGACCAAGGCAAGCAACAAATAAAAACCAGATTACAGAGTGATGCCCTAATGAAATAAAACAATGTAACGCTAAACAAGTCTGGAGTAGAATAAAAGTCATGCAAGGCAATCGTAAAATTAACACACCTAACATCAAAAACACAACAACAAACAAAGAGAAAGCAGACATTATCGCTAACTACTATGCCGGGATAAGTAAGAATAGCAACCACACTACCCAATTTCAAAACCATAGGAAAATAATGGAAAACAAACACCCTGAATGTTTTAAAGACCACGATACAAGACCATCACCTTTGAATGTAGCCTTCACCCTTACAGAATGGATAACAGCTATTAGAAATAAAAAATCAACATCACAAGGAGAAGACAATCTAGGCTACGAGATTTGCAAAAACATCCCACATAACATGGAAACAATACTACTGGATATGATTACCCAATCGTGGAAAACTGGAAACATACCAAGAAAATGGAAAGAAGCGATAGTTATCCCCATACCAAAGGTAGGAAAGGACCCAACAAAACTAACATCATATCGCCCAATTTCATTAACCGATACAATCTGCAAGGTGACTGAGACAATGATTAATAATAGACTCAAACACCACTTAGAAAGCAAAAACTACTTATCCATAAACCAAAGTAGATTTGGAAATAATAGATCCACTACAGACCAATTAACTAGATTAGAATCCAACATCAAACTAGCATTTAACCATAAAGATATTCTTATACCTGGAACAAGCTTTTGATCTAGTCCGGACCAATGGACTCATAGCAAAATTTAATTATTACGGCATCAACGGAAACATGTTCAATTAGATCAAAAGCTTCATTACTAATAGACACAATCGAGCCAGGATAGGAGACAATTATCAGAAGAAAATACATTAGAAAACCGAACACCCCAATGAAGTGTTTTGAGCCCAACACTTTGTAACAATGTGATAAACAACCTAGGAAAAGCAATCACCAAAATAACAATAGACTTATCTCAATTTGCAGATGACAGTGGAATATGGAAAGCAGGAAACCCAAGAAGCCAAATAGTAATATCTGAACTACAGTCAACCTTAAATAACATCAGCAAATGGGCAGATAAATGGGGTTTAAAACTATCAAAAGGAAAAACTACAGTAATTATATTTACACCACCAAATAGACACTCGATAAAATCACCATTACTATACATACAAGGAGAATTAATCAAATTTGAGAAGACAGCAAAATTCCCTGGTATGTACAATGATCAACATCTTACATGGAGTCATCACATCACCGAATTAATACAAAAATGTAATAGAGATCTGAACCTATTGAAAAATCTCAAAGGCTTTCAATGGGGAGCAGATCAAAATACCCTAACAACGCTTTACAGATCCCTAATTAGATCCAAAATTGACTATGGATGCCAAGTTTATGACTCTGCTAAAGCCACCTTTGCTTACGCGCTTGGATAAAATACAAACTCAAGCGCTTCGCATCTGCACAGGCACACTACAAAATACATCAAAAGAGGAATTATTAATACTTACTGGTGAAATGTCACTAGAAATAAAAAGAGAGGAACTATTACTCAGATACGCAGCTAGACTCTCCATACACAATACAGAACATCCCACACGAGAAATTATAGATAAATGTGATAAAACGTTTAGCAAGAAATTAGTACCAAACCCACCGTAAAGAAAATTGATCCACACAGTATGTAAGTACCTACAGATGGAGAAATTACAAGCAGAGCCCACCCGTTATCCCACCCCCACCCCATGGAAGGTCAAACAACCCAACGTCAATACCATAGTAACATCATTTGGATCAAAAGAAGTTAATCCCCTTGAAATTAGATCCAGGATATTGACGATAGTAGACAGTACGTACAAAGACTACGTCAAAATATTCACCGATGGATCAAAAACGCAAAACCCAGATAGAACAGCAGCAGCCGTAACCATCCCGGAGTCTCAAATACAATTAGGAAATAGAATTTCAAATAATTGCTCAATTTATACAGCCGAATTCTGGCAATCTCTGAAGCACTAAAAATAACACAGAAACAACAATTCAAAAATACACTGATAATAAGCGACTTTCTCAGTGTACTAAGGACATTGGAATCACAAAAGTCAAACGGAAGAGAAAACCTCCTTAAAGATGTGCTTCTATTAATTAATACATTACCAACTTAAATCAAAACATCGAATTTTTGTGGATCCCATCACATATCAACATCCCTGGAAACGATCAAGCAGACATAGCAGCAAAAAAATAAATTCACAGAGCATGAAATTTTAAAAATCGATTACAGTGTTCCTGAACATTACAGCATTATATCAAAACAGATAATCAACAAATGTCAAAAAGAATGGGATATATGCCCTAGGGGTCGTACGCTGTACACAATCCAAAAAACTGTGAGTCGTAAAACAAAAGGACCCATTAATAATAACATACACCATCAACGTATTATTAACCGAATCCGAACTGGAAAAACACTGCTGGCAGGCAGCATGGGAAAATATATATCAGCCATGAATACCAACGGCTCGAAATGCCCACACTGTCAATGCGATGAGAATCTTCAACACGTATTCAACATATGCCACAAATACAAAGAACAACGAAATAAATTAAAATGTTATCTCAAGAACATTGGATCACCAACAATATATCCACAATTTCTATTAGAAACCATCCCCAACCCAAATCTGACCAACGAAATCATATTATTATTTATGAACGAAATCAATAAATTACAAAAAAATTAAGAAAAATTTAAAGAGATTGTGGGGGAAGGGGGACAGCATGACGGACCGCATAATACACTGGATAGCCAATTGGCTCGTTGAATGACACCAGTGTGAACTGTAACATCATTGTGGAAACTCTCACTTCCATTAGTCTTTTTAAATAATTATACTCTATTATCAAAGCACCCTTAATTAATATACTCTCCTACTTTTTACTTTCTACTTGTCTTTCTTTTTCTTCATCTAAATGGCATAGTATAAATTATATTTAGTTTAACTTATATTAAACCTACGGGCCTATAATGGTCTAATCAGCACTTATTTCCGCAAACAGGCTCTAGGAATCATACTAGAGATACATGGGTTGAGTCCACACAACTAAACAGCACGGTTTATGTCTGTGTGATTCTCAATCAGAAGAAATAACCATACAGATTAACCAGTTTTAATCTCGCACTAGAGCGGCTTAAAATTTACTTCGAATTATAGAGAACCCCAAATTAGATCTATGATGTGGCTTAATCCCAGAGCTATCAGGACCCACTGCACAATGCGGTAATTATATAGTTAAAAATAGATCCCTTAAACTAGAACTATAAAGTGGCTTAATCACAGAGCTATCAGGGCCAACTGCACAATGCGGTAACTTAAAATTAGAATACTAGGATTTATATAGAACCCCAAATTAGATTTATAAGGTGGCTTAATTCCAAGAGTCATCAGGGCCAACCCTACAATGCGGTGACTAAATAGTTAAGAACAATAGGAAACCAAAATATTAATTGTATAAGGTGGCTTAATCCCAGCTATCAAAGCCCTTTCTTAAAAAATTATATTAAATATGCCATCTCTGTCTTTTTCTAATTAAGCAGCACATATGATTATATGATTAATTCAAAATTCCATTTAAGTACGTCGGACGATGCTGTGACGCTGGCGCGCTCTCTCTCCGGACAACCCGATCCACCTTTCCTTCGACCGACATGTAACACCGCTACCAACGAATGAGTGTATCTATTCCCATTCGTTTTGAACATCGATTATATTCCGTGAGGCAGAAATGCCTCGAAATCGGATTAATTAACCATCACCAAATGGTGAATTAATGCGTAGGAAGGTGTGGCACATTACCACCACCCTCAAAAAAATTAATTAGCCCCAAATGGGGCATTAACCAGTCGTACATGCCCAAATGGGCGAACACGACTTAAATTCAATTTGATTGGATTGGAGTCATTTGAGCAGGAAAATAAACACCGAACATCAAAAATACAACAACCAACAAAGAGAAAGCAGATGTTATCGCTAAACACTTCGCCGGCTTAAGTACTAATATTAACCATACTATACAATTTCAAAACCATAGAGAATTGATAGAAAACAAACACCCAGAATATTTTAAAGACCGTGACACACGACCATCACCATTGAATAACGCTCTCTCCCTTACAGAATGGAAAACAGCTATTAGACACAAAAAAATCAACATCACCAGAAGAAGACAACTTAGGATACGAAATATACAAACACATCCCACCTAACATGGAAACAATATTATTAGACATGATAAACCAATCTTGGAAAACTGGGAACATACCTAGGAAATGGAAAGAAGCGATAATTATCCCCATACCGAAAGTAAGGAAGGACCCGGAAAATTGATCCACATATTATGTAAAGATCTACAGATAGAAAAGTTATTGCAGAACACACCCATTATCATACCCCCCCCCCACCCCATGGACGATTAAACAACCCAACGTCAATACCATAGTAACAACATTCGGATCAAAAGAAGTTAATCCCCTCAAAAATAGATCCCGGATATTGACGTTATTAGAAAGTACGTACAAAGACTACGTCAAAATATACACAGATGGATCAAAAACGCAAAACGCGGATAGAACAGCCGCAGCCCTAACCATCCCAGAATCCCAAATACAATTAGAAAATAGAATTACAAATAGTTGCTCAATTTATACAGCCGAATTCTGGCAATCTCTGAAGCACTAAAAAGAACACAGAAACAACAATTCAAAAATACACCGTGTCACAGAATTAGGCGAAAATTTAATTTATTTTCTTCTTGATTTACAAACTAATCTCACCATTTTTTTTGTTTCGTCGTACATGCGTTGCCTGGGGTGAATAAGTGGTTTTTTCCAAGGTAAGCGGCGTGTAACGATTTGCATGTGCCTGATTTTGAATTACATGAAATCCGGAACATTAGTTTCACGTAGTGCTCTGTAATCTTGCCGTGATTTATGCTCACCTATTTGAGAGTATATAAGGCAGAATATTTCTCATAATAATTACGGGACCTAAAGTATCTAATCACAGGATAGATAGCTCGTCTTTCAATCTCCAGCTAAAGGGATGAGTGTGAAATTAATATTTCGTTTTATTGTGAATTTTATTCAGTTTATCATTTCATATAATGATACCTTTATTGCAATGCAGATTTTAAACGTGGAATATTTGGAATTACTAGTCACTATTAGGCTTTAAATGCAATAGCGTGATCTAAGGTTTAGATTATTTTTTGAGACAACTGTTATTAGTCTGGTTTCTTTATTGTAGCTGATAAAATCACTGAGAACATCTCTGAATTATAGCTGATTTATTGCGGAACATCTCTGATAACATCTGTTATCGTAGCTGAAATTGTTGCTGATTTATTGTGCAATCGAATTGAAGTATCTGACTGTCTGTCTGTCGAACTGTCTGTTCGTCTACATCTGTCGTGACGTGTAAATATCCGGAAAGCTAGAAGTCCGAGTGTCGGAGCTGTCTAGAGTTATAAACATCTGGGGCGACATCTAGGGTATTGAGGAACGTTGGTTCTAGTAGATGTTGTGTGCTGTCTGTACGTATAACTGTGGCGGATCTGTGAAGGGCAAACGGCCGATAAAAGTATTGGTCAACCCTAGGTCTTCGGGGAAACTGGGCGGCGATTCAACTGTGGGTGAATCGTACGGTTATAAAGGGTCGAGATACATGTGTGTGTTGCAATTGTAGTACAATTGTATACATTGTTTTATTTACATGGTTATTTCAGAACACAATAGTATTTCAAGGCATTGCATGATTCTCAATAAAAGCTAGCAACTTGATTGAATACCTGTATCTGTTCGTGCTAATTGTCGCAATCCATACGTGCGATAGTATAGTTTGATGTTTGTGTTTATTATCGTGATTTATACTTGCGTAAATATAACTTTTGTAAAGGTTCTTTGGATCTGTGTATAGTCCAAGAGATTCCTTTGTATCTGTGTTTTATTTTGAATTAATATTTAATTTGTTCATGTATTGTGAATGGTTGTGAGTTTAATTGTGGGTTGAACGCATGAGTTATTGTGTTGATACATCATTATTTTTCATTAATAATTTATTTCATAAATTTACATTATCTTTCACACTTGTGTTTGTGTTGTTCATTTAATCCACCATCCACTCGGTAACAATTCTGTTACACACTGATAATAAGCGACTTTCTCAGTGTACTAAGGACATTGGAATCACAAAACTCAAACGGAAGAGAAAACCTCCTTAAAGATGTGCTTCTATTAATTAATAACATGACCAACTTAAATCAAAACATTGAATTTTTGTGGATTCCATCACATATCAATATCCCAGTAAACGAACAAGCAGACCTAGCAGCAAAAAATAAACTTACAGAGCATGAAATTATAAACATCGATTACAGTGTCCCTGAACATTACAGCATTATATCCAAGCAGATAACCACCAAATGGCAAAAAGAATGGAATATATGCCCTAGGGGTCGCGCGCTGTACACAATACAAAAAACTGTGAGTCGTAAAACAAAAGGACCCATTAATAATAACAAACACCATCAAAGAATTATTAACCGAATCCGAACTGGAAAAACACTGCTGGCAGGCAGTATGGGAAAATATATAACAGCCATGAAGATCAACGACTCGAAATGCCCACACTGCAAATGTGATGAGAATCTTCAACACGTATTCAACATATGCCACAAATTCAAAGAACAACGTAATAAACTAAAATGTTCCCTCAAGAACATTGGATCACCAACTACATATCCACTATTTCTATTAGAAACCAACCACAACTCAAGTTTAACCAACAAAATCATATTATTATTTATTAACGAAATCAATAAATTAGGAAAAATTTAAGAAAAATTTAAAGGCATTATGGGGTGAGGGGGACAGCATGATGGAACCGCATAATACACTGGATAGAAAACTGGCTCGTTGTAAGACAACAGTTGTGAACTGTAACATCATTGTGGAAACTCTCACTTCCATTGGTGTTTTTAAATACTTATTCTCATTTATAAAAACATCATTAATTAATATACTTTCCTACTTTAGGAAAAATTTAAGAAACATTTAGAGGAATTATGGGGTGGGGGACATCATGATAGAACCGCGTAATACACTGGATAGCCAATTGGCTCGTTGTAAGACACCAGTTGTGAACTGTAACATCATTGTGGAAACTCTCACTTCCATTAATGTTTTAAAACAATTATTCTCAATTATAAAAACATCCTTAATTAATACACTCTCCTACTCTCTACTTTCTTTCTACTTACTTTCTTACATTCTGCTATCCTTTCTTTTCTTCATCTTAATGGCATAATATAAAGTATATTTAGTTTTAACTTATTTTAAACCTACGGGCCTATAATGGTTTAATCAGCACTTATTTCCGCAGACAGGCTCCAGGAATCATACTGGAGATACCTGGGTTGAGTCCACACAAATAAACAGCCCGGTTTATGTTTGTGTGATTCTCAATCAAAAGAAATAACCATGCTGGTTAACCAAATTTAATCTCGTACTAGAGCGGCATAAATTTTACTAAGAATTATATAGAATCCCAAATTAGATCTAAGGTGGCTTAACCCCAGAGCTATCAGGACCCACTGCACAATGCGGTAACTAAATAGTTAAATTAATAGGTTTAAATAGATCCCTTAAACTAGAACTATAAGGTGGCTTAATCCCAGAGCTATCAGGACCAACTGCATAATGCGGTAACCGAAAAATTAGAATAATAGGTTTTATATAGAACCCCAAATTATATCTATATGGTGGCTTAATTCCCAGAGCCATCAGGGCCAACCACACAATGCGGTAACTAAATAGTTAAGAAAATAGAAAACCAAAATATTAATTTATAAGGTGGCTTAATCCCAGCCATCAGTGCCCTCTAAAAAATTATACTAACAATGCCATCTCCCTCTTTTTTTCTGATTAAGCAGCACAAATGATCATATGATTAATTCAAAATTCAATTTAAATACGTCAGACGATGCTATTGACGCTGGCACTCTCTTTCCGTACAGTCCGATCCACCTTTCCTGCTGCTGACATGTAACACCGCTGCCAACGAATGAGTGTATCCATTCCCATTCGTTTGTTAGAACATCAATTATATCCCGTGAGACAGAAATGTCTCCAAATCGGATCAATTAACTATCACCAAATGATGCATTAATGCGTAGGGAGGTGTGGCACCTTTCCACCTCCCGGGAGGTGTGGCACCTTTCCACCTCCCTCGAAAAGATTAATTAGACCCAAAGGGGGCATTAACCCAAATGCGCGAACACGACTTTAATTAAATTGGATAGGATAGGTCATTTGAGCTATTCAATTTTGAACACATCAAGATGGCCATTGACTTGTTTATCCAACTCCGAGACAGCTGGTTTAGGATCATTGATACAGAATATGTGGTGAAAAGACTTGAGGAAGAATTTCAGTGTAACCTGGACTTTGTAAGCAATTTGAAATTAGCGAGAGTCTTTTAAAAGGTATGATAGAGGAGGAAGTCAAGAAATTAAGAAGACTTATTAAAACAAAATATATAAGGATAAGGAACTTGAAGGAGACACTCAATAATGTCATCAAAGTCAAGTACTTTCTAGAAGAAACATTAAATTTGGTAGAGTTGGATTATGTCAAATTGAGACTAGACCGACTAAAGAAAGCAGAAGCAATGATGAGAAATGTGATGGAAGAAGAGGTGATCAAGATTAAAGATAACTGGACTAAGGAGAGAAAGAAACAAAACAACAAAAAGAAGAAAGAGGAATTTGATCTACTAAATTAGAGATGGCTCAAAATTCAGGGAAAGTTTAAAGCTATGGGACATCATAACTGGATTCCCGAGGACGAAAAGAAGAAAAAAACGGGAATCATTGGTAAAATCAAAAGATGGTGGAACACCGGCAGAAAATAAAAGAAGAAGTATCCAAAGGCCCTTTTCAGGGCCACTCATATGCCTCGAAAAGATATTAGCTTTCTTTGCCTCTATTTCTCTTGTCGCTAGACAGTCCCAAATACAAATAATATTTCCCATGTTCAATTTCCCTTGTCGCTAGATAGTCCCAAATAGTTGCCGTGTTAAATTCCCCTTGACGCTATATTGCCGCACTATGTTCAATTCCCCTTGACGCTATAGTGCCGCACTATGTTTGACGCTATAGTGCCCCTAGCCCTTTTTGACTGGATTTTCCCTTGACGCTATAAATCTTGACGCCATAGTAGCCCAAGCCCTTTTTGACTGGATTTTCCCTTGACGCTATAGTAGCCCATATTACTACTTACCGGGTATTAACCTTATATAGGCAATTATAGCAGCATCAAAGTCCTTTGTAAACTATCATTGTAATACAAATAATATATGAGACTATTTTGTATTTTATTCCCGAGTGGATGTTTTCGACTACCTCAAAAATGCATAAACTAAGAATCCATTATTAAAATGAAATATTGAGATATATCTTTAATATGTCAAATTACAAATCTCGGTCTTAATTTACAGTTAAGCGGTATCTCTATGTCCTTTTCTGATTTTATGCAAAAGGTTAAATGAAATCTAAGGTGGTTTTCGATAGGCACTGTAAGCTTTTGTCCGTCTGAGTATCTGAGTAAATATATATATTAAAAGCATGTTATAAAAAAAATCATACTGCCAGTAACAAAACGTTCCCCGATACGACGTATTTGTGAAAGAAAGAAACACAACACTTATTAAATTAGCAATAAACACACACACACACACACACACACACACACACACACACACAACCCTCATCAGCCAGGAAGTCGCCGCACTCGATTTATATCACTTAAGAATCATATTCATCGCTTTAAATTACTTTTGTTTCATTTGGACATTAAAAAGCTGGTACGCTGCTAGTTTTATATTATTATGTCATTGTCATTTCATCCCCTTATTATGGGGGTTAGTGTAATAACGATATGCCGTCTCAGAATTGCCATTTACCTCTATAGACCTAAACCTTGAATCAAATGCTGCAACATCAGTGAAGATACGATGAAACTTGAAAGAAGTTGGGTTTTTTTTCATTACGAACGAACGGAAGCACACCGGCCACAGTTACTCTGCAGGATGCACCGAATTTAAAAACAAAAATTCTCAGTTCAGGAGTTAGCCAAATATTCATTTGTCAATAACACCTGTGATATGTATTAGCGTCTGTGACATGAAGAGAGTCCCCTAAGTAAATGTTGCATAATTAACAACACTACAAGTAGATATGAAATTTCTAGTAATGAGGTTTACCGTAATTAACCAGTATTATTGGAGGCTGGAAACAGGAATATACTTGTGCTATGTAATATAAGTTAATGACAGCAACATATAAATGCCAGAGTAATAGACGAAAAACAAATTCTGCTGTAAACTGCCAAACAGTTACTTTCCAAATATGCATAGAGTGACAAGATATATTTAAATAAGATTGCACCAGTAGATGAAACACCTTTTGGAACCAATTTCTGAAGAATATAATATAAAATTGAAGAAAAGGAGAGACGAATCTAGAGCCCAAAAATTGCTTAAAGTAGTCAATCTGTCCACAGAGTGTAACATGCAATAGTTTTTTTTAAAATGAAAAATATTCGATTGTCCAGGTATCTGAGCTTGACTCGGTTAGTATCAGTTGTGAATATACGTTTGTCTTGTCAGCAACGATGATCAGGCTACCAAAAAATACGTTTTCTAGATGGAAAACATTTGTTAAAAACTAATTAATATATGAATTACTTTCTATCTTCATCAGTATTGGTGTAGATATACATCACTATAGCAAGAAATTAAAACAAAAACGTGTCGATATTTTTTAACATCTTTAGCAGACAGGTTTTTACTCTATGGTACCTTACACCATATGCATACTTAAGAGAACACACTAACCATATCCCTAAAGATCGCTTATATCACAGGTATACATTATGTTACATCAAAGGGTTGTCATCCGGAAGTCACTTTCATATTTCAATTTCCTGAATGTGACACGTTTAAGGAAGCATGGAATTGATGATATGTAATCTGTTGTAGCAAAATTCATTTCTTATGCAATAAATCCGATTCATATTCCTGTAATATTATTTTTTCAATATGTCGCCTCATGGACATCAATTATAAGCCACCCTAAGGTGGCATTCACGACTATATATATATATACATATATCCAACCTAGACATTTTGATATGAGAGATATGAAGACGGGCCAGTCATTGGAAATAAGGTATATTTAAGCTTTATAAACATATAGTAAATACATAAGTGGGAAAATAATAGAATATGGAGGCAAATGTATCATTGATGACTACAGCATGTTGTAAGTCTTCAATTAGAGTGATTTTGTATTTGAAAAAGTACATTTAATATATTGAATGCCTTACAAGATTGATCACAATCATTGGAAAAATAAAAGAAAACATTCATAAACTGAACATCATTTCTCGCAACCGAATTCAGTTTGTTTCTCTTCTTAGTATACTTATTTAACGGAAGAAAACACGGTAACTAACAATCACAAACGTTTGATAATTAAATTAACATTCACTCAGAGTATCCATTCCCTTGTTATAATTGTTGGCATTCATTCACCTAACACATTCCATAAGTATGAGCTCAACACATTTGGTAATTAAATTGGCACTCTAACAGCTTATCCATTAGCATGATTAGAATGTCACACGTTTAGCAATTAAATTGACACTCATGCATCTTATCTTTTGTCGTGTTACCATTGCACACATTTGATAACAAACACAGCACTGTCAAAAGTTATCCATTCCTTTAGATTTTTTCCATTCATTTTGTAATTAAATCGACACTTATATCGTTTTTTTTCATGAGGCAGAATATTTAAATATATTTATATATAATGTGTCATTCATTTCCAATGACGTCATCTCGTTTGCTGGGTTTTTATGATGTTTTCAGTGTGATATTAATTGTTATCTTGAACTTAAAGAACAAAAACTTTTTTGGGAACATGCATAGTGATTTTCCTCGCTACGCAAAACCTAGACTGCGATTATTTTCAATTATTTGACCATTAAATCAAGAATTTCTACGAACAATTTTTTGATGCAGGTTTTTCAAACGCTGAAACCAGGACTGTCGTTACCGTGACACGTTGTATTTTTTTCAGCATATATAAGGTCCAAACGGCAGTGATATCTAACATACAGAGATTCTTTACTAATCACTGGGTCGAAAATCTCAGTAACAACACGCGGGTGGGAACGATAAAGCAAGGTCACCATGGGAGCGTTGAAAGTAAAGCGCATCGTTGGGAAACGCATACTTCGGCCTATGTTACGTCTCCAAATGCAATTTAATCTTATTTTTTGGTAATATCGCTCGTATATGTTCTCGATATTTTAAAATTAGAAGATAAACGGTTGCATATTTAGCTACTTTCTTTGAATGTTTTGTGAAATTGATTATTATTATACGCTAAATGAGTTCAACGGTCAGGTCATGTGTTCAGAGGTAAAACTGGGAGTAATATCCCATCGCCACTGATATATCCTTCTTCCATTAAATTAATTTATAGCAGGTGTAATTTGAAAACAAACTAGACCCGTGTAGATAATGTGCAACAACCTTATCAGCTGTGTTAAGGGCCAAAACATGAACACGAAATTCAGTTCCTGAAATTACAACTGCAATTTCATCACAACTGTAAAACATTTGTTTCACAACCGTAAAATACGTACCGATTATTAAAAAAAAAAACCTTCTGAAATCTGTTAATTTCAAAACCTTATTATTCATTTATAGACATTTGTTTAATGTGTAGATTTGCATTTTTATTAACAGATACAATCCAAAATCACTAATATCCGTTTTACATTTTCATAAACACACGTGTGTTTCTTTGCTTGACTTGATTGTAGTAAATACTTCTAGATATGGCATTCCATCTGTTGTCGGTAAACAAGAAGTAAAATCTGAACAGTTGCTCTTTTACTGATGTGGCTTTAACGTCATCTTTTACAAAAAGATAGGCAAGACGTGACATTGTATCGAAGGTACATAATGCTTAATCGCCGTTTCAATCTGGTAAATAGCAAATTCAGAGAATTCCAGTTAATACAAGTGAGATAGTTTAACGCTTCTTATAGAATGAGTAATATATAAACATATAATAAAAGATAGGTATTGTCCAAAAATGTTGTCCTCTTGTGTCATTTGCTTTTACGTCAAAAATACATTAAGATACTTCAGGCGCAAACACTGGAAGAATGTATTAATTATCCGCTAATCAGTAATTGATTCAGATAAAGTTGAACGCGTCCATGTTTATGTGATTTGTTCAAACACGAAACATGAAGAGAAAACATCATACTATATCCTATACTCATTAAATATTTGACGGAGATGAAATCTTCAAATTTATATCTGGACTTACATAATCATTACAAACAATTCTCATGACATAAAATTTCATGACTGGGGAAGAAAAAGAATTATCGCTCTAAATTAATCTGATAAAGTGTTGTCAGTTGTTTACTGCCACAGTTACCGAATGTGTACATGCATGACTCTTTGGACAAGGCTCAAGAACACATGCTCAGACAAAAGATAAGATGCATGAGTGTCAATTTGTACAGGGTCGAGACACATGTGTGTGTTGCAATTGTAGTACAATTGAATACATTGTTATATTTACATAGTTACTTCAAATCACAATAGTATTTCAAAAGATTACATGGATCTCAATAAAAGTTAGCAACTTGATTAAATACATGTATATGTTCGTGTTAGTTGTCGCAATCCATACGTGCGATAGTATAGTTTGATGTTTTGTATTTGTTATCGCAATTTATACTTGCGGTAATATAACTTTTGTAAAGGTTCCTTGGATCTGTGTATAGCCCAGGAGATTCCTTTTTATGTGTTTTATTTTATATTAATATTTAATTTATTCATGTATTGTGAATGGTTGTGAGTGTAATTGTGGGTTGAACGCATGAGTTATTGTGAAGATCATGACTTTGCTGGGGTTACTTGTGCTACTCACCACTAGTCCAATGATCAACAGCTTTCCTGGACAACTTATTGCAGTACCATTACCAATACCGGTATATCACCCTAAACCAGTGGCCGGATCAATTTTCTTACTTCTAGGTCTGTCTGTCTGTCTGTCTGTCTCTCTCTCTCTCTCTCTCTCTCTCTCTCTCTCTCTCTCTCTCTCTCTATATATATATATATATATATATATATATATATATATATCCTTGTTAACTCCTTAATGTCTTTTCTATATATATACGTATAGGTTAATATGTGTATGTATGTCTCTTATATTTGTTTCTAAATGGCATGTCTGAAATTCTGGTTAGATATTAACAGTTAAACAACACAATTCTTTGAGCGTTACATTGGCTCTGTTTTATCTCCTTTTAAGAAGCGTTTCCTTGTCTTCTCTTGTTATTTTACCATTACGTTAGAAAGCAACAGTTGACGTGCATACATTCTCCATAGACCAACCTTGTTAAGTGATTGATGACCTAAATATGATAATTATTTAGTTATATATTTATTTATTTCGACTTCCTTAATTTCGCTCGCTTTATTTTGCTCTCTTAATGGCGTTAGAAAGTACTAAATCTTTTTAATGAATTGTTGTAAACATTTGAACATTTCTCTTTGTTCCAGCCCAGGCATTCATTGCGTTTGGAATTCTCTTGCGGCCTTCAACAACAAATAAACCCCCACCAGGCACGTGATGGATCTCTCTCTCTCTCTCTCTCTCTCTCTCTCTCTCTCTCTCTCTCTCTCTTATGCACTTATGTATATGTAGAATACGTTTGGAAGAAGGAATTTGTCATGCACCAATTTCTAATTTGCTATCATTTAGAAAGTTGTTCTTGGAAATGTAACAGGTGATTATACATAGCATCTATTAAAATTCAGACATCCTCGGACTGCTCCCTCGCATTCGTCAGTTCCCCATGATATAGGCTTTACTATGTCGTTATGGTGCGTTTCTCTTGGTTTCGGATGATACTGTTTATCACGCGTGCGTAAGAATTTATGATGAAAGATTTTGTTGTCGCTGAATACACAAGTGTACTGTTCTAACAGGGAATAATACTTATAGGGTAAGTTGCTAATGATTACAAGGAATTGACCATTAGCTTAATTGTTATGCGTACTGTCTAAATCAAATGGTTTCTCGAAATAAATGGATTAATTAAATGCACACGGACCCGATAACCAGATAATTAAAGTGAACTTTCCAACACGAATTGTCTCTTTACCAAGGCATTCTCTGCTAACCGTCACGTCCAAAATCAGATGCGAAAACGGTGCTGGGTAGGTCCTCTACTTCGGATGGTCAAAAATCAAACGGTATTAGTCCAACTGAACACTTGATTATGATTAGTGTCGACCAATGTTATTTTGCTCGTGTCTAAATTAATAAAACCTCCATCGGTTTCTTAGAAAACAAAATCCTAATACATTAATGATTGGGAAATTTTCAACTATATTTTTTGTACTCATTTACAAATCATGTATGATTGTGTTGGAAGATGACCGATAATCCAGTTAAATACAGGCAGATGAAATTAGCTAGAACCCAAAAGGTGAAGGAAACAACGAGGACCAGGGATGTTTAATAAGTCGATTGTTTTTATTTTCATGCTAGAATAGACAAACGTATCCACAATCAGACTGTTTACAACATCCCTAAACTAAACAGGTACAACATTATTAACATTGTCAGTGACCTTATATGAGAGACTATAGATTTACACCACACGCACGATGATCACATGCGCCGAACTTCACTATGCCAAATATGTGGTAGATTATATATCAATTACATTTAGTATACAGAACTGAGGTATTGAATGACCAATATTGATAGCCTGTGCATGGTTACACACAAGTCGCGCGATCTAATTAGTGACTATACATATATCAATATTCAAATTTTACTTCAGAATGTCCCTCGGGATATACCTTAAATAAAACCGAGTGTGGCCTATTCTGCCATCGATTAGAATCCCAATCATGCAGATCCTTTTTGAGCGCTCGAAGAGCCTGCCAAGCAGAAGGAGCTGACTTTTTGGTGCCCGATGTATGTTCCTTCCCGTTGTTTCGGGACCTTACGAACCAAACAAGAGGTAAAAATGACTTTCTGTTTGATATCTAATTCCTAATACAGAGTGCATCAGCATAAAAAGGAGCCACCAGCGGAGAACTTCTATAAAATATTCTCATGTAGGTAAATCATTATATCAACCATTAGAGAAGAGTTGGATAATTACTGTTGCATGTGTATGTGTGTGTATGTATGTATGTGTGTACATGCCTGAATCAGTGTGTGTGTGTGTGTGTGTGTGTGTGTTTAAATAACTAAAGAATTATTCGATTGAATTGTCTGAACGTTTGTTATAGATTTTAGAATGATATTGACTAAGAAAAGTAATGGTGCTCGTCGGATTTCATGGAGCATTTTAATTATACAAAACAAATTATGAATGTTACTGGTGTCGCTCGCCTGACTATTATGGGTTTCATGCATTGGAAATTGTAACTCAGACACGAAAACGCAGAAACCCATGTACAGGCAAAGATACATATAAATATAAGGTTAAAAGAGCAATGAAGTTATCTATACACAGAAAAGTTTTAAAAATCAGCTATGTGATTTATATGATCAACGTAAGCAAGCTCTTTTTAATGTTTCGTGATTGCGGTAAGAATAGACAAGATGTCCCTCTTTACAATAACGTAGCCAATAGAGTTCATGTCATCTACATAGTATTGAGCACACATCGAAGACATAAAAGCAAGGACAGATTGCAGTTACAAAGTGGTTAGATCACGGACCAATACTGAGATCTGAAGATTATAAAAGATGTGAGAAAACAATGATGGTCAAAGAGAGTTTCTACAAGTCCATATTAAATTAAGCACGTTCTTGAGAGTAAAATATCAATGTTGGTAAATAATTCTAGTTGCTCATATTTTGAAGAAAACTACCTTTATTTTCATTTTATAATATAAGGTAATATTTAACATTCAGTTTTCGGTACGCTACTTTTATTTGTATGTTTTTCAAAATTATAATGATCAGAAATAACATATTGGATAATTAGTAGAAAGACATTTATGGAAACGGTTTGTTTGGATTTAGTTTTGCAAATCCTGACAGTAAGCAGACATTATCAGCTTTCTCATTTTGTATCTTGCCATCAATGCTGTGGAGATTAGATGCTAAGAAATGTTTTGCAAAGAAGAAACAAATGACGAGATAATAAAACGTTAACCGTAACAAATTATGTGTGACCATTTTCATTCAATGTTTCGTCCTTGTGATTAAACGGAATATATTTTAAAGGTTGATTAAAACGGGAAGATATTTGCTTATAGGTAGAATTTATTATTTTTTAGGACAGTGCCAGAACAAAGATTACTGGGTAGGAGTTTTTAGAAAACTACCAGCGTTCAATTACGTGACAGTGCAAGGAGTAGATCTGCCAGATAACTTCAAATTTTGGGGAGCCAAGCAACCCAGCAGGGACATGGATTCTACGGGAGTGGAGCAGTCGTGTGTACTAATAGACTCGGGATTTGGGAATCTATTGAATGACTTCTCATGCATCCTCGAAGTAGGATACATATGTCAAAAGTTTCTATAACTGAAAGTATCGTGATGAACAGGTTGATGCAAGATTATAAGAGTAACGATCATGAATAAAGAGACCTCATTCCACTCAATACTTTTATTTGTAAATTATGTATTTTGCCATATCTCTCTTTTCTATCCAACCGGCTGATGGATGGATGAATAGATGTATATGTATATGACTGATAGATTCACTTTGTTCCATCTAACACCGAGATTACATAATGTGTGTTAAGTTCAATATTTTGTAGTAGTTTGTATTACGACTCTAGAAAAGAGAGGAAAGTTTTGTCAAATTCAGCAAATCATTTTTTTCTCTGAATTTTTTTTAACAATTTGAATAGAAGCTACATTAATGCTAATTAAATCCCAATCAGTCAAAAACGTTTTATCACCAGTCTCAATGAATAAAAATTCTAGTTGTGTTCTAAATATGTGCCTGTAGATTTGAATATACTAATATACCAATAGCCCAAGTTGTGAATATTTACTCACAATCTTCCAATTACACACAATAATTTCATCGAAGCTGTCCCTGTAAACAACATTATAAAACTCGATACTTGACCAAGTCACAGTTGGCATATTATACAAGAAAAAATTACTTCATGAAAATTTCTATCCTAGAAGATATTGTTTCTAGAGTGTTAATATTAATCGGTCTAGAAAATATTGATGTCGATGTATTTTGTATGGGGAAATTCCAGTACCCATCACCCAGAATCTGATAAATATATTTTCTTCTGTTGATTATGATCCTAATATTTAACCTAATTCACAGAGAAAATTGCCTATGTATTTTTATTTCCAAAATTAAAACATCACTTCATCTAGTCAAAAACACAAGAAATTTGAATTTGGACAGGGTAAGTCCAAAGTGCATATTGACCTAACACAATGTGTTGGGGGGGGGGAGGGATAAAACAAAAAGTACAAATTATTTAACACATCTCTCGATAAGAAAAAGATTTATACTCTAAAGCTTAAGCAATTACAAGCATACATGTAATAAAAATATATAAATTTAAGACATGAATGAGACAAAATATACATCAAGCAACATAATAATTATATACACGTGTAAAAGTATGTGCAATTAGATTTTATATTCACTTAAATGTGACTGGTGCCAATTTTGCATTACGGCAATATCAAGTTCCACATTAATAGTTTATTATTATTTATTTTTTCATCTTCACTAACTAATAATTTCTTTCTTTTATTGTTTTAATTTCTTAGAAAAATACCACACTGGATACTCTACGCATTTCTTTTTTTTTGTCTGCGTCAATTATTTTTTCACCAACTATGACATCTCTTGCAGCAACATACAATTTGACTAAGATCTGGAGCTGGAATTAATGGAGTCCTCTTAAGTATGGTCTTTGACTTCACAAATGTCTCCTGCTTCTTTTCAGTACAATGAAACTTGCTTTTCGTACTCAATACATTTTTCAGGGGTTCAGTAATAATGGTAAAAAGTGGATCAAACTTTGCGATTGTTTCCTAAGCAGCAGAGGGGGCGAATCAGACAACATTTTTAGACAAGTATTCACTGAAATCACGCTTAAAATCAATGAAACCAATGACATCAGACCCAAAAGTCAACGACATCAGGTCCCAAATATGTGTGTGAATCATGGATTAGGTCCAAAAAAAAATATGAAAAAATCAATGAAATTAATGAAATCAAAAACTTTTCAACTATTACATTTTTTGGGAAAAAGGGACTACAACGTCGTTGTCACTCACCCCCTCTGCTGCTAGAACTTTCAGTTGGGGTTAACTGAATATTTGATCCAGTCCTTACTACGACGAAAATCTTTTCAGGATTTCACAAATAGACTAATTTGTAAAACCTCCTCTTGTAAATCAATCAGATTATTAGACTGGTCAGTGAGTTTGAAATTAATTCTGGTTAATGAATTATTATGACATCGCATATAGACTGGATTCACCGGGGACTCAATTATTAAAAACCCTGGAGGAGCTGTTGGTGCAAATGAATACAAAATATATCCTTGCTGAGCTTGATTTGATCGTTCTAGATTAATTTGATAGCTTCCTTCGATCACATCACATACTAAATTGAGCGCAATCACCGTTGAAATATTCACATTGAACGGAGCAATATGCCTGCCACCACCATCTGGGTCATTATTATGTTTGAGGATAGTTGTTTGTGGTTGTGATGGTGTTTTTTTCCACGTATCATGGATTTTTTTGAAACCTTCATCGATGGCATCATCGAGAGATTTTTGTAGTTCTGAGATATTATATCCTGGAAGTTTGAATGTTGGAATATCTCCTATGCGGATCCTATATTCTATTGCAAATAAATCTCTTGTTTTAGGACTACTGTCACCTAATACTTCTTGAATAATTTGTGAATGAAATATTTCCATGTCATTGATGATTTTGTTACATGTTTCTACGACACTGATAAATTCATCTCGGGTGAGAGTGCCGGATCTAAGAGATATAAACAACAACGAAATATCGTTATTGAAAGCTGTGAAATTTTCAGTGATTTTATCCCGGTTAGCAAGATGATGAATAAGTCGTACTCTTTCATCATATTCTACTCTAATGAAAAAATATGACTTATCATAATCTTTATAACTCCTTACTGGATTATCAGATTTTGTCCTGTCGGTGATATAATCAGTTTTTTGTGGTTCTGGTAATTTAACGGTTTTTCCACCGGGTGGTAATTCAGGCCATCCTAGTACGGTTCTAATAGAACTCTGATAGATATCTACGACGTATCCTTCTGTGCTTATTTCAATGGCAGATGATAGTGTCGGCACATGAACTGTTATAGCTATTTTTGATTCTTTTCCAGTAATCGATTTTATTCTACGCGCGAATTCATCATTGATTTGTTCAATTTGATATGATCCGGTTGGTATGGAAACAACGTTCCAGTCTGGGGTACCGTCGGGTTTATTCTTATTTGCAAATACCAGGGAATTATTGGGTTGTTGACCACCAAATGGTTTTGACCTAATATTTGGCCAACTGTGGTATACTCGTAATTTTGCTAGCGCGATTTCCTTCACTGGGACCGGAGAGGGGAAATTCACACTGAATTCTGGATTCGTTGAGGTTATTGAGATCATGCTTGTTTGTACTGGGTTTGTGTTCTCCACTATTTGTTGAAGTAATTCCATCTGTGTTGTCATTGTTATTATACTCATGTTGTATTTCTAATTTTGACATCGCAGAATCATATATATCTACCATCGCTGAAAACTCACTCTCTGATATAATTGTATCATCGAGCGATGACGATATCAATGAGGATAATTGCGAGTATGCAGTGGACACAACATGAAATTGAATTATGTAGTCTTGTAGTTTCCGTTGGCTGCATGAGGATATTTTTTTTGTGATTATTGAAATTATTCCAGCGATTGTTGTTGCCGCAGAAATGCAAATTGGAACAGCTATCGGAGCCATCATTGTCACTGAAGACAGTATAATACCGGCTCCGGTGATTACACCACTCACAGCGTACACAGTAACATCAATTGCGGTAATTCTCCTGCGATATTTTTTAATTTTCAATTCATACTCCTCAGACAAGGTTTTGAGTCTAGTTTGATACTCTCTGACTTGATCATAGCGATATTGCGATGATGAAATCATTTTTTATTTTAAATATGCTAGCGTTTTCAATTACGATTTACTTAAATTCGCTACGAATTCCACATACCACGTTGTTGAGACCCTAACCAAATGAGTATCAGTAGATGCGATTGTGAACTTTTCAGTTGTATTCTTGTCGATGATCGTTGAAATCGTATTATTGAACCCGGATGAACTGGACGATGAAATCTTAAATTGAGACGATGGTGTTACTAGTGTTAATCGATAAATACCCTTGACGGTTGCAGTGATATCTAATGTGTTGTTTGTAGGTGTACACTCAAATGATCCGTGTTGGATTGTGTATACTACGTTGTTGGTTTTCTCATGAGGAGTTTTTGTTTTTTCAATGGCTGTTATCATCCTCGAAAGATCACCTTTGATGCCTTCGATGGAAGTTTTCGTCTCATCGATGGATTTTTTAATATCAGGGAGTTTTAGTTCAATTTTATCTAACGGGTTTCCAATAAATGTATCAATGGCGTCGGTTGTTGTTTTTGTTGCTTCGTTGATAACCTTTTGATCATCTATAAACGTTTTAATTTCAGCGATAGATGGTGTAACTACAATTGGGGATCCAAAGAACTTATGAACGACATTTCTACGGAAACTATTGTAGTTTCTTAAATGATCTTCAAATTCTTTATCGTGGTTTGTAAATCGATCTGTAATCGTCGAAAAAAGTACACCCGGTTTGAGTTTACCTTGATCGGAAAATAGCGCAACGGTGTTCTCGATTGCGTTTTGTTGTTTAACCAAAATATCATCCAGAGAAATATTACTGGATTTCAATTTACCCTGATCGGAAAATAGCGCAACGGTGTTCTCGATTGCGTTTTGTTGTTTAACCAAAATATCATCCAGAGAAATATTACTGGATTTCAATTTACCCTGTTTGTCTTGAAATACAACTATTTCATTCGGGTCAACACTTGTTAAGTTCAACGTCTCAGCAATTTCATCTTTAATTTTTTTTTGTATATCCTTGATAGAATCAGAGGTTGCAGTGTCATCGGGTTTGGGTTTCAGAGGTCTTCCCCAAATATCAATCATGATATTTTATATATCTCTCTCTAAAAAGCGATTACTAGTGTAGTCATTTACGACAATGTGTGGTGGTTTTCCCCTTGGGTTACCCAAGGAGTTAGAAATAGCGTCAAGGACATTTAATACTTCACTGCCACATATTGGTGGGTCATTGATTTGTTGTGTTGGTAGCGTAGAATACCAAGTCTTCATTGGAAGGGTTTTTATATACCGCATAAACTCTTTTGGTGGGGCTAATCCATATGAATCAAAATAGACAATCCCACGTGGATCAATAGCGTATGCAACCCAGTGAGTTCCAGGTCCGGTGCTGTTATCGAGATTAATAATACCTGTTTCAGTTTTGTTTGGTTGATGTGGTAATTGATCTTTCATAAAAACACCTCTGAAATTTTTAATCGCTAGTTTTTTAGCAGCATCCATTAAATCAAAATTGGACATTGGAACCATAGATTTCTGAATTAATAAACCGTTCCTGGTAGTCTCAGGCCTGATCCGTGAACGGATCTTCCGCTGTACCATGAATACGGGGTTCCTGGTAGTCTTAGACCCTTTCCGCTGTACCACGAATACGGGGTTCCTGGTAGTCTTAGACCCAATCCTTGAACGGATCGTCTCTTTTTTTTATATCCTTGTCCAGCTGCCTTCTTTAGTGCCATTCCTGCTGCAGTACCAACGGCTCCTAACGCCGCTGCTTTAGCCACCGCTGGGGCTGCTGCTGCAATCAATGCTGGTAACGCAGCAAACAATGGAAATATACCACCCGTTTTCATCATATTTTTAATAGCAGCCGCAGAGAGAGTAATCTGAACTCCCTTTTTATCCTTGAAAGCATCATTGAAATGTTTCACTTGACGAGTTGTCAGCGATAATTTATTTGCACCACCAGTCATTTGATTAGGTTTCAACGTGATTGTGGTTCCACATTTTTTAGCCGATTCTGATTGCAATTTTTTGATTTGACCAGGTGTCAATGACACATTGATATTACTATATGACATGTTATACATAATTGATTGATTCTAAATCGTAAAACGATTCAATGGAAATATCCTTCGGATTTTCAATTACATATTTTCCACTGGTGCATCTACCACTCTCATTCTTCCTCCAACACCTTCGAGTATCATTGATTTATCACTGAGAATGACAGCAACTGCTCTATAATTCGTGATAAGGAGGGGAGCAACCCCAACAACTGGTGGACCAGTCGGACGGGTTACACGGGCTCTAAAGTGTATATCAACGACAGATTGTCTCGTCAAATCAAGATGTTCCAATGAAAAGTAATAAATCGGATAGAGGCTTTTAAAATCCAATTGTGATATTTGCAAACCGGTATCCACATTTTGATCACGTGCCATAAATGACAACAGGTTATGATAGACACGTGCAATATGATTCTGACCGTAATCAAGTTGTATATCCTCGGATGGTTCCTGCTGTCCGTTTATTCTCAGCGAGACTTCACTAACACCTAACTGATCAAATATCATATGACTTCGTTCTTGATTACCAACTCGCGCAGCATTCTGTAACGCAATAAATATATGACGTGGAGCTGAAACCCCTTGTTTTGATGCCAGGTGCCATGTGAATGTACCATCAACACTGTCTTGTTTAATATCCGTGGTCACTGATAACCAACTTAACAACGACTTTCCTCCTTGGTCCATAAATGATAGTAGTCGCTGTTCGTCTGTGATTGATGGAGTTAACACTGGCATCCACAATGATAGTTTTGTTAAAATGACTTTACCGGCAGCAACCCCAGCATTACGCCAGATTGCATCATCATCAGTACCCTTTCGTACAAGCGCTATTGTGTGTTTGGCTCCATAAATAACTTTTCTAACATTTCTACAGAATCCAAATATATGATGCAGTGGAATCGCACATGAAAATCGTCGACGCTGCCCATGCAACGTTGCTACACGTGTTGCAAATCCTAAATTGAGATTACCATTAACGCCTCCGAGAATATCAAACGTAGCTCCGGGGGGTCTAGCTCGACGTTCTGGATTAGCTGCTTCTTGTTGATTGGCTTCTGCAGTAGCCTGTGCTGTTAACACTTTAATGAATTGAAGGTGATCAGCGGTATCAGAGGTATCCTTTGCAAACATCATAGATGGACCCGCTGATCTTGTATAATCATCAGAATATCTTGCTAACCCTATGATTGTTGTGGCCATATCAACTTCACGGTCAATGGATTCAATTTCTTTTCCATCAATGAGATATCTAGCGCTTTCAAATAACGCCATGATGCCGTTATTAACAAAACCAACTCGGACATTTGAGTTATTGTCATATGGGATATCAGCTGCAACATTTGTTACAAGTTCTCCTTCTACTTCAATAAATGCCTCACACGGTAGAAAATATTTACTGGTATCATGAACTTGAAGTTCATTTCGCGATCGGAGATCTGGTTGTACTGCGTGATAAGAATAAAATTGATAATCGCGTACAGAATCATCTTTACGCACTGGGGCGTCTATATCAAATGCTGGATCAGATGATTTTTTGAACATTTTATTCTATTTATCAGAGTCTAAATCGGATTTTCCATTTCATCGTGAAAAACGCTAGCGTTTTCGTCGTGGTTTTCTAAAGCCACTTCCTGCTATCATATTTGCAATATTGCTTTGGTCTCCTTGATTTACCATCGACGCTAGTTTTTCATCTACTGCGTTATTTATAATTTTACTAACACTTGCAGGCATTTCTTCTGTAGACGGTAACGGTTTCTTTTTTCGACTCACTAATGATGTTATTTTATCCTTCGCAGTTGAAAACGCTTTCCCGGCAAGATCTCCAACAGTACTAATACCCTTATCACGAATAACATCAATGGCTTTCATTCCAAGTTGTTTAGCTAACGGCATCACTTTTGGGGCTGTTCTTGAAAAGAATCCTAAAATGGTCTTGCCGAGGCCATCTCCGTAGTATGCTCTATAAACTGGAAACCGTGAATTAACTACATAGACGAGGGTTGGTTTATCATGATTGTAATGGATGATCATTATTATAAAAACAATAGTGTTTTCAATTGTTATTTAATCGCTATGATACCCATTTGCTAACTCGTCAATGAAATCTCGATAAGTTTTGATATCCATGATACCACCGGCAAATAATCGTCTACAAATATCAGCTGCTTCATTAATTATTTCTGGAGAGTTATTTCCAGCTCGGAACCCTCCTACAAGAACATCTAATCGTGATATATCATTGATAACACTATCAGGACAAGTGTTTCCAATCCTTGGATTTTGCAATCCACTTCCGCTATAACCAGCTGCTTCATCTAGTTTTTCTAAATCCGTAGTTTGTAAATAATCATCATCATCATCATCAGGTGGTAGTTGTTGTTTTTTTTGTCTCCGTGTTGGTGTTTGACGTCGTTCTTCTAAATCATCATCATCATCAGGTGGTAGTTGTTGTTTTTTTTGTCTTCTTGTTTGTCTACGTGTTGGTGTTTGACGTTTTAGTTCTTGCCGTTCTTCTATTTCTCGTTGTCGCTCTTCTATTTGTTCTCTTTTATAATTACTAATTCCCTTTTTAAATTCCTTGTATCCTATCTCATCCTTATTCAAACGACCAATCCCTTTATTTAGTTTATACAAATAATCGAACCAATCATTACTTGATATTCTATCATTTTTATACTCGTCCTTTAAAAAATCTTTTTTTGAATTATAACTTTGAGCAGCAAAATTACCAAAGGCTTGATAATCCTTTGATTTCAATAAACTAGGTTTTTTTATTAATATTTTAGCATGATCAGTAAATTTATTCAACAGAGAAACAGTCGTTTTTTTCGGATCAGTTTTTTCAGTTTGTTCAGTTTTCGCTGCTAGTTTTTCAAGTTCACCAATAACAGATTTCCCCGTCTCGGGACTATCTCCCAGTAAAGCACGCTCTACTCCTTTCGTTGCTGTGGTTACTGGTTTAAACAATTCTTCAGACCCCAGAGCAAAATCAGTTTGTAAACTCTGTCGTTGTTGCAGTTTATTCCTGACAGAGTCGCGAATTGGTATAAATTTCTTAATTGCATCTAGTCGCTCACGAGCCAATCGGGTCGTTAATGCTTCATTGACCATTATTTGAAATCAGAAACCATTTTTCAATTGTAAAACAATTTTTCCCATCGATGATTCCATCCTTAACGGTCCAATTTTTTATTGCTGTGAAATATTTTTATTTTCGCAGTGTGAAATATTTTCACTGATTCAATCAAAAATGACAAAAAAAAATGAAAATCTCAAGGTGATTTTACTGTCTGACAAAATCTTTTGAGGGGGGCCGGTCAATCAAAATAGTTCATTTTCTTGAATTAACGCTCGTAAGTTTCTAATTTTAGAATTAACTTCCTTTTTCAATTCATATTCGTTACCCAATTCTTTTCGTATTCCTTCCACGATAGTATATAACGGAACAAACACATCTACTTCACTGGAAAATGCAAGAGAGTCTCGAATAGAATTTTGAATTTTTTTGATGAGTGCATATTTCTTTGGCAACATATACTTGTTAGTGCTAACTCCGTATTCTATATCCTGAAAATCCGACTTGATTTGATCAGGATTTAACCCATCTGACAATCTAATATTCTGATTTTTCAATTTTGCAATTTCAACTATGATGCTATTCATAATTTCAGAATTCATATATGATAATACATATTTCTAATTCATTTTTCAAAAATAAAAGAGCCGTTAATATTTTTAAAAATTCAGTCTGTATATATAACTATCTTTTTTAAAAATTCAGTCTGTATATATAACTATCTTTTTTAAAAATTCAGTCTGTATATATAACTATCTTTTTTAAAAATTCAGTCTGTATATATAACTATCTTTTTTTAAAATTAATTCTGTATATATAAATATAAATGCAGACAAAAATAAATATCAACCATGATGAGCGATTATCAGTCATTTGGCCCCCTTGATATAGGCCGTTGTGGTTCTATTTGCATTCATTGGGTCCCTTATTAGGCCTTTGTGTCTTTCATAGGGTCCTTTGTTAGAGCATTTTTCTGTTTCTGTTTTATATCAGAATGTTTTTTTTTGTTTTTGCTCTTTGAGATATGACCCTATGACCGTTTCTATTAGCCTATAATTCATTCTGGGTTTACCCAATGTGCATCCACGTTTTGGCCGGTAATTCATTTTTGAACACCATACGGGGTAACCCAAATGTGATGGAGAGCTAATTACATCCATGGATGGTATTTATTTTAGGTCATTTATATTTACATTCACCGGAAACATATTCCCCTAAGAGTGAATCTAACTCGTCAAATAACGGGTTAGAATCACAAGAGGGTATGTTTACGTGAAATGACCTAGAGGTTACATATATACGACAACACATCTTTGGAACTCCTTGGTTGCCTTCACATCCAAGTAAGCCCAAGGGAAACCCGAAACATACATCTCCGGAAGGGAGGCCTAACATGGCAAACGCCATCTTAGACCGCCCAGAAGATATGCTTGGGGTGACGTCACAACATATACTTAATTAAGGACAGCACAAATACCGTATATATTTCCACTGAGTGTTGTGGCAAATTGTAGGTATACATATACTTAATTAACTTAATTAAGGATGGATTATAATTCAATGATGATGGGATTATAATTCAATGATGATGGGATTATGATGATGGGATTATAATTCAATGATGATGTAATGTAGGGCATTTATGTGTTTACATTCACATAACATGCAACCATGAAATTAAATTCATGGTTGCGTAAGTTGTCAAAAACCGACAACCCACCGCTACCGTAAATTTGATAGCATGGGTTTTGCATGTTATGTGAATGTAAAAACAGAGGGGGCGCCTTCCTCCCCTCAATTAAATAGAAAAAAAAAAACATCCAACCGTTTCACCATCAGACAATTGTCTGCTATGGGGCGCGAACATGTGAAGAATAATTGTCTGGGTTTACAAGCCAAACACGATACCGTTAGACCACTGTTCACGTCTATAAAGAATAACGTTTTTTAACGTATATATGTTGTAACTATTCATATGGTATATAAAGGAAATTAATACATCAATCCGCAAGTATGCTATTTTATTTTCTTGAATTACTTATTAATGGTGTTTCACAGTATTTAAATGAGACAGAATATTTGACTTAAACACTAGAACAAAGAATATAATTGTTTGAAAACATGTCTTTTCTTACAAAACAATGCCCAGCGCTGAATCACAATACCCATTAAACAAGTTAATACAATCTAAGGGAGAAAGTATACACGTGTGTTATCCTGTAACGCCTGTATCTCCGGATCACATCCTATGTTATGAAATACGCATTAATCGCACGTGACACAGAATATTTGACTTAAACACTAAAAAAAAAAGAAAATATATCTTTTCCTAAAAAGAAATACCAAGCCGCTAAATCACAATGATAACTCCCTTGGTTATTATCATTTAAGAGTAGTCTCCCTTGGTGTTATAGACGGTACGCGTGTACTGTATTTTGACATACGAAAATAGAATTTTCTGATAATACTATTACGGAATGCTTCATAATTAACAAGCACGGAGGGGTGAGGTCTGAATTCTTGGTTCATTTGTATAATAACACTATTTTTCTAATTCATTGTTTGGTTTAATTATAAGTCTCTGTATATAATCTTGAGCAGTCTTTATTATTTTGTCATCGTTGGGGTCAATGGCAGTATTTTTTATTTTTTTATCATAATAGCGTTTTAGTTCCCTGTATCGTTTTCCGCCGCACATAATGCATAATTGCGACCTCCCCCTGACCCCAACCCCACATTGAATACAGGGTAACGGACCTCGGCTTCCCCGACGAAAGCTTTGCATATGATACCAACAGAATTCATTTCTGCATGATTTGTTACACGGTGTCACTGATCCAATCATAAGCCATTTGCAATGATTCATTATACTTAAATCTTTCATTTAAATACTTGTTTTAATTATAGTATGGAGGAGTTCGAGAGATTATCGAAAATTAAGCCCTGGAAAAGTGTTCAATTCAATCTTGATAGAGTTTCTGATACACCAAAGAATAAAATTCTTGATAGAACCTTGATTAGTAAAATCAGAGACTGTTTTAATGAATTCAAGCGTGATGGGGCAGCTCATTGCTGGTCAACATTTCGAATTGATGGTGTTGTTGACGCTACCATGAATGATGAAAAAGCAGCAGTGATAATCTCACGTCTTGGGGAAGAAAGAAATTTTTTTCGAATAAAATTCCTTATCCATGATAATGGAAAATGGATCATTAGGGACAAATACGAGCCTATTCTTAAGGACAAAAAAACTGTCACTGTGACTCAGGATTCAAAACCAGGAATTTTGACTGGACTTGATAAACCCTACTACGAAAGATCTTATCCTGTCACAGTAGTTGTTTACGGGATATATCCACTCAATGAAAAACCTGATATTTCAAAACTAGCACCCATGAAATATTCGACAGGGCTCAATTGTGTAGCAACACGAATAATAGAACACTTCACAAATGCGTCCCGGGGAAATAAACTAACTGATCTAAGACGAAAAAAAATAACCGAATGGGAACTGACAGTGAAACAGCATGGGGCAACAATTCAAGATATAGCCAAATTAGAAACATCATTGAGATTTCCAATATCGGTAAGGACAATCACCGGAGAAGTATTATACAAATCGAAATATAAATCACAGGGAGCTCCCATTGAAATTATTGATCACAATGCACACGCGTGGTCATCTGCAGTAACAATATTCCCACGGGATAGAACCGTAAAATATCTGTTTGGAACCGAAGAGTTTTTTTCAGAGCAGAAATTATTTGATGCTATTTACCATTTGAGTAAAAACGATTCTGTGTCAGTGTGGCTATTTCATAGTACTTCAGACGAAGAATGTAGATTTGATCAGTTTGTAAGGCCCAACGGATAATTGTACCGTACTGAAGAGCTGCATAATCAAATGAAACAACTAGCTAGTGAATTTTCTCCCCAGAGTTCTCTGGGGGAAGACAACGATCAATTATTAGCAAACTGTTTTACACTTCCATCAGTTGTAGCACATTTTGCTAGGAAGAAAAACGCGTGGAAACCAACCCGAAGTGAGTTCTTATCAGATGTCAAATTGTCCTGTCTTGAATACAGCCATGGAGGATTATGGAATACCAAATACTCAGCTGATACCGTTATTTCAGTTGATATGATTGCATGTTATCCAGGAAGTTTTCTTGGGTATGGAGAGTGTGAGAAATATTTCAAACGATTTGGACACCCTACACACGAAATGACCCGTGTTGCTATTAATGGACCACTGCCACATTTCGATTTAACCGGATTCGCTTGTGTAGTATCATTTGAAATGGCTGAAGGACTTCATCCGTGTAGTTATCTTTGGATTGGTAAACACATGTCTGAAAAACACTGGATGCCAATAGTCTTATTACGGTATATGCTTGATTGTAAGATGTTAAAATCATTAATTGTCAGTGAAGCAATTATATCCTATCGAGCACAGAAATCAGTCTGGTTACCACAACCTGATCTAGAAAAAATAATTAGCGAAGAGCGAAAACTGTTTCCTGATTTTAATGAACAACAAATCATGGATTGGTCCAGACAGTTATTTGAAATCAGAAACAATGAAGCAAAAGACCTTGGACGAAGAATAATCGGTAAATTTACCCAAGGTGGCAAAGATGATAATACGAAATATTCTTCACGATTGATTATAGACAATGCTGAATACGATTTTGTAATCAAAGATTTAACGAATAGGGGCTTATATGTCAATCGTAAGGACGCATTTATGTCAGATGGAACCAAATTGGGTACAATTGTTACTTACACTGATGGATACCATCAGCAGTACACATATTTGAGAGCTTCTATGCTTGGTTATGCTTCTATTAATTTATTTTCAATGATCAATAGATTTCCTACCACCGCAGTTAGAGTTGCTACTGACTCATTTTACATAAATAGCAAAATGGCTGATTTTAAGGCTACTGGCAACGAGAATTGGGGGTCATGGAGAATTAAGAAGGAAATGCTTCATGATTATATTCCATCAGCAGATGTTACCATTGAAAATAATTACTTAGAAAGCAATCAGTGTTCAGAATTTTCTAGTGCACCACCGATATCTGATCCAATCTGTAGATATAAAACAGTTTATTTAAACGGTTGTGGCGGGTCAGGAAAAACAACCCGGGCAATTGAGTTATTTCGTGTTTCCAATCCAAACATGATTGTGCTAACACCGACTCACAGACTCGCCAGAGAGATGAAACAACGAGGGGTAAATGCCTGCACTTATCATAGTTTCTTTAGATGGAAGGGAGATAAATGGACTCCTGAGCGCATGGGAGAGAAATTTATTCCTGAAATTATCATATGGGATGAAATAGACACAGTGTCCGAAGATGTCTTAAAAATATTTCTTGAGTGGTTGTTATTGAAGAATACAAAAGTCGTCATGTGCGGGGATCACGGCCAACCTCCACCATTTGTCGGTGCATCCCCCCATGAATGGCTAAAGGGTTTTGTAGACTATTATGAAGAAATTGATACTGATCATAGATCACTTGATAATGAATTAAAAGAATTTAAGAAACTAATTAGATTACAACCGGATAGAATCCAGTGTGAAATAGCCCGTGAAATAATTTCGGAAACTCCCATGAATGAGTTTTGGGAAGCGTGGAGACCAAATGATTTAATCATTGCAAGTAGAAAAATAGTCAGGGATACACTTCAGATGAAGTTATTTGAATTGCATAAACAAAAATTTGCAACACTTCCAGTACCGTTATGTTATAGGCCATCGGATACACGAAAACAGAACATCGAAGTTGATATTCCAGGACCAAAATCCGAAGGATTTCAAAGACAGATTCTCGTATTAAATGATATTGTGCTGGTTGATATCAATGTCGTTGAAGATGCATTGCGTGCTAATAAATCCCCATGGACGCTAGGTTATGCAGCAACTATACACTCTTCACAGGGATTGACTATATCGGATACAACTGTTTGGATGGTAGATAATCGCATAGAATGGTCGAATTTAGTCTATCTCGCAGTGTCTAGAGTACGAAAAATAAATCAACTTCGAAGAATTGTCTTCGATGATGAAATCATTAGCAATGATAATGACACCACAATAGATGATATTATTGATAAAAAACTCTCCGGTTACAAACAACAAGACAAAAAAAAACAACGAGAATTTGATATTGATGCTGAATTAATAATTACTCTGAAGCAACAACAGAATAATCACTGCGCGAGTTGCAATTGTATAATGCGTTGGCAGTATTCGGATAAGGATCCTCGCCAATTCACCGTAGACAGAAAAAATAACAATCTCGGTCATGTCAGAAATAATGTGAAGTTGACTTGTCTTGAGTGCAATAGACGCAAGGGTGCTAGTTAAGCCCATGCGGTGGTAATTGAGTATCCTCAGGTATCACTTGTAATTGTTGTCTAGTAAAACCCCGTTGAGGGGCAGTTGAATCCAGTTTATAGATTGGAGGTCTACCCGTAGATCGTGTTATACTAGATATCTTATGTGCAGTAACACTCCAAATAGGATCAGTAGCCCTTTTTGTGCCACCCTCAAGCTCTCCTGGTTCGTATAAGTACCTCACAATGACATTACTACCAAGAATTGGTTGGGAAACGCTAAAATCGTTTTGAATTTCCATTTCAGGTATTGACTTCTTTTTAATCGCATTGATAGGTTTCATGTTGATGGTTCTAGTAATCTCGTTATTCAGTGCAGTAATCACAGCTGGTAACCTTTTAACCCATTCACGGGATCTTTTTTCTTGGATGAATTCTTTTGCGTATTGATATCCAAATAACCGCTCAGCAAGGGTTTTATTAAATCGTTCTACAATGGCCTGATCACGATGCAGTGCAGTATGTCCTCGTCTGATAGCGACATTGTGATTTTTCATTATTGATAACACTGCACCCTGAAATTCCTTGCCAGGATCAATTTGTAATAGATTTGGCCAGTGCAGAGGACTCCTTCGATAAATCCTTTCAAATGCAGAAGCCACTTCAGTGGCTGATTTTGTTTTTAACGGTTCTGCTTCTTTGTATCGACTTGCAATATCAACTACGGTTAATGCGTATTTGTAACCACGATCATGTGGCAGAAATAATAGATCAGCCTGATGAACTTCATTGGGTCCGGTCACATCAAAATGCGAGAAATTGATTTGTTTAGGCGGTGGTAGATAAATTTGCCATAGTGCCTGTTTGGATAACCAATGAGCCGCAGTGGTTTTTTTCACTTTCGCAGCGCTAGCGAGTTTATGTATTGCTGATTTACCCCTCCAGTATCCTCTTGGGGAATAATAAATAGATTCCATGTTGTTATTAATTACCAGCCCCTAACATCAATTTACTTTTCATAGCCGATTTTATCAAAAAGGAAGCCAATTTTTCTTTGAAAGATTTATCAGAAATAGCATTTAACGCATGAATTAATTTCACATCTGCTAGATGCCTGTGCTGCAGATTGCTGCTTTTATAAGCAACATCATGAAGGTGACAGGACTTATCAATAGCGTTTATTGGTTCCTCACCGGGTCGGGGCTGATTTTGATCATTGAGTCTGATATCAAGTCTTGTTCCCGGTCCACAGTAGCTATATCCTGGAAGGTGCTTTTCTCCAGGGTATTTTGCCCATGGGGTTCCAGGGAGTTTTGCTAATTTGGCTGCGATATCACCTCCTCGTTTTTTTTTAAAGGTTCCTTGAGTTCCTTGGGTTTAGAAACAAATCTAAATTTCTTTGTACTACATTGTACGCATTTACCAGAAAGCGCTGATCGGTTATTTTTAGTTGTAATCGTCGTCAAGTCATCTGTGCCAGTACGCGCCTTACACTTCACGCAATATAGATCCATAATTTATGTATAGAGATATGAATATAATTGATTTTTCAGCGACTAAAACAAGAGAACCAGTGAAGCATCATGCAGCGCTACCAAACTCTATCCGCGCAATTATAATCGGACCATCTGGATCCGGTAAAACGCAATTGTTGCTCAATTTAATAATGAGATGGATGAAGTGGGATAAGTTGTATTTAATTGCCCCTAGCGTAGATGATCAACGATGCTATGAAGTGCTAAAAGATTTTAATGAAAACGCTTCAGAGATTGCCGCCGAGGATGTTATTGAATTTATAACCGATATTGACGAGGCGCCATCCGTGAATGACCTCGATGGAAGTATCAACAATTTAGTTGTTTACGACGATGTCATGTTAGATAATCAAAAAAATCCTGCTAGAATATTTTCCAGAGGCAGGCATAAAAACACTGATGTGATCTATGTCACTCAACGCTACACTCAGATTCCAAAAGTGATTAGAGATAACTGTAATATGCTTGCTGTATTCAACGGTGTTGATACACATACGCTACGAAATATTTGGCAGACATGGTGTTCTGATATGGACTTCAATCAATTTAGAAATTTCTTTAGTCATGCTCAGTCTACCCCACACGGATTTGTAACAATAAATTTACATGACCCTCGAACACGATATCGTATCGGACTGGATCAAATATTCGGTTAACCCCAACTGAAAGTTCTAGCAGCAGAGGGGGTGAGTGACAACGACGTTGCGACGCGAATGTTTTCAGACAAGGGTCAGAGACTTATTTTTTCGCGAGAAGGGTCCAGTGTTATTTTGGAGGGAGTATAATCAAAAATAAAAACAAAAAAAAGTTGTCTGATTCGCCCCCTCTGCTGCTTCCTATTATACTCAAAATTCGCAACTGTTTCATTCTACTTATAGGAACAAGGGATTTAGGTATAACCTTGGCATCATTATGTTAAACTTGTCAATGTCCCACAAAATGTCCTAGAAATATAACACAAGCACAACAGATTAACCTGGCTATCTTTGTTAACATATAGGTACTCCTTTAATAATTTTAATAATGTTAAATGTAGTTGTAATATTTGTAATTTAACTCATTGTCCTACTAACATTGCAAGGAACATAATTCCTAATCTAAAGAAAATTTCAAAAATGAGCAGAACAGAGAGATAACTCAGTCACCAGCGATTTTGCCATGTAAACGTTTTAGTCCAAGTTATAAGTAATTGTTTAATTCCGAAAATTTGTTTTTCTATAATTACTACAGTGCCATTTTTATCATTCGCTTACATCTTCATTGTATTGTACATTTACAATTAAACTGATTGCTTCATTAACCCGCTATATCTATCAACATACCGGCACTCCTTTAACATTTTTACTAATATTAATTTAATTGTTATATTGTAATTTAACTCACTCAGTTTTACTCTAACTTCTTAAGGACCAAAAACGCTAATCTTAAGAAAACTTCAGGAATCAACAAGAGAGAGAGAGAGAGAGAGAGAGATAGAGAGAGATAGAGAGAGAACACTAGTACCAGAGTTATCTGCCTTGTACTACTGTCGTACATTAATTTCATTTTTACTCGAATGCAAAATGCCGAATTCATCCATAACTTGCTGGAAAATTAAGAAAATAATATTAAACCTTTGATCAAATTGGACATTATTTTACAACATTATCACAGATATTACTATTATTTTAGTTGAATATTATTCAATGGATTCGCCGCTGGGAATCTTGTAGACGCAAATAGTATGATCTACAAATATTGATTGCTTCATTTGTTCTTAGGAAATGGACCAATTGACCATTTTCTGTTAAATTGTCCCACAAAAAAGAAAGAATAGATTGAAGATGTGTCTATATATTTTTATAGCGTTTTCCTACCATGTGACATTTGTAACATCATTTGCAATATTTACAATAAACTAAAGATTTCCTATCAATACTACATTGGAACTACAATTTTGTTCGTTACTATCAATCTCCTCGGCTGCTTTCCGTATTTTCACAAGGACAGACAGGTTCTTCTGTGGCTTCAACTCTGCTTATAGCCTTATATGGAACAAACAGGAGATATCAGGTCTTCTTTCCAGTTCAACGATAAGTGATTGTCGTTTGTAACTCTAATTAGAATAAACAGAATGGTTAGTAAAATAAAGATCACTGTGTTAAATACATTTTGATTGATTTAAACGAGATGCAAACGGGACATGATCAAAAGCCTAAGCAATACATGTGTTAACTAGATCTAGTAACGATATAACTGGACATAAAAAAGGATTTCGTTTTCAGTAGTATCGATGTTCTGATCCAAAACAAACATTGTCCGTTACAAAAAGAGTTATAACTAACTAAAATCCATGTTATTGCTTAGTAATAAAATACATGCCCTCGATGGGTAAAGACGACAGTCTTCCAACTATCACAGGTTATAATAGCATGTCTGTCAACAAATTTACACAATGTACAGGAACATAAAGAAAACCACACTCTACAACCTGAATAAAAAGTATTTTCAGTAGAAAATTGTTTAGAACAAGGCAAAGAAACTGATAAACTGAAAAAGCAGCAGAGAGGGTGAGCCGGACGTCAATTGGAGAAATTTAAACCATTTTAAAAACAAAACATGATTATACTGTCAACAACAAATAGACCCTTCCTACGATTTTTCATGTTTTAACCCCCCAAAAAAAATAAAGTCTCCATTTGCCAAACAGAGACTTAGTCATTTTTGTCAGAGAGGGTGAATCGGACAAAAATCACTTTTAACCGTCAAAACGGCAAATAGAGCCTTCCTACGAAATCTCGTGTTTTAAACCCAAAAAAAATAAAGTCTCCATTTGCCAAACAGAGACTTAGTCATTTTTGTCTGAAAACATGATCTTGCAGGGGTCTTCGAAATGGGTAAAAACTCTTCAACGAATATTTTATCAAATCCGATACGATATCGTGTCCGAGGGGCTTAGGACTTCACAAACAGACTAATTTGTAAAACTTCGTCTTGTAAATCAATCAGATTATTAGACTGGTCAGTGAGTTTGAAATTGATGAATTATTATGACATCGCATATAGACTGGATTCACCGGAGACTCAATAATTAAAAACCCTGGAGGAGCTGTTGGTGCAAATGAATACAGAATATATCCTTGCTGAGCTTGATTTGATCGTTCTAAATTTATTTGATAGCTTCCTTCGATAACATCACATACTAAATTGATCGCTATCACCGATGAAATATTCACATTTTGAGGAGCAATATGCCTGCCGCCACCATCTGGGTCATTATTATGTGTCAGGATAGTTGTTTTTGGTTTTGTTGTTTTTTTCCACGCATCATGAATTATTCTAAAACCAATATCGATGGTGTCACTGAGAAGTTTTTTTTAGTTCTGATGGGGGTCCTATGAAATTTTTTCCCCATGGAGGGTCCAAATTGCGCTGGAACTTTGGTCTGTTCAGCCCCTCTGCTGCTGGGCCCTTTTTTACTGTGATTATGATGATTTAACCGTATCAGGGGTATGTTTTTGTAACCGCGTTGTTAAAAACTCTTCTGGGGTCGGTATTGGTCTATTTTTTCGTCGAAGATATTCTATTGCGGAACGGTACTGTGGGGATCCACACGCTATACAAATTTGATATTTTCCCCGTACGCCTTTTCCACAACCAAGACAGGGTTTGGGTCCCTCGGGACATCCTTGTTTTGCAGTACAATTATGTACCCCACAGAATTCTCCGTAGGAATTTTTTCCACATCGCCGTGTGGATCCTAAAAACAACCAACGACATTTATTTGTTGCTAATGCCGAACATTATTATTAATCGTTAATACACATTCAATTAGACGTTACAAAGTGTATAGTATAATGATTAGTGATTACTCCAATAACATGATAGGGTACGATGATGAATTTTTTCAATCTCCGGAAACTCATCACGATCTTCGAGAATATTACAAAAGACGTTTAGGACCGTCATGGAATGTTTCTATTAAAAAATCCGAAATTGAATTACTCACCGAGGATAGTTATCTACTCCGTGGTGTGATTATTCAACAACGGGGAAAATTTTATGTGTTTGTGGATGATCCCGACATAACAGAATTTCAAGGGTGTTCTGCGGTGAATGAAATTATTCCCCGGGAGAGATTGAGATATCCCTCTATCGACATTGATTCTAAAAACCCATCGTTGGAGGAGTTATTATTGTTCTTCTGGGACTTAGTTGATTCCATTAACGATATTGTTGTTTTTGAAACCAGCGGCGGTTATCACGTTTTATTGAAAACGATTCCTATCGATTTTGATACTCATCCGGAATTGTTGAAGAAAATTTCCGCAGACAAACCATCATGGAACGTTGATACACAGGCTGGATTGTACAGCATCAAATTACCCGGAACAAAGTCGGCAAAACCAAACAGCGCCGACACGGCATTAATGTGTTTACTGGATACTTTGAAGGAAAAGCCATTGATGCGTTTGTGGTAGTTTATTCTGATCGATTTGTGATCGGTTGTTTCCGTACCACAAAAAATAAAATTACGATATTGAGAGAATCCGATAATGAAACTAACGAAAAAACCCGTTACGAAAAGTACTTAAAATCATATAATTATCGCCGTGAAGACCACAGTGGGGAATTCCCCATGAGGGTTCCGGATTATACTTACTGTGAGCCCCCTGTTCATGAAAACGGCACAGAATGTAAAATTATCCTCAACGACGACTATATAGATGGTTCTGCTTGTGGGATGGGAAAGTCAAAGTCGGCATGGGAATCAATACGAGATGATCAATCCGTGCTCTATTTGTCATACAGAAAGACATTTACTAGAAAGACCACCATCGACTACAATTTCGAATCGTACGAACAAATTCATGGAACAATTATATTTGATACAAGAACTCATCGAAGGGTTATTTCGCAGATTGAATCGATTGTACGAGTCAGGGGAATTCCTGATGTGTTATTGTTAGATGAATGGCATGGAATTCTTCGCCAAATAACTTCATCGGGTCGTGGAAAACAGATTTGGGAAGCACTGCCATGGTTAATTTCATCAGCGAAACGGGTAATTGTACTTGACGCAGATGCCAACAACGACGATTTGGAATTATTCAGAAAACACTTAAATCGTCCGGACATGAAATTCATCATTAACGAGTATCAACCCGATCACGGAAGGAAGTTTATTGTGGAACAGTCCCATCATGACAATTACATCAAATTGTTAGACACGCTGCAACGGGGAAATCGTGCAGTAGTTATCACACAAAACAAACGACACGGAAATTATTCCGTAGAAGCCCTCGCTAAATTGTTACAGCATTTAGGATACCGAGTGATATACTATCACACTGATACGGATTCGGCTGAAAAAGAAAGAGACTTTGCTGATCCCGTTGAAGCGTTTAACAACATCGATGTTGTGATCTATAATTGTACCGTAGAAGCGGGAATATCAATCGTAGATGAACGATTCAAGTATATGACGGTATTTTCTGAACAATTAGGATCGGTAGAAGCAACTAAACAAGCAATTCATCGTTTCAGGAACATTATTGAAATCCATTATTCGGCAATAAAACGAGTTTGCACAGAGTTGCCACTCACACGCGATGGGATTATTTCCACGATTGAATCACATGAGAGGGATTTATCATCCACGGAATTGTTGTTCAGGACCCCAAACCGTTGTGATGTGAATTCTAGTTACGGATACGCTTTTATCAGTACAATCATTGAGGAAAACAACTCAAAATGTTATTTTACGGGAGGACTTGTTGAAATGATGAAACGAACCGGGTATGAAGTCACTTGGGAATTACCAGACGATTATGATTTGTGGTGCGAAAAAATAAAACAAAAAATCGATGCCGCGGCAATTAATAACAGTTCGCGCGTAGATGAATTTTTGAAATCTTCCATTGGGGAAAGAATTGCTTCGGCGAGTGATAAAGTCACTGGTGATAAAGTCACCGGTGATAAAACCACCAGTTATCACCGATACGACCCTGAACAACGATTAGAACCATATGCGAAGAAATTGATGTATCTAAATCACGTATTTCAAACTGATGTTGGAAAATTGGACACAAACACGATTGGATATCTTGATAAAAATGCTAATAGGCTACAACGATACCAGCGGGTTTTTGTTGATAAACACAATCAAGGAAACACAGTAACAACTACACCGTGCCGATCTGATAAAATCAATCCACGACAACAACTCGAAATTATCAGAAATGTCCTTGAAGTGTTAAAACTCCCTGATATCGTTGAGGATGATTTATCGGTGAAAAGTGTTTCAGTGAGTCGTACTGAATTAATTAAGAATATCACTGACATGTTAAAAAACCCTGACCAACTCGATAAGTATCAGATGTTGTTAAAACACTTCAATAAAATATTTCCGGATGTGAAATTCTTTAGAAAGGGTACCTTAACGCCGAAACATATTGTCGAAAAAATCAAATTGATTTATAAAGGGTTTGGTGGGAGATTACAATATGATGATAAAATAAATCCCAATCGATCTAACTATATGCTATACTATCCTGAGTGGCCAAAATCTGACTTTATAGATGACCCTGCATGGATTAATGAAATTATTGATGATGTGGGATTTGGGGGAAAAGATGTATTTGCGACAGATACACATACTACAATGTTGAAATTTCATATTTGGACCGTTAATGTGTATCAACGTTCCATGATGGTTTGTCTGCGGCAATTTTCTTCAACAATTCCGGATGAGTATCAAAATCGATAGGAATCGTTTTCAATAAAACGTGATAACCGCCGCTGGTTTCAAAAACAACAATATCGTTAATGGAATCAACTAAGTCGCAGAAAAACAATAATAACTCTTCCAACGATGGGTTTTTAGAATCAATGTCGATAGAGGGATATCTCAATCTCTCCCGGGGAATAATTTCATTCACCGCAGAACACCCTTGAAATTCTGTTATGTCGGGATCATCCACAAACACATAAAATATTCCCTGTTGTTGAATAATCACACCACGGAGTAGATAACTATCCTCGGTGAGTAATTCAATTGCGGGTTTTTTACTAGAAACATTCCACGACGGTCCTAAACGTCTTTTGTAATATTCTCGAAGATCGTGATGAGTTTCCGGAGATTGAAAAATTCATCATCGTACCCTATCATGTTATTGGAGTAATCACTAATCATTATACTATACACTTTGTAACGTCTAATTGAATGTGTATTAACGATTAATAATAATGTTCGGCATTAGCAACAAATAAATGTCGTTGGTTGTTTTTAGGATCCACACGGCGATGTGGAAAAAATTCCTACGGAGAATTCTGTGGGGTACATAATTGTACTGCAAAACAAGGATGTCCCGAGGGGCCCAAACCCTGTCTTGGTTGTGGAAAAGGCGTACGGGGAAAATATCAAATTTGTATAGCGTGTGGATCCCCACAGTACCGTTCCGCAATAGAATATCTTCGACGAAAAAATAGACCAATACCGACCCCAGAAGAGTTTTTAACAACGCGGTTACAAAAACATACCCCTGATACGGTTAAATCATCATAATCACAGTAAAAAAGGGCCCAGCAGCAGAGGGGCTGAACAGACCAAAGTTCCAGCGCGATTTGGACCCTCCATGGGGAAAAAATTTCATAGAACCCCCATCAGAACTAAAAAAACTTCTCAGTGACACCATCGATATTGGTTTTAGAATAATTCATGATGCGTGGAAAAAAACAACAAAACCAAAAACTACTATCCTGACACATAATAATGACCCAGATGGTGGCGGCAGGCACATTGCTCCTCAAAATGTGAATATTTCATCGGTGATAGCGATCAATTTAGTATGTGATGTTATCGAAGGAAGCTATCAAATAAATTTAGAACGATCAAATCAAGCTCAGCAAGGATATATGCTGTATTCATTTGCACCAACAGCTCCTCCAGGGTTTCTAATTATTGAGTCTCCGGTGAATCCAGTCTATATGTGATGTCATAATAATTCATTAACGAGAATCAATATCAAACTCACTGACCAGTCTAATAATCTGATTGATTTACAAGACGAAGTTTTACAAATTAGTCTGTTTGTGAAGTCCTAAGCCCCTCGGACACGATATCGTATCGGACTTGATAAAATATTCGTTGAAGAGTTTTTACCCATTTTGAAGCCCTCCTGCAAGATCATGTTTTCAGACAAAAATGACTAAGTCTCTGTTTGGCAAATGGAGACTTTTTTTTGGTTTAAAACACGAGATTTCGTAGGAAGGCTCTATTTGCCGTTTTGACGGTTAAAAGTGATTTTTGTCCGATTCACACTCTCTGACAAAAATGACTAAGTCTCTGTTTGGCAAATGGAGACTTTATTTTTTTTTGGGGTTAAAACATGAAAAATCGTAGGAAGGGTCTATTTGTTGTTGACAGTAAAATCACGTTTTGTTTTAAAAATGGTTTAAATTTCTCTAATTGATGTCCGGCTCACCCTCTCTGCTGCTGAAAATCACTTGTATCCCTTAAACGTTTAATAGGCTTAGGTTTGGCAGAATCACAAACGAGTGATAAAAAACCCTTTGACATGATTCATAATTCTTTATCAATCAGATTGTGTGGGTTTTGCCCGACATATATATGCTTTCATTACGTAACCGTGTCGTTTAACTCTTAGAAAAAAGAGTATTTGGGATAGGTTTTGTCTTCGTTTTGTTTATAAGTTTTAAATATGTAGCAATCAGAAATAATACTTATTGTCTTCTTGTAACACGCATACATAGGAAAAGAAGGATGTCAGGTCAGTCTTATCAGAAACTTGATTTCTAAATGTTGTTCCTCTTTGAGATTCAAATGTAATACTTAAATGGCTTTTGAACAATTAACTTCTGAGTGGAGAACTTACAGAGGAGAAAAAAAACTTTCATCGTCAAGTAATAATTGTCAGCTGTTCTCACTACTTCTTGTAAACTTTACGCCTTTTTAAAAGTATAAGTCTCAGTAATTCTGTGAATGAAATTCTTAAACTCTTCAACCAATATGAGATGTATAAGATTATCGTAACCTTCGTAAATCATTTTTGAAGAGCACCACCTATCAACGTATCCACCCGATACGTCCATTGTTTCAGCCTACAAGCCTGAAATTGTTGATATTGTTAAGGCCTTCAACCCTCAACAACGTATACTTTCGTACGGTGCAGTATACGTTATATCGCTACCAAGCCTTAACAATGTTATTGGCATATTTTCTCTGTTGCGCGTGTGCGTATTATTACATCTGGTTGCGGAAGCTGAGCGTAATTTAAGTAGGTGATAGCAGAGCGTTGAGATTTTGAAATGGAACATATGTCAACTGATGCCCAAAAGACTGCTCATACTATGCAGGTATATTTTTCCTAATATTGCCTTAACACACCTGTTACAATATATGTAATTGAATTTTTACCCTTATCGTGTGTGACATGTTTAAGCCTATAATAATTCACCTTATGTTGCATCACCAGTATAGACTCACACTGCAAAGATCATAGCGATACGACTCAAATTGTTAAAGCACCGTTAAACATGCAAATCAAACCTAATGCTTGGTCCAGAATTAAAATAATACCCTTCTGACATGAAATACATGTGCCATGGTGGTCATCTTGAAAATTGTACAGATACTCTTAGAGGGTGCATGATAATATGGTTACATGTCATTTTCTAAAATATTTATAATTTTCTGTTTGATTGGTCCTTAGATCTTTTAAAACATTTAATATTTACACTATATTATTAAATTTGAAAATCATTCTATTACTACTCCTTCATAATGGATGTAGATATTGTGTTTTAACCAAAGATAACCAAAAATCAAAATGGCGCTTTATTTGATGAAAATCTTAAAACCACTGGACCTGTATTTTGAACTGATTGTACTATCTACATCGTGTTTCCCCTCAAGCCCTTTTAGATTGCATAAATGAAATGAAAAATAGTATATAGCACGCAAAAGTGCTACAATTGCAGCCATTTTTGTCAATTTAGTTGATTTGGCATTTTCACTGAAAGACTTATTATCATGTCCTATTGATTCAGAATGATGAATACATCTCAGACATTATACATCTGCTAGGACAATCATCTTTAGAATCATTTAGCTACTTCCCCTGAAATGCAATAACTCATACTTTTTTATCATCTGCTACAGTCAGCATCCAAAAAGCTGCGCCACATCTTTAGGGATGAGCAACTCCATGCGTTGGAAGGAGAATGGAATGCAGGATTGACAAGTGTTAAGGATGGCAGAAGAATCGAGAATCTGGCCTACTCTCTGAAGCTTACAGTGCAACAAATCAGGATTGGTTCTTTAAAAGAATTTCCGCTTTCTTGCAACGTTTTTATATCCAACAGCATAATGAATGGCATTTCTTAATAATTGAAAAGCAACACAATTTCTTAAATCAATCAATGAATTTCATAAGTCAGAGTTGCAGGATATGTCCAGCGTTTGCTTCTCAATTTTTAAATGAAAGTGAAACTTCTCAAAATTACATTTCTTTTCTAATAAGTAAATGTATTCAGTAGTATGTAAATCATTTAAATACATCTGCTCTTGAAAACTCATATAATTGCATCTTTGAATTTGTTTTAGTCTCTCTAAAAGCCATATGCTAGCCACACGCTTTGCAATTTGGTTTTCTGAGGTTGGTAAAAATTGGATTGTCCTTTGTCCAGGACCATTAAACCTCAAAGGCAGATTATGTAGGACACAAACATGATGAAACTGTGTGCAGCTGGTCAATGGAAGCTCTTATCATCTAAGCATAAATTTTATAATGTGGATGACAAAATGTTAGCATACAGTCTGGTTATTTATTATTTTCAAGACTGGATTGGAAATAAGCGGCAAATACAGAAACACAGCATTCATCGGCCTGCTGTCTCAAGTTCTGCTTCCAAGCCAGTACCAAAGCAATTGAAAGGGCCTAATGGATACAATATGTTTTGCAAGAGAAAATCACTTGGTAGGCTAAATATGTTATTGGTCACAAACTTTTTTTTTGCTCAGTGCATCATTGAAGCCACTCCTTAACAATACTATTTCCAAAAATGGAAGATAAAGTACATTTATTTTTTATTCTTTTTGAAAGTGTTTCTCTGTTTTAAACCATGTGTAACACAAGAATGTAGCAATCTTTGTTATACTCTATAAGACCGTGTTATATCCAAATTCATATAAGGGAGTGTATTATAGCAGGGTAAAATTGTATATATTGATTTATGCTGTCATCATTTGCTTAATTATTTTGCATAAACTGAGATTTTCTTTGATATCTATAGCAGTGTTGTTGTTGTTGCTTTAGGGTTTAACGCCATTTTCAGCACACGATAGGCTATACATGGCGGCCAGTATTAAAGGTGTAGCAAGATCCCGGAAAAAACCTCGGAAAGAACTACGACCCACGAGAAGTTACTGGTATGCTTTCTCACATACCCACATTAGTCGAGCCTGAGACTCGAACCCATGCAGACAGAGGTGAGATGGCAGTGATCCGCAACGGTGAACACTTTAGACCACTCGGCCACTCCTATAGATGGGTAAAACTGTATACAGTCGGCTCCGCTTATATGCATGGCCTCAGGACTGATGCTATGATATTCAATTAGGCAGCGTATGCACTAAACCAGCGTTCATGTTATAGCGTGTATCTGGTGCAGCATGCATACTGATGCCCATTATTTCTCCGAAACTAACCCCCATTTGGCCTGGATCATTTAAATGTAACGCGATTTTCTATGGTATCATTTGGAGGTCAGTTTTGTCAGTAGATTGAAGAGCAGACTTGTGGGCAGCGCTCCAGTCTTAATCTATCGAATTTAATGACCAGAATGGATCAGATTCTTAACGAGGTTGATGCGAGTTTGTGTTAAAGCTAAAGAGTGTTACAGCTGTCAACCATGCTTTGTTAAGTATTATGGTTGTCTACTATCCTGCCTCCTGGTGATCAACAGAGAATCAGAGATCTAATGCCATCTTGGTAATATTTATGGTTATCTACTATATCGCCTCTTGGTGACCAACGTAGATCTAATGCTTGTGATGTTGATATTAACCTACCTAATTATTTAACCTGGACTGCCAATGTTTGGAATCGACTTCTTTTCATTTTTAAAGAAATAGTTTTGATCAATGCAGTTATCCGAAGCAATTTAACACATAAAATAATGCATGTTCTGACCAGAAAAATGTATGCAATAATGCGAAATATGCATATAGATGATATGCAATTGTCCGACATTGACATCCATTGAAAACAATGGAAACAAATCGGGACCGGCACAAAGCTATGCAATAAGGTGTAATATGCAGTTATCCAATATGCACATATTTGTAGCCGACTGTATATTGATTTATGCTGTCATAATTTTCTTAATTATTTTGCATAAACTTAGATTTTCTCTGATACCTTACCATGTGCCCACTTAGTAATGTTACATTGAATAATCCTGTCTGTCCATCAGTTTGCCCATTTGAAAGTCATTTATTTTCTTCTTGTAAACTTATTAGTACACTGGTAGTGAGATAGTGATCATCTTTGGAGTATTTTCATTAGGATGAATGCATGCATGCATTAATGCATGCATGTATATATGTATGTATGTATGAATAGTATGTATGTATGTGTTTATGTATGTATGCATGTATGTTACATGTTATGACACCTCAGCACAATATTGTCTATACAGTGGCAACTAAAGGTACATTTAACATGATCTAACAGTGAATTTGTACATAAGTTTACAAAGAAATACAAGGGGGGCGAGTAGTATAAAGCGTTATCCGTTAAAGATCACAGCCATCTCACCTTTGTCTGCATGCGTTCGAATCTCAGATTCGGCCAATGTGGGTATGTGAGAAAGCTTGCCCGTAGCTTCTCGAGGGTCGGTGGTTCTTTCCGGGGTTTTCTGGGTTCTTCCTTCACCATCAATATTGGCCGCCAGGTATAATATATATTGTGCTGAAAAATGGCGTTAAACCAAAAAAAACAAACAAAATAAAACAAACAAACAAAGAAATACCATTCAAATTATGAACATTAGTATCAAGAAGATAAAATATCAATCGTAAAGATGTTAAATGTGTTCAAATGCATAGGAAAAAAAAACTAAAGGTCATTAGTTGTGTGTTGTATAAACTCTTAATGGGTTATTGCCAAAATTTAGAAAACAGATGAATTGTATTGCACATAAATTACTCAAATGCGTCTGTGTTGAATGGCTTCATATTGCACATTTTATATAATGAAGGAGTCTCATAAATCTATTACTCTTGTTATATTATTAATATATTTTTTTTCAGTATGTAATTTTAAGATGTCAGAGAGGTAAAAAAAACTTTGATGCAGTTATATATATATATATATATATATATATATATATATATATATATATATATATATATATATATATACGCTCTGGTAATGGTGTTATTAGCAGTTTGTTTAGTACAAATGCAATTTTAAAGTCTTTCTTTCTGATCATTTTGGTTTTTGTCTTGTTTTTGATAATGCGACTTAGTGAATATGTGGAAAGTAAGGCTTTACCTGTTTTTTTTATTAATTTATTATTCAAGTATTATTGCTTATATTCTTATCTAGCCTTGTGTATGTACATCTATACTCACTCATTAATCTCTTTGCAGTATACTCTGATTTAAGCACCTTTAAATTATATTCACATATATTGTTAACTGTATGCTAATGGTGTTTAAAAACAATTAGAGTGTCATTCTTAATACATACTAAAACCTGCATGGTAAAGTGAATTTTGTTCATTATTATTGTAAACTTCGATTTATATGCCTATATCACTTTTGAATTATTTTTGTGTGGGTAGTTTTGTTTATAACAGTACTTGAATTCTTTTATATTATTTAAAGAGCCATCATCCTCAGGACCAACTTTTGTTCAGTGGGCAAATGAATGGAAGCATCTGCCCGCTTCAGAAAAAGCAATATATACATAAACTGCTGAGGAACAGAGACAAAACTTATCAGCATCTGTCGACATCCCAAAACTTATAAAGCACCACCTAAAAGTAATCAGTTAGTCGATAAGTCATGTTTCTTGATTCAGTATGAAGTTGGGTCTGTTCAGTTTTCATAAACCCACGTATGAGGTCATCTTGCAGATCCTGTGAATACTTCAACCTGGAGAAAGAGAACCTGTATCTAACAATTATTTATTTATACAATTTCCTACTATAGTGTTTCAGATAACAATGTAAATATTATAGATTCCTTCAGTTCTATTTTTAATAAATGCAGTTTTAACAAGCTTATTTCACTGATCATAGGGCTTAATTTCATTGAGAACTGATTCGTTTAAATAAATTTTACCCATTGGTTGGCATTTTGATTTTGATGCTGAAGTTGTCATTATTTTGTAAACTTTCTTTGCCATTTAGCTGGCAGAATTTGCATGTTAATACATTCTCTCCCATTATTTTGGCCTCTCCATTTCTTTCTTTCTTTTATTTGTCTGTGCTCTTACTCTGGTTTTTATCTCTACTGGTCATGTCAGAGACCAAAAGAGTTTAGATGGCTGGTTATATCATGATTGTGATTTTCACCAAAGACTTTATATAATGAAATTAAAAGGAGATATAATCAATTTTGCGGTACACCGATCTGGTCAAAATTATGTTCAAAAAATCATTGTAGATTTTCTTATGAATCATATTCTTTATACTCATCAATATATGAACAAATAAAACAATATAATACAGTTAACGTTCAATGTCAGAGTTGATTTGCTACGAAAACTTCATCAGACTGAAGCATGAACCACATCAACTAACAAGTTCCAGTTGAAATATGCTTGCTTTATAGTTTTCACCAACAAAGATATAAAATTCCTGTACCGTATCCAACGGAAATTGATTTTCCTGTCGGATGATATATACAAACATAATGAGAAACTGCAGTTTATAATACTATGAATAATGTAAGATATATATATATATATATACATATATATATATATATATATATATATATATATATATATATATATATATATATATATATATATATATATATATGTATACACTACGGTTCATGTTAAAAACACGGATATTCATCAATATGTAGCATTTTTTAAAATAGAAATTACCCAATTGATATCATTAATACTGCTTTTCAAAAAGTATCTTCTTTTACACAATTTGAATCATTAGAATGTAAAATCAAAGCAAAACATGAAGAAATCATTCCTTTTGTTTTTGAATATAATCCAAGTCTGCCAAACATTGGTAAGAGCATTAATACATTTTTAGATTTATTAACATTATCAATTTTATATTAGCCCCCTAAGTTCCAATTTGCACAAAACATTTTGTATAAAAATATATATCTATATAAACATATGACATATATTACGGTATTTCAAAATGAAAAGTTTCCCTTTTTGAGACAGACGCAAGAAATATGTGTCCGAATCTTTCCGCTAAAAGTGATTTCACAATTATTTCATTTTGGTACAGTTTTTTGCCACCTCAAGAATATTCGAGTTTTATTCGCTTATATATATATATATATATATATATATATATATATATATATATATATATATATATATATATATATATATATATATTACAACTTCATCTTCCTGGTTGTGTACCCTTTCATAGGTAAAGTACAGGCCATTTAATGTTATGGGGTTAAGAGCTGTGGTCAGGCAAACGTTTCTGATAATAGAAAACGTAAAAAATCATAAATATTGAAGGTCAATTTGCAGCCGGAAATTGTTTTTCTTCACAGTTAACGTTTCCGTATCTCACGCGAAAATAATATAATGTATGGAAGTCATTTGGGGAACGCATGAGCTGTAAACTTGCTGTAGGTTATAACGAAACTTAACAAACCTATCAACTTTTGCCCCCTACCCATCCCATGAAAATATTGAAATGACATCCCTGATGCTATGGCAGATTCCAAATGAGTTAAGGAGATGCTAAATAATGTATTGTCCCAATCCTTAACAATTCGTTGTCATTGTTATTTGAAGAAAATAATGTTTGTTATTTGAAAAGAAAAGTTTTTTATTTGAAGAAAAAAAATTGTGAATTGATAAATGATTGTTAGTTGATAAAAATTGTGTTTTGTGAGTTGTTTGTTATTTGAATAAAAATGTGGAGTTTTGAAACCAATGCGTCTGTCGTTTGTTTTACATTTTTATTAATAGAGATGCTCTTTTACTTCTTTCTATCCCTCACATCAAACTATCCAATCGTTTCCAACCCTAAACCGTAGAAGGGTGGTTTCTATCGTTTCCGCGCTTTAACCATATAAATCAAGGTAGTCATTACTTAAAAACGGTTTCCTTTTGGCGCAGAAACTCTGTTCGACAATCTCGTTCTTCAAAAATCAAACTTGATCAATTTTTTTCTCTCCACCATCAAAATTAACAACCCTTTTAACTTGACATTGACCGACCTCCACATGTCACTTGACATATCTAGTTTACAAAATTGATATGGAAAACTCCAAATGTACACTCTGTTCTAGACAAAAATTGGAATGTTAGGATGCTAGGAAAAAAATATAACTTGAAAGATTGACTCAATTGCACAGGTGGCTTACACAATATTATTATAGGTGTCCACTAGCAACAACTGGACTCGATTTGATAAGGCTAGGGCGTGCAAGACGAACGACATCAAAGTGCCAGTTCACAGATCCTTTTCCTTCTCCATCCGCTGCCTGACTCGAACACCAGCAAATGACTAGAAGTGGAAACCATTTTTCACTAGTCATCATTTGGTGCCATTGCACCTCTAGCTCTGCATCCTCCGATTGGTTGATAGGGTTGAGTGCGTGGCTGTTCTGTTCCCACTCACCTAGGTCTTTCATTCATGTCGATAGCCCCTTATAGGGGTGCGGCATGACGACCAAATTAAATAGCATACTATGTATGCATACACGCCCTTGGGGATGTGGCACCATTCCTTCCTCACGAGAAAATCTTAATCACTACTATAATAATTGGTGGTGTAAAATAGTGAACAAAATGACCCTTCGTGACCGGTTTCACTTAAAACCATAATTCATTCATTCATTCATTCATTCATTCATTCATTCATTCATTCATTCATTCATTCATAAGAAGCCTCAAAGGCACTCAGTGGGGTGCTAATCAAGAAAATATTCTAATATTATATAGGGCACTAATAAGATCCAAACTAGACTATGGCTGCCAAATATATACCACGACATCCACACGTCAGTTAAACAAATTAATTAAAATTCAGAGAAAAGCCCTACTTATTGGTATTGGCGCACTGCCATCGACCTCTACAGCCGAGCTGCAGGTCTTAACTGGAGAACAGCCATTACATCTCAGAAGGCAGGAACTCATTTTAAGATTTGCAACCCGACTGTCGACCCATGACAAAATGCATCCCACTCTATTGACCACCAATAAATATAACATTCCCTTTAGGAAAACCTTGAAAAATAATACGTCAATGGAAAAAATAGTACATGAGTTAAACAAAAAACGTCCAGTAGATATATTCCAAGTACAAGCTAACATAATATATGATAAAGAACCTTGGAGTAATGTACCAACAAAAGTAAATATCTCCCTTACAGATAACGGAAAGAAAATTAATCAACAACAACATTTAAAAATATTGACATTGGAAATCATTAATAATCAATATCAAAACTACACAAAACTTTACACGGATGGCTCAAAACTTACAAATCCTTTTAAAACAGCTGCAGCCTGGGTCATACAAGAACATAACATACAAATGGACAAGCGTCTTCCTGACCACAGTTCCCTTTATACAGCTGAATTTTGGGCCATCCTTGAATCATTAAAATGAATAGAATAAAACAAACCAAATAAGACACTGATTATTAGTGACTCTCTCAGCGTCTTTACTTCTATCCAAAACAACACCAAATCTTGAGAAAATTTCCTAAAACAAATTAATCAGATATTAAAAATACTAAATTCGCAAAATCTAGTAGTTGAGCTTATGTGGATTTCATCCCATATAGACATGAAAGGAAATGACTTAGCAGATCAACTGGCTAAAAACGAACTCACCGGACTAAACTATATGCCACTCAAGTATAGTCAAACTGAAATATATAATTAAATCTACTCAATGATTAATCAAAAGTGGCAGACTGATTGGGATAAAAACTAACAAGGGAAAATTTTACATAACAACATTAAGGAAGTCAATAGAAAAATCATACCACCTAGGTGCAATAGTTATGAAAAGTATAAACTAAATAGAATAATCTTGGGAAAAACAAAACTGGCAAACGGTTTTGGGAAATATATAGAACCCTTTCCACATAATATTAATTGTTTCAACTGTAACATCCTTGAAAATTTATCTAATATCTTTAATAACTGTAATAAAACGTAAAAGGAAAGGGACATATTTAGATCTAAACAATTAAACATTTCTGCACCAAGTACATGCCCAGAAGTAATTCAATTAAGCAGCATTAACCCTTAAAAAACATTTTCAAAATATAATTAAATTACTTATAACAACATGGCTCATTGATAAAATATCAGATTAAAATAATTACATCAAGAGCAAATACTCACTAGTGCTGGAATTTATCCTAATATTTTAAAAATAATTACATCCTCGCGGAATGGGAGTGTACACGATCAGAAGCAATTCCGTCATCCCTCAAGGGGATCACACATACACTATGCTGGGTTTAACGATCTCATGACGATACCTGTACAACCAAACCTAACAGGATGATGTAACACTCTAGTGAAATTACCAGGACCAACAAAATAAACATTGAAGTATGTTAGAAATATCAACATATAGGACCATACCAAATTATAAACAAGTGTCTAGGACTTCACGTCTCTTCTCTCTGCTCCTAAATCTCACTCTCTATACAGCCTCATTGATAGCATTAGTATACAACTGAATTATGATCAACATGTTCAAATTAGAACCCCAACAATCCGGGATATCTTCATGGTCTAAATTGTGACCACTAAATCGTGACCCGTTTTATGGCTGCAAGAAATTTCTTTCACAATAGCTTTAATTTAAATTTTTACGTTGAATAACTAACAACGCGAAAATAGGCTGTCAAATGAGGTTGTATACACTATGTTAACAGCACAAAGTATCCCAAATTGTTAGGGAAAAATCGGAAATGATACGATGAGAGGAGGCAAACATCAAGATGGAGGATCAATAATAAGCAAGACACCTAAGAAAAACACAGGGACTCGCCGCTCGGAATGAGGGAACATAAGTTACACACTGTAACCCTCCATCAAAAAAGCCCTTTTAAGGGCTATTACCATTTAAACGTACAGAGTTTTCTTTTGCCTCAGAAACTCTATTCGACAATATCATTCTTCAAAAATCAAACTTGATCATTTTTGGCTCACCACCATCAAAATTAACAATCCACAAAACCTGACATTGACCAACCTTCACATGTTACTTGACATACCTAGTTTACAAAATTGTTAGGGATAACACCAAATGTACACTCTATACTAGACAAAATTGGAATGTTAGGATGTTAGGAAAAAATATAACTTGGAAGATTGACTCAATTGCACAGGTGGCTTACACAGTATCGGTATAGGGTGTCCACTAGCAACAACTGGACTCGATTTGATATGGCTAGGCCGTGCAAGACGAACGACATCAACGTGCCAGTTCACAGATCCTTTTCATTCTCCATCCGCTGCCTGACTCCAACACCAACACATGACTAGAAGTGGAAACCATTTTTCACTAGTGACCATTTGGTGCCATTCCACTTCTAGCTCTGCATCTTCTGATTGGTTGATAGGGTTGAGTGCGTGGCTAATATATTTCCACACACCATGGTCTTTCATTCATGTCGATAGCCCCTCATATGGGCGCGACATGACGACCGATGTAAATAGCATACTATGTATGCATAAACTCCCGTGGGGATGTGACACCATTCCTTCCTCACGGGAACAAAACAAATAACTACCATATTAACTGGTAGTGTAAAATAGAGAACAAATGACCCCTCGTGACCGGTTTCACTTAAAACCAAAATCATCATCATCATCAGTCTGACCATCCATTGTTTGACTCATCCTTTTGCGAAGATGTGCTCAAGACTAGCCAAGCTGAACGAAGCTTACGTCACTCTGTATCGTATCAGACACAATCTGATGCCAAAGCCTGAAGAGATAGAGAATGTTGGAATGCTGCAAGTAGCAGAAGACCTGATAGAAGAACTCTTCAGAGAGGAAATTAAAAAAGACAAAGAATAATGGACTGAGAAGTATAGACTTCAGAAGCAGCAGAGAGAACAGGACAGCAGCAGCAACAGTAGCGGCAGCAATAACAGCAGCAGGAACCAGACAGAAGTTTCGTCGACTGTCGTGTCGACACGAAAGACGTCTCTTTCTCTTTCCGAAGAAGCAGACCCTATCCTGCTGCCAGACGAGCACGCAATCTTAGACGATAAAAGATTGTCATCCCTACTCGTGCACACAAAAAACAACCCTTTAAAGGGCTACCCAATATTCTCAAAAAGAATTAATAATTCAATTTGCTAATGTTATGTAAGGAAGTTAGAATAAAATAGAAGTGAGTCTATAATCACAGTTTCTTTTTACTTTTGTTTGAAGTGCGTCTATCAGCACAACGTATTTTTCAAATAACTTGTTAAATTTATAATTCATGTGAGTAAAGTAAAAATGTGAGCGAGTGTTTCTTTTAAGTCCGCGTGTTTTGGTGACGATAGGGTGTTTTCTTTCACGTCCGCGCTTGTGTCATATATGGAGAAACACTCGTCAAACTGGCACACAGCATTAATTGCTTCAGTTGTAACATACCTGAAGACTTACATCACATATTTAATAACTGTAAAAACAACCAGAAGGAAAGGAACATATTTAGATCTAAACAACTAAACATCTCTGCACCAAGTACATACCCGGAAGTAATTCAATTAAATAACACCAACCCCCAAAAATCAATTCAACACATAATAGAATTACTAAGAACATCAGGACTCCTTGACAAAATATAATGCAAATAATACTATATAATAAATAACACCCGTAAGGAATGCCCCCTGTTGGTCACATGGGTTCATTGGCCAATCAGGGAACAGGACCCGCAACCGCGTAAATACGTTAAGCGGAATTTGTATAATAACAAAAAAAAATATAAACAATATCCATAAGGAATGCGAGTGCATAGGACCTGAATGGTTCCGTTACTTGAAAAGAGCCCACCTACACTACGCTGGGTATAACGCCCCGGATGGTACATGTGCTAAACAAACCTAATAGGATACTTTAAAGATATTGAAATGTATAGACTATACAGATAAACATTGAAATTTGCATTATAACAAAGTAAAGAACAAAACAGAAACAATAAAAAAGTGTCTAGGAAACCACCTCTCTTCTGTCTATTCTTACAACTCTTCCTATATACAGCCTCATTGACAGCATTATACAAGTAAACTAGGAATGTATTTACAGTTAAAAACCCCAACAAACCGGGATATCCACATGGTCTAAACGGGACCATCTAAAACGTCTCCTGCTTTATGGCCTCAAATAGATTTTATGAGGTAGTCTCAAAGTCCAAAGACTATCAGGCCCAGCGACACAATCTCGCAACATAAAAATATTTACTCTAAGTAAGATCACTAAATTATTACCATATAAGGTAGTCAATGCCCAGACTATCAGGCTCCGCGGCACAAAGCTGCACTATAAACTAAGCTATAAGAACTAAGGCCTATAACATAATTTAGGTGGTCAATACCTGACCATCTAGTAAGACAGCACACGCTGCAATAAATTTTTACACAATAACCTTAATGATTTTAAAATTTCTACGTTGGATAACTACCAACGCGAGAATAGGCTGTCATATGAGGTTGTATACTCTACTTTAATAACAGCACAAAGTATTCCAAATTGTTAAGGGAGAACACGGAATGGATACGACGGAAGGAGGCAACATCAAGATGGAGGAACAACAAAACCATGGCATCCAAGAAGGACTCGGGGACTCACCGGACGGAAAGAGGGAACTTCGGTTACACCGTGTAACACTCCATCAAAAAGCCCTTTTAAGGGCTATTTATACTTACAGAGTTTCCTTTTGGCTCAGAAACTCTATTCGACAATCTCTTTCTTCAAAAATCAGACTTGATCAATTTTGGCTGTCCACCATCAAAATTAACAACCCATTTAACCCGACATTGACCAACCTACATATGTCACTTGACATACCTAGTTTACAAAATTGATAGGGAACACACAAAATGTACACTCTGTACTAGACAAAAATTGGAATGTTAGGATGTTAGGAAAAAATATAGCTTGAAAAATTGACTCAATTGCACAGGTGGCTTACACAATATCGGTATAGGATGTCCACTAGCAACAACTAGACTCGATTTGATAAGGCTAGGGCGTGCAAGACGAACGACATCAAAGTGCCAGTTCACAGATCCTTTTCCTCCTCCTCCGCTGCCTTACTCCAACACCAGCAAATGACTAGAAGTGGAAACCATTTTTCACTAGTCATCATTCGGTGCCATTGCACCTCTAGCTCTGCATCCTCCGATTGATTGATAGGGTTGAGTGCGTGGCTGTTCTACTCCCACTCACCTAGGTCTTTCATTCATGTCGATAGCTCCTTATAGGGGTGCGGCATGACGACCAAATTAAATAGCATACTATATATGCATAAACGCCCTTGGGGATGTGGCACCATTCCTTCCTCACGGGAAAATCTAAATCACTACCATAATAATTGGTGGTGTAAAATAGTGAACAAATGACCCTTTGTGGCCGGTTTCACTTAAAACCATAATTCATTCATTCAAACTGGCTACCTATCGTTGGCTCATCAACCCAAAGAAGATGAGTAGACTCAACAAGCTTAGGGAGCTTCAGATTCACTTCGATCATGCTAGACGTCTACTGGACGATCTGGCTATGGAGGCCTTAGAAGAACATGTCAGAATTGAAGAAGAAGAGGAGAGAAATAAGAAAGAAGAGGAGGAAAAAAAAACACAATTTTGCCTCACCTCATGATGGTTGAAGTGTGTCAGGTGAAACTTGATGTGAGGACGCCTCCACCACCAGAATCATTTCGCCAACCACAGTCCCAGTCCCAGTTGCAACATCCACAACCACAACTTCATCCACGGTTGCAGTATAGAGGAAGACGTGAACAGACTTTCATTATCCCTCAAACGGAAGATTGGGATAGTGAAGCCACTCATGCTTCCTCGGCACTCCCAATCGCAAGTGTCAATTGGGAGAATGATTGGAGTTGGAGATGTGTGTGCGGGGCTAGACCTGAGAGACGCAAGCATTAGCCTGGTGTATTTATGAGATTTTTTTTTAAAAAGCCCTTCTCAGGGCTACCCAATACTCTAGAAAAGAGACTGTTGAAAATTACCAATGGGTATGAGAGATGAGTAGTGTGATTATAAACAATAACTCTTGTTTGGATGGTAGATGGTGTGATATTGGATAGTAAATTATGTGGTTTGGTTTGGCTGTTTCCCTGTGTGTGTGCATGGTAGATGCTGTGATTTTGGATAGTAAATTATGTGGTTTGTTTTGGCTGCTTCCCCGTGTGTGTGGGATTGTAAATATTCAGGAGCACTATTATCGGATATCCTGTACATTAATTTGGCTTTTCTTAAATATATTCGGTCTTTAATAGGTAATATTTTTAACTTACCAGCTAAATGTTCCTTGCTTTCTTTCTGGTTTGATATTAGCCTAAAATGCTCTTTTTTGAATATTTTCCAACTTTGATATGTTTTTATCATTTGAATTACCCATACTGTATTACAGTAGTCTAAATACGGTTGTATGTAACTGTTATAAAATAATTTTCTGTGTCTTTCAGGGAGAAAATGTCTTATCCTACTGAGAAGCTATAAACCTGAATTGACCTTTTTACTGATATGTTTGATATGATCAGTCCATGATAGATTATTATCTACCAAAACACCAAGTAGTCTGTCGTGACAGACCATTTGCAAATTTTTATCCTTCCATGTCAGACATAGTTCATTGCTATCAAGATTTTTTTTTCCTTGTTGAGATAAGTAATATTTTAGTTTGACCAGTATTTACTACCATGCCTTTGCATGTGCACCAGTTTTCCAGCTTGTTTAATGCATTCTGTAAAGAAATTTCGAGTTCATGCTTTGTGTTTGGGATGTCTGATAATGTTTTTTTTATCTGCATAGAGATCTGTAGATGATATCGAGTGTCTTAGTAAAAGTGGTAGGTCGTTAATAAATAAAATAAAAAGTAATGGACCTAGAATTGAGCCTTGTTTCAGGTTCGGACAGAACGTTATTTATATAAACATATTGTGTTCTCTCACTTAAGAAGGAAGTAAACCATCTAACTGTTTTTTCATCGCATTTTCAGATTTTTAGCTTCTTCAAAAGGATTTCATGATCCACCATGTTAAACGCTTTCCTGAAATCTACAAATACAGATATTATTATTTTACCTTGGTCAAGTACTTGAAGCCATTTATCAGTTAGGGAGATCAAGGCAGTCTCACATGAATGTTTCGGTCTAAAGCCTGATTGATTAGGGTGTAACAGCAAGTGTTTGGTTAAATATGACATGAATGAGTCATGGACACGCTTTTCAATCAATTTGGACAAGTTTGGTAGTATTGAGATTGGTCGGTAGTTATCAGAATCATTCATAGATCCAGATTTGTAAATAGAAGTTACTTTTGCAGTTTTCCATATTTTGGGGACAGATGAGGTTGCAATACTTAAATTGATTATGAATGTTATGCTATCTAAAATAGCAGAGGCAGAAGATTTAATGAGTCTTGGACCAATCTGATCAAGTCCTGTAGCTTTCTTGGTATAAAGTTCACTGAGACATTTTAAAACAAAGTTTTTTGATACTGTTGGGATAGAGAAACATACTTCCTTAGAGATTTTGCTGCTGCAGAACTTTTTCAGTTCACTAAAGTTGTTTTCAATCACTGTTTCTTCTATGTTTGTGGAGATACTGGTAAAAAAATCATTGAAAACATTTGCAATGTCAGTTTCATCAGTGACTATGGTGTCATTTACCAGAAGTGAGTTAATTGTACTTGTCTGATTGTTGTGTGTTCCTCCAGTGAGTTAATTGAAGACTTTCCAAATGGAGATTGTGTTGCTCTTTTTGTTTTCAAGCAATGACTGATACTACGACTTTTTAGCTATTTTAATCATACTTGTTATTTTATTTCTCCATACTTTATATTTTGCATGGTTTCCCCTAGCCTTGAATTGATCTCGTGTTTTTATAGCATCTAGTATTTCAGTAGTAAACCAGTTAGGTTGGATTTCATTCTTTACTCGATGTACTTTCAGTGGTGCATGCTTAGAGACTACATCCATAAATAAGTCAGTCCACACTCTCAGAGCTTCATCTATGTCATAAAGAAACTTTTCTTCACTAAAATGTTTGAACGATCTGTAAGTGATTTTTTTTGTGTGTGTTTTTCTTATTTCTCTGGCATTTAACCTTTCTTGTTAAAAATGTAGGAGAGTGGTCACTAAGACCAACATTTGGTACATTAACACAAGCCGCATTGTCTGGTAGGTTGGCATAAATGTGATCAATAAGAGTGCTTGATTTTTCTGTTACCCTTGTGGTCTCATTTACCATCTAGACTAGGCCTAATGATTCAATAAATTCCAGCCAGTTGTCCCTTATTTGAGTGTTGAGAAGGTCCTTATCTATCTCTCCAAGTATATATGTTTCTTTCTCCTGTGCAAGAACATTTTCCATTTGTTTCAAAAAATCATCATTTCAGATTGCTTTGGAGGAAGGTGGCCTATAAATGAAACCAATTAGGAATGATTTTGCATTATTTTGAGAAATTTCCATTCAGACACTCTCAATTTCATGTGACTCCAAGTCAAATCGCCTTTCTGCATTTACATCTTCTCTAATGTATACAACAAGACATCCCCCGCTGTCTCTCTGTCCCCGCGTAATGGTTTACATTGAATGGTTCACTTGACAATGAAATAGATTAGCATTGTGGTTAGAATTTAATTTAGTTTCAGTGAGTCCTAAAATATGTATATTATTTTCTTTAGAAAACAATATTAACTTAATCTGGTCTATTTTTCCCAATATACCTTGTACATTTAGGTGACCTATGTTAAAACCTTTAGAATTTAGTTTCATATCGATTATATGTATGTTATCATGCAGTGGAGCACACAATGAGATTGTCTCCGTACTACTTTTATCATTCTGGCATATTATTTCTGTATTTAAATGGTGATATATATTAGCATTTTCAAAGTCACATACAGACCCTGAAAATCTGTTAGCTATTGTATTTACAATAGTGTGTAGTGAATAGTTAGAGACAAGAGTGTCACTTGGTACATTTAGATTTGTTGTTGTAAATGAAACATTGGCATTCTCCTCTTTGCCAGCTTCCTATTATGTATAATACAATGCTGTACAGACACTTTGTTTGTGTCCATATTTATGGCACCTGAAGCACTCAATCTGTTTGCCATGACGGCATACTTGTGTCATGTGCCCAGCTTCACCACAGTAGAGACAGTACTCTTCATTAAAGTGTCTGAAAATGGCGGCAAACATGTTAATATTTCTCAGTAGTTGAGAGGTTCCTTTACTGATTAGATGAATTTTGTTTCTGCCATAGAGTCTTAGGTTGACGTCATGGTTCTGAAGAAAGAAAGATGTGTATTGTCTAATGTAATGTATGTTGAAGTCTTCACATAGGTCAATTATGAGATCATTGATTATATTCACCCTGGTGTCCACACGAGGAGGTAGTCCTGATATCATTATTTTTCATGTATCTTTACTGCAATACCTGGCAGAATAGAGTAGACTTTCAAAATCTGTTCTGATTTGATTTAGTGACCTTCCCTCACTGGCATCATTTCCACCTACTAAAATAATAATATGGTTATATTTGGTAAGGTCAGAATTCATTATTTTGTCTGTGATGTTGTTGATTTTTGCACCTCTTAGAGTCTGGACATCTGTTTTAAAAAGTCTCCTTGGAATTATACTTTTCAGTATTGAGGAGCCAATTTTTAGAGTCATTTCTGGCCTGTGATTTCATCTGTTGGACACTGGTTCGTTTTCATATCAGACACATCTCTTGGAGGAAGGGGTGCTTAAATTGATGTCGCAGTTGTGTGAACTGATCAAGCTGATGTTGATGTTGATACATTTGTCTGAGTACTTGGAAATGCAGTTGTTGGTGCAGGTAAAAGTCTTATATGTGACTATATGAGTAATTATTTTAATAACTGACGTTACACATCCGGTTTTACCATGGACAAACTAAATATAGTTCTCTCAAAGTTTTTTGTCCTTAATATTTGTATAAATGAAATCATTACCCCCACCTTTCTTTTTTGTTTAATCATTTCAAGCAGCAGATTGGCACTTTAAGACAGCGGTTAATAATCATATTAATGATAGTGGAGAAATTCGTAAATTGGCACTTGGCAAATGTTAAACATCTGTAAAGGCTATAACAAGCTTTTTGAATTATTATTATGTAATAATTAAAAATATGGATATATTTGTGAATCTACTCTTTCCGACTTGTGTTGATCTTGAAAGTGATATGAGGTATGTATACCGCATGTAGCCACTTCACAGCATGTAGGCAGTTAAATACCAATAGTCGGCTATTAAGCAGAGCTAGGCACTTATAGCAGTAGATATGTTGGTTCAAGGCAAGTAGAATATCTCAATAACTGTTTGGATGACAACTATTTTGAACTGCATAAAACTGTTAAGTACACAATGTTTTTCAAAATTATCACCCAGGGAAAGGGCCTGTGTTTGCACTGTGAGCATCACATGTTCTCAAAAGTGGCCTTCGGATATGAGAATTGCATGTATAAAGTTGGGGGTGGGGGAGAATGATCTCTGTATTATATGATATTGTTATGTTTGGCCTTATTATGCTACGGACATTTTTAATGTTACTCATGAATAATTTTTTTAAATTAATTTTATATCAGGTAGGAGCACGCACCAATAAATTTTGCATTTAAACGGTCCCTTGCGCTCTATAATATTTAGAACTACCTTAGCTATTTTTGCAAGACAAAATAATGCCTCGGATGTATGTTGTTGGATCAGCAAATTTTAGAAAATTCAAACATTTTGTTCGCCGGAAATTTTCCAACGAAATAGCAACACCCAGTCTATTTGGACAACCTCGTATATTTTTACAATTGTACTGGCTGTAAGAATGACCTAGAGACTACAAAAGATTGAGTGGTCAAAATGGGAGCTTTCGACAATCATTCTAAGCAGGATCCATAGGGTTGACTTCGAAGTTGCGAATGTTGTAGTATGCCATGAAAGTAACCAAAAAAACAAACCGAAACGAACTGTTTAATTATAAGCTTCTCGTTGTTTTAAATATACATTATATATGGCATTAGCAACATAAACATTAGTTTATGTGCATCTTAGATGTTTGCAACGTATATACTACTTAATATTTTAGATGACGTTATCATCTTAGATACTTGTTTATTTATATTGTAGATGACGTTAGCATCTTAGATACTAGTTTATGTATGTTATAGATGATGTTAGCATCTTAGATTCTAGTTTATGTATGCTATAGATGACGTTAGCATCTTAGATACTAGTTTATGTATGTTATAGATGACGTTAGCATCTTAGATTCTAGTTTTTGTATATTGGAGACGTTAGCATCTTAGATACTAGTTTATATATGCTATAGATGACGTTAGCATCTTAGATACTAGTTTATGTATGCTATAGATGACGTTAGCATCTTAGATTCTAGTTTTTGTATATTGGAGACGTTAGCATCTTAGATACTAGTTTATATATGCTATAGATGACGTTAGCATCTTAGATACTAGTTTATGTATGTTATAGATGATGTTAGCATCTTAGATACTAGTTTATGTATGCTATAGATGACGTTAGCATCTTAGATTCTAGTTTATGTATGCTATAGATGACGTTAGCATCTTAGATACTAGTTTATGTATGCTATAGATGATGTTAGCATCTTAGATACTAGTTTATGTATGTTATAGATGATGTTAGCATCTTAGATACTAGTTTATGTATGCTATAGATGACGTTAGCATCTTAGATACTAGTTTATGTATGCTATAGATGACGTTAGCATCTTAGATACTAGTTTATGTATGCTATAGATGATGTTAGCATCTTAGATACTAGTTTATGTATGTTATAGATGATGTTAGCATCTTAGATTCTAGTTTATGTATGTTATAGATGATGTTAGCATCTTAGATTCTAGTTTATGTATGCTATAGATGACGTTAGCATCTTAGATACTAGTTTATGTATGCTATAGATGATGTTAGCATCTTAGATACTAGTTTATGTATGTTATAGATGACGTTAGCATCTTAGATTCTAGTTTATGTATATTATAGATGACGTTAGCATCTTAGATACTAGTTTATATATGCTATAGATGATGTTAGCATCTTAGATACTAGTTTATGTATGTTATAGATGACGTTAGCATCTTAGATTCTAGTTTATGTATATTGCAGATGACGTTAGCATCTTAGATACTAGTTTATGTATGCTATAGATGATGTTAGCATCTTAGATACTAGTTTATGTATGTTATAGATGATGTTAGCATCTTAGATTCTAGTTTATGTATGTTATAGATGATGTTAGCATCTTAGATTCTAGTTTATGTATGCTATAGATGACGTTAGCATCTTAGATACTAGTTTATGTATGTTATAGATGATGTTAGCATCTTAGATACTAGTTTATGTATGTTATAGATGACGTTAGCATCTTAGATTCTAGTTTATGTATGTTATAGATGATGTTAGCATCTTAGATACTAGTTTATGTATGTTATAGATGATGTTAGCATCTTAGATACTAGTTTATGTATGCTATAGATGACGTTAGCATCTTAGATACTAGTTTATGTATGCTATAGATGACGTTAGCATCTTAGATACTAGTTTAAGTATATTGTAGATGATGTTAGGATCTAAGATACTAGCTTATGTATGCTATAGATGACGTTAGCATCTTAGATACTAGATTATGTATATTGTAGATGACGTTAGCATCGTAGGTACTAGTTTATGTATGCTATAGATGACGTTAGCATCTTAGATACTAGTTTAAGTATATTGTAGATGATGTTAGGATCTAAGATACTAGCTTATGTATGCTATAGATGACGTTAGCATCTTAGATACTAGATTATGTATATTGTAGATGATGTTAGCATCTTAGATTCTAGTTTATGTATATTATAGATGACGTTAGCATCTTAGATACTAGTTTATGTATGTTATAGATGACGAAAGCATCGTATATACTTGTTTATGTATATTTTGGATGACGTTAGCATCTTAGATACTAGTTTATATATATTGTAGATGCCGTTAGCATCGTAGATACTAGCTTATGTATATTATAGATGATTTTAGCATCGTAGATACTAGTTTATGTATGTTATAGATGACGTTAGCATCGTAGGTGCTAATTTATGTATGTTATAGACGTATGTTATAGATGACGTTAGCATCGTAGGTGCTAATTTATGTATGTTATAGACGTATGTTATAGATGACGTTAGCAACTTATATTTTAATATATGACAATTTTAGATGAGATTATCAACATCTTCATATACGTATGAGAATGTTCGTTGAAATTTTAATTGTTGCAAATATAAAATACACCTTAATACCGAAACATTCAATGTATTAGCGTAGCAATGGGCCTTGCATTGATTTGTCAAGCACAAAACACGAATGTGTCGTACAAAATCACACTTTTGAGTCTGTACGTCAACTCATTTGGGTATCCGATGGAGAACATTACAGATAGGATATGATGGTCTTAATCTATTAGGTCGTGCTTATCTCGAAATACCGTCGCAAAACGTCAGCAGTATAACAAACCAATAACATGCTAGAATGAGCGTTCCCATGACTGAAATATACTATCTCCCATCAGACTGCGTTGAATTCGAGATTAATTATATACACAGTATATTTAACAGCTCAGTTGGAGATATACTAATATTATAAAAAACAAGTTCTTTTGCTGGAAACTAATCATTCACAAATATGTGAACAAATATGTGAACAAAATATAAGTATACAAGAAAAATATCTAAGGGTAAATATAAGCACCAATTTAATAAATTTCAGTTTATTTATTACAAATGGAAAACAGTCAGCAGCTTCAATCTATCTACCAGATATGAAAAATTTCCATTCACTCGAAAAACAATTTAATGCCATTATTTCGCAAGATTCACATTATATAAGCCGTGAAATTGGTGTTTCAGGCTGTTGCGTTTGCAGCTCTCTCTCTCTCTCTCTCTCTCTCTCTCTCTCTCTCTCGATTTATCGATCTCTGTGTGTGTGTGTAGAGAGAGAGAGAGAGAGAGAGAGAGAGAGAGAGAGAGAGAGTGATGCACAAGTCGTGACTTCAGTAATTTCACAAAGTAGTAATCTTAATACTTTAATCATGCTGTAAATGTTAAAATAACTTTCAGTTTTCAAATGTTAAAAATTCCGATTTTTCTCTAATCAAGTAAGCAGACAACTGTACAGCATCTAAAAGTACCGCTGGCTCCATTGTATGTCAATTAGATAAACTTAGATTAGATACAGTAATCATTGTACCTGGCATCCAAAAGGTAACTGACCCAGATAATACGAGATAATTCCAAACATCAGCCACAATTATGAATCGCTCATCTCCTCCATGTATGATTCATAAGAAATGGACGTGGTCAGCAAAACAGATATCGATATTTGTCGGTAGAAATAGTTTAAACCTATCTACCTACATACCTACCAATTATTTCCATACGGATCTACCGAATCTATCTACTTACTAATTATTAGACAATGGAATATATTTCTGTGTACCCTTTCTAATTTTCAGTTTTCAAACAAATATCGTGGAATTGAGAAAGACTTTGAGATACAAAGTAATCAAATAAATCACCGTACATTATATAAATTAGAATTATTCAAAGTGCGTTCATTGCTTTGACACCTTTTCTATCAGTATTATTTGTAGCACATTGGGAGAAAAAAAATTGCTTGTAAAAACAAGTTCTGAAAAAAATTAAAATTATCTACCATGTCAAGAAACACATCTCCGAGCCTATAGCAAAGTTCAGTCTATTAACTCTATCTTAAATACATAACCATTCTTTTATCAATATTTGCAAGTATATTCCATCTGATACATTATACATGTAACTTATTCAAAGTTCATCTGCTGTCTCAGAAAAGATTACCGTATCATCAGCAAACAATAAAGATATAGTGAATTTTCTTCTAAAAATGATTGCCGCCTCAATATTTGATTGGAACATTATTACATTTAGATCGATATAATAAGGGGATAATAGTAATGGCGGGAAGTTTTCGTCTTGAAGAAGTTAAAGTGGACAATCGAAATGGTCTAAATGCGAGTTTCAGTGCTATAGCGATGAGTCCATTAAGCTGAAACTGCTCATGTCACAGTATTTTCTATATATCTGTACCGTCACTATTAAATATTTTAAAATTCAAGAAAGAAACAAAAATGCGTTTTTCATGAATCCATTTTTGAAACCAAACGGTTTCTATAAAATGGATTATAATTTAATGTTATTTTTCTTCAAACTGAATCGTACATCGGTAGCGATATCATATTTAATATCCTAAGAGGAAAGTCAAGATTCTACAAGTGGCCGAGTGTTCTAAAGCGCTATCCGTTATAGATCGCTGCCATCTCCTCTCTCTCTGCGTGGGTTCGAGTCTCGGATTAGGCCAATGTGGGTATGTGAGAAAGCTTGCCAGTAGCCTCTCGTTGGTCTGTGGTTCTTTCCGGGATTTTCCGGGTTCTTCCTCCACCAGTAATACTGGCCGCTATGTATAGCCTATCTTTTGCTTAAAATGACGTTAAACCACAAAAAACAACAAAATCTTGGGTACTATCTGTATACTTACTTATCTATCGTTTTATCGAGCTGCCTGTCTGACTGCCTATTATCCAAATATCTACTTACACTCCTTCCTAAGAGTGACCTGTATTTCATATCAACATATAAATAATTAATTTATTCCATTTCAGAAAATCATAACCCCTGTGGTAACGTAGCTTTAAAATTTAATTAGTTCAATTCCATCGCAGGTGTTGCCATTTTCCTAAATCAACGGTTATAGTTGATAACATTCTCAACTGTATAAATACAACTTTCAAATCTCTTGTATAAGTATGCACTCAGTTCAAGAGTTTCGTGATCACGTGACCAGGTTGTTTAACCTTTCAAACGATCAGTGAGGGAGAAGTCCACTCGCCAAATTTGTTTAACGCTTGATAAATGTTGCACGCGTCGCATCTTATTCATTATGTGTATGTTCTATACAAAAGAGCACGCCAATTTAATTCTTTCTTTCGGATGCGGGAAGGTTTGGGTTCATTCCCCGCACTCGTCATACCAAAGACATTTTTAAAAAATGGTACTAACAGCTGCCTCGCCTGGTGCACAGCATTAAGAGGTCAGTGTTAGGACTTGTCGGCCTGTTGTCTGAATAATAAGACTTGCTGGGACATCATGCTACATGTCTGCGGCATGATGCCCTAGTGCTAGATACTATTATAAACTACCACACTGCTAAATTGTATTGCTATAACTAATTTTTATATATAAAGCTACCATAAAAATCCAAATCACATACCCACACCCTCCCCCCACACAGTGACACACACACACACACACACACACACACAGTGACACACATTTCACTTTTTGTAAACTAGGCTCTAGAAAATATTGTGATGAAAATGTAAGCCTCCAGAAGTCGAGGTCCTGTATTATTATTATTATTATTATTACTTATATATATAGTTTATTGAGTTTATTAAGTACAATGATTGTATTCACAGTTTATTTGGATATGTTTATAATTAAATATCTATCATAATTAAGGTATTCCATTTTTTAAGAAAATAACTATCATCTAAAGTCAACATAGGAAAAATTAAATTGTAGTGGCCTGGTCCACAACGCGATGTACATTGTTGGTGCTGGACCCACTTAAACCATGTTGATGTCATGTCCCGTGATTCAGTGTACATGCGCAATTCTAATAACATAACGTTACGAAATTTATCCTTTCGGTTTCAGCGTCAACATGCCACAAAGGCGAGCTCATCTATTGTTTAATCATAATATCATGCGAAAATATTCAGTGTTTTTTTTACCATTGATTTGAAACTGTTCAGGCATTATAGTACAAGATCCTGACGGAAATGTCAGAAAACAAGAAAGGTTTCATTAGTATTACCAGGGCTCAGAAATTCATTAGTATATGCGAAAAAGTCTGACCAATTAAATAGCATATACAGAATTGTTCCGTATCCGGTATTCCGATTGACCGTGGTATTTGTTCCAGTGGTTAGCACCATTGTATTTGCTTTACTTTACTTGTGCTTCTTTATCTTTGGTCAGGTAACAATATACGGAAATTCTCGGGTTAACTTGTGATGAAATTTAATGATTCTAAACCATATATTCATTTTCATGGCAAGAAACTTTCAAGATTCCTTTTTGTTTCAAAATAGTAACATGTACTAAAACCCGCTTTCGAATATTATATAGCTGCCGAGTCGATGATGTAATATATATTTGAAAGAAATGTTCTTTAAAAAATGAAGGAAAATAAAAACATTGTTAATTTATTTTGGGCATTTACTAGCGTATGTTAATGTGTTTAGCAAATATATTCTTTCCTAAGATTCAGACTCATCCTAAGCTTTGCAGTAGAGCGGATGATTTTTCTTTGAATGTTATGCAATGTCTTGTCAATAAAATAGTATCTCCATTGTTTGGTCAGCATTCTATGTTTACTGTTGTGTAAGTAATATTCGTTAGTGTCAATATGTTCGATTTTGATGTGAAAGCATTTTAATGTCAGCACACTGTACTTTATAGGGCGCAACGTTCGTGTAAGCTTCTTCATCACATTGTAGTTAAGTATTTTGATGACATCTTATGTCGCAATTAGGAAACATATAACAAAGTCATCTACAAGCATCTTTATACAAGACATTGGACTAAAGAAGTCTTTAATGCAGCTGGGTTAATCAGAGTGAAATGGTATTATTACAAGAAACTGAACTTCAACAATTTCTCTATTTTGACGGTAAATGTGTTGCAGTCATTGTTTGTCCAGATTAATGTGAATACACGTTCGAGTTAACTTTGATTATAATCAGAATATTTTCTGTTCTTTTTCTGCATTATTCTCGTAGTAGAAGGATAAAATAAAACAGCACACGAGTTAAGATGAAGGTGACGTGTAATTGAGAATAGTGTTATCGTTTATTGATTTTTCTACCATGGGAAAAGCAATGATACTGTTAAGACTATGTTCTCAAACCAATCAAGACAACGAAACAAAACTAACAATGATGAGCAAACTTTAAAACAACAATTTTTCCCTAGAATACCAAGGGCAAAATTAAATGGAATTTACAGTTTTGTGAAATAAATCTTTATTCTAAATGTGCTATTAGATTTCAAAAAGGTATAAATTGCACCAAATTGATATAAATCGCCTTGAATATGTTGATGTACTAATAGTCTTGAGGTAGTACAGTCATAAAATGCAGAATATCTCTGAATGAGTTCTCAATAATTCGAGAGTAGTGCTTCTGTCCAAAACGTTAATGAGCATTTGGTAATTTTAATGCATGATTTAAAAAAATGATTTATCTTAAACTATATCTAGACAGAATGAAACAAGATTCCACAGACTCAATATATTGTTTTGACTGGGATATGAATTAATATATTATCATCCAACGGCAGTAGCTTGACTATTAATATATCTTCTGTCTATCGCCTGCTGTTGTAATTCTTGTACTTTGCAAATTCTATCTCGGAGAAGAGGAATTAAGTAAACAAGACTGAATGTCAGAAGAGACAGCTTTCCAGAAAACTTAACTCTCTCTTAGAAAAAGAAGGATGTAGCATATTAGTTTTTGACAAGACTGGGTTTTGACACTTTCGAAGCACCTTAAACGAAAAACGAACTGTGATGTGTTGAGTCAAATGTATATGTTGCAGATTTGTTCCATCACAACGTAACAGAATTAATAACTTATACAATCAGTTTTATTTCATCAAACAAATCGGAATCACTGCCAATGCGAACGACTTTTTCAACTATACAATCTTATATTGTTGCGACGTCGTATAGATGGTATCAAAGATGAGGACAAGACTCGATTAAAGTGAGTGTTCGAACGTAGAGATAATGCTTTGTGATAGGACGTGTTGAAAACATAGGTAAAATGAGTATTTGTGAATGCAGGAATTTGACGTAGCGTCATCAATTTTCTAAATTTTTTAAATATTTCTATTTTTAAAATGAATTAAAACCCTAATTTTCATCTGTTTTCAAGGAAAATGGTAAAGCATTTTCGAATGAAAAATTATAAAATATTTTAAGGCATCTGAAATATTTGAATAATTTATTTTTATTATGTATAAAGCTACAATGCGTTATTATAATCAATAAACTATTGTTGTGAAAAGCACCAATACTAAAACAAAACATTTAACGTACCAAAGAACTAGGTACACATGGACAAATAAATGTGTCTAGTGTTCTTACTATGTGTTTGGGATAACAGGTCATCTTTACAATATAGTTCCCAAAAGAAATTGTAAGGTCATCAAAAATCCAAATCACCTTTTATTTGTTGACGGCTAAATAGTTTGGTAAACGTTTACCATAGTGAAATCAATAAAGTCTGTCTTGATCAAAACCAGTTTTGCTCTGAAAGTGTTTATTTTTCTGCAGTTTATAATTCCATCATAATTGGTTTGGCATTAAGAAACTTATTCCGGATATCCCAAATAATGATTGAAAGAAAGAGGTTCAACTTCGGACTAATAGATAATCAAATAATCTTAAATTAAATTCGGGAAGTGTATTATCCTAGTATGTGGTAATGCATTTGCAAATAGTATGTATGTATGTATGTATGTATGTATGTATGTATGTATGTATGTATGTATGTATGTATGTATGTATGTATGTAAGTATGTATGTATGTATGTATGTATGTATGTATGTATGTATGTATGTATGTATGTATGTATGTGTGTGTGTCTGTGTGTGTATGTATGTATGTATGTATGTATGTATGTATGTATGTATGTAAGTATGTATGTATGTATGTATGTATGTATGTATGTATGTATGTATGTATGTGTGTGTGTCTGAATGTGTATGTGTATGTATGTATGTATGTATGTATGTATGTATGTATGTATGTATGTATGTATGTATCTATGTATGTATGTATGTATGTATGTATGTATGTATGTGTGTGTGTATGTATGTATGTATGTATGTATGTATGTATGTATGTATGTATGTATGTATGTATGTGTGTATGTACGTACGTATATGTGTATGTGAGTTTTATATTTGCAGGAGGAAAAATTACTTTGCAGAGAATGCTTAAATGCAGCAATTACTTTTGTTGGTTAATGGACGTTGGAAATCGCCTGTGTCGAACATATTTATTATTACCTTTAGTGACAAGTTTTCGTGTTTAATATGCATCTAGTAAAATAAATGTAGTGTTAAAGTTTTCTTCAAAACGTTCTGTTGTCATTTGGATAGCTATATCTACGAAAATCTGTCGGTACCAGTATCAATACTATTCAACAAAGTATAAACCGACGGAAGATCGATAGTGAGGACAAAGGATCGGAAAGAAATGGCAATGAAAATGAGTACAATGTGATATATTCACGAGAAATTGAAAGTAGTTTCATCTATTTATCATTTTTATTTTATTGATTATTAATATTAATGCACAAGAGATGACAAAATGTTCGGATTGGAAAATTGGAAAATTGGAAAATAAATAATTTCGTCTATCTCACGCGAAAAAATAATGTTCTTTTCAATCACAAATCGTAATATCAAGAATATTTTTCAGTTCTAGATTTGTTTTCGCGCAAAAGAAATTTCATGTACGAAAGTTGGTCCTGATATTAAATGGCTTGCTGCAGCGATCAACGGCATGATCCGGATCCGACCTCCCACGTGCTGCTAAACCGTCTTTCGTCATCAATGACCTTGCCGAATGAGGTTGAGAAGTCGTTGCTGGGTTCATTGTCATAGGACCCAAGAAGACCAGCTATTTTACCGTAGTACCAACCACTCATAGTGAACGTGTATCTATCCAGTAAGGTGTTGTAGTCGACAAGGAAATTGTTCTTGGCGTCTAGCGTGACCGTTCTTCCATCAGTGCTGATAAGGATGTTGTTGTAACTGTAGGGCAGATCCTTTGGTTTTGCATCAACAAGGATCTGGAAAAGTAATTTTTTCGAATAATCAGTGCATTAATAAGACTCAATAATTGTAGAATATTTTAATTCAATTAACTCTTATTTAAAATCTAAATGGATGGGAAAATATCGTTGGAATACCCTTCAATAATATCTGACCTTTATATGACATGATGTAACTAACATATCAAGCACGATCTCTATATGCTACTGCTATATCACGAAAATCTAGTCCATATGTTATTATTCATTGCTTAATGAAAACCTGTCCTACTGAAATCAAGGTAACGCATTTTACCAAATATAGTTTTACTTTCAGGGAGATTTCTATTTCTCACCTTTCCTCCTTTCAACATCTCGATTGTTTTGCCTTGGAAGATGACGATGATTTCCTTCTCATTATCGTTTTTGAGAATGATGGAGAAGTTTCCATTCTTGAAGTCTCTGGCAAGGATGAAGGTACAGGAACTACTCAAGGTATATGTCTTTCCATCAAATGTAGTGATTACAGATCCTTCCAGTGTTGCTTGACCTGGAAAAACATAAGAAAAGGAAGAATTAAAATTTATTACGATATTATAGCCTACTGATAGTGAATTACATCATCTAGGCATACATGGTCTGACAAATATGCCATTATATGTTCAGTTAGAGAATTAGAGAAAATATCAGTGAGGAGACAAATTATTTTCACCGACACATGACTCTAGCAATTTATACATGTGATATCAACTATTGTTTAAGATTATTAATATTTTTGTTGCCCTCAAAATGGCGAAAAAAATCATAATTATGTAAAAGCTGAACTTGCATTGCTCTGCCATTAATGATCATAGTCTGCTGTTTAAAGATCTCAAAGAGCAACATATATGTTTGCCCGTAAAGAACATTCTAATGTAATTTCTTTTGTTGGTCGTAGAAAGTTTACTGTTTCTTATCACTAGGTAAATGTAATTGAAACGTATATGTAGGTAAGTGAGTGAATACTTGTCGTGAATTACCTTTAAATGGTGGGAGCCAGTTTTTATAGTCGCTGCCTGGAATGTAGGAGGATGTATCAAAAGAACCTGGTAGGTAACCATTGATCCTGTTAAAATACTTTCTAATATTGAAAACAGGAAGGACGTCAAGTGATTGCAGAGGGATGGGAAGGTTCATATCAGCTTGAATTTCACCATTGACTGGGTCGTATACGGTGATGCCACTGTTGCTCATGTTGACGAAGTGCTGCATGAAGGTCAGCTCCTCTTCCACAGCTCTACGGATGGTGAGATATATTTTCTTTAAGACAAGCTTCACGTTCTCTTCGATCTCCCAGTACTTGTAAGCATTCTTGCCCTGAATTGGGAAATTTGGGAATTAGTACTTTTAGAAATTAAATTGACTTTGGTTTTGGTAGGAACATATACAACGAAGAAAAGAAATGTTGTATCCTACTTAAATTAGCCAAGGGATATTGTGTAATTTGCATGATAATAAATCATAATGATCGGATAAGATTTGTTTTGTATTAAACGCAATATTGTAAATAGGACCCAAGCGAAAAAAACAAATGAAATTAAGTTCAAATTGAACTCTCAAAGTATCAGATACAAGTAAAGATAAGACTAGTCAAGTCATTTGAAAGTTAAATAGATAATTGTACGTTATGTGTGTTTGTTTACTTTCGTTGCCTTGTTTTTTGGATAGTATCCATGGCATGCGAATAGGACTTGCATGCTTAAAAGGCCAAGAACGGTCTATGGCTAGTTAACCTAATTGTCATTGCCCTACTACCATGAAGAATATATTAACATATTTGGAAGTATCCTATTCTCCTGAACAAGGTCAACAGAATGTGTTATTGTCCTACACACACTTTGAAGAGTCATCTCTAAAAGAACACTATTAACTTAATCATATATTGAAGAATGCTCTGTAAGGGGTCAACACAAGTTTTTATTGCATTACTCACATGCTGAAGAGTGCTTTGCAAAAGGTCGACATTATCTCTTCCCAGCAGATTGGTGAGGTAATTATTTACAAGCTCGTGGGTGTTGTAGATGACAAAGCTGTACTGGTGAGCCATGTCAGTGAATGATTGCTTCATGGGGTAACTCTGCAACTTCTGAAGGTATGAGACGATTTGTGGATCTTTGGCAAGGCCTGAAAAAAGTATTTCAATATTATATTTTCTACTAACAAATAAACATACATCACTATTTGATAAAATAGGTAATTAACAATGAACATACACATGCACATTTTATTTTAACTGTAAACCGTATATTTTATAGCATTTGGTATAAGCTGCCAATACAATAGCATAAACTGATTTTTGAGGACGAGGGAATGAAGCTATTGACACTCTTAGTTCATGCTTGGTATTTTTAAAAGAATTATGTATCAGTCATATACATGAAAATCTTACCAGTCAGCTTCATTCTGTTTATATATTGTGGAGACACTTTATCAAGAAGGCAAAAGTAGAGTGAAGGCATCTCGTCCATGATCACCTAAAAATGATTATATCCATCACAATATTTTCAGACATGATCTTGCATTATTAAAAAGTGACTTATTTTTAAAAAAAATAGATTTTTTATAACAAAGATAACAAAATCTATACTATTTTCGTTCTTAGGACAAGGGTGCGATTGGACTTAACATAAATAAATATTAATGAAACGGTCTGCAACAATTTCTAATTTCAGTAATAAAAGACTAATACAACTAGAAGAAAGCAAACCAAACTAAATATGAAGAAAAAAATTACGAGTATTTGAAGATAAGAGCAGTAACGAGGTAAAAAGAGGCAGATTAAAATTTGTTGTATGATTTTGGTTCAGACACAGAAACAACGTACGTTCAGTTTTTCTTCAGTGGCATGCATCATTCGTGTAGTATGATACGCCGTCCACTCCTTACTGGAAACTAAATAATCCACGGATAGTTGGTTTAGCTCCTGATATTTGATTCTGTTGCAATAGAAGAGAAATTACAGGCTTGGATGAGGAATTAATTTCTCGAGCAAATATACAAGATATCATATTTGTGAATCATGCTGTTTAAAGATCAATATTCCTAAGTTATTATTTGATTTTTTGATATGCAGCATTGATTCAGGATTTTCCAAATGTTATGATACATCCCATTACCATAGTTCACCTAGATAGTCAGATAATGTTTTCTAGATAAAAATTATTCTAGACCAATATTATTTATAAGGAATTTAGTGTATTGTAGTGGGATGGTTCCCCTGTTATAATATAGCTGTAACAATTATGTGAATACGTTAATAGTTATCAGTCATAACTACATGGTATGAAGTATGATATATTATACCATTCTCTGACTAGGAATCGAAACGTATTAAATTAGTGTTAATTGATAAGGATATTAAATTAATATTAATTGATAAAGATAATAAATTGTTACATAATGCTGTCAACAATATCCTTAAGGTGATAGTCATTGTTGTCGTACATGGCTCTGAGAGAATCGAGATCCCCTCTGAAAGCCGCAAAATCCTCATCAAATACTTGACTGATGCTTCTGGATTTTAGGTAAATCTCATCATCAACATTTTTCCTCAGCTCCTTTAGAGTGTTTTGGAAGTTCACCATGTACTTCTCTGACTTCACATTGATGAAACTCTAGTAAAGGGGGATCGCGTGTGATTTTTATTCATAGATTATAACAATCATTAATTATAACACGAAATTGTGAAATCAATATTTAAGAGAAACGAGAGTATGACATATTCAGAACATTTCCTGACTAACGAAATACAATTAGAAAAACGCTTTATATGAGATGATCCTTGAAGAAGTAAAATACTAAATCATATTGATTCTTGTAAATGACACGAAGTTACAAGTTTATCATATAAAGAGCAGTTATTTGGAGTAAACATATTGGCAGTTGCTCAAATCATTGAATACAAATACTAGGTGAGATTTTGTATGAAAATCTGTGACGAAGAGTTATTTTATTTTGGTAAAGCTAAAGAATTTTAGCACAACAATTTGAAACATTGATTTTATAAAAGGTTTAATTGTTATGTGTACGGTGTGTTGTTAATATACCCGAAGGTCACGGACGATGTTCGGTCTCCAGTGTACACGGCTGTGTAGTAGGGTAGAGGTGTTTAATCGAAGCGACACCATACCGTCTGTGATGCGTCCACCGCCGCTGGTCACGTGATAAATTTCAGCTGCCACAGCCGAACTGTTTATATACCTAGCACTGATCTGGAGAGCGTCACGAGGATTGTCTTTGAAAGAAATATAGCGAGACGTGAAGATATTCCATATACCAATTTTCCTTAAGCAGCGTAAAAAGAGTCTAATCTGTTTACTATTGTTGAATTGTCCAAGTCTGTTATATATTAATATTTCTTTACTATTTCTCAGCAGTAATGAAGATATTTCTTGGAACATCAAAATGTTGGTAATAGAGCTTATATGAATTGTCAGAAATTGAATCCTAAATTTAAGTTTCTCAAGAGTCTAACTAGAATCTTATTTCTTATTCTTACCGTTATCATAGTTCATATGAAAATTGATGGCCCGTCCTACTGGATCTAGAGACAACTCTGTGGTCATATCAAAAGCATTTCTCAGAATAACTGTGTAAGGAGCGTCTGTGCGAACGATTCCTGAGATCTGGATGTTTTGCAGTGGTGTATCAGCCTGAAATGTTATAAATAACTCATTCAGTCAATGATGATGACCTCATTATGACTGTCTCATAAGTATCATTAAAAACTTGCTAAAAGAACTGGCGAATTATTGGGAAGACGTCTTTGCTTCATCCTAGTTAGACACATTATGTGTTAAAATGGAAAATATTGCCTTTTTAATGAGACATATAAATATTGCCTTTTTAATGAGACATATAATTTATGTTAGCTACATACGATTAACGGTAGATGACTGATATAATATTAAATCAGTACATAAAGCAACTAATTTTGCAGCTTTATTTTGAAGCGGAAATATCATCCATACCTTGAAAGTCATTTGTTTGCGGACGCTGTGGAGTTCTCCATTAACACCAATGGATTTAGTTTCACCGCGAGCTGTGAGGTAGGAAAGGTCGAAACCAGCTGATATCTTGTCACTAGAGCTTCCAACATGACTCTTCAGGCTGATATCGACACTGGTGTAAGGATGACTGATTCCCAAAGAAAAGCTGTAGTTCTTGCTGAAGGATCCGACTGACAAATCAACCAAACGAGTGAAAACAGAGAGGGTCTTTCTAGAATCCGTGGAAAAGGACAGTTGTGTTTTCCCGTCGAAAATGACGGCTCCTCTGTTCAAGACCATCTCCGATCCAACTTTGAAGTCCTGTAAATGAAAAGAAACCACATCTTTATTTTAATACCGAATATTACGTGTCTATGGATCTTTCATTTAATGTATATTTCAAATAAATTTGTCAAGAAAAAGCAAATTAGATTTCGTCACACTGCCAAGAAATTAGACATTTGCCATTACAAAGTCAAATGGAAAGTTAAAAACGTAATGAAATGTTAGGAAATGAACATATTTGAATTTGAAATGAAACTTCTTCACTCATTAGCACAACAGATTCATTTAGAGAAACGCTCACCTTCCCAATGGTCGGCATCATCAGGGTCACGTCGGCTTTTAAGAAGTCATCCTGAGGTGTAATGTCAGCTGTAAAAGCAATTTTCTTGTTTGGGTCAGAATCAGCATCCCAGAGGAAGGAACCTTCAGTGTGACTGGTGTAACTATTGGTCGTTTTGGTTCCCGTCAGTGCTAACGTTCTAGAAGGAAGTCTAACCTTCAAGCGGGAGGTCTCCTGGTCCAGCGACAGTTCGTAACCCATCATTTGTGATACCGGAGATCCCCAGTTCAAATTCGCTTGGCTTGAAAATCCATTTCGGGTATTTATGTGTTTGAAGTTGAGACTGGTGCTTATTGACGAGGTGAAAGGAGTATTCAGATAGATCGCTGTCTCAAAATTACGATACACCCCACTGTGGCTGACTCTGGCTTCCATGAATTCAAATCCTTGCAAAGGTGTAGTTAACTGAAGTTTGCCAGTCATAGGTATCACAGTTAGATCAACACTACCAGCTAGTGCTATGACACTATCTCTGCTCAAAGATATTTTGGCTTCACCAGAATACATTCTAGTTCTAGATTCTAGTTTACCTTTCATGCTCATTTCCTCGTACCCTGGAAACGAGGTTTTAACATCAAGACCAAAATTCATTGGGATAGTGGAGGCCTGAATCAGTGCAGTTATGCTTTGGCGTGCGCAGTCAATCTGAGCATTGCATCTGAAGCCGTTCTTATTTCCATTGTACTCGTATGAGACTTTATTGTACTCGTAACCAGTAAAAGGTGTTCTTACCTCAAGAGAGGTCCGAAGCTGATGCCAATTATATCCGTAATGGCTGAAGTCCCATCCGATCGTTTTACTCCTGTCATACTTGATGGAACCACGAGTTGAGATTTTTCCGAGATTCCATAAATGTTCGAAAGACAGCCCAATGTCCCTAAAGTTTTCAAGGGGTGTTCGAAGCGACATTGAACCTTGAATTATGGAATCGCTTTTTAGGGAGGCCTCGACCTTTGATTCTTTGCCCATAAAATTTGCCGAGGCAGTGGTTTTAAAGTTACTGAAAGGTCCTTCGTGATGCAAAGCCAGTTGAGAGGATCTGCTGGTCCCTTCGAGGATAATTGTGGCCGTAGATTTAAAGTCAATGGTCTGGAGACTGTTTTTGAATAGCAGCTCTGTTGAAAGTCCATTCTGGCTACCCATGTAGGCTTCAAGAGTAGAGACAAGGTTGTTAAAATCGCCATCTTGATTATAGCTCAGCGTGAGGTCCTCGGTGTATGGGTTTGTAAAGACTGCTCTTGTCTGCAGCTTGTTTCCGATAATATTGTGATTGTATGACCCTGAAATTGTCTTTTGCGAAGCATAGGTGACTTTTGCTTCTGCTACTAGGTTGGAAAGATCCCCTACCCTTCTGAAACTGAATGCAATGTTTTCAAAGTCGGTAATGGGCGTTTTGATGGAAATTGCACCTACAGATGACCCGTCGAAGGCAAGAGTGGCATCGATTTCGAATTTCTGTAGCGACTGAATCATTTCCGCATGGGTCTGAATATTGGGAAAGCTGCCCTGGTGTCGGAATGATATGCTGGTCTGTTCCCAGTCGACGATTGGGCTTTTGATTATGATGGTTCCCTCAACAATCTTCCTCCAACTAACCCTTCCATTTATTTCGTAGGCTTTTCCGGGAGAGTAGTTTATTTTAGCATTGTATTCAATGTTTTTATAACCCATCACATGGCTGAATGATATTTCTTTATTGTCAAGATATGGAATTGAGCTTTGCACTTTGACGTTCCCAGTAATACCGTTATCAGTGGTGAACGATATGTCACTGGCACCTGTTTCTCCCAAAGCCTTTCCGTTAACATGGATCTTAAAATTGGATGGCTGACCATCGAATCTAAAAGATCCCGATGTATCGATCATGAATGGAGTTTTGATTTCCTTGGATCCTTCTGTTGGCGAGGCTCTGAACATTACGTTGGCATACATCCTCTTCTCTCCATAGTTGAAATCGAAGTCTGATTTGAAGTCTGACAATTGTCCATTGTGGTTAAAATTTCCAGTGAGGAGCGAGGTGACAGGCGTAAGGAAGCTCAGTTGTCCGCTTACTTTATTATCACTTTCGAACATGGCTCTCGTGGAAATCAGTTTTTCTTTTTCCTTTCTCAATTCAAACGATGTTTGGAACCGTCTCAGATTTCCGTCAAAATTAAAGTTGCCCCCTAGTTGCCGAAATCCTTGCAAAGGCGTTGTCATCTCGATGTTTGCGATGATTACGTTGTCTGCTTGGTAGTTAGCATCAAGATGAAACATCCTCTCTCCCCCATAGAGCATAGTAGAATGAGCTTCAAGGCTAGCTGAACTTGTTGTAGCATCAAATTTGATGCTAGCGTCCTTGAAAAATGGAGTCTTCACTACAATGCTCCCTTCCAATTTTGGTTGTACTTTGAAAATTAAATCACCTTCGCTTCTCTTGTTTGCAATGAAACATTCAGCGTAGCATTTAAAATTGGCCAGATGCCCTTCGTGGCGAATAGCGATGCTTGTTCTCTCATAACTTTGCACTGGGGTAGCTACAACAACTTCGAGGTTGAAATCTGGCCGAGTGGCGAACACAGTCATTGCACTAAACCTTCTTTTTTCAAAGGACAGCGTTGCCTCTGATCTCATATTAGAAATAACACCATTGTATTCCAAGGTAGCGATGACATCGTCGAACTCTGGTCACTGAACCGACACACTTCCACTTATTTTTCCAATCAGGTTCAGTCTTACGTCCCCAGATGTTGTCTTTGACCCCAATGTAACCTCAGCATGACTTTTGAAGTTTGATACGGCTCCATTGTGTTCGAAAGAGGCCTTCATTGGACTGAACCATGGTGATTGGAGAGAAAAGCGTCCTTCTACAATTGTGTTCCAGCTGAATTGAATATCGCTCTCAACTTTTTTATCGCCAAACGATGATTCAGCGTGGCTTCTGAATGCATTGAGAGGTCCAGAGTGCGTGAAGGTGACACGAATTGTTTCGAAACTAGTAGAGCCAATGGTTAAACTGCCTTCGATATTTTCGTCGATATCAAATGCTACATCCACTTCTGTCTTTTCGACGCCAAAGCCTGCTTCCGCGTGACATTTGAAAGATGAAAGTCCTCCTGCATGTTCAAAGGATGCTTGGAAGGGTCTGAACATTGTTGATCGAAGAGATAGATTTCCAGCCAACTTATCCTTTGTGTTGAATGAAACATCAGCTTCTATTTTTCTGTCACCAACAGATATTTCTCCGTGAGAAGATAAATCAGATAGGTCTCCGTTTTTCTCGATGGCTACATTTATGTCTTGCACGAAAGGAAATCTTAGAGTGAATTTGAAGTCAATCTTTGTACTGGTATCAAAACTGCTCCGTAGCAAAACAGGAGTATTGGTACCGTAGGTCAATCCAGCATTGGTCATGAAGTTGGTTATTTCACCTGCGTGGTCAATGTTGGCTTCAATGTCACTGAAGTATGGGGATTTTGCGCTCATCCATCCACGAAGACGCGGATTTGTCGCGAAAGTGATGTCCATTTCATGTTTATTATTTCCGACGCTAATTTCTGCGTGGCTGTTAGAGTTGGAAATTGTTCCACGGTAGTAGGTAGCAGCGTTGATTCTTTCATATCCTTTAAAAGGTGTTGTGATGGTAATGTCGACCTCAATGTTTGGATTGAATGTGCAGGAGACTTTACCGGTCAGTCGATTATTTCCGTAGGACATCTGTAGACGAGATTGGAAGGTCGATGGTTGACCTTCATGCTCTAAAGAAACGTCCACTGGGCTAAAGAAAACCGACTGCACCGAAAGCTTGCCAGTAAGTTTTTGAGTTATAGATATCGAAGAACCAATGTGTAACTGTTGGACTTCTCCATACAATAATTCAGCACTGGAATCGAATTTCTTGCTGCTTCCAATGAACTTAAATGATGATGATATGTCCTCGGTGAAAGGATTCTTTAGCGAAACACTTCCTTCAATATTCGGATAGATTGTTACAGCCATGTCTCCTATAGTTTCCTTATTCATTACAAAGATTTCAAAATGGCTCCTCATTTCTGTTAAACTCATTACATGTTTGAAGGACACACGAGACGTTCTGAAGTCTGGGATTGGCAAATCAATAGATAGATCACCAGTTATGTCTTGCCCTGTGGCCAATGCTACATTCATGTCAACCTTCTTAACACCAGCAAGAGCAACGTCTAAATGACTTCTAAAATTCGTCAGGTCACCTGCATGGTTCACAGCAATGTCAATGTCATTAATAAATGGGCATCTGACAGTGATAATTCCCTTTATTCCTTTATTCATATTTAATGTGATATCAGCTTCATGTTTGTCATTATTTATCATTGCTTCCACATGGCCGATCATGTCTCTGGGATATTCACTATGTTTCAAGCGGAACTGTAGTCTCGGTATCGATGACAAAGTCGAAATTATGGAAGCTGAGGTATCCAAATAAGCAGGTCTTAAAATAAAGGATGATTTTCCTTCTATGCTGTCTCTATTTACAATAATATTAGCTTCGCAATTAAAGTTGTCCAGTCCACCGACATGTTTGAAGGAAACTCCGATGTTTTCATAGCCAGAAATGGGACTCAAAAATGAGAAAGAACCACTTAAATCTCTGGTTGAGTCAAAGTTAGCGCTGATTTCTATTTTCTGATCAGATCGTCCAAGTTCGCCTCGGCATCTAAAATTTTGTAGAGATCCCGAATGATCAAATGTTGCGGTAAGTTCTTCCAGTCCGTCAAATGGAGTTGTAAGGGAAGCACTTGCATGGACATTGTCTTCAACGTCAAGCCTAGCATCTGCTTGCATCTTCTTTTTGTCGTAGCTTATTAGCCCTGTGACGTGGATATTCTTCTCTGTTCTTTCCAGACTAAAGGACGTAAGGATTGGCTTAAACCATGGACTTTTGATTGTGACAGTACCAGTTGATGTTGGCTCATTCCCAAATGAGATGTCTATGGAAACTGTCTCTGCATTTAATACGTATTTTGCTGATGATTGGAAATTGGATGGAGTTCCATCATAGCTAAACGTCAGTTGATGATTTTCAAAGCGCTTGAATGGTGTTCTAAGCATCAATGTTCCAGTCACACCAGAAACAGCGTTCAGTTTAGCTTGAACAAAGATGCTTTGTCGTCCATACTCAGCTTGCATCCTGGTATTAAAGTTAGTCATGAGTCCTTGGTGTGAGAAAGAAGCCTTGACAGTTCTAAAATAAGTACTTGTAATGACAAGGCTACTCATGGTATTTTGTCTGGAGGAAAATGTAAAATCTAATGCGGATTTATCTTCACTGATGAGAATTTCAGCATGCAATTTGAGGTCAGACATGTTGCCACTGTTTGTGAATAATAATTGAGACACCCTGTAGTCCTGTAGCGGAGTTAATAAAGTCAGTTCAACGTTTGTGGAAGGATTTATGTTAATCTTTGCCTCAGCACTATATTTCTTGCCTCGTCCATACAACACCTTTGCACGACTTACAAAATCTCCTAGGGAGCCTGTGTGCAGTAGAGAAACTGATGATTGTTCATATCCATCTATTGGTGTTTGAAGTGTGATATCCGCTTTAACGTCTGAGAGTGTATCAACATTTATAGCCAGGTTGTATTTTCCATTTCGGTCGCCGTCTTGTATGAGCTCGAAGTTGGTGTAGTCAAATCCTACAAATGGCGTCGTCAATGTGAACGTTCCTTGAAATTTCCTCAGATCACTCAGGTTGTAGACAGACTCCAGTTTCAAAACTTTCCTTGGCATATATTCTACCTCCAATACGGATGTTCTCATGTCCCCTGGTTTTTCGCTATTAGCTGTTACCTGAAGGTATGGAAGTTGACGGAAAGGTGTGTCGATTCTAAGTTTGCATGACAGTCCATTCACACTATTTAATCTGCCTGAAAGTGATATCTTGTTGAGAACAGGGACTATCTCAACGCTACCATCAGCAGAAAATGATGAAATGTATCCTTGTCCTCTCACATCAATCTGAAGACTTTGTAGAGATGTATACGGGGTCTTGATGACCACGTTAAATCGTTTTATAGAGTCAAATCGGTACCGTGTTACTGCTGTGAAGGTACTGCTCGAGCCAACCGATACAAGTACTCCGAAAACGTTTTCCTGGTTTTCCGTTTTAACGCTGGTCTGCAGAGATACCTTTTCGTACCCGCTGATAGGTGTTTTCAGTTCAAGTGAAGCATCTCCATTGTCAGAGATGGACACATCGAGGGAGAGCATGTTTTTGGTAGCTATTACCAGAGCCCCATGAAGGTTGACAGGATACATTTGGTATTGTGTGTCAATATTCAGTTGTGAGGCACCTAACCTTGGATTGGAAAACTCGAAGGTAGACTTAATTTGTCCGTTTCCACACTGGTGGTTCACATCAATATAGAGGAAACGTGACCTTTGATTCATTACAACAAGATTAGAGATGATACTTCCTGGGTTATCCTCATGTGTCATCGTCAGTGACAAATCCGTGATAGGATCAAAAGGAGTCTGTATCTCTAGCGATGCGGAGGCTGTTCCTCTTGGGAAGGTCATTGCTTGTTTTCCATTGAAATTGATGTATATTTTCCTTTTACCCCAGGTACTAGTTAGAGACGATGATGTTGTTGACGGTGTGTTAGAATGAGTCCACGTGGTCTCTAGGTTTAAAGATGGCAAAATAAAATTTATTTTGCCATTGTTCTGGATGGACCATCCTTCCCCCTCATGGATCATTGAACTATCCAAACCATAGGTATCTTTGTTCCAAATCAATCGCAGGGACTCATTATATGCCCGACCATCGTCTTTGTGTGTAGCTGACAAAGATATTATCTTGAAGGATTTTGATGATGTTTTGACATCCAGTTGTCCCTTCAAGTTTCGTTTGGATGCGTCCCCATTACTGATGAGGGATATATCGGCTTGAACAAATTCTTTATCCCAGGAGAACTGTGCACTTGTTTGCGAGGAATCGCTGACGGAATGTATCAAACTGGCCTTGATCTGTTGGAATCCAACAAATGGTGTCTTGGCAAATATATTTGCATCAATGTTTTTAGTAGACACTGGGAGTTTCAGGGACATGGTTGTTGAAATCTTGTTTGACGGGTTCCAGGCAAAGTCTAAATCAGATGTGATCTGAGATGGATCGCTTTTATGGCTCACTTTCAATGACACATCACGGTATCCTTTGAAGGGGCTCGAGAATCCAATATTTGCGACAAGCTGAGATTTCTTTGCTGCAGTGCGCTGTGTTAAACTTCCTTGGAGAGATACCATTTTCTTTGGCTCCCACTGGAAGTCTATGCTTGATATGTATTAGGTGTCAGCAAGATGACGCACATTGAGTATGAGCTCTCTGGATGGATATCTCGTTGTCAGTGATCCTTCAAACCCCTTGATTGATGTGAAACGGCCTTTTCCAATCAATGTAATTGAAAGACTATCGTTTCTGTCAACGTCCCATTTCAAATCATAGCTGCCATTGTATGAATCCCCCATGCGGAATCCGTCAAGAGTTGCAATAACGTGTCGAGTTGGGTACTGCGTGTCCATTACTATCTTATAATGTGGACTTGCTTGTCCTGTAACCGTCACAATATATTTAAATTGATCTTTTATCATCTCCAGTTGTACTCGTTGGTTTCCTTGATTCAGATTGTATTCCCCGCTAACTTTCATTGGTTGCATTCCACTGATGTGGACGTCTGATGATAGTTGCATGGATTTATCGTCAGGTTTTTGCACAGTCGTGACGATTCTGTTTTTGGATGTCTTACCCAGATCGATATTCATGTCGTTGGTATAGGTTGATTTTTCTGGCTCTGTCAGGGTGTTTGTAAGTTTAATATCTGTTCCAGGAATTGACAATGCAAATTCACCTGCTACGCTCATCAAGTCTTTTGTCTTGTCGCTGAGGCGCAGGCTACTTTCGAAAGTTGATTTTCCCCTTCGAAGATACACACTCGAGTCCAAATCACGTCTGTCGTGTTTGTGGCTGCCTTTGAGGAGGAACTTAATTCCCTGTAACAAATAATTTTTTGAGTAAATATCTAGTTTTGACACACCAACTTCAATTAAATGCATAAAGAGACCTAAGGATTGATATATCATGTTTTAGATTTTACGCATTGATGACCAATACGGTAATTATGGAGGTTGTGCATTATTTGTGTCGTATCAAATGATTTTCAAAAGTTCTAGATATCATAGGTGGTTTGGCAATATGATTCTGAAGCAGAGATCATGTTTATTACACTAGCTATCGGTGAAGTTTCAATTATATTTAAAGATTATCCATTATCTGCGGTATAAATGACGATTGGAATCATGCCCATACAACAAAATATTATACAATCGATGTGTACTTCACTTTCGACACTACTGAAATACCTTATGAACTCTTTGAAATTTTGGTCGCTTGTATTCCTTGTTCGCCTTTTACCATTGTGAGGAACTACTATTTGGCCACTGAGCAAGTTATTATATTTAAATACTCATGTAGCATAAGGCATGTACTTGATACTAACGATTTCGTAATATGAATACTTAAACATAGCAAGGTAGTAATGAGGTTGCTCAAAGGTATTGTTTTCATCAGTAAACACACCTGCCCAACGTGTTTGAAATTTAAGCTGCCATCTGCTGATGAGCTTGCCCATCCTTTGATATCGTGGTTCAGTTGAGCAGAGACCTCAATACTTCGGTTTTGGTCTTTGAAGTCTGGACCGTAATTTATATCGGCATCGAATTCACTGTGCTTGTAGTTGTGGTTCATTTCCACTAAAGCTTTGAAGTTCAACTCTGGATTTTTCTTGACATTCAGGTTTCTAAGAAAGAAATATAGGAGGCAAGAATGAATAAGACAAAAAAAAAAAAAATGCGAATTCAATGTACATTGGCGTATGTGAGATTGAAGTGCTAGGGCTATAAGAAAACTATCCTGAATCATGTGGACTTCATATGAATGGACTGTTTATAAAGTATCACTTTCGATACAATATTGCAAATACTGCTCCGAGACTTATAAAGTTTTGTCACAAATTATTAAATTGCTTTTAGGGAGAAATATATTGAATGGATGGAGTGAATAAAGGCAATTTTGAATGTTCATACTTACGCTGTAGTTCGTGCCTTTGTCAGCGTCTTCGTACTCATATTGATTATTTTGGACACAAATTTGATGTTATTACGTGTGTATTGTTTGATGACATATGTTAGGTCAATGTCAGTAGAAAGGCTTCCCTCTGGCTTTTTATCAAATTTGCCTTTGAGGATCATTTCCAGGAGGCTTGACTTGACATCAATATTGGCAGTAAGGGACGATCCTCTCTTATTAGTATTTGTCAAAAACTTTCCTGAAATTAAGAAGTGATAATTAGATGTTATATTTGTGATATTTTGCTAACAATTATATACGAATCAAGACAATAATTTCCATATGCAGTCATAATACAGTCAGACTTTTTTTAACTGGTTCAACCGCGCTGTGACTATTTCAGAAACACGACACATTCTTTTCACACACATTTAGTACTTGAGTAGTACGTGCCTGATACCGTGACACAGGTCGCATTAATCAATGAATGAATGGCTGAAGGTAGCTTAAGTACAAAATATCTCACATAGTTTAACTGTATGACAAAGTTATGTCACGGTAGACAGCAATTGGTGTATTTTATTTCATACTACCCGTAATAGAACAACGGAAGTTTTCAAACATATAAACCCTAAGCAAGAGAATCGTATCAATAAGTTTGGGGTTTATTTCTTTCAGTAATGCATACCTTTAAGCGAAACTTGTTTCTCAAAAGCTTTGTCCAAAACCAAGTTGACGTTGCATCCCTTCCCCTTGACGTATGAAATGGAGCCTCCCAAAGCAACAAGCTCTCCTTTTGGAGTCCGGATAGAGAGAATGGGATTGTAAATCAGATTCTGTTTGTTTTGTTCTGTCTGCATACGTGTTTCCAAGGAATATTCTTCTTTACCGACGCTGATGCTACATTTCATGCCCGCCATGCCAGAATTACTCTCAATGGTGGCTAAATAATTATAAGGGGTATATGTGATTATGATTTAAAGGGCTACAAAATGTGAAGCTTCTTTTAAGCTCATTTGTCTCTTATACTCAAAATATTGAGACTAGAATAAAAGGTAGCGCTTTTGTACTGCATTGTAAATAGGTTTGAATCAAGCAAAAAAGCGAGAAAGTAAACATTACAGTTAAATATTTAAGCCACAAAAGTTTCCCTTGGTATGTGGTATGCACTAATATATGTAAGTAATGGGTATGTGCTGTATGTACACAAGGATTGCTGATAGAAAGTTAAAAATGTCGATAGATGTTTGCTAATTATGTTTACTACTATTACTACTAATAATAATAATTGAATTACCCTTTACGTTGGATGGTCGGATGGTGATTCCGGAAAATGCAAGATCAAGGTCCAACAGAGTCCATGGGCTATATTTGACGACGCCATTTACGCTGACAGTGTCTATGTTGGGTATACGGATTTCAAGAGATGGAGTATACGTCACTTGGTTTCCATTGCGATCGATCTGGACGCGGCTGTTCACTAGGTACCGCATGTTGTTATCCCATACCAATTTTCCAGTAAGGGATTTTGTGCTTGCATCATTGGTGATCGCTCCTAATCCAATTATGAAAAGTTAATTAGGTCACAAAGATAATTAAGTTATCCATAATCCGAAATAAAAACGTACATATTTGTCTTTTAAACGCTTCATCTCAGATTTGTATAATAGAAAGACCTGTGACAGACAAAAAAAAATCCAAAAGAAAGATACGAGACAAAACATCGAATATATGAGTTTGCAAAGAAATACCAACGTACCTTTGAAATCAGCGCCTTTCCATGGAGTTACAAAGCTTATGTCTAGGGTCATGTCGTTCTTGTTCAAGTTGAAATCAGCAGTTAGAGCTCTATTAACTTTGGATCCAGGAGTGTCGAAACTTAGATGTATTAGATTGACATTTCCTAACTGAAATATAACAATCAGAGATGAGAAAGTTATGATATTACTAGTAGGAGACTTTATATATAGTATCTATAAATATTAGAGGTGACGTAACGTATATTGACTATAATTTCACTATAATAATAATAATAATAATAATAATAATAATAATAATAATAATAATAATAATAATTATAATAATAATAACATGAAGAAGAAGAAGAAGAAGAAGAAGAAGAAGAAGAAGAAGAAGAAGAAAAACATTCGTTCAATCTAAACTTTTTGAGTATAGCTTTGGCATGATCTAAACTGATTTAATTGGGATCGGACAACTGTATTTCTGTGTTGCTGAATCTTGTTTTGGAAGAATGAAACAACTACGTTCCCTTTACCTTACTTACATGTATTGATTTGGCCTGAAATCTGTACCCAGTATGCGCATCTCTCTTGTAAAGAGTCAACCCCATGTTAACGGGTCCAGTGAGAGGAAAGTAGGGAGCATTTGCTTCCATGGAAGCATTAGGGAATTCAAGCTCTCCGCATAGTTCTAGACCGACAATCTTTGACAAATCGGCTCCGGAGCAAAGACGTTGGGTCTGTCTATTATTGGTTATCATCTTCTGCTCCATTTCAACATCACGGTGAACAGTGAAAAATGCAGTCCTGATGTAGTTAAAAGAAAAAGATGACAGCTTGGATGATCTATAAATATATTGTACTATACACTCAGCTTGTTTCATAACCAGCTTTCAAGATTATAAATGTCTCATCTTGAAAATAACTTTGTAAGTTATTCGACTTTAAGCTACTTTTAATAATTACTTTAAGAAGCTCTGAAGAACAGCCCCACTCGGATTACACAAAAAAGTACAACTGGAAGCATAATGGAATTGGTTTAATCAGATGAAGTATACAGATGTCAATAATAAATGATTTCTTTTAGCATCGGATAATTAGTTTGAATTCAGGTTTCTTCAGGCAGTTTTATATACTACAATTGAATGATAAATTCTAGACTACAAAACGTAACTCTCTAAACAATCATGGATATCGTCCTAAAATCCAAGTTCGGCATAACTGATATTATACGGAGTAAAGCAGAGAAACGTGGTTTAAAACGACATGCAAGAACGTACTAATTACCGAGAAAAACTAATGAATAAAACGGCACACATCTATACATTTCTTCTTGCAAAAAAGAATGGATTCAATTTCTCAGTGGTGATATAATAGGAGAATGTCATTGGTGCAAAATAGATTACGTACTGATGAAAGTGAAATCTTACTTGACACTGATGATGTTCATTTTCTCTTGAGGCATATCCAGCTCAGCAACGAAGACACGTCCATTAGACAACTGAACCTTTCCTTGAAGGGCACTGCTTGTATGCAAAGTGGACACCATCTCCAGACCACTTTTGGTAACAAAGGCATCAACACTCATCGTGCTCGAAAGTTCGATGGCTCCACTATCCAAATTGAATTTGAAAAACAAGTCATTATTAAATTCATAATTTCATTACCTACTTGCAACATTAATGATTATAGTATGTGTTTCATAAAAGTAGATTTCAATTGAAAGTCACCATAGATGAATTGATTAGTGTTTTCGTAAAGTATACGGATCACGACTATTAAGACATTCAGTTTAATTTTTGTATTTGCAACATGATACTGATTGAAATTCGATACATTTGCAATTATAAATGAAACAATCCGAGCAACATAGGGGTTACTATTCAAATGTCGGATTCATAAGCTTGCTCAGCTTAACTTACCTTGGCTGTATAAGGCCGCTTATTTCCAAGTCGGAGGACAACTTTCGGATATCGAACTTTCCGTTCGCTTTAAGTTCCACTGTTGCTGTGCCATTGACGGTGAAGTTTAGAGGGAATCCTGCACTGGTGGGAATGATAACACTGCTGTCAAGGAACATGAAACTTTCACTCAGGGTATAATCGCCCCCTTTGGAAATCTTTTTGATCATTTCGAAGATGTCAAAATCTTGACCAGTACCAGTCGGTTGCTGTCCATTGAAGCTCATGTAGCGTAATTCATTTCCAAAGACCCGCATGTATAGAGATCCCTTCAACTGGTCCAAAGTGCTCTTCAGCTGTTCAGATATTGAACCAATTAAAGAGTTATATAGAGGTGATGAGTTGTGAACATCTGTGGCATTGATATAAGAACAAAAGAAAAGAAGAAAAAGAACCGTATATAATATGGAATGCCTGTCTACTAACACTCTTGTCAAATAATACATTTCATTGATCTGATCAGCAAGGATGCTGTTGAATCAATCACGTTTTGGTTTAGCAGGTGTCTAGAAGAAGTAAAAGATGGAAACTATGATATGATGTTAAACTCACCCTTCTGTTAATTTTGCTGATCTGGTCGGGACGGATGGATCTAACAGCAGTAGTCTCAGCTGCTTGTTGGTTTTCACCGAAATAACCGTTTGGTCCAAAATAGGACTCGATGAAGTATTCCAGACCTTCCAGTCTTCCTCCAAGCTGTAGTAGGTTAAAAGTATTTCCGAAGAGATCGACTGTCAGATTGACCATTCCAGATCTCGGGATGAAAGACTTGGTTGACCAGATGAGGTCGCCCTCGAACTCGGCACCTGTGTTTATCCTTTCAATGAAGAAATATTTCTCATAGTTTCTGGAGAACTTTTGTTTGTCTAAATCAAACTCCTTCTGAAGAGCATCATCTTCGAGGATAGAGCGGATCTCCTGTTTGTGGCGGTCAGAGGTCTCCATCAAATTGGTCAAGTGGGACCATATGTAAGAACCAACCTGGTTGACTTCCTCAGTCTGAAGTGTCTTCTTGATTATGCTCAGTCTGTTCGCTGATGGGCATTCCATCAGGGAGCGGTATGCAGCTATGCGGAGTTCGGAGTCTTCCTCTTTGTTCTGGAACAACGCTTCTATAGCTCTCCACTGAAAGAAGTATAGAACTTTCTTTAGGAAAATAATTGTCATATATGAGTAAGAAACATCCAGAATGTCCCATTGTTCTCTCTTATAGACAAAAAGAACAAAATTTTAAGAAATAGATTGCGTCATGTTAAAAAATATTACATTAACTTTTCCCACGATTTTGATTTGAATATAGATTTAGTTGGGAACATACATCTGCATTGCAGGAGATTCGACGGAAGGCTTCAACTGCAGATAGACGGATCTCCATAGGATTGGTTGTCGGCGTGAAGCATTTAGTTAGGGCTGGAATCGCTCTATGTGCATGCCCAGCATTTCCAATGGCTCGTAGACTCAGTAGAACCTGGCATGAAATATGAATAGCTCATACGAACTTCCACATTGCAAAAGAATATCATAAATAGATATTACTATTTTCGAATGAGAATCAGAATTTGAATAGAATCTCTTTACCAAACTCTTTCGAAGTTGCATTTATCTTTGAGAAAGAAGGTTCACGTCATCAGATTTAAAATTAAGATACAATATGTACGAAACATTAAGATGACATGCGAAATTTGTATGCATCGGATAGAATAAAACAGGACCATTTTATCAATAAAAACTTAGAACTTTATCTCCAAACATTTACAGATAATTGCTATGATTATTGTATTACTTACGGTTTTCATCGTAGCATCGTTGACCCTACAGCTAGATCCGATCTTGCTTTCGATGGTTGAAATAATCTCGTTTATCGCTGGATCACTGTCACAGTCATCGTTGAAGAGACATAGTCTATTAACTAGGGAACTTACTGCAAGCATGGCTTTACCATTGTCATCTCCCATTGTCAGAAGAGGCTAAAGATAGTTGGAAAGCAAACATATATATCTCTATAGCTCTATCAATCAATGTATGTATGTATGTATGTATGTATGTATGTATGTATGTATGTATGTTAAACTTGTTAGTAGATTCAGACTAGAGAACCATCTTCTCTCAATCAAAATTGAAACAAAATGAATGACACTGCTGCTCCACAGATTTATCTGTAACAAGAATCGTTATAAGTAAATCTGAAAGTCGAAATTGGTTCTTAATTGAATTGTATGTATTGGTCAATCGCAAACATTGCTACTATATCAAAATGCTAATCCAGTGTCGCTTGTTGTAGTGTGTTAAATCATCTGATAATAATCACCCAGAAATTGAAACTGTTTCGATAGAATACCAACTCTGGTCATATGAATTGTCAGTAGTTCATTGAATGTTATGACACGTAAAGATTATCATTATAATATTAAGTCATTCCTTAGATATTTTATGTTTTCCATATACATTCAGTAAGATATTTAGTTTTTTTCTGGATCAAGCCGTCCGTTTTATTGTAGAATTCAGTTTTACAGAAATAAACATGGATTCTTGAATGTGGTGACAATTAGTGTCTGAAAGTCAATTCCAGTAGAACAGATATATGAAGAGTAATAAAGTATTGTTTTTACCAAATGTAATTATTATGAATAATAATATACAAGTTTGGTATACAAATTAGGTGGTTTGTTGTTCCGTATCTAAGCTACCTTCATTTCGGTCAGCATTTCCATTGTTGGCTTCTGAATGAAAGCCATGGTAGTCATCCACATCTCTGCATCAATTCCCGTGACTTCTTTGTTCACAATGAGTCTAGTAAGCATTTGAAGAGATGAACTTGTTCCAACCATAGGAATTGCATCAAGGAAGAATTTGCTGTTAGGAATAAAAGATCAACATTTTAAAAAAGGAGCATATTGCCATTGGCTAGAAATGTTAAAGATTGCTATGAAATCGGTCAGATGACAATATTAAATTAATTCACCTTTTCGATGGTACGACGTCATAGAAACAAAACGAATGTCTGTTTAATGCAAGGCAGGAGGAAGAATAAGTATTACTTGAAACAATGTCAAGGCGAGGGAATATAACACACATGAATCAACTTTATTGGACATCAGATCAGTGCAATTATATTGTTTACCATTGAGAGAAAACATGGAATAAATTGGTTACTCACCTTAGGCGTGCCTTGTTGTCTGAACATATGGAACCTCTTTGGATCTCCTGATATAACTGGTTGATTGATGTTGCGTCCAATTTCCTCAAAGAGTACACAAGACCGGCGAAGAGGCGAGGTGTCTCAGGCTGAATACCAGATTTGGTATTTAGGCAAATATCCATCAATCTCCCTTCCACTGCCTTTCTGGATTGATCAGAGCTACTGACATCATTGAAATGTTCAAAGAGTAAAGTCGCTCGATTATCTACTGGTCCTGCAACAAACGAAATTTGTGATTAAACGTTTAGAAGTTTATTTATGTCTATCAAACATAATAACATGCAATATTCGAAAACGAAATATATGTAGTAGTCGGCTTCCATCTAGTGCAAATGTAATGCCTTGACTTTGGTAATAACAAGTATAGCCATTGTGTTCTATAATTACAAATAGCACTTACTTTGTGCTGATACCCCGGATCTTTCCTCTACGTATGTCAGCTTCTGTGTGCTGTTTGTAACAGCTCCACTGGATTCCCTGGAGAAGGGGAGAAATTTGTAGGACTCCCTGCAGATGGCACTCTTAATTATTTGTGTCCTGGTGTTGATTTCCTGCTCACATTCGTGTGTTCCATGCAAAATTGGTAGTGACTGAATGTCCTGTAATTCAGAAGACAAACCGTCCATTAGATGTACGGATTTAGTACTTGTAAACGTTCTACCTCTGTAAATGTAGATAACTGCTTGAGCTCGTGTACCAATTATGTTTTTATATATGTTAATCTATGCTTTCGAAAACTATTGTTTCAAATCTAATTTGAAGTTAATAATGTATTTGATGAGGAAATGTCACATATGTAACTATATTCTTCCTCAAATTTGACCTCGGTCCTGATTATCAACCCTCTTAAATAGGTTCCCTAACGGTATGGACTGTCGCATGGAAAATATAAAGTAGTATGTGTATTTTTTTCCATACCGCATAATTATGCATATAGTTACAGGGTGTTCGTATTGATAATTTTCAAGATAAGATATAGCTAGAGAGCCTTTTTTGAGACAAGGATACACCACTGAGATCTCTATAACTTTCATTTTTTGTGTGCAAGGATTTAGTCACGCTGTCGAGGGACCGATTCTAAGGATAATGGCAATTGATGATATACATTCGTTTGCTCATTCCCTAGTCACTGGATATGTTTCTACAGGGTGTGGATCTCAATCGTCTCAAAATGACAGCCAAAGGCTCCTGTCTCTGGAGATAATTATCAACTAGGTTGAGTATTAGTGGCAAGATCAGATTTGTCATTTTAGGCCCAGTATGTGTATATATTGGTTTTGGCTAGTGATATGAATAGTTTTAAATTCTGACAGACTTAGTCCCTCAGGGTAGGTATATACCGCGGGGTATTGCCGTGGAATCGAAGTATGGCACGTTTTTACACTTCGGTCATTTATCACACTTGTCAGACATTCAAAACAAACAACTCAGGAGGTATTTGAAATGTATTTGAAATTGATGAAACCCACCCATGTCCCTCTGCTGGTATGGGATCAAAACGCTAAAATTAGAGGTAGAATCAACACCGAAACACGTTTCGTATATCTATCTTAACATTGTTAAGAGGAGCTTAAAGACATTACACAACTACATATGAATGTAAACCAATACTTAGGAATCATATGGAGGGACTGTCGAGTATTACCGCAATAGTGTTGTGAGTTACATCTCCGGATGTTGCTGGAATACATGTGTAATTTCGTATGCACATTGTTTAAAATGCAAGATTACGTAAAATGATTCACAGTAGGCTATGACGTAAAACGTACTATTTTCTACTCAGCTCCTAGAAATGTTAAATATATTTATTTAATTTCGTTATGTAGTCCTATGTAGTTGTATTCAAATAAAGTGAAATACGACACAAACGAAATATGATGCGACAGATTTACCGAGGAAGAAGTGTAGGGGACTCCCTGGATGGCTGTCTGAGCTCCTTGACGGTTATGGCATCCGAGCAAATTTTTGCTTTTCTTGACAATTGTGGTATACCGGTCTCCCTCTCCAACTGTGTATTCTTTGTCGCAGTCTCCGGATACATCAGTCTTGAAAATATTAACGTTACAGATTATATTCTTGTGAATGTTGATGTTTTCGATTTGGTTGATAAATGACAAAGATATTAGTAACAAAATCGAAATTTTGCTTGTAATGATTATTTGAACAACAGACGTAATGAGAGACGAGGAAATCGGTACCTCTTTGACTTTCTGGTCTCTTTGAAGGTTCTCCATGCTGTTTTGGAAGGTGGAGAGGACTCCTCTCTTGATGTTGAGTACCCATGGTGCGTCGCCAACAGCGGGGCATAGTTCTTCAACACGTCCATCTTGGAAGGAGAAGCGAAGAAGATTCCGTTCCATGGCTCTTGAAAATTCACTGTCCAAGGTCCTCATCTCCAAGGGAGAGTTTGGATTGGTTTCAGATAGCACCACATTACTCAACTGAAAATAAAAGAGCTCCATATAATCTAGGGTGTTTCCAGTGAAGACTTTATATCGATCCTGTCACGAAAGACTTTGGTTTTATTTAAGTTTGTTGGGTTGGGGTGGTGTGATGGAAAGGTGCTCTCATATTGTTTCATTTTTTTCATATCCACTATCAGTAAGCATTTCCAGCAAATTTAGATGCGAGAGAAAGAATTTATGGAATAATTGCAAAGCATTTCAATATGCTATATTGTTACATATGATAACATGGGGATGTGAACGTTGTAAATGATTGTAGTGGACCTTACCAGTACACGTCGTGGCACATGTGTCTTTTTTTGATATTGTCTCTGCAATAGGACCTGAAAATGAATAAACCGGCAGCTATTATATGTTCAATGCGAATGTTATTATATTTTTCAGTGTGCTTCTCCAAAAGAAGATATTAAAACAAAAGAAGAGAATCTGAGAATTTAAAAAATATAAATATCAGATTTTAAATAATATATAATAAGTGCTTATATTCCTTCATCCACCGTACCGGTGGCCTACTGGTTAGGGTATCCGCCTTGGATGCGGAAGAACGCGTGTTCGAACTCCGACCAAGTCATACAAAAACTTATAAAATGGTACTAACAGCTGCTCAGCATTAAGAGGTTAGTGTTAGGACTGGTTGGCCGGGTGTCAGGATAATATGACTGCGTTGGATATTATGCTACATGACTGTCTCATGATGCCCCAGTGCTAGACATCACTTTAAGCTGACTCACTGCCGACACCATATAAATATGACTGAAAAATTGTTAAGGCTACTTTAAAAAAAGAAATATCCATGTACGATTCATAAGAAATGGACGTGGTCAGCAAAACAGATATCGATATTTGTCGGTAGAAATAGTTTCAACTTATCTATCTACACTAATTATTTCCATACGGATCTACCGAATCTATCTACTTACCAATTATTAGACAATGGAATATATTTCTGTGTACCCTTTCTAATTTTCAGCTTTCAAACAAATATCATGGAATTAAGAAAGACTCTGAGATAAAAAGTTATCAAATAAATCACCGTACATTATAGAAATTCAAATTATTCAAAAGTACCTTCATTGCTTTGACACCTTTGCTATCAATATTGTTTGTAGCATATTGGGAAAAAAATTGCTTGTAAAAACAAGTTCTAAAAAAAATTAAAATTATCCACCATGTCAAGAAAACATCGCCGTGCTTATATAAAACGTTCAATCAAAGCTCAGTCTATTAACTCTATCTAAAATACATAACCATTCTTTAATCAATATTTGCAAGTATATTCCATCTGATACATTATACATGTAACTTATTCAAAGTTCATCTGCTGTCTCAGAAAAGATTACCGTATCATCAGCAAACAATAAAGATATAAGGAATTTTCTTCTAAAAATGATAGCCGCCTCAATATTTGATTGGAACATTATTACATTTAGATCAATATAATAATTGTATTATAGTAATGACGGGAAGTTTTCGTCTTGAAGAAGTTGAAGTGGACTATCGAAATGGTCTAAATGCGAGTTTCAGTGCTATAGCGATGAGTCCATTGAGATGAAACTCCCCATGTCACAGTATTTTCTATAAATCTGTACCGTAACTATTAAATATTTTAAAAATCAAGAACGAAACAAAAATGCTTTTTTATGAATCCATTTTTGACTCCAAACGATTTCTATAAAATGGATTATACTTTACTGTTATTTTTCTTCAAACTGAATTGTACATCGGTAGAGATATCATATTTAATATCCTAAGAGGAAAGTCAAGATTCTACAAGTGGCTGAGTGTTGTAAAGCGCTATCCGTTATGGATCGCTGCCATCTCATCTCTGTCTGCGTGGGTTCGAGTCTCGGATTCGGCCAATGTGGGTATGTGAGAAAGCTTGCCAGTAGCCTCTCGTTGGTCTGTGGCTCTTTTCGGGGTTTTCAGGGTTCTTCCTCCACCAGTAATACTGGCCGCTATGTATAGCCTATCTTTTGCTTAAAATGACGTTAAACCACAAAAAAACAACAAAAACTTGGGTACTATCTGTCTACTTACTTATCTTTTTATCGATCTGCCTGTCTGACTGCCTACTATCCAAATATCTACTTACACTCCTTCCAAAGAGTGACCTGTATTTTATATCAACATATAAATAATTAATTTATTCCATTTTAAAACCAGAATCCCTATTCAGAGTAATTTACACACATGCACACACACACACATACATACATACATACATACATGCATACATACATACATACATACATACATACATACATACATACATACATACATACATACATACATACATACATACATACATACATACATACATATAACGAACCAAAAATACAACTTAGAGTCGGATGTTTCTGTCTATGGAATAATCCAGAGAAAAGTGAGACAGTTTGTGGGTGGATAGGACTGTAAAACATATAGACTTACTAGGGTAACTTTCTATTATAAAGTATTTCCTAAACGTAAATAACCCACTTGTCATGATTGCATTATATGTCAATATTTCTGCAAGAATTCTTTCGAAATATTAGTTCCAATACGTTGTCCTAGACAACAACGATATGAAAGTGACAAGTTGTGATCAGCATATATGTTTATTCGATTGGTCTACGTCTTTAGGTTTGAATAATCCGCCGAACATTTCTCATACAGTGAGAGCAAGGTAAATTATTCAATGAAAAGCTTTTACAGAAGTTGCAATGCTATTTTATCGGCTTTTTGTGCTTTTGGCGATTGGTCCGTTAGCCTACCTACACAGCCAACTGGAAATAGTCATGGTTTTCTAGATTCTGGTGATTCTTAAGTTATCTTTTCATCCTAGCCAATTCACAGTACCGAGTGGTTAATTAGGTGATAAGATTTACATGCCAAAAACTTTCATGTAGGTTTCGTTTTTATATATAGCCATATGGATCATTATAATTAAAATTACCGGGTTTTTTTTCTGTTCTGTCTTTCTTCCAGGGGTGGGTGGGGTGTATGAAGCCCATTAAAAAGGCGAGAGGTAAAACAATTTTCTGCAGTAACCTTGCTTTATGATAAAAGTAAGAACCATATTTTTAACTAATCAAACATAAACAATACTTCAGAACAACTTCCTTCATTATGTTGCTAATATAGAAAAAATAAAACTTTGGACTATATTGGGTGCTTTCATCAATAAAAGTATTAAAAAACTATGCATTTAATAAGTTTCAGTGTCCGGTACCAAAGCTTAGTAATTTATGGGTAGTCTCGTCATCCTGATAAACATGTTGAGAATATAACTAATTATATATATAACGAAATTGTTGAATGTAGTACAGATGAAAATTTATTGGGGGAAGTTGGCATTACAATCTGTAAATTTAAATCAAATGAGATCAATATCCTTGAGTAGTTTTCTACCATTTGTCTTGAACGTTACAAAGTGTTGAAAATCCATTTTCGGCTTAATACCTGTTCTCGTTCTTATCATTCATAAATACCTGTTCTCATTCTTATCATTGAAAGATTACGTTTCTGATAAACACACACATAACAATGTACTGATTTTTCCCATGGAGTGGGGTGTGGGTGTTTGCAATGGAACGGAATAGCAGCAATGTTGCAAATATTTGTTCGTGCTGGTTTGATCTTAATGTCATTTTATCACAGTCTAGACTAAATAGGGCGGCCAGTATATCTGGCAGAGGAAATCTGGGAAAACCCGGGAAGTACCACTGATCCATATATATATATATATATATATATATATATATATATATATATATATATATATATATATATATAGATATATATATATATATATATATATATATATATATATATATATATATATATATATATGTATAGTTCATTTTCTTTGAGTTTATTAAGTACAATGGTTGTATTCACAGTTTATTTGGATATGTTTATAATTAAATATCTATCATAATTAAGGTATTCCATTTTTCAACAAAATAACTTTCATCTAAAGTCAACATAGGAAAAATTAAATTGTAGTGACCTGGTCCACTTGTATGTCCTGGTTTCGGTTTATCTTATCCGAGCAGTGATGTACTTAACGCGATGTACATTGTTGGTGCTGGAACCACTTGAACCGTGTTGATGTCATGTCCCGTGATTCAGTGTACATGCACAATTCTAATAACATAACGTTACGAAATTTATCCTTTCAGTTTCACCGTCGACATGCCACAAAAGCGAGCTCATCAATTGTTTAATCATAATATCATGCGAAAATATTCAGTATTTTTTTACCATTGATTTGAAACTGTTCAGGCATTATAGTACAAGATCCTGACGGAAATGTCAGAAAACAAGAAAGGTTTCATTAGTATTACCAGGGCTCAGAAATTTATTAGTATATGCCAAAGAAAAAGTCTAACCAATCAACAGAATTGTTTCGTATAACGGTATTCCGATTGACCGTGGTATTTGTTCCAGTGGTTAGCACCATTGTATTTGCTTTACTTTACTTGTATCTTTGGTCAGGTAACAATACACGGAAATTCTCGGCTTAACTTGTGATGAAATTTAATGATTCTAAACCATATATTCATTTTCATGGCAAGAAAATTCCAAGATTCATTTATGTTTCAAAATAGTAACATGTACTAAAACCCGCTTTCGAATATTATATGGCTGCCGAGTCGATGATGTAAGAGATATTTGTAAGAAATGTTCTTTAAGAAATGAAGAAAAATGAAAACAATGTTAATTTATTATGGGCATTTACTAGCGTATGTTAATGTGTTTAGCAAATATATTCTTTCATAAGATTCAGACTCCTCCTAAACTTTGCAGGAGAGCGGATGCTTTTTCTTTGAATGTTATGCAATATGTCTTGTCAATAAAATAGTATCTCCATCGTTTGGTCAGAATTCTATGTTTACTGTGGTGTAAGTAATATTCGTTAGTGTCAATATGTTCTATTTTGATGTGAAAGCTTTTTAATGTCAGCACACTGTACTTTATAGGGCGCAACGTTCGTGTAAGCTTCTTCATCAAATTGTAGTTAAGTGTTTTGATGACATCTTATGTCGCAATTAGGAAACATATAACAAAGTCATCTACAAGCATCTTTATACAAGACATTGGACTAAGGAAGTCCTGAATGCAGCTGGGTTAATCAGAGTGAAATGGTCTTATTACAAGAAACTAAACTTCAACAATTTCTCTATTTAGATTGTAAATGTGTTGCGGTCATTGTTTGTCCAGATTAATGTGAATGAACGTTCGAGTTAACTTTGATTATAATCAGGATATTTTCTCTTCTTTTTCTGCATTATTCTCGTAGTAGAAGGATAAAATAAAACAGCACACGAGTTAAAATGAAGGTGACGTGTGATTGAAAATAGTGTTATCGTTTATTGATTTTTCTACAATAGGAAAAAGCATTGATACTGTTAAGACTATGTTCTCAAACCAATCAAGACAACGAAGCAAAACAAACAAAGATGAGTAAACTTTAAAACAACATTTTTTCCCTAGAATACCAAGGGCAAAATTAAATGGAATTTACAGTTAGTTTTGTGAAATAAATCTTTATTCTAAATGTGCTATTAGATTTCAAAAAGGTATAAAAGTGTGCTATTAGATTTCAAAAAGGTATAAACTGCACAGAATTGATATAAATCGCCTTGAATATGTTGATGTACTAATAGTCTTGAGGTAGTACAGTCATAAAATGCAGAATATCTCTGAATGAGTCCTCAATAATTCGAGAGTAGTGCTTCAGTCCAAAACGTTAATGAGCATTTGGTAATTTTAATGCATTATTTAAATACATGATTTATCTTAAACTATATCTAGACAGAATGAAACAAAATTCCACAGACTCAATATATTGTTTTGACTGGGAATGAATTAATATATTATCATCCAACGGCAGTAGCTTGGCTATTAACATATCTTCTGTCTATCGCCTGCTGTTGTAATTCTTGTACTTTGCAAATTCTATCTCGGAGAAGAGGAATTAAGTAAACAAGACTGAATGTCAGAAGAGACAGCTTTCCAGAACACTTAACTCTCTCTTAGAAAAAGAAGGATGTAGCATAGTAGTTTTTGACATGACTGGATTTTGACACTTTCGAAGCACCTTAAACGAAAAACGAACTGTGATGTGTTGAGTCAAATGTATATGTTGCAGATTTGTTCCATCACAACGTAACAGAATTAATAACTTATACAATCAGTTTTATTTCATCAAACAAATTGGAATCACTGCCAATGCGAACGACTTTCTCAACTTTACAATCTTACATTGTTGCGATGGTATCAAAGATGAGGACAAGAATCGATTAAACTGAGTGTTCGAACGTAGAGACAATGCTTTGTGATAGGACGTGTGGAAAACATAAGTAAAATGAGTATTTGTGCATGCAGGAATTAGACGTAGCATAATCAATTTTCTAAATTATTTAAATATTTCTATTTTTAAAATGAATTAAAACCCTGATTTTCATCTGTTTTCAAGGAAAATGGAAAAGCATTTTAGAATGAAAAATTATAAAATATTTTAATTTATATATGAAGCTACAATGCGTTATTATAATCAATAAACTCTTGGTGTGAAAAGCACCAATACTAAAACCAAACATTTAACGTACCAAAGAACTAGGTACATATGGACAAATAAATGTTTCTAGTGTTCTTACTATGTGTTTGGGATAACAGGTCATCTTTACAATATAGTTCATAAAAGAAATTGTAAGGTCATCAAAAATCCAAATCACCTTTTATTTGTTGCCGGCTAAATAGTTTGGTAAACGTTTACCATAGTCAAATCAATAAAGTCTGTCTTGATCAAAACCAAATTTCTCTGAAAGTGTTTATTTTTCTGCAGTTTACAATTCCATCAAAATTGGTTTGCCATTAAGAAACTATTCCGGATATCCCAAATAATGATTGAAAGAAAGAGGTTCAACTTCGGACGAATAGATAATCAAATAATCTAAAATTAAATTCGGGAAGTGTCTTATCTTAGTATGTGGTAACGCATTTGCAAATAGTATGTATGTATGTATGTATGTATGTATGTATGTATGTATGTATGTATGTATGTATGTATGTATGTATGTATGTATGTATATGTGTATGTGAGTTTTATATTTCCAGGAGGAAAAATTACTTTGCAGATAATGCTTAGACGCAGCAATTACTTTTGTTGGTTAATGGACGTTGGAAATTGCCTGTGTCGAACATATTTATTATTACCTTTAGTGGCAAGTTTTCGTGTTTAATATGCATCTAGTAAAATAAATGTAGTGTTAAAGTTTTCTTCAAAACGTCCTGTTGCCATTTAGATAGCTATGTATACGAAAATCTGTCGGTACCAGTATCAATACTATTCAACAAAGTATAAACCGAAAGTAGTTTGATCTATTTATCATTTTTATTTTATTGATTATTGATATTAATGCACAAGAGATGACAAAATGTTCGGATTGGAAAATTGGCAAAATAAATAATGGCGTCTATCTCACGCGAAAAAATAATGTTCTTTTCAATCACAAATCGTTATATCAAGAATATTTTTCAGTTCAAGATTTGTTTTCGCGCAAAAGAAATTTCATGTACGAAAGTTAGTCCTGATATTCAATGGCTTGCTGCAACGATCAACGGCATGATCCGGATCCGACCTCCCACGTGCTGCTAAACCGTCTTTCGTCATCAATGACCTTGCCGAATGAGGTTGAGAAGTCGTTGCTGGGTTCATTGTCATAGGACCCAAGAAGACCAGCTATTTTACCGTAGTACCAACCACTCATAGTGAACGTGAATCTATCCAGTAAGGTGTTGTAGTCGACAAGGAAATTGTTCTTGGCGTCTAGCGTGACCGTGCTTCCATCAGTGCTGATAAGGACGTTGTTGTAACTGTAGGGCAGATCCTTTGGTTTTGCATCAACAAGGATCTGGAAAAGTAATTTTTTCGAATAATCAGTGCATTAATAAGACTCAATAATTGTAGAATATTTTAATTCAATTAACTATTTTTTTAAATCTTAATGGATGGGAAAATATCGTTGGCATACCCTTCACTAACATGTGACCTTTATATGACATGATGTAATTAACATATCAAGCACGATCTCAATATTTTACTGCTATATCACGAACATCTAGTCCATATGTTATCATTCATTGCTTAATGAAAACCTGTCCTACTGAAATCAAGGTAACACATTTTTCCAAATATAGTCTTACTTTCAGGGAGATTTCTATTTCTCACCTTTCCTCCTTTCAACATCTCGATTGTTTTGCCTTGGAAGATGACGATGATTTCCTTCTCATTATCGTTTTTGAAAATGATGGAGAAGTTTCCATTCTTGAAGTCTCTGGCAAGGATGAAGGTACAGGAACTACTCAAGGTATATGTCTTGCCATCAAATGTAGTGATTACAGATCCTTCAAGTGTAGCTTGACCTGGAAAAACGTAAGAAAAGGAAGAATTAAAATTATGACGATATTATAGCCTACTGATAGTGAATTACATCATCTAGGCATTCATGGTCTGACAAATATGCCATTATATGTTCAGTTAGAGAATTAGAGAAAATATCAGTGAGGAAACAAATTATTTTCACCGACACATGACTCTTTAGCAGTTTATACATGTGATATCAACTATTGTTTAAGATTATTAATATTTTTGTTGCCCTCAAAATGGCGAAGAAAATCATAATTATGTAAAAGCTGAACTAGCATTGCTCTGCCATTGATGATCATAGTCTGCTGTTTAAAGATCTCAAAGAGCAACATATATGTTTGCCCGTAAATAACATTCTAATGTAATTTCTTTTGTTGGTCGTAGAAAGTTTACTGTTTCTTATCACTAGGTAAATGTAATTGAAACGTATATGTAGGTAAGTGAGTGAATACTTGTCGTGAATTACCTTTAAATGGTGGGAGCCAGTTTTTATAGTCGCTGCCTGGAATGTAGGAGGATGTATCAAAAGAACCTGGTAGGTAACCATTGATCCTGTTAAAATACTTTCTAATATTGAAAACAGGAAGGACGTCAAATGATTGCAGAGGAATGGGAAGGTAAATATCAGCTTGAATTTCACCATTGACTGGGTCGTATACGGTGATGCCACTGTTGCTCATGTTGACTAAGTGCTGCATGAAGGTCAGCTCCTCTTCCACAGCTCTACGGATGGTGAGATATATTTTCTTTAAGACAAGCTTCACGTTCTCTTCGATCTCCCAGTACTTGTAAGCATTCTTGCCCTGAATTTGGAAATTTGGGAATTAGTATTCTTTAGAAATTAAATTGACTGTGGTTTTGGTAGGAACATATACAACGAAGAAAATAAATGTTGTATCCTACTTAAATTAACCAAGGGATATTGTGTAATTTGCATGATAATAAATCATAATGATCGGATAAGATTTGTTTTGTATTAAACGCAATATTGTAAATAGGACCCATATGAATAAAACAAATGAAAGTAAGTTCAAATTGAACTCTCAAAGTATCAGATACGAGTAAAGATAAAACTAGTAAAGTCATTTGAAAGTTAAATAGATAATTGTACGTTTTGTGTGTTTGTTTGCTTTCGTTGCCTTGTTTTATGGATAGTATCCATGGCATGCGAATAGGGCTTGCATGCTTAAGAAGGCCAAGAACGGTCTTTGGCTGGTTAACCTAATTGTCATTGCCCTACTACCATGAAGAATATATTCACATATTTGGAAGTATCCTATTCTCCTGAACAAGGTCAACAGAATGTGTTATTGTCCTACACACACGTTGAATAGCCATCTCTAAAAGAAGACTATTAACTTAATCATATATTGAAGAATGCTCTGTAAGGGGTCAACACAAGTTTTTATTGCATTACTCACATGCTGAAGAGTGCTTTGCAAAAGGTCGACATTATCTCTTCCCAGCAGATTGGTGAGGTGATTATTTACAAGCTCGTGGGTGTTGTAGATGACAGAGCTGTACTGGTGAGCCATGTCAATGAATGATTGCTTCATGGGGTAACTCTGCAACTTCTGAAGGTATGAGACGATTTGTGGATCTTTGGCAAGGCCTGAAAAAGGTATTTCAATATTATGTTTTCTACTATCAAATAAACATACATCACTATTTGATATAATTTTAAATTAACAATGAACTACACATGCACATTTTATTTTAACTGTAAACCGTATATTTTATAGCATTTGGTATAAGCTGCCAATACAATAGCACAAACTGATTTTTGAGGACGAGGGAATGAAGCTATTGATACTCTTAGTTCATGCTTGGTATTTTTAAAAGAATTATATATCAGTCATATACATGAAAATCTTACTTGTCAGCTTCATCCTGTTTATATATTGTGGAGACACTTTATCAAGAAGGTGAAAGTACAGTGAAGGCATCTCGTCCATGATCACCTAAAAAAATGATTATATCCATCACAATATTTTCCGACATGATCTGGCATTATTAAAAAGTGACTTATTTTTAAAAAAAAAATATTTTTATAACAAAGATAACAAAATCTATACTCTTTTTGGGTTGTTAGGACATGGGTGCGATTGGACTTAACGTAAATAAATATTAGTGAAACGGTCTGCAACAATTTCTAATTTCAGTAATAAAAGACAAATACAACTAGAAGAAAGCAAAAGAAATTAAATATGAAGAAAAAAATTACGAGTATTTTAAGATAAGAGCAGTAACGTGGTAAAAAGAGACAGTTTAAAATTTGTTGTATGATTTTGTTTCAGACACAAAAACAACGTACGTTCAGTTTTTCTTCCAATGCATGCATCATTCGTTCAGTATGATACGCCGTCCACTCCTTACTGGAAACTAAATAATCCACGGATAGTTGGTTTAGCTCCTGATATTTGATTCTGTTGCAATAGAAGAGAAATTACAGGCGTGGAAGAGGAATTAATTTCTCGAACAAATATACAAGATATCATATTTGTGAATCATGCTGTTAAAAGATCAATAGTCCTAAGTTATTATTTGATGTTTTGATATGCAGCATTGATTCAGGATTTACCAAATTTTATGATACATCCCATTACCATAGTTCACCTAGATAGTCAGATAATGTTTTCTAGATATAAAGTATTCTAGACTAGTATTATTTATAAGGAACGAAGTGTATTGTAGTGGGATGGTTCCTCTGTTAAAATATAGCTGTAACAATTATATGAATACGTTAATAGTTACCAGTCATAACTACATGGTATGAATTATGGTTTCTTAAACCATTCTCTGACTAGGAATCGAAGCAAATTAAATTAGTGTTAATTGATAAGGATTTTAAATTAATATTAATTGATAAGGATAATAAATTGTTACAGATTGAGATGGTTGCATATATTTGTCTTAAAAAAGTGGGTTTTGTTTTGAACTACGTACATAATGCTGTCGACAATATCCTTAAGGTGATAGTCATTGTTGTCGTACATGGCTCTGAGATCATCGAGATCCCCTCTGAAAGCCGCAAAATCCTCATCAATTACTTGACTGATTCTTCTGGATTTTAGGTAAATCTCATCATCAACATTTTTCCTCAGCTCCTTTAGAGTGTTTTGGAAGTTCACCATGTACTTCTCTGACTTCACATTGATGAAACTCTAGTAAATGGGGATCGCGTGTGATTTTTATTCATAAATTATAACAATCATTAATTATAACACGAAATTGTGAAATCAATATTTACGAGAAACGAGAGTATGACATGTTCAGAACATTTCCTGACTAACGATAAACAATTATAAAAGCGCTTTATATGAGATGATCCTTGAAGAAGTAGAATACTAAATCATATTGATTCTTGTAAATGACACGAAGTTACAAGTTTATCATATAAAGAGCAGTTATTTAGGGTAAACATATTGACAGTTGCTCAAAGCATTGAATACAAGTACTAGGTGTGATTTTGTATGAAAATCTGTGACGAAGAGTTATTTTATTTTGGTAAAGCTAAAGAATTTTAACACAACAATTTGAAACATTGATTTTATAAAGGGTTTAATTGTTATGTGTACGGTGTGTTGTTAATATACCCGAAGGTCTCGGACGATGCTCGGTCTCCAGTGTACACGGCTGTGGAGTAGGGTAGAGGTATTTAATCGAAGCGACACCATACCGTCTGTGATGCGTCCGCCGCCGCTGGTCACGTGATAAATTTCAGCTGCCACAGCCGAACTGTTTATATACCTGGCACTGATCTGGAGAGCATCACGAGGATTGTCTTTGAAAGAAATATAGCGAAACATGAAGATATGACATATACCAATTTTCCTTAAGCAGCGTAAAAAGAGTCTAATCTGTTTACTATTGTTGAATTGTCCAAGTCTGTTATACATTAATCTTTCTTTACTATTACTCAGCAGTAATGAAGATATTTCTTGGATCATCAAAATGTTGGTAATAGAGCTTATATGAATGGTCAGAAATTGAATCGTGAATTTAAGTTTCTCAAAAGTCTAACTAGAATCTCATTTCTTATTCTTACCGATATCATAGTTCATATGAAAATTGATGGCCCGTCCTACTGGATCTAGAGACAACTCTGTGGTCATATCAAAAGCATTTCTCAGAATAACTGTGTAAGGAGCCTCTGTGCGAATGTTTCCTGAGATCTGGATGTTTTGCAGTGGTGTGTCAGTCTGAAATGTTATAAATAGCTCATTCAGTCAATGATGATAACCTCATTATGACTGTCTTATAATTATCATTAAAAACTTGCTAAAAGAATTGGCGAGTTTTTGGAAAGACGTTTTTGCTTCATCCTAGTTTGACACATTATGTGTTAAAATGGAAAATATTTACTTTTTAATGATAAGAATAATTTATGTTAGCTACATACGATTAACGGTAGATTACTGATATAATATTAAATCAGTACATAAATCAACTAATTTTGCAGCTTTATTTTGAAGCGGAAATATCATCCATACCTTGAAAGTCATTTGTTTGCGGACGCTGTCGAGTTCTCCGTTAATACCAATGGATTTAGTTTCACCGCGAGCTGTGAGGTAGGAAAGGTCGAAACCAGCTGATATCCTGTCACTAGAGCTTCCAACATGACTCTTCAGGCTGATATCGACACTGGTGTAGGGATGACTGATTCCCAAAGAAAAACTGTAGTTCTTGCTGAAGGATCCGGATGACAAATCAACCAAACGAGTGAAAACTGAGAGGGTCTTTCTAGAATCCGTGGAAAAGGACAGTTGTGTTTTACCGTCGAAAATGACGGCTCCTCTGTTCAAGACCACCTCGGATCCAAGTTTGAAGTCCTGTAAATGAAAAGAAACCAAATCTTTATTTTAATACCGAATATTACTTGTCTATGGATCTTTCATTTAATGTATATTTCAAATAAATTTGTCAAGAAAAAGCAAATTAGATTTCGTCACACTGCCAATAAATTACATATTTGCCATAGCACGGTCAAAAGGAAAATTAAAAACGTTATGAAATTTTAGGAAATGAACATATTTGAATTTGAAATGAAACTTCTTCACACATTATAAAAGCGGATTCATTTAGAAAACGCTCACCTTCCCAATGGTCGGCATCATCAGGGTCACGTGGGCTTTTAGGAAGTCATCCTGTGGTGTAATGTCAGCTGTAAAAGCAATTTTCTTGTTTGGGTCAGAATCAGCATCCCAGAGGAAGGAACCTTCAGTGTGACTGGTGTAACTATTGGTCGTTTTGGTTCCCGTCAGTGCTAACGTTCTAGAAGGAAGTCTAACCTTCAAGCGGGAGGTCTCCTGGTCCAGGTACAGTTCGTAACCCATCATTTGTGATACCGGAGATCCCCAGTTCAAAATCGCTTGGCTTGAAAATCCGTTTCGGGTATTTATGTGTTTGAAGTTGAGACTGGTGCTTATTGACGAGGTGAAAGGTGTATTCAGATAGATCGCTGTCTCAAAATTACGCCACTCCCCACTGTGACTGACTCTGGCTTCCATGGATTCAAATCCTTGCAAAGGTGTAGTTAACTGAAGTTTGCCAGTCATAGGTATCACAGTGAGATCAACACTACCAGCTAGTGCTATGACACTATCTCTGCTCAAAGATATTTTGGCTTCACCAGTATACATTCCAGTTCTAGATTCTAGTTTACCTTTCATGCTCATTTCCTCGTACCCTGGAAACGAGGTTTTAACATCAAGACCAAAATTCATTGGGATAGTGGAGGCCTGAAGCAGTGTAGTTATGCTTTGGCGTGCGCAGTCAATCTGAGCATTGCATCTGAAGCCGTTCTTATTTCCATTGTGCTCGTATGAGACTATGTTGTACTCGTAACCAGTAAAAGGTGTTCTTACCTCAAGAGAGGTCCGAAGCTGATGCCAATTATATCCGTAATGGCTGAAGTCCCATCCGATCGTTTTACTCATGTCATACTTGATGGAACCACGAGTTGAGATTTTTCCGAGATTCCACGAATGTTCGAAAGACAGTCCAATGTCCCTAAAGTTTTCAAGAGGGGTTTGAAACGACATTGAACCTTGAATTGTGGAATCGCTTTTTAGGGAGGCCTCGACCTTTGATTCTTTGCCCATAAAATTTGCCGAGGCAGTGGTTTTAAAGTTACTGAAAGGTCCTTCGTGATGCAAAGCCAGTCGAGAGGATCTGCTGGTCCCTTCGAGGATAATTGTGGCCGTAGATTTAAAGTCAATGGTCTGGAGACTGTTTTTGAATAGCAGCTCTGTTGAAAGTCCATTCTGGCTGCCCATGTAGGCTTCAAGAGTAGAGACAAGGTTGTTAAAATCGCCATCTTGATTATAGCTCAGCGTGAGGTCCTCGGTGTATGGGTTTGTAAAGACTGCTCTTGTCTGCAGCTTGTTTCCGATAATATTGTGATTGTATGACCCTGAAATTGTCTTTTGCGAAGCATAGGTGACTTTTGCTTCTGCTACTAGGTTGGAAAGATCCCCGACCCTTCTGAAACTGAATGCAATGTTTTCAAAGTCAGTAATGGGCGTTTTGATGGAAATTGCTCCTACAGATGACCCGTCGAAGGCAAGAGTGGCATCGATTTCGAATTTCTGTAGCGATTGAATCATTTCCGCATGTGTCTGAATATTCGGAAAGCTGCCCTGGTGTCGGAATGATATGCTGGTCTGTTCCCAGTCGACGATTGGGCTTTTGATTATGATGGTTCCCTCAAGAATCTTTCTCCAACTAACCCTTCCATTTATTTCGTAGGCTTTTCCGGGAGAGTAGTATATTTTAGCATTGGATTCAATGTTTTTATAACCCATCACATGGCTGAATGATCCTTCTATATTGTCAAGACAAGGAATTGAGCTTTGCACTTTGACGTTCCCAGTAATACCGTTATCAGTGGTGAACGATATGTCACTGGCACCTGTTTCTCCCAAAGCCTTTCCGTTAACATGGATCTTAAAATTGGATGGCTGACCATCGAATCTAAAAGATCCCGATGTATCGCTCATGAATGGAGTTTTGATTTCTATGGATCCTTCTGTTGGCGAGGCTCTGAACATTACGTTGGCATACATCCTCTTCTCTCCATAGTTGAAATCGAAGTCTGATTTGAAGTCTGACAATTGTCCATTGTGGTTAAAATTTCCAGTGAGGAGTGAGGTGACAGGCGTCAGGAAGCTCAGTTGTCCGCTTACTTTATTATCACTTTCGAACATGGCTCTCGTGGAAATCAGTTTTTCTTTTTCCTTTCTCAATTCAAACGATGTTTGGAACCGTCTCAGATTTCCGTCAAAATTAAAGTTGCCCCCTAGTTGCCGAAATCCTTGCAAAGGCGTTGTCATCTCGATGTTTGCGATGATTACGTTGTCTGCTTGGTAGTTAGCATCAAGATGAAACATCCTCTCTCCCCCATAGAGCATAGTAGAATGAGCTTCAAGGCTAGCTGAACTGGTTGCAGCATCAAATTTGATGCTTGTGTCCTTGAAAAACGGAGTCTTCACTACAATGCTCCCTTCCAATTTTGGTTGTACTTTGAAAATTAAATCACCTTCGCTTCTCTTGTTTGCAATGAAACATTCAGCGTGACATTTAAAATTGGCCAGATACCCGTCGTGGCGAATAGCGATGCCTGTTCTCTCATAACCTTGCACTGGAGTAACTACAACTACTTCGAGGTTGAAATCTGGCCGAGTGGCGAACACAGTCATTGTACTAAACCTTCTTTTTCCAATGGACAGCGTTGCCTCTGATCTCATATTAGAAATATCACCGTTGTATTCCAAGGTAGCGATGACATCGTCGAACTCTGGTGACTGAAACGATACACTTCCACTTATTTTTCCAATCATATTCAGACTTACGTCCCCAGATGTTGTCTTTGACCCCAATGTAACCTCAGCATGACTTTTGAAGTTTGATACGGCTCCATTGTGTTCGAATGAAGCCTTCATTGGACTGATCCATGGTGACTGGAGAGAAAAGCGTCCTTCGACAATTGTGTTCCAGCTGAATTGAATATCGCTTTCAACTTTTTTATCGCCAAACGATGATTCAGCGTGGCTTCTGAATGCATTGAGAGGTCCAGAGTGCGTGAAGGTGACACGAATTGTTTCGAAACTAGTAGAGCCAATGGTTAAACTGCCTTCGATATTTTCGTCGATATCAAATGTTACATCCACTTCTGTCTTTTCGACGCCAAAGCCTGCGTCCGCGTGACATTTGAAAGATGAAAGTCCTCCTGCATGTTCAAAGGATGCTTGGAAAGGTCTGAACATTGTTGATCGAAGAGATAGATTTCCAGCCAACTTATCCTTTGTGTTGAATGAAACATCAGCTTCTATTTTTCTGTCACCAACAGATATTTCTCCGTGAGAAGATAAATCAGATAGGTCTCCGTTTTTCTCGATGGCTACATTTATGTCTTGCACGAAAGGAAATCTTAGAGTGAATTTGAAGTCAATCTTTGTACTGGTATCAAAACTGCTCCGTAGCAAAACAGGAGTATTGGTACCGTAGGTCAATCCAGCATTGGTCATGAAGTTGGTTATTTCACCTGCGTGGTCAATGTTGGCTTCAATGTCACTAAAGTATGGGGATTTTACGCTCATCCATCCACGAAGACGCGGATTTGTCGTGAAGATGATGTCCATTTCATGTTTATTATTTCCGACGCTAATTTCTGCGTGGCTATTAGAGTTGGAAATTGTTCCACGGTAGTAGGTAGCAGCGTTGATTTTTTCATATCCTTTAAAAGGTGTTGTGATGGTAATGTCGACCTCAATGTTTGGATTGAATGTGCAGGAGACTTTACCGGTCAGTCGATTATTTCCGTAGGACATCTGTAGACCAGATTGGAAGGTAGATTGTTGACCTTCATGCTCTAAAGAAACTTCTACTGGGTTAAAGAAAACCGACTGCACCGAAAGCTTGCCAGTAAGTTTTTGAGTTATAGATATCGAAGAACCAATGTGTAACTGTTGGACTTCTCCATACAATAATTCAGCACTGAAATCGAATTTCTTGCTGTTTCCAATGAACTTAAATGATGATGCTATGTCCTCGGTGAATGGATTCTTTAGCGAAACACTTCCTTCTATATTCGGATAGATTGTTACAGCCATGTCTCCTACAGTTTCCTTATTCATTACAAAGATTTCAAAATGGCTCCTCATTTCTGTTGAACTCATTACATGTTTGAAGGACACACGAGACGTTCTGAAGTCTGGAATTGGCAAATCAATAGATAGATCACCAGTTATGTCTTGCCCTGTGGCCAATGCTACATTCATGTCAACCTTCTTAACACCAGCAAGAGCAACGTCTAAATGACTGCTAAAATTCGTCAGGTCACCTGCATGGTTCACAGCAATGTCAATGTCATTAATAAATGGGCATCTGACAGTGACAATTCCCGTTATTCCTTTATTCATATTTAATGTGATATCAGCTTCATGTTTGTCATTATTTATCATTGCTTCCACATGGCCGATCATGTATCTGGGATATCCACTCTGTTTCAAGCGGAACTGTAGTCTCGGTATCGATGACAAAGTCGAAATTATGGAAGCTGAGGTATCCAAATAATCAGGTCTTAAAGTATAGGATGATTTTCCTTCAATACTGTCTCTATTTACAATAATATTAGCTTCGCAATTAAAGTTGTCCAGTCCACCAACATGTTTGAAGGAAACTCCGATGTTTTCATAGCCAGAAATGGGACTCAAAAATGAGAAAGAACCACTTAAATCTCTGATTGAGTCAAAGTTAGCGCTGATTTCTATTTTCTGATCAGATCGTCTAAGTTCGCCTCGGCATATAAAATTTTGCAGAGATCCCGAATGATCAAATGTTGCGGTAAGTTCTTCCAGCCCGTCAAATGGAGTTGTAAGGGAAGCACTTGCATGGACATTGTCTTCAACGTCAAGCCTAGCATCTGCTTGCATCTTCTTTTTGTCGTAGCTTATTAGCCCTGTGACGTGGATATTCTTCTCTGTTCTTTCCAGACTAAAGGACGTAAGGATTGGCTTAAACCATGGACTTTTGATTGTGACAGTACCAGTTGATGTTGGCTCATTCCCAAATGAGATGTCTATGGAAACTGTCTCTGCATTTAATACGTATTTTGCTGATGATTGGAAATTGGATGGAGTTCCATCATAGCTAAACGTCAGTTGATGATTTTCAAAGCGCTTGAATGGTGTTCTAAGCATCAATGTTCCAGTCACACCAGAAACAGCGTTCAGTTTAGCTTGAACAAAGATGCTTTGTCGTCCATACTCAGCTTGCATCCTGGTATTAAAGTTAGTCATGAGTCCTTGGTGTGAGAAAGAAGCCTTGACAGTTCTAAAATAAGTACTTGTAATGACAAGGCTACTCATGGTATTTTGTCTGGAGGAAAATGTAAAATCTAATGCGGATTTATCTTCACTGATGAGAATTTCAGCATGCAATTTGAGGTCAGACATGTTGCCACTGTTTGTGAATAATAATTGAGACACCCTGTAGTCCTGTAGCGGAGTTAATAAAGTCAGTTCAACGTTTGTGGAAGGATTTATGTTAATCTTTGCCTCAGCACTATATTTCTTGCCTCGTCCATACAACACCTTTGCACGACTTACAAAATCTCCTAGGGAGCCTGTGTGCAGTAGAGAAACTGATGATTGTTCAGATCCATCTATTGGTGTTTGAAGTGTGATATCCGCTTTAACGTCTGAGAGTGTATCAACATTTATAGCCAGGTTGTATTTTCCATTTCGGTCGCCGTCTTGTATGAACTCGAAGTTGGAGTAGTCAAATCCTACAAATGGCGTCGTCAATGTGAACGTTCCTTGAAATTTCCTCAGATCACTCAGGTTGTAGACAGACTCCAGTTTCAAAACTTTCCTTGGCATATATTCTACCTCCAATACGGATGTTCTCATGTCCCCTGGTTGTTCGCTATTAGCTGTTACCTGAAGGTATGGAAGTTGACGGAAAGGTGTGTCGATTCTAAGTTTGCATGACAGTCCATTCACAGTATTGAATCTGCCTGAAAGTGACATCCTGTTGAGAACAGGGACTATCTCAACGCTAGCATCAGCAGAAAATGATGAAATGTATCCTTGTCCTCTCACATCAATCTGAAGATTTTGTAGAGATGCATAGGGGGTCTTGATGACCACGTTAAATCGTTTTATAGAGTCAAATCGGTACCTTGTTACTGCTGTGAAGGTACTGCTCGAGCCAACCGATATAAGTACTCCGAACACGTTTTCCTGGTTTTCCGTTTTAACGCTGGTCTGCAGAGATACCTTTTCGTACCCGCTGATAGGTGTTTTCAGTTCAAGTGAAGCATCTCCATTGTCAGATATGGACACATCGAGGGAAAGCATGTTTTTAGAAGCTATTACCAGAGCCCCATGAAGGTTGACAGGATACATTTAGTATTGTGTGTCAATATTCAGTTGTGAGACACCTAACCTTGGATTGGAAAACTCGAAGGTTGACTTAATTTGTCCGTTTCCACACTGGTGGTTTACATCAATATAGAGGACACGTGACCTTTGATTCATTACAACAAAATTAGAGATGATACTTCCTGAGTTATGCTCAAGTGTCATCGTCAGTGACAAATCCGTGATAGGATCAAAAGGATTCTGTATCTCTAGCGACGCGGAGGCTGTTCCTCTTGGGAAGGTCATTGCTTGTTCTCCATTGAAATTGATGTATATTTTCCTTTTACCCCAGGTGCTAGTTAGAGACGATGATGTTGTTGACGGTGTGTTAGAATGAGTCCACGTGGTCTCTATGTTTAAAGATGGCAAAATAAGATTGAGTTTGCCGTTGTTCTGGATGGACCATCCTTTCTCCTCATGGATCATTGAACTATCCAAACCATAGGAATCTTTGTTCCAAATCAACCGCAAGGACTCATTATATGCCCGACCATCGTCTTTGTGTGTAGCTGACAGAGATATTATCTTGAAGGATTTTGATGATGTTTTGACATCCAGTTGTCCCTTCAAGTTTCGTTTGGATGCGTCTCCATTACTGATGAGGGATATATCGGCTTGGACAAATTCTTTATCCCAGGAGAACTGTACACTTGTTTGCGAGGAATCGCTGACGGAATGTATCAAACTGGCCTTGATCTGTTGGAAACCAACAAATGGTGTCTTGGCAAATATATTTGCATCAATGTTTTTAGTAGACACTGGGAGTTTCAGGGACATGGTTGTTGAAATCTTGTTTGACGGGTTCCAGGCAAAGTCTATGTCAGATGTGATCTGAGATGGATCGCTTTTATGGCTCACTTGCAATGACACATCACGGTATCCTTTGAAGGGGCTCGAGAATCCAATATTTGCGACAAGCTGAGATTTCTTTGCTGCAGTGCGCTGTGTTAAACTTCCTTGGAGAGATACCACTTTCTTTGGCTCCCACTGGAAGTCTATGCTTGATATGTATTTGGTGTCAGCAAGATGACGCACATTGAGTATAAGCTCTCTGGATGGATATTTCGTTGTCAGTGATCCTTCAAACCCCTTGATTGATGTGAAACGGCCTTTCCCAATCAATGTAATTGAAAGACTGTCGTCTCTGTCTACGTCCCATTTCAAATCAAAGCTGCCATTGTATGAATCCCCCATGCGGAATCCGTCTAGAGTTGCAATAACGTGTCGAGTTGGGTACTGCGTGTCCATTACTATCTTATAATGTGGACTTGCTTGTCCTGTAACCGTCACAATATATTTCAATTGATCTTTTATCATTTCTAGTTGTACTCGTTGGTTTCCTTGATTCAAATTGTATTCCCCGCTAACTTTCATTGGTTGCATTCCACTGATGTGGACGTCTGATGATATTTGCATGGATTTATCGTCAGGTTTTCGCACAGTCGTGACGATACTGTTTTTGGATGTCATACCCAGATCGATATTCATGTCGTTGGTATAGGTTGATTTTTCTGGCTGTGTCAGGGTGTTTGTAAGTTTAATATCTGTTCCAGGAATTGACAATGCAAATTCACCTGCTACGCTCATCAAGTCTTTTGTCTTGTCGCTGAGGCGCAGGCTACTTTCGAAAGTTGATTTTCCCTTTCGAAGATACACACTCGAGTCCAAATCACGTCTGTCGTGTTTGTGGCTGCCTTTGAGGAGGAAATTAAGTCCCTGTAATAAATTATTTATTGAGTAAATATCAAGTTTTTACACGCCAACTTCAATTAAATGCATAAAGAGACCTAAGGATTGATATATCATGTTTTAGAAGTTACGCATTGATGACCAACACGGTAATTATGTAGGTTTTGCGTTATTTGTGTCGTATCCAAGGATTTTCAAAAGTTCTAGATAAAACAAAACTGACCCTAACTGAAAAGAGTATTGATGCGAAGATATCATGGGTGGTTTGGTAATATGATCACCCCCAGACAACAAAATATTCTACAATCGATGTGTACTTTACTTTTGACAGTACTGGAATACCTTATGAACTCTTTGAAATTTTGGTCGCTTGTATTCCTTGTTCGCCTTTTACCTTTGTGAGGAACTACGATTTGGCCACTGAGCAAGTTATTATATTTAAACACTCATGTAGCATAAGGTATGTACTTGATACTAACGATTTCGTAATATGAATACTTAAACATAGCAATGTAGTTATGAGGTAGCTCAAAGGTATTGTTTTCCTAAGTAACACACCTGCCCAACGTGTTTGAAATTTAAGCTGCCATCTGCTGATGCGCTTGCCCATCCTTTGATATCGTGGTTCAGTTGAGCAGAGACCTCAATACTTCGGTTTTGATCTTTGAAGTCTGGACCGTAATTTATATCGGCATCGAATTCACTATGCTTGTAGTTGTGGTTCATTTCCACTAAAGCCTTGAAGTTCAACTCTGGATTTTTCTTGACATTCAGGTTTCTAAGAAACAAATATAGGAGGCAAGAATGAATAAGACAAAAAATAAAATTGTGAATTCAATGTACATTGGCGTATGTGAGATTGAAGTGCTAGGGCTATAAGAAAACTATCCTGAATCATGTGGACTTCATATGAATGGACTGCTTATAAAGTATTACTTACGATACAATATTACAAATATTACTATGAGACTTTAAACGTTTTGTCACAAATTATTAAATTGCTTTTAGGGAGAAATATATTCAATGGATGTTGTGAATAAAGGCAATTTTGAATGTTCATACTTACGCTGTAGTTCGTGCCTTTGTCAGCGTCTTCGTACTCATATTGATTATTTTGGACACAAATTTGATGTTATTACGTGTGTATTGTTTGATGACATATGATAGGTCAATGTCAGTAGAAAGGCTTCCCTCTGGCTTTTTATCAAATTTGCCTTTGAGGATCATTTCCAGGAGGCTTGACTTGACATCAATATTGGCAGTTAGGGACGATCCTCTCTTGTTAGTACTTGTCAAAAACTTTCCTGAAATTAAGAAGTGATAATTAGATGTTATATTTGTGATATTTTGCTAACAATTACATACGAATCAAGACAATAATTTCCATATGCAGTCATAATACTTTTTTTTTACCTTGTTCAACCGCGCTGTGACTATTTCAGAAACAGGACCGCATTCTCTTCACACACATTTAGTACTTGAGTATTACGTGCCTGATACCGTGACACAGGTCGCATTATTCAGTGAATGAATTGCTGAAGGTAGCTTAAGTACAAGATATCTCACATAATTTAACTGTATGACAAAGTTATGTCACGGTAGACAGCTATTGGTGTATTTTATTTCATACTGCCCATAATAGAACAATGGAAGTTTTCAAACATATAAACCCTAAGCTAGAGAATCGTATCAATAAGTATGGGGCTTATTTCTTTCAGTAATGCATACCTTTAAGCGAAACTTGTTTCTCAAAAGCTTTGTCCAAAACCAAGTTGACGTTGCATCCCTTCCCCTTGACGTATGAAACGGAGCCTCCCAAAGCAACAAGCTCTCCTTTTGGAGTCCGGATAGAGAGAATGGGATTGTAAATCAGATTCTTTTTGTTATGTTCTGTCTGCATACGGGTTTCCAAGGAATATTCTTCTTTACCGACGCTGATGCTACATTTCATGCCCGCCATGCCAGAATTACTCTCAATGGTGGCTAAAGAAATATAAGGGGTATATGTGATTATGATTTAGAGGGCTACAATATGTAAAGCTTATGTGAAGGTCATTTATCTCTTATACTCAAAATATTGAGACTAGAATAAAAGGCAGCACATTTGTACTGCATTGTAAATAGGTTTGAATCATGAAAAAGAGCGAAAAAGTAAACATTACAGATAAATATTTAAGCCACACAGGTTTCCCTTGGTAGGTGGTATGCAATAATATATGTAAGTAATGGGTATGTCCTGTATGTACGCAAGGATTTCTGATAGTAAGTTAAAAATGTCGATAGAAGTTTGCTAATTATGTTTGCCAATAATAATAATAATGATAATAATAATAATAATAATAATAATAATAATAATAATAATAATAATAATAATTGAATTACCCTTTACGTTGGATGGTCGAATGGTGATTCCGGAAAATGCAAGATCAAGGTCCAACAGAGTCCATGGGCTATATTTGACGACGCCATTCACGCTGACAGTGTCTATGTTAGGTATACGGATTTCAAGAGATGGAGTATACGTCACTTGGTTTCCATTGCGATCGATCTGGACGCGGCTGTTCACTAGGTACCGCATGTTGTTATCCCATACCAATTTTCCATTAAGGGATTTTGTGCTTGCATCATTGGTGATCGCTCCTAATCCAATTATGAAAAGTTAATTAGGTCACAAAGATAATTAAGTTATCCATAATCCGAAATAAAAACGTACATATTTGTCTTCTAAATGCTTCATCTCAGATTTGTATAATAGAAAGACCTGTGACAGACAAAAAAAAAACCAGAAGAAAGATACGAGACAAAACATCGAATATATGCGTTTGCAAGGAAATACCAACGTACCTTTGAAATCAGCGCCTTTCCATGGAGTTACAAAGCTTATGTCTAGGGTCATGTCGTTCTTGTTCAAGTTGAAATCAGCAGTTAGAGCTCTATTAACTTTGGATCCAGGAGTGTCGAAACTTATATGTATTAGATTGACATTTCCTGTCTGAAATATAACAATCAGAGATGAGAAAGTTATGATATTACTAGTAGGAGACTTTATATATAGTATCTACAAATATTAGAGGTGACGTAACGTATATTGACTATAATTTCACTATAATAATAATAATAATAATAATAATAATAATAATAATAATAATAACATGAAGAAGAAGAAGAAGAAGAAGAAGAAGAAGAAGAAGAAAAACATTCGTTCAATCTAAACGTTTTGAGTATAGCTTTTGCATGATCTAAACTGATTTAAATGGGATCGGACAACTGTATGTCTGTGTTGCTGAATCTTGTTTTGGAAGAGTGAAAAAACTACGTTCCCTTTACCTTACTTACATGTATTGATTTGGCCTGAAATCTGTACCCAGTATGCGCATCTCTCTTGTAAAGAGTCAACCCCATGTTAACGGGTCCAGTGAGAGGAAAGTAGGGAGCATTTGCTTCCATGGAAGCATTAGGGAATTCAAGCTCTCCGCATAGTTCTAGACCGACAATCTTTGACAAATCGGCTCCGGAGCAAAGACGTTTGGTCTGTCTATTATTGGTTATCATCTTCTGCTCCTTTTCAACATCACGGTGAACAGTGAAAAATGCAGTCCTGATATAGTTAAAAGAAAAAGATGACAGCTTGGATGATCTATAAATATATTGTACTATACACTCAGCTTGTTTCATAACCAGCTTTCAAGATTATAAATGTCTCATCTTGAAAATAACTTTGTAAGTTATTCGACTTTAAGCTACTTTTAATAATTACTTTAAGAAGCTCTGAAGAACAGCCCCACTCGGATTACACAAAAAGGTACAACTGGAAGCATAATGGAATTGGTTTAATCAGATGAAGTATACAGATGTCAATAATAAATGATTTCTTTTAGCATCAGATAATTAGTTTGAATTCAGGTTTCTTCAGGCAGTTTTATATACTACAATTGAATGATAAATTCTAGACTACAAAACGTAACTCTCTAAACAGTCATGGATATCGTCCTAAAATCCAAGTACGACATAACTGATATTATACGGAGTAAAGCAGAGAAACGTGGTTTAAAACGACATGCAAGAACGTACTAATTACCGAGAAAAACTAATGAATAAAACGGCACACATCTATATATTTCTTCTTGCAAAAAAGAATGGATTCAATTTCTAAGTGGTGATATAATAGGACAATGTCATTGGTGCAAAATAGATTACGTACTGATGAAAGTGAAATCTTACTTGACACTGATGATGTTCATTTTCTCTTGAGGCATATCCAGCTCAGCAACGAAGACACGTCCATTAGACAACTGAACCTTTCCTTGAAGGGCACTGCTTGTATGCAAAGTGGACACCATCTTCAGACCACTTTTGGTAACAAAGGCATCAACACTCATCGTGCTCGAAAGTTCGATGGCTCCACTATCCAAATTGAATTTGAAAAACAAGTCATTATTAAATTTATAATTGCATTACCTACTTGCAACATTAATGGTTATAGTATGTGTTTCATAAAAGTAGATTTCAATTGAAAGTCACCATAGATGAATTGATTAGTGTTTTCGTAAAGTATACGGATCACGGCTATTAAGACATTCAGTTTAATTTTTGTATTTGCTACATGATACTGATTGAAATTCGATACATTTGCAATTATAAATGAAACAATCCGAGCAACATAGGGGTTACTATTCAAATGTCGGATTCATAAGCTTGCTCAGCTTAACTTACCTTGGCTGTATAAGGCCGCTTATTTCCAAGTCGGAGGACAACTTTCGGATATCGAACTTTCTGTTGCTGTGCCATTGACGGTGAAGTTTAGAGGGAATCCTGCACTGGTGGGAATGATAACACTGCTGTCAAGGAACATGAAACTTTCACTCAGGGTATAATCGCTCCCTTTGGAAATCTTTTTGATCATTTCGAAGATGTCAAAATCTTGACCAGTACCAGTCGGTTGCTGTCCATTGAAGCTCATGTAGCGTAATTCATTTCCAAAGACCCGCATGTATAGAGATCCCTTCAACTGGTCCAAAGTGCTCTTCAGCTGTTCAGATATTGAACCAAATTAAAGAGTTATATAGAGGTGATGAGTTGTGAACATCTGTGGCATTGATATAAGAACAAAAGAAAAGAAGAAAGAAAAAAAACGTAAATAATATGCAATGCCGGTCTACTAACACTCTTGTCAAATAATACATTTCATTGGTCTGATCAGCAAGGATGCTGTTGAATCAATCACGTTTTGGTTTAACAGGTGTCTAGAAGAAGTAAAAGATGGAAACTATGATATGATGTTAAACTTACCCTTCTGTCAATTTTGCTGATCTGATCGGGACGGATGGATCTAACAGCAGTAGTCTCAGCTGCTTGTTGGTTTTCACCGAAATAACCGTTTGGTCCAAAATAGGACTCGATGAAGTATTCCAGACCTTCCAGTCTTCCTCCAAGCTGTAGTAGGTTAAAAGTATTTCCGAAGAGATCGACTGTCAGATTGACCATTCCAGATCTCGGGATGAAAGACTTGGTTGACCAGATGAGGTCGCCCTCGAACTTGGCACCTGTGTTCATCCTTTCAATGAAGAAAGATTTCTCATAGTTTCTGGAGAACTTTCGTTTGTCTAAATCAAACTCCTTCTGAAGAGCTTCATCTTCGAGGATAGAGCGGATCTCCTGTTTGTGGCGGTCAGAGGTCTCCATCAAATTGGTCAAGTGGGACCATATGTAAGAACCAACCTGGTTGACTTCCTCAGTCTGAAGTGTCTTCTTGATTATGCTAAGTCTGTTCGCTGATGGGCATTCCATCAGGGAGCGGTATGCAGCTATGCGGAGTTCGGAGTCTTCCTCTTTGTTCTGGAACAACGCTTCTATAGCTCTCCACTGAAAGAAGTATAGAACTTTCTTTAGGAAAATAATTGTCATATATGAGTAAGAAACATCCAGAATGTCCCAATGTTCTCTCTTATAGACGAAAAGAACAAAATTTTAAGAAATAGATTACGTCATGTTAAAAAATATTACATTAACTTTTCCCACGATTTTAATTTGAATATAGATTTAGTTGGGAACATACATCTGCATTGCAGGAGATTCGACGGAAGGCTTCAACTGCAGATAGACGGATCTCCATAGGATTGGTTGTCGGCGTGAAGCATTTAGTTAGGGTTGGAATCGCTCTATGTGCATGCCCAGCATTTCCAATGGCTCGTAGACTCAGTAGAACCTGGAATGAAATACGAATAGCTCATACGAACTTCCACATTGCAAAAGAATATCATAAATAGATATTACTATTTTCGAATGAGAATCACAATTTGAATAGAATCTCTTTACCAAACTCTTTCGAAGTTGCATTTATCTTTGAGAAAGAAGGTTCACGTCATCAGATTTAATATTAAGATACAATATGTACGAAACATTAAGATGACATGCGAAATTCGTATGCATCGGATAGAATAAAACAATACCATTTTATCAATAAAAACTTAGAACTTTATCTCCAAACATTTACAGATAATTGTTATGATTATTGTATTACTTACGGTTTTCATCGTAGCATCGTTGACTCTACAGCTAGATCCGATCTTGCTTTCGATGGTTGAAATAATCTCGTTTACCGCTGGATCACTGTCACAGGCATCGTTGAAGAGACATAGTCTATTAACTAGGGAACTTACTGCAAGCATGGCTTTACCATTGTCATCTTCCATTGTCAGAAGAGGCTAAAGATAGTTGGAAAGCAAACATATATATCTCTATAGCTCTATCAATCAATGTATGTATGTATGTATGTATGTATGTATGTATGTATGTATGTATGTATGTATGTATGTATGTATGCTAAACTTGTTAGTAGATTCAGACTAGAGAACCATCTTCTCTCAATCAAAATTAAACAAAATGAATGACACTGCTGCTCCACAGATTTATCTGTAACAAGAATCGTTATAAGTAAATCTGAAAGTCGAAATTGGTTCTTAATTGAATTGTATGTATTGGTCAATCGCAAACATCGCTACTATATCAAAATGCTAATCCAGTGTCGCTTGTTGTAGTGTGTTAAATCATCTGATAAGAATCACCCAGAAATTGAAACTGTTTCGATAGAATACTAACTCTGGTCATATGAATTGTCAGTAGTTCATTGAATGTTATGACACGTAAAGATTATCATTATAATATTAAGTCATTCCTTAGATATTTTATGTTTTCCATATACATTCAGTAAGATATTTAGTTTTTTTCTGGATCAAACCGTCCGTTTTATTGTAGAGTTCAGTTTTACAGAAATAAACATGGATTCTTGAATGTGGTGACAATTAGTGTCTGAAAGTCAATTCCAGTAGAACAGATATATGAAGAGTAATAAAGTATTGTTTTTACCAAATGTAATTATTATGAATAATAATATACAAGTTTGGGATACAAATTAGATGGTATGTTGTACCGTATCTAAGCTACCTTTATTTCGGTCAGCATTTCCATTGTTGGCTTCTGAATGAAAGCCATGGTAGTCATCCACATCTCTGCCTCAATTCCCGTGACTTCTTTGTTCAAAATGAGTCTAGTAAGCATTTGAAGAGATGAACTTGTTCCAACCATAGGAATTGCATCAAGGAAGAATTTGCTGTTAGGAATAAAAGATCAACATTTTAAAAGAGGAGCATATTGCCATTGGCTAGAAATGTTAAAGATTGCTATGAAATCGGTCAGATGACAATATTAAATTAATTCACCTTTTCGATGGTACGACGTTATAGAAACAAAACGAATGTCTGTTTAATGCAAGGCAGGAGGAAGAATAAGTATTACTTGAAACCATGTCAAGGCGAGGGAATATAACACACATGAATCAACTTTATTGGACATCAGATCAGTGCAATTATAATGTTTACCATTGAGAGAAAACATGGAATAAATTGGTTACTCACCTTAGGCGTGCCTTGTTGTCTGAACATATGGAACCTCTTTGGATCTCCTGATATAACTGGTTGATTGATGTTGCGTCCAATTTCCTCAAAGAGTACACAAGACCGGCGAAGAGGCGAGGTGTCTCAGGCTGAATACCAGATTTGGTATTTAGGCAAATATCCATCAATCTCCCTTCCACTGCCTTTCTGGATTGATCAGAGCTACTGACATCATTGAAATGTTCAAAGAGTAAAGTCGCTCGATTATCTACTGGTCCTGCAACAAACGAAATTTGTGATTAAACGTTTAGAAGTTTATTTATGTCCATCAAACATAATAACATGCAATATTCGGAAACGAAATATATGTAGTAGTCGGCTTCCATCTAGTGCAAATGTAATGCCTTGACTTTGGTAATAACAAGTATAGCCATTGTTTTCTATAATTATAAATAGCACTTACTTTGTGCTGATACCCCGGATCTTTCCTCTACGTATGTCAGCTTCTGTGTACTGTTTGTAACAGCTCCACTGGATTCCCTGGAGAAGGGGAGAAATTTGTAGGACTCCCTGCAGATGGCACTCTTAATTATTTGTGTCCTGGTGTTGATTTCCTGCTCACATTCGTGTGTTCCATGCAAAATTGGTAGTGACTGAATGTCCTGTAATTCAGAAGACAAACCGTCCATTAGATGTACGGATTTAGTACTTGTAAACGTTCTACCTCTGTAAATGTAGATAACTGCTTGAGCTCGTGTACCAATTATGTTTTTATATATGTTAATCCATGCTTTCGAAAACTATTTTTTCAAATCTAATTTGAAGTTAATAATGTATTTGATGAGGAAATGTCACATATGTAACTATATTCTTCCCAAATTTGACCTCGGTCCTGATTATCAACCCTCTTAAATAGGTTCCTTAACGGTATGGACTGTCGCATGGAAAATATAAAGTAGTATGTGTATTTTTTTCCGTACCGCATAATTATGCATATAGTTACAGGGTGTTCGTATTGATAATTTTCAAGATAAGATATAGCTAGAGAGCCTTTTTTGAGATAAGGATACACCCACTGAGATCTCTATAACTTTCATTTTTTGTGTGCAAGGATTTAGTCCCGCTGTCGAGGGACCGATTCTAAGGATAATGGCAATTGATGGTATACATTCGTTTGCTCATTCCCTAGTCACTGGATATGTTTCTACAGGGTGTGGATCTCAATCGTCTCAAAATGACTAGGTTGAGTATTAGTGGCAAGATCAGAATTGTCATTTTAGGCCCAGTATGTGTATATATTGGTTTTGGCTGGCGATATGAATAGTTTTAAATTCTGACAGACTTAGTCCCTCAGGGTAGGTATATACCGCGGGGTATTGCCGTGGAATCGAAGTATGGCACGTTTTTACACTTCGGTCATTTATCACAGTTGTCAGACATTCAAAACAAACAACTTAGGAGGTATTTGAAATGTATTCCCAATTGATGAAACCCACCCATGTCCCTCTGCTGGGGCGGGATCAAAACGCCAAAATTAGAGGTAGAATCAACACCGAAACAAGTTTCCTATATCTATCTTAACATTGTTAAGAGGAGCTTAAAAACATTACACAACTACATATGAATGTAAACCAATACTTAGGAATCATATGGAAGGACTGTCGAGTATTACCGCAATAGTGTTGTGAGTTACATCTCCGGATGTTGCTGGAATACATGTGCAATTTCGTATGCACATTGTTTAAAATGCAAGATTATGTAAAATGATTCACAGTAGGCTATGACGTAAAACGTACTATTTTCTACTCAGCTCCTAGAAATGTTAAATATATTTATTTAATGTTGTTATGTAGTCCTATGTAGTTGTATTCAAATAAAGTGAAATACGACACAAACGAAATATGATGCGACAGATTTACCAAGGAAGAAGTGTAGGGGACTCCCTGGATGGCTGTCTGAGCTCCTTGACGGTTACGGCATCCGAGCAAATTTTTGCTTTTCTTGACAATTGTGGTATACCGGTCTCCCTCTCCAACTGTGTATTCTGTGTCGCAGTCTCCGGATACATCAGTCTGGAAAATATATACGTTACAGATTATATTCTTGTGAATGTTGATGTTTTCGATTTAGTTGATAAATGACAAAGATATTAGTAACAAAATCGAAATTTTGCTTGTAATGATTATTTGAACAACAGACGTAATGAGAGACGAGAAAATCGGTACCTCTTTGACTTTCTGGTCCCTTTGAAGGTTCTCCATGCTGTTTTGGAAGGTGGACAGGACTCCTCTCTTGATGTTGAGTACCCATGGTGCGTCGCCAACAGCGGGGCATAGTTCTTCAACACGTCCATCTTGGAAGGAGAAGCGAAGAAGATTCCGTTCCATGGCTTTTGAAAATTCTCTGTCCAAGGTCCTCATCTCCAAGGGAGAGTTTGGATTGGTTTCAGATAGCACCACATTACTCAACTGAAAATAAAAGAGCTCCATATAATCTAGGGTGTTTTCAGTGAAGACTTTATATCGATCCTGTCACGAAAGACTTTGGTTTTATTTAAGTTTGTTGGGTTGGGGTGGTGTGATGGAAAGGTGCTCTCATATTGTTTCATTTTTTCATATCCACTATCAGTAAGCATTTCCAGTAAATTTAGATGCGAGAGAAAGAATTTATGGAATAATTGCAAAGCATTTCAATATGCTATATTGTTACATAATTTTGTTTAGACCAAAAGGAAGAACATCTAATAAGATATGAATTAAATTAATTTTAAATGGACTTAATAATTATACTATTTTTGGTATCTTTGGTATTCACCTACGCGAATCATTTTCATTTCTTTTCAATACATTTTTACAAAGGAGTTTAAGAGTGGATTATTTTTAACGATCCTTATGTGTCATGAAAGAATAAAGTGTGGACATTTTAAAATCTCTCCTTTGCTCACTTCTTGCATCCTCATAAGAAATCATGTGATAAAAAACAAGATTAGTATAGGAATACTGTTATAATACATTAACGTCTTGAGAAAGCAAAATCACTGTTTCACTTGTGATTTGAAAACTTAAATAAAAAGCTTAACCTAAGGTTTCTGCACAAAACAAGCAACTAAAGTATTGTATCAATTTACAGTGAATGTGGCACCCTACAGTTTCGTATTTTGCATGTGTTACTTTTTTAAGGAAATATGATTTCCCAAGTTTTCCGTACTGGTTACACTAGCTGTTTATAAAAGGCATTGTATATCATAGGTATTGTTTAAAACTGTTTTAATTCCCTTTGTGTTAGTGTGTGATTGATGTGTGTAATATGCAGTATAGAATAAACAGCTTAGGTTTACTTCAGATGTGCATCTTTGAAAAAACGTATTAGCTCCGATTCCATATTTTAATAACTGCTAAGATAGTATACTTTATATTAATTCAAGCTTTTTTTAGCACAAGGGCGCGGTCATTTTAATTAACTGTTTGTTTATATCATATGCACTTTCCACAAGGACAATGCCCAAAGAAATGTCAGCCACAGTACATGAAAGTAACATAGAGGTATACCAAGATCATATGCATCGTGGATGTTGCAATAATAATAATAATAATAATAATAATAATAATAATAATAATAATAATGAGGACTTTGTATGGCGCCTAATCTCTAAATGCTCTAAACGCTTTACAACAATATAATTCACATATAATATACGAAACATATATAACGATATGATTACACAAAAAACCCACCATGAAATTAGAAAACATAAATTATACTGAAAATATGTAAGGTAGAAAACATTATTAGGTCTTTAATTTTGTTCTTACAGTCGAGAAAGGTGAGTTATAAGAGCAATCTTGAATGGGATCAATGGGATAAAAAAAATTCACCTTACACCCGCCACTCTCTCAGAAGTTGATGATTTCTGTAGAGGGTCCCCGAACTTGTATTTGTCTAAAATGGGTCTGATACACGATTCTCCTTTCAGATTAATGGAATTACATACGACGAATGTGTTAAAATGTTACCGAAGTTTGAGCCGTTCTTACCTGCATGACAAATTCACATTGGCTGAGGACCTCAATGTGTACTTTGGCAGACATGCGCAGTCCGGTGTGGTGATCAAAGGATCCCATCACTGCAGTTTTGGTCTCCACATCAAACTGGTACACGTAAGTCGTTGCTGATCTGTAGCTGAATTTGCTTGGGCCTAAAGGAAATAATTCAAAAACGCGTTATATATTATACGTTGTCATTAAGTTGAATGATGTCTTCATTCAAAAATAAAAACAGAGGTCTATATTGTATAGTTCATCTTGATATATCCTATTTCACATCATTCGAACTTTAATGACAACAAGATTTGATCAGTCAAATTCTTCGTAGAAAGTTCGTGAGTCTGGTCTAGATCTATTAACATTATGTTTGCTTCCTAAATGAATTAATTGTATGCTTCATCTGTACTGTTTATGGGAATGCTATCATGACACAAATGATAACATGGGAATATGAACGCTGTAAATGATTGCTGTGGACCTTACCAGTACACGTCGTGGCACATGTGTCTTCTTTTGATATTGTCTCTGCAATAGGACCTGAAAATGAATAAACCTGCAGCTATTATATGTTCAATGCGAATGTTATTATATTTTTCAATGTGCTTTTCCAAAAGAAGATATTAAAACAAAAGAAGAGAATTTGAGAATTTAAAAACTATAAATATCAGATTTTAAATAATATATAATAAATTCTTATATTCCTTCATCCACCGTACCGGTGGCCTAGTGGTTAGGGTATCCGCCTTGGATGCGGAATAACGAGGGTTCGAACCCCGGCCGAGTCATACCAAAAACTTATAAAATGGTACTAACAGCTGCTCACCATTAAGAGGTTAGTGTTAGGACTGGTTGGCCGGGTGTCAGGATAATATGACTGCGTGGGACATTATGGTATATGACTGTCTCATGATGCCCCAGTGCTAGACATCACTTTATGCTGACTCACTGCCGACACCATATAAATATGACTGAAAAATTGTTAAGGCTACTTTAAAAATAGAAATCATCGACATACATTATTTCATACTTTGTCGTTGTTATCTTTCTCCTGAAAATACATCACGTTCCTAATGCTTTATACATACAATACTAGTGTACATGTCCCGCACATATTATCATACAGGTCGAGTGAAACTGCAAACGTCGCATAATATGCTGGCATATCTGACTCTATTAATTTGTTGGAGTAACCAGTATGGATTCCTATCCGCTAACACAGTGGGACGGCATATCAGGGCCTGCGTTGCTTACAGTTGTACTCGACTACCGGTAATAAGCGAGTATAAACGTTATATGTTTATCAAATGTATCGTGAAGCTTTTTACTAAAATGGTGATATATATATATATATATATATATATATATATATATATATATTACTGAATTGAGCTTCTACTCTCTAAATGTTTTAGATAGTATTTGATATGTATTGAAATTTGAGTCACATGTATACAAACAGTTATATTTTTACTAGCATACACATAACGTTTGCAGTACCTTTCTCGTTATCCGTAGAAGGCCATCATTAACTCTTGCCCAGTCGAAAATTATACAGACAAATATCTGCGACAAGCCAAAGTTGAATCGGAAGAAATATATGAATTGCAATATATAAACTGCAATGTTTGCTGTTGTTTTATTAATTTTCCTCCGAACATATTTACAAATCAATCAAGCTACCAAACCAACCAATTAACAGAAAAGCAAGCATTAACTGATTAGTGAACGTCCTAAGGACCAAACAAAAAGCATTTAAAAATAAATAAATAAAAAATAAATAAATGAATAAATAAATAAATAAATAAATAAATAAATATCATGGAAGTAGTGTAGTACATACCAGCCCAACATCCTGCCACAAGGGCGAGGAATATAACTGGCGTCAGCTCCATGGAGGAGCAGCTTTGTCTCTTGGTGTGATCGGGTTTGACCGAAGCGAATGTGCAAGTCGTATTTATACTCATTCAGAGAGGTGTGTAAAATGTGTCTCAAAGTCCACTCTCTGTCCTAATTATTTAACCGATTCAGCCTCTGAGTGTACATTTAACTTAGCTATAAAGAACCTTGTCACTCAGATAATACAGGTTTTGACTGACGCACTTGTCCATTGGAAAACAAAGTTTACCGACCGAAATTTTCATGACCTTTATTTTTGAAAACTGATACAGTTTAAGTTTACAGACTAGCGATAATGCATGAGCAAAATGAAAACAAAAACGAAATTAAAAGAATAAAAAATATTGTATTTGTATTCATAAGTGAGTGTTTCAGTAGGAAGAAACGCAAGAGTGTTGCTTATTAAAATGTGTTTATTAGAAAAAGTGTTCGAGTTATGATCTGAAAATACCGAACATTCTATTAGGATTGATTCGGAGCCCATAACTAGGATTTCTCTTGCCCAGAAATACTAAGGAACGTCCTCTGCTGATTTCTTTTCTGTTATATGAGTATTTATTTTAATCACTAATTACACATCCAGTTTTACCATGGACAAACTAAGTATAGTTCTCTCAAAGTTTTTTGTCCTTAAATTTTGTATAAATGAAAGCATTACCCCCATCATTTGTTTTTGTTCATTCATTTCAAGCAGCAGATTGGCACAGTAACACAGCGGTTAATAATCATATTAATGACAGTAGAGAAATTCGTAAATTGGCACTTGGCAAATGTTAAATATCTGTAAAGGCTATGGCATGTTTTTTGAATTATCATTATGTAATAATTAAAAATATGGATATATTTGTGAATCTACTCTTTCCGACTTGTGTTGATCTTGAAAGTGATACGAGGTATGTATACCTCATGTAGCCACTTCACAGCATGTAGGCAGTTAAATACCAATAGTCGGCTATTAAGCAGAGCTAGCCACTTATAGCAGTAGATATGTTGGTTCAAGGCAAGTAGAATATCTCAATAACTGCTTGGATGACAACTATTTTGAACTGCATCAAACTGTTAAGTACACAATGTTTTTCAAAAATATCACCCAGGTAAAGAGCTTGTGTTTGCACTGTGAGTATCACGTGTTCTCAAAAGTGGCCTTCGGATATGAAAATTGCATGTATAAAGTTGGGGGTGGGAGAGAATCAACTCTATATTACATGAATTCCCACTGACTTGTAAAGTCAAGTGGATGATATTTCTTGTTTGGCCTTATTATGCTATGGACATTTTTAATGTTACTCATGAATTATTTTTTTTAATGAATTTTTATATGAGGTAGGAGTACGCACCAATAAATTTTGCATTTAAAAGGTCCCTTGCACTCTATAATATTTAGAACTACCTTGGCTATTTTTGCAAGACAAAATTATGCCTCGGATGTATGTTGGATCAGCAAATTACAGAAAATTCAAACATTTTGTTCGCCGGAAATTTTCCAACAAAATAGCAACACCCAGTCTATTTGGACAACCTCGTATATTTTTACAATTGTACTGAGAGACTACAAAAAAAAAATGAGTGGTCAAACTGGGAGCTATCGCCAATCACTCTAAGCAGGATCCATAGGGTTGACCTCGAAGTTGCGAATGTTGTAGTATGCCATGAAAGTAACCAAAATAAGAAACCCAAACGAGCTATTTAATTAAAAGCTTCTCGCTTTTTAAATATCCATTATATATGGCGTTAGCAACATCAACACTAGTTTATGTGCATCTCAGATGTTTGCAATGTATATACTACTTTATATTGTAGATGACCTTAGCATCGTAGGTACTAGTTTATGTATGTTATAGACGTATGTTATAGATGACGTTAGCAACGTATATTTTAATAGATGACAATTTTAGATGAGATTATCAACATCTTCTCATTCGTATGAGAATTTTTGTTGAAATTTTAATTAGTGCAAATATAAAATACACCTTAATACCGAAACATTAAATGTATTAGCGTAGCAATGGGCCTTGCATTGATTTGTCAAGCACAAAACACGAAAGTCTCGTACAAAATCACACTTTTGTGTCTGTAAGTGAACTCATTTGGGTGTCCGAGGGAGAACATTACAGATAGGATATGATGGTCTTAATCTATCAGGTCGTGCTTATCTCGAAATACCGTCGCAAACCGTCAGGAGTATAAGAAACCAATAACATGCTAGAATGAGCGTTCCCATGTTTGAAATATACTATCTCCGCTCAGACTGCGTAGAATTCAAGATTAATTATATACACAGTATATTTAACAGCTCTGTGTGTGTGTGGAGAGAGAGAGAGAGAGAGAGAGAGAGAGAGAGAGAGAGAGAGAGTGATGCACAAGTCGTGACTTCAGTAATTTCACAAAGTAGTAGTCTTAATACTTTAATCATGCTGTAAATGTTAAAATAACTTTCAGTTTCCAAATGTTGAAAATTCCGATTTTTCTCTAATCAAGTAAGCAGACAACTGTACAGCATCTAAAAGTACCGCTGGCTCCATTGTATGTCAATTAGATAAAATTAGATCAGATACAGTGATCATTGTACCTTGCATCCAAAAGGTAACTGACCCAGATAATACGAGATAATTCCAAACATGAGCCACAATTATGTATCGCTCATCTCCATCTACGATTCATAAGAAATGGACGTGGTCAGCAAAACAGATATTGATATTTGTCGGTAGAAATAGTTTCAACCTATCTATATACACTAATTATTTCCATATGAATCTACCGAATCTATCTACTTACTAATTATTAGACAATGGAATATATTTCTGTGTACCCTTTCTAATTTTCAGCTTTCAAACAAATATCATGGAATTAAGAAAGACTTTGAGATAAAAAGTAATCAAATAAATCACCGTACATTATAGAAATTAGAATTATTCAAAAGTACCTTCATTGCTTTGACACCTTTGCTATCAATATTGTTTGTAGCATATTGGGAAAAAAATTGCTTGTAAAAACAAGTTCTAAAAAAAAGTTAAAATTATCCACCATGTCAAGAAACACATCTCCGTGCCTATATAAAACGTTCAATCAAAGTTCAGTCTATTAACTCTATCTTAAATACATGACCATTCTTTTATCAATATTTGCAAGTATATTCCATCTGATACATTATACATGTAACTTATTCAAAGTTCATCTGCTGTCTCATAAAAGATTACCGTATCATCAGCAAACAATAAAGATATAAGGAATTTTCTTCTAAAAATGATAGCCGCCTCAATATTTGATTGGAACATTATTACATTTAGATCAATATAATAAGGGGATAATAGTAATGGCGGGAAGTTTTCGTCTTGAACAAGTTCAAGTGGACTATCGAAATGGTCTAAATGCGAGTTTCAGTGTTATAGCGATAAGTCCATTGAGCTGAAACTCCTCATGTCACAGTATTTTCTATAAATCTGTACCGTCACTATTAAATATTTTAAAAATCAAGAACGAAACAAAAATGCTTTTTTATGAATCCATTTTTGAATCCAAACGGTTTCTATAAAATGGATTATACTTTACTGTTATTTTTCTTCAAACTGAATCGTACATCGGTAGCGATATCATATTTAATTACCTAAGTGGAAAGTCAAGATTCTACAAGTGGCCGAGTGTTGTAAAGCGCTATCCGTTATGGATCGCTGCCATCTCATCTCTGTCTGCGTGGGTTCGAGTCTCGGATTCGGCCAATGTGGGTATGTGAGAAAGCTTGCCAGTAGCCTCCCGTTGGTTTGTGGCTCTTTCCGGGGTTTTCCGGGTTCTTCCTCCAACAGTAATACTGGCCGCTATGTATAGCCTATCTTTTGCTTAAAATGACGTTAAACCACAAAAAAAAAACCAACAAAAACTTGGGTACTATCTGTCTACTTACTTATCTTTTTATCGATCTGCCTGTCTGACTGCCTGCTATCCAAATATCTACTTACACTCCTTCCAAAGAGTGACCTGTATTTTATATCAACATATAACTAATTAATTTATTCCATGTTAAAATCAGAATCCCGATTCAGAGTAATTTACACACACACACACACACTCATACACAAACACACACACACACACACACACACACACACACACACATACACATACACATACATACATACATACATACATACATACATACATACATACATATAACGAACCAAAAATACAACTTAGAGTCGGATGTTTCTGTCTATGGAATAATCCAGAGAAAAGTGAGACAGTTTGTGGGTGGATAGGACTGTAAAACATACAGACTTACAAGGGTAACTTTCTATTATAAAGTATTTCCTAAACGTAAATAACCCACTTGTCATGATTGCATTATATGTCAATATTTCTGCAAGAACTCTTTTGAAATAGTAGTTCCAATACGTTGTCCTAGACAACAACGATATGAAAGTGACAAGTTGTGAGCAGCATATATGTTTATCCGATTAGTCTGCGTATTTAGGTTTGAATAATCCGCCGAAAATCTCTCATACAGTGAGAGCAAGGTAAATTATTCAATGAAAAGCTTTTACAGAAGTTGCAATGCTATTTTATCGGCTTTTTGTGGTTTTGGCGATTGGTCCGTTAGCCTACCTACACAGCCAACTGGAAATAGTCATGGTTTTCTAGATTCTGGTGATTCTTAAGTTATCTTTTCATCCTAGCCATTTCATAGTAACGAGTGGTTAATTAGGTGATAAGATTTACATGCCAAAAACTTTCATGTAGGGTTTTTTTTATATATCCAATTGGATCATTATAATTAAAATTACCGGTTTTTTTTTCTTTTCTGTCTTTCTTCCTGGGGTGGGTGGGGTGTATGAAGCCCATTAAAAAGGCGAGAGGTAAAACAATATTCTGCAGTAACATTGCTTTATGATAAAAGTAAGAACCATATTTTTAACTAATCAAACATAAACAATACTTCAGAACAACTTCTTTCATTATGTTGCTAATATAGAAAAAATAAAACTTTGGACTATATTGGGTGCTTTCATCAATAAAAGTATTAAAAAACTATGCATTTAAGAAGTTTCAGTGTCCGATACAAAAGCTTAGTAATTTATGGGTAGTCTCGTCATCCTGATAAACATGTTTAGAATATAACTAATTAAAACTAGCAGTCTTGCTAAATATAAACCATCAACTATATAAATAGAGAAGATGAATTCCTTGATCTTACAATTATATATACACTGTAACACATAAAATAAACATGCCTCTAGGATATTGGACGTTGACGGACGTCGATGTTTGACATTGTTCCCTGTACATGGCATTATCATAGTTTTGCATCAAAAACACCGTATTGACAAATTTCCATGTCGAAACGAAATTGTTGAATGTAGTACAGATGAAAATACATTGTGGGAAGTTGGCATTACAATCTGTAAATTTAAATCAATTGAGATCAATATCCTTAGTTTTCTACCATTTGTCTTGAACGTTACAAAGTGTTAAAAATTAATTTTCGGCTTAATACCTGTTCTCGTTCTTATCATTCATAAATACCTGTTCTCATTCTTATCATTGAAAGATTACGTTTCCGATAAACACACACATAACAATGTAATGATTTTTCCCATGGAGTGGGGTGTGGGTGTTTGCAATGGAACGGAATAGCAGCAATGTTGCAAATATTTGTTAGTGCTGGTTTGATCTTAATGTCATTTTATCACAGTCTAGACTATATAGGGCGGCCAGTATATCTGGCAGAGGAAATCTGGAAAAACCCGGGAAGTAACACTGATCCATATATATATATATATATATATATATATATATATATATATATATATATATATATATAGATATATATATAGATATATATGTATGTATAGTTCATTTTCTTTGAGTTTATTAAGTACAATGGTTGTATTCACAGTTTATTTGGATATGTTTATAATTAAATATCTATCATAATTAGGGTATTCCATTTTTCAAGAAAATAACTTTCATCTAAAGTCAACATAGGAAAAATTAAATTGTAGTGGCCTGGTCCACTTGTATGTCCTGGTTTTGGTTTATCTTATCCGAGCAGTGATGTACTTAACGCGATGTACATTGTTGGTGCTGGACCCTCTTGAACCGTGTTGATGTCATGTCCCGTGATTCAGTGTACATGCACAATTCTAATAACATAACGTTACGAAATTTATCCTTTCGGTTTCACCGTCAACATGCCACAAAGGCGAGCTCATCAATTGTTTAATCATAATATCATGCGAAAATATTCAGTATTTTTTTTACCATTGATTTGAAACTGTTCAGGCATTATAGTACAAGATCCTGACGGAAATGTCAGAAAACAAGAAAGGTTTCATTAGTATTACCAAGGCTCAGAAATTCATTAGTATATGCGAAAGAAAAAGTCTAACCAATCAACAGAATTGTTTCGTATAACGGTATTCCGATTGACCGTGGTATTTGTTCCAGTGGTTAGCACCATTGTATTTGCTTTACTTTACTTGTATCTTTGGTCAGGTAACAATACACGGAAATTCTCGGCTTAACTTGTGATGAAAGTTAATGATTCTAAACCATATATTCATTTTCATGGCAAAAAAATTCCAAGATTCATTTATGTTTCAAAATAGTAACATGTACTAAAACCCGCTTTCGAATATTATATAGCTGCCGAGTCGATGATGTAAAAGATATTTGTAAGAAATGTTCTTTCAGAAATGAAGAAAAATGAAAACAATGTTAATTTATTATGGGCATTTACTAGCGTATGTTAATGTGTTTAGCAAATATATTCTTTCATAAGATTCAGACTCATCCTAAACTTTGCAGGAGAGCGGATGCTTTTTCTTTGAATGTTATGCAATATGTTTTGTCAATAAAATAGTATCTCCATCGTTTGGTCAGCATTCTATGTTTACTGTGGTGTAAGTAATATTCGTCAGTGTCAGTATGTTCTATTTTGATGTGAAAGTTTTTTAATGTCAGCACACTGTACTTTATAGGGCGCAACGTTCGTGTAAGCTTCTTCATCACATTGTAGTTAAGTGTTTTGATGACATCTTATGTCGCAATTAGGAAACATATAACAAAGTCATCTACAAGCATCTTTATACAAGACATTGGACTAAAGAAGTCCTGAATGCAGCTGGGTTAATCAGAGTGAAATGGTCTTATTACAAGAAACTAAACTTCAACAATTTCTCTATTTAGATTGTAAATGTGTTGCGTTCATTGTTTGTCCAGATTAATGTGAATACACGTTCGAGTTAACTTTGATTATAATCAGGATATTTTCTCTTCTTTTTCTGCATTATTCTCGTAGTAGAAGGATAAAAAAAACAGCACACGAGTTAAAATGAAGGTAACGTGTGATTGAGAATAGTGTTATCGTTTATTGATTGTTCTACAATAGGAAAAAGCATTGATACTGTTAAGACTATGTTCTCAAACCAATCAAGACAACGAAGCAAAACAAACAAAGATGAGTAAACTTTAAAACAACAATTTTTCCCTACAATACCAAGGGCAAAATTAAATGGAATTTACAGTTTTGTGAAATAAATCTTTATTCTAAATGTGCTATTAGATTTCAAAAAGGTATAAACTGCACCGAATTGATATAAATCGCCTTGAATATGTTGATGTACCAATAGTCTTGAGGTAGTACAGTCATAAAATGCAGAATATCTCTGAATGAGTCCTCAATAATTCGAGAGTAGTGCTTCAGTCCAAAACGTTAATGAGCATTTGGTAATTTTAATGCATTATTTAAATACATGATTTATCTTAAACTATATCTAGACAGAATGAAACAAAATTCCACAGACTCAATATATTGTTTTGACTGGGAATGAATTAATATATTATCATCCAACGGCAGTAGCTTGGCTATTAACATATCTTCTGTCTATCGCCTGCTGTTGTAATTCTTGTACTTTGCAAATTCTATCTCGGAGAAGAGGAATTAAGTAAACAAGACTGAATGTCAGAAGAGACAGCTTTCCAGAACACTTAACTCTCTCTTAGAAAAAGAAGGATGTAGCATAGTAGTTTTTGACAAGACTGGATTTTGACACTTTCGAAGCACCTTAAACGAAAAACGAACTGTGATGTGTTGAGTCAAATGTATATGTTGCAGATTTGTTCCATCACAACGTAACAGAATTAATAACTTATACAATCAGTTTTATTTCATCAAACAAATCGGAATCACTGCCAATGCGACGTCGTATATATGGTATCAAAGATGAGGACAAGAATCGATTAAACTGAGCGTTCGAACGTAGAGACAATGCTTTGTGATAGGACGTGTGGAAAACATAAGTAAAATGAGTATTTGTGCATGCAGGAATTTGACGTAGCATAATCAATTTTCTAAATTATTTAAATATTTCTATTTTTAAAATGAATTAAAACCCTGATTTTCATCTGTTTTTAAGGAAAATGGAAAAGCATTTTAGAATGAAAAATTATAAAATATTTTAAGGCATCTGAAATATTTGAATAATTTTTTTTATTTATATATGAAGCTACAATGCGTTATTATAATCAATAAACTCTTGGTGTGAAAAGCACCAATACTAAAACCAAACATTTAACGTACCAAAGAACTAGGTACACATGGACAAATAAATGTGTCTAGTGTTCTTTTATGTGTTTGGGATAACAGGTCATCTTTACAATATAGTTCCCAAAAGAAATTGTAAGGTCATCAAAAATCCAAATCACCTTTTATTTGTTGACGGCTAAATAGTTTGGTAAACGTTTACCATAGTCAAAACAATAAAGTCTGTCTTGATCAAAACCAGTTTTGCTCTGAAAGTGTTTATTTTTCTGCAGTTTATAATTCCATCAAAATTGGTTTGCCATTAAGAAACCTATTCCGGATATCCCAAATAATGATTGAAAGAAAGAGGTTCAACTTCGGACGAATAGATAATCAAATAATCTAAAATTAAATTCGGGAAGTGTCTTATCCTAGTATGTAGTAACGCATTTGCAAATAGTATGTATGTATGTATGTATGTATGTATGTATGTATGTATGTATGTATGTACGTACGTACGTATATGTGTATGTGAGTTTTATATTTCCAGGAGGAAAAATTACTTTGCAGATAATGCTTAGACGCAGCAATTACTTTTGTTGGTTAATGGACGTTGGAAATTGCCTGTGTCGAACATATTTATTATTATCTTTAGTGGCAAGTTTTCGTGTTTAATATGCATCTAGTAAAATAAATGTAGTGTTAAAGTTTTCTTCAAAACGTCCTTTTGCCATTTAGATACCTATGTATACGAAAATCGGTCGGTACCAGTATCAATACTATTCAACAAAGTATAAACCGACGGAAGATCGATAGTGAGGACAAAGGATCGGAAAGAAATGGCAATGAAAATGAGTACAATGTGATATATTCACGAGAAATTGAAAGTAGTTTGATCTATTTATCATTTTTATTTTATTGATTATTAATATTAATGCACAAGAGATGACAAAATGTTCGGATTGGAAAATTGGCAAAATAAATAATGGCGTCTATCTCACGCGAAAAAAGAATGTTCTTTTCAATCACATATCGTAATATCAAGAATATTTTTCAGTTCAAGATTTGTTTTCGCGCAAAAGAAATTTCATGTACGAAAGTTGGTCCTGATATTCAATGGCTTGCTGCAACGATCAACGGCATGATCCGGATCCGACCTCCCACGTGCTGCTAAACCGTCTTTCGTCATCAATGACCTTGCCGAATGAGGTAACGAAGTCGTTGCTGGGTTCATTGTCATAGGACCCAAGAAGACCAGCTATTTTACCGTAGTACCAACCACTCATAGTGAACGTGAATCTATCCAGTAAGGTGTTGTAGTCGACAAGGAAATTGTTCTTGGCGTCTAGCGTGACCGTGCTTCCATCAGTGCTGATAAGGACGTTGTTGTAACTGTAGGGCAGATCCTTTGGTTTTGCATCAACAAGGATCTGGAAAAGTAATTTTTTCGAATAATCAGTGCATTAATAAGACTCAATAATTGTAGAATATTTTAATTCAATTAACTATTTTTTTAAATCTTAATGGATGGGAAAATATCGTTGGCATACCCTTCACTAATATGTGACCTTTATATGACATGATGTAATTAACATATCAAGCACGATCTCAATATTTTACTGCTATATCACGAACATCTAGTCCATATGTTATCATTCATTGCTTAATGAAAACCTGTCCTACTGAAATCAAGGTAACACATTTTACCAAATATAGTCTTACTTTCAGGGAGATTTCTATTTCTCACCTTTCCTCCTTTCAACATCTCGATTGTTTTGCCTTGGAAGATGACGATGATTTCCTTCTCATTATCGTTTTTGAGAATGATGGAGAAGTTTCCATTCTTGAAGTCTCTGGCAAGGATGAAGGTACAGGAACTACTCAAGGTATATGTCTTGCCATCAAATGTAGTGATTACAGATCCTTCAAGTGTAGCTTGACCTGGAAAAACGTAAGAAAAGGAAGAATTAAAATTATGACGATATTATAGCCTACTGATAGTGAATTACATCATCTAGGCATTCATGGTCTGACAAATATGCCATTATATGTTCAGTTAGAGAATTAGAGAAAATATCAGTGAGGAAACAAATTATTTTCACCGACACATGACTCTTTAGCAATTTATACATGTGATATCAACTATTGTTTAAGATTATTAATATTTTTGTTGCCCTCAAAATGGCGAAGAAAATCATAATTATGTTAAAGCTGAACTAGCATTGCTCTGCCATTGATGATCATAGTCTGCTGTTTAAAGATCTCAAAGAGCAACATATATGTTTGCCCGTAAAGAACATTCTAATGTAATTTCTTTTGTTGGTCGTAGAAAGTTTACTGTTTCTTATCACTAGGTAATTGAAACGTATATGTAGGTAAGTGAGTGAATACTTGTCGCGAATTACCTTTAAATGGTGGGAGCCAGTTTTTATAGTCGCTGCCTGGAATGTAGGAGGATGTATCAAAATAACCTGGTAGGTAACCATTGATCCTGTTAAAATACTTTCTAATATTGAAAACAGGAAGGACGTCAAATGATTGCAGAGGAATGGGAAGGTAAATATCAGCTTGAATTTCACCATTGACTGGGTCGTATACGGTGATGCCACTGTTGCTCATGTTGACGAAGTGCTGCATGAAGGTCAGCTCCTCTTCCACAGCTCTACGGATGGTGAGATATATTTTCTTTAGGACAAGCTTCACGTTCTCTTCGATCTCCCAGTACTTGTAAGCATTCTTGCCCTGAATTGAGAAATTTGGGAATTAGTATTCTTTAGAAATTAAATTGACTGTGGTTTTGGTAGGAACATATACAACGAAGAAAAGAAATATTGTATCCTACTTAAATTAGCCAAGGGATATTGTGTAATTTGCATGATAATAAATCATAATGATCGGATAAGATTTCTTTTGTATTAAACGCAATATTGTAAATAGGACCCATGCGCAAAAAACAAATGAAAGTAAGTTCAAATTGAACTCTCAAAGTATCAGATACGAGTAAAGATAAAACTAGTAAAGTCATTTGAAAGTTAAATAGATAATTGTACGTTTTGTGTGTTTGTTTGCTTTCGTTGCCTTGTTTTATGTATATTATCCATGGCATGCGAATAGGGCTTGCATGCTTAAGAAGGTCAAGAACGGTCTTTGGCTGGTTAACCTAATTGTCATTGCCCTACTACCATGAAGAATATATTCACTTATTTGGAAGTATCCTATTCTCCTGAACAAGGTCAACAGAATGTGTTATTGTCCTACACACACGTTGAAGAGCCATCTCTAAAAGAACACTATTAACTTAATCATATATTTAAGAATGCTCTGTAAGGGGTCAACACAAGTTTTTATTGCATTACTCACATGCTGAAGAGTGCTTTGCAAAAGGTCGACATTATCTCTTCCCAGCAGATTGGTGAGGTGATTATTTACAAGCTCGTGGGTGTTGTAGATGACAGAGCTGTACTGGTGAGCCATGTCAATGAATGATTGCTTCATGGGGTAACTCTGCAAGTTCTGAAGGTATGAGACGATTTGTGGATCTTTGGCAAGGCCTGAAAAAGGTATTTCAATATTATGTTTTCTACTATCAAATAAACATATATACTATTTGATATAATAGTTAATTAACAATGAACTACACATGCACATTTTATTTTAACTGTAAACCGTATATTTTATAGCATTTGGTATAAGCTGCCAATACAATAGCACAAACTGATTTTTGAGGACGAGGGAATGAAGCTATTGATACTCATAGTTCATGCTTGGTATTTTTAAAAGAATTATGTATCAGTCATATACATGAAAATCTTACCTGTCAGCTTCATCCTGTTTATATATTGTGGAGACACTTTATCAAGAAGGTGAAAGTAGAGTGAAGGCATCTCGTCCATGATCACCTAAAAAAATGATTATATCCATCACAATATTTTCCGACATGATCTGGCATTATTAAAAAGTGACTGTTTTTTAAAAAAAAAAATATTTTTATGACAAAGATAACAAAATCTATACTCTTTTTGGGTTCTTAGGACATGGGTGCGATTGGACTTAACATAAATAAATATTAGTGAAACGGTCTGCAACAATTTCTAATTTCAGTAATACAAGACAAATACAACTAGAAGAAAGCAAAAGAAATTAAATATGAAGAAAAAAATTACGAGTATTTGAAGATAAGAGCAGTAACGTGGTAAAAAGAGACAGTTTAACATTTGTTGTATGATTTTGTTTCAGACACAGAAACAACGTACGTTCAGTTTTTCTTCCAATGCATGCATCATTCGTTCAGTATGATACGCCGTCCACTCCTTACTGGAAACTAAATAATCCACGGATAGTTGGTTTAGCTCCTGATATTTGATTCTGTTGCAATAGAAGAGAAATTACAGGCGTGGAAGAGGAATTAATTTCTCGAACAAATATACAAGATATCATATTTGTGAATCATGCTGTTAAAAGATCAATAGTCCTAAGTTATTATTTGATGCTTTGATATGCAGCATTGATTCAGGATTTACCAAATGTTATGATACATCCCATTACCATAGTTCACCTAGATAGTCAGATAATGTTTTCTAGATATAAATTATTCTAGACTAGTATTATTTATAAGAAACGAAGTGTATTGTAGTGGGATGGTTCCTCTGTTAGAATATAGCTGTAAGAATTATATGAATACGTTAATAGTTACCAGTCATAACTACATGGTATGAAGTATGGTTTCTTAAACCATTCTCTGACTAGGAATCGAAGCAAATTAAATTAGTGTTAATTGATAAGGATTTTAAATTAATATTAATTGATAAGGATAATAAATTGTTACAGATTGAGATGGTTGCATATATTTGTCTTAAAAAAGTGGGTTTTGTTTTGAACTACGTACATAATGCTGTCGACAATATCCTTAAGGTGATAATCATTGTTGTCGTACATGGCTCTGAGATCATCGAGATCCCCTCTAAAAGCCGCAAAATCCTCATCAAATATTTGACTGATCCTTCTGGATTTTAGGTAAATCTCATCATCAACATTTTTCCTCAGCTCCTTTAGAGTGTTTTGGAAGTTCACCATGTACTTCTCTGACTTCACATTGATGAAACTCTAGTAAAGGGGGATCGCGTGTGATTTTTATTCATAAATTATAACAGTCATTAATTATAACACGAAATTGTGAAATCAATATTTACGAAAAACGAGAGTATGACATGTTCAGAACATTTCCTGACTAACGATAAACAATTATAAAAACGCTTTATATGAGATGATCCTTGAAGAAGTAGAATACTAAATCATATTGATTCTTGTAAATGACACGAAGTTACAAGTTTATCATATAAAGAACAGTTATTAGGGTAAACATATTGGCAGTTGCTCAAAGCATTGAATACAAGTACTAGGTGTGATTTTGTATGAAAATCTGTGACGAAAAGTTATTTTATTTTGGTAAAGCTAAAGAATTTTAACACAACAATTTGAAACATTGATTTTATAAAGGGTTTAATTGTTATGTGTACTGTGTGTTGTTAATATACCCGAAGGTCTCGGACGATGCTCGGTCTCCAGTGTACGCGGCTGTGGAGTAGGGTAGAGGTATTTAATCGAAGCGACACCATACCGTCTGTGATGCGTCCGCCGCCGCTGGTCACGTGATAAATTTCAGCTGCCACAGCCGAACTGTTTATATACCTGGCACTGATCTGGAGAGCATCACGAGGATTGTCTTTGAAAGAAATATAGCGAAACGTGAAGATATGACATATACCAATTTTACTTAAGCAGCGTAAAAAGAGTTTAATCTGTTTACTATTGTTGAATTGTCCAAGTCTGTTATACATTAATCTTTCTTTACTATTGCTCAGCAGTAATGAAGATATTTCTTGGATCATCAAAATGTTGGTAATAGAGCTTATATGAATGGTCAGAAATTGAATCGTGAATTTAAGTTTCTCAAGAGTCTAACTAGAATATCATTTCTTATTCTTACCTATATCATAGTTCATATGAAAATTGATGGCCCGTCCTACTGGATCTAGAGACAACTCTGTGGTCATATCAAAAGCATTTCTCAGAATAACTGTGTAAGGAGCCTCTGTGCGAACGTTTCCTGAGATCTGGATGTTTTGCAGTGGTGTGTCAGCCTGAAATGTTATAAATAGCTCATTCAGTCAATGATGATAACCTCATTATGACTGTCTTATAATTATCATTAAAAACTTGCTAAAAGAACTGGCGAGTTATTGGGAAGATGTCTTTGCTTCATCCTAGTTAGACACATTATGTGTTAAAATGGAAAATATTGCCTTTTTAATGATAGGAATAATTTATGTTAGCTACATACGATTAACGGTAGATTACTGATATAATATAAAATCAGTACACAAAGCAACTAATTTTGCAGCTTTATTTTGAAGCGGAAATATCATCCATACCTTGAATGTCATTTGTTTGCGGACGCTGTCGAGTTCTCCGTTAATACCAATGGATTTAGTTTCACCGCGAGCTGTGAGGTAGGAAAGGTCGAAACCAGCTGATATCCTGTCACTAGAGCTTCCAACATGACTCTTCAGGCTGATATCGACACTGGTGTAGGGATGACTGATTCCCAAAGAAAAACTGTAGTTCTTGCTGAAGGATCCGGATGACAAATCAACCAAACGAGTGAAAACTGAGAGGGTCTTTCTAGAATCCGTGGAAAAGGACAGTTGTGTTTTACCGTCGAAAATGACGGCTCCTCTGTTCAAGACCACCTCGGATCCAAGTTTGAAGTCCTGTAAATGAAAAGAAACCAAATCTTTATTTTAATACCGAATATTACGTGTCTATGGATCTTTCATTTAATGTATATTTCAAATAAATTTGTCAAGAAAAAGCAAATTAGATTTCGTCACACTGCCAATAAAATACACATTTGCCATTACACGGTCAAAAGGAAAATTAAAAACGTTATGAAATTTTAGGATATGAACATATTTGAATTTGAAATGAAACTTCTTCACTCATTAAAAAAGCGGATTCATTTAGAAAACGCTCACCTTCCCAATTGTCGGCATCATCAGGGTCACGTCGGCTTTTAGGAAGTCATCCTGTGGTGTAATGTCAGCTGTAAAAGCAATTTTCTTGTTTGGGTCAGAATCAGCATCCCAGAGGAAGGAACCTTCAGTGTGACTGGTGTAACTATTGGTCTTTTTGGTTCCCGTCAGTGCTAACGTTCTAGAAGGAAGTCTAACCTTTAAGCGGGATGTCTCCTGGTCCAGCGACAGTTCGTAACCCATCATTTGTGATACCGGAGATCCCCAGTTCAAATTCGCTTGGCTTGAAAATCCATTTCGGGTATTTATGTGTTTGAAGTTGAGACTGGTGCTTATTGACGAGGTGAAAGGAGTATTCAGATAGATAGCCGTCTCAAAATTACGCCACTCCCCACTGTGGCTGACTCTGGCTTCCATGGATTCAAATCCTTGCAAAGGTGTATTTAACTGAAGTTTGCCAGTCATAGGTATCACAGTGAGATCAACACTACCAGCTAGTGCTATGACACTATCTCTGCTCAAAGATATTTTGGATTCACCAGTATACATTCCAGTTTTAGATTCTAGTTTACCTTTCATGCTCATTTCCTCGTACCCTGGAAACGAGGTTTTAACATCAAGACCAAAATTCATTGGGATAGTGGAGGCCTGAAGCAGTGTAGTTATGCTTTGGCGTGCGCAGTCAATCTGAGCATTGCATCTGAAGCCGTTCTTATTTCCATTGTGCTCGTATGAGACTTTGTTGTACTCGTAACCAGTAAAAGGTGTTCTTACCTCAAGAGAGGTCCGAAGCTGATGCCAATTATATCCGTAATGGCTGAAGTCCCATCCGATCGTTTTACTCATGTCATACTTGATGGAACCACGAGTTGAGATTTTTCCGAGATTCCACGAATGTTCAAAAGACAGTCCAATGTCCCTAAAGTTTTCAAGAGGGGTTTGAAACGACATTGAACCTTGAATTGTGGAATCGCTTTTTAGGGAGGCCTCGACCTTTGATTCTTTGCCCATAAAATTTGCCGAGGCAGTGGTTTTAAAGTTACTGAAAGGTCCTTCGTGATGCAAAGCCAGTCGAGAGGATCTGCTGGTCCCTTCGAGGATAATTGTGGCCGTAGATTTAAAATCAATGGTCTGGAGACTGTTTTTGAATATCAGCTCTGTTGAAAGTCCATTCTGGCTGCCCATGTAGGCCTCAAGAGTAGAGACAAGGTTGTTAAAATCGCCATCTTGATTATAGCTCAGCGTGAGGTCCTCGGTGTATGGGTTTGTAAAGACTGCTCTTGTCTGCAGCTTGTTTCCGATAATATTGTGATTGTATGACCCTGAAATTGTCTTTTGCGAAGCATAGGTGACTTTTGCTTCTGCTACTAGGTTGGAAAGATCCCCGACCCTTCTGAAACTGAATCCAATGTTTTCAAAGTCAGTAATGGGCGTTTTGATGGAAATTGCTCCTACAGATGACCCGTCGAAGGCAAGAGTGGCATCGATTTCGAATTTCTGTAGCGATTGAATCATTTCCGCATGTGTCTGAATATTCGGAAAGCTGCCCTGGTGTCGGAATGATATGCTGGTCTGTTCCCAGTCGACGATTGGGCTTTTGATTATGATGGTTCCCTCAAGAATCTTTCTCCAACTAACCCTTCCATTTATTTCGTAGGCTTTTCCGGGAGAGTAGTATATTTTAGCATTGGATTCAATGTTTTTATAACCCATCACATGGCTGAATGATCCTTCTATATTGTCAAGACATGGAATTGAGCTTTGCACTTTGACGTTCCCAGTAATACCGTTATCAGTGGTGAACGATATGTCACTGGCACCTGTTTCTCCCAAAGCCTTTCCGTTAACATGGATCTTAAAATTGGATGGCTGACCATCGAATCTAAAAGACCCCGATGTATCGCTCATGAATGGAGTTTTGATTTTTATGGATCCTTCTGTTGGCGAGGCTCTGAACATAACGTTGGCATACATCCTCTTCTCTCCATAGTTGAAATCGAAGTCTGATTTGAAGTCTGACAATTGTCCATTGTGGTTAAAATTTCCAGTGAGGAGTGAGGTGACAGGCGTAAGGAAGCTCAGTTGTCCGCTTACTTTATTATCACTTTCGAACATTGCTCTCGTGGAAATCAGTTTTTCTTTTTCCTTTCTCAATTCGAACGATGTTTGGAACCGTCTCAGATTTCCGTCAAAATTAAAGTTGCCCCCTAGTTGCCGAAATCCTTGCAAAGGCGTTGTCATCTCGATGTTTGCGATGATTACGTTGTCTGCTTGGTAGTTAGCATCAAGATGAAACATCCTCTCTCCCCCATAGAGCATAGTAGAATGAGCTTCAAGGCTAGCTGAACTGGTTGCAGCATCAAATTTGATGCTAGTGTCCTTGAAAAACGGAGTCTTCACTACAATGCTCCCTTCCAATGTTGGTTGTACTTTGAAAATTAAATCACCTTCGCTTCTCTTGTTTGCAATGAAACATTCAGCGTGACATTTAAAATTGGCCAGATACCCGTCGTGGCGAATAGCGATGCTTGTTCTCTCATAACCTTGCACTGGAGTAACTACAACTACTTCGAGGTTGAAATCTGGCCGAGTGGCGAACACAGTCATTGTGCTAAACCTTCTTTTTCCAATGGACAGCGTTGCCTCTGATCTCATATTAGAAATATCACCGTTGTATTCCAAGGTAGCGATGACATCGTCGAACTCTGGTGACTGAAACGATACACTTCCACTTATTTTTCCAATCATATTCAGACTTACGTCCCCAGATGTTGTCTTTGACCCCAATGTAACCTCAGCATGACTTTTGAAGTTTGATACGGCTCCATTGTGTTCGAATGAAGCCTTCATTGGAGTGATCCATGGTGACTGGAGAGAAAAGCGTCCTTCTACAATTGTGTTCCAGCTGAATTGAATATCGCTTTCAACTTTTTTATCGCCAAACGATGATTCAGCGTGGCTTCTGAATGCATTGAGAGGTCCAGAGTGCGTGAAGGTGACACGGATTGTTTCGAAACTAGTAGAGCCAATGGTTAAACTGCCTTCGATATTTTCGTCGGTATCAAATGTTACATCCACTTCTGTCTTTTCGACGCCAAAGCCTGCGTCCGCGTGACATTTGAAAGATGAAAGTCCTCCTGCATGTTCAAAGGATGCTTGGAAGGGTCTGAACATTGTTGATCGAAGAGATAGATTTCCAGCCAACTTATCCTTTGTGTTGAATGAAACATCAGCTTCTATTTTTCTGTCACCAACAGATATTTCTCCGTGAGAAGATAAATCAGATAGGTCTCCGTTTTTCTCGATGGCTACATTTATGTCTTGCACGAAAGGAAATCTTAGAGTGAATTTGAAGTCAATCTTTGTACTGGTATCAAAACTGCTCCGTAGCAAAACAGGAGTATTGGTACCGTAGGTCAATCCAGCATTGGTCATGAAGTTGGTTATTTCACCTGCGTGGTCAATGTTGGCTTCAATGTCACTAAAGTATGGGGATTTTGCGCTCATCCATCCACGAAGACGCGGATTTGTCGTGAAGGTGATGTCCATTTCATGCTTATTATTTCCGACGCTAATTTCTGCGTGGCTATTAGAGTTGGAAATTGTTCCACGGTAGTAGGTAGCAGCGTTGATTTTTTCATATCCTTTTAAAGGTGTTGTGATGGTAATGTCGACCTCAATGTTTGGATTGAATGTGCAGGAGACTTTACCGGTCAGTCGATTATTTCCGTAGGACATCTGTAGACCAGATTGGAAGGTAGATTGTTGACCTTCATGCTCTAAAGAAACTTCCACTGGGTTAAAGAAAACCGACTGCACCGAAAGCTTGCCAGTAAGTTTTTGAGTTATAGATATCGAAGAACCAATGTGTAACTGTTGGACTTCTCCATACAATAATTCAGCACTGGAATCGAATTTCTTGCTGTTTCCAATGAACTTAAATGATGATGCTATGTCCTCGGTGAATGGATTCTTTAGCGAAACACTTCCTTCTATATTCGGATAGATTGTTACAGCCATGTCTCCTACAGTTTCCTTATTCATTACAAAGATTTCAAAATGGCTCCTCATTTCTGTTGAACTCATTACATGTTTGAAGGACACACGAGACGTTCTGAAGTCTGGGATTGGCAAATCAATAGATAGATCACCAGTTATGTCTTGCCCTGTGGCCAATGCTACATTCATGTCAACCTTCTTAACACCAGCAAGAGCAACGTCTAAATGACTTCTAAAATTCTTCAGGTCACCTGCATGGTTCACAGCAATGTCAATGTCATTAATAAATGGGCATCTGACAGTGATAATTCCCGTTATTCCTTTATTCATATTAAATGTGATATCAGCTTCATGTTTGTCATTATTTATCATTGCTTCCACATGGCCGATCATGTCTCTGGGATATCCACTCTGTTTCAAGCGGAACTGTAGTCTCGGTATCGATGACAAAGTCGAAATTATGGAAGCTGAGGTATCCAAATAAGCAGGTCTTAAAATAAAGGATGATTTTCCTTCAATACTGTCTCTATTTACAATAATATTAGCTTCGCAATTAAAGTTGTCCAGTCCGCCAACATGTTTGAAGGAAACTCCGATGTTTTCATAGCCAGATATGGGACTCAAAAATGAGAAAGAACCACTTAAATCTCTGGTTGAGTCAAAGTTAGCGCTGATTTCTATTTTCTGATCAGATCGTCCAAGTTCGCCTCGGCATCTAAAATTTTGCAGAGATCCCGAATGATCAAATGTTGCGGTAAGTTCTTCCAGCCCGTCAAATGGAGTTGTAAGGGAAGCACTTGCATGGAAATTGTCTTCAACGTCAAGCCTAGTATCTGCTTGCATCTTCTTTTTGTCGTAGCTTATTAGACCTGTGACGTGGATATTCTTCTCTGTTCTTTCCAGACTAAAGGACGTAAGGATTGGCTTAAACCATGGACTTTTGATTGTGACAGTACCAGTTGATGTTGGCTCATTCTCAAATGAGATGTCTATGGAAACTGTCTCTGCATTTAATACGTATTTTGCTGATGATTGGAAATTGGATGGAGTTCCATCATAGCTAAACGTCAGTTGATGATTTTCAAAGCGCTTGAATGGTGTTCTAAGTATCAATGTTCCAGTCACACCAGAAACAGCGTTCAGTTTAGCTTGAACAAAGATGCTTTGTCGTCCATACTCAGCTTGCATCCTGGTATTAAAGTTAGTCATGAGTCCTTGGTGTGAAAAAGAAGCCTTGACAGGGCTAAAATAAGTACTTGTAATGACAAGGCTACTCATGGTATTTTGTCTGGAGGAAAATGTAAAATCTAATGCGGATTTATCTTCACTGATGAGAATTTCAGCATGCAATTTGAGGTCAGACATGTTGCCACTGTTTGTGAATAATAATTGAGACACCCTGTAGTCCTGTAGCGGAGTTAATAAAGTCAGTTCAACGTTTGTGGAAGGATTTATGTTAATCTTTGCCTCAGCACTATATTTCTTGCCTCGTCCATAGAACACCTCTGCACGACTTACAAAATCTCCTAGGGAGCCTGTATGCAGTAGAGAAACTGATGATTGTTCATATCCATCTATTGGTGTTTGAAGTGTGATATCCGCTTTAACGTCTGAGAGTGTATCAACATTTATAGCCAGGTTGTATTTTCCATTTCGGTCGCCGTCTTGTATGAACTCGAAGTTGGAGTAGTCAAATCCTACAAATGGCGTCGTCAATGTGAACGTTCCTTGAAATTTCCTCAGATCACTCAGGTTGTAGACAGACTCCAGTTTCAAAACTTTCCTTGGCATATATTCTACCTCCAATACGAATGTTCTCATGTCCCCTGGTTTTTCGCTATTAGCTGTTACCTGAAGGTATGGAAGTTGACGGAAAGGTGTGTCGATTCTAAGTTTGCATGACAGTCCATTCACAGTATTGAATCTGCCTGAAAGTGACATCCTGTTGAGAACAGGGACTATCTCAACGCTAGCATCAGCAGAAAATGATGAAATGTATCCTTGTCCTCTCACATCAATCTGAAGATTTTGTAGAGATGCATAGGGGGTCTTGATGACCACGTTAAATCGTTTTATAGAGTCAAATTGGTACCGTGTTACTGCTGTGAAGGTACTGCTCGAGCCAACCGATACAAGTACTCCGAACACGTTTTCCTGGTTTTCCGTTTTAACGCTGGTCTGCAGAGATACCTTTTCGTACCCGCTAATAGGTGTTTTCAGTTCAAGTGAAGCATCTCCATTGTCAGAGATGGACACATCGAGGGAAAGCATGTTTTTGGAAGCTATTACCAGAACCCCATGAAGGTTGACAGGATACATTTGGTATTGTGTGTCAATATTCAGTTGTGAGGCACCTAACCTTGGATTGGAAAACTGGAAGGTAGACTTAATTTGTCCGTTTCCACACTGGTGGTTTACATCAATAGAGAGGACACGTGACCTTTGATTCATTACAACAATATTAGAGATGATACTTCCTGAGTTATGCTCATGTGTCATCGTCATTGACAAATCCGTGATTGGATCAAAAGGAGTCTGTATCTCTAGCGACGCGGAGGCTGTTCCTCTTGGGAAGGTCATTGCTTGTTCTCCATTGAAATTGATGTATATTTTCCTTTTACCCCAGGTACTAGTTAGAGACGATGATGTTGTTGACGGTGTGTTAGAATGAGTCCACGTGGTCTCTATGTTTAAAGATGGCAAAATAAGATTGATTTTGCCGTTGTTCTGGATGGACCATCCTTCCTCCTCATGGATCATTGAACTATCCAAACCATAGGAATCTTTGTTCCAAATTAACCGCAAGGACTCATTATATGCCCGACCATCATCTTTGTGTGTAGCTGACAGAGATATTATCTTGAAGGATTTTGATGATGTTTTGACATCCAGTTGTCCCTTCAAGTTTCGTTTGGATGCGTCTCCATTACTGATGAGGGATATATCGGCTTGGACAAATTCTTTATCCCAGGAGAACTGTGCACTTGTTTGCGAGGAATCGCTGACGGAATGTATCAAACTGGCCTTGATCTGTTGGAAACCAACAAATGGTGTCTTGGCAAATATATTTGCATCAATGTTTTTAGCAGACACTGGCAGTTTCAGGGACATGGTTGTTGAAATCTTGTTTGACGAGTTCCAGGCAAAGTCTATGTCAGATGTGATCTGGGATGGATCGCTTTTATGGCTCACTTTCAATGACACATCACGGTATCCTTTGAAGGGGCTCGAGAATCCAATATCTGCGACAAGCTGAGATTTCTTTGCTGCAGTGCGCTGTGTTAAACTTCCTTGGAGAGATACCACTTTCTTTGGCTCCCACTGGAAGTCTACGCTTGATATGTATTTGGTGTCAGCAAGATGACGCACATTGAGTATGAGCTCTCTGGATGGATATCTCGTTGTCAGTGATCCTTCAAACCCCTTGATTGATGTGAAACGGCCTTTCCCAATCAATGTAATTGAAAGACTGTCGTCTCTGTCTACGTCCCATTTCAAATCAAAGCTGCCATTGTATGAATCCCCCATGCGGAATCCGTCAAGAGTTGCAATAACGTGTCGAGTTGGGTACTGCGTGTCCATTACTATCTTATAATGTGGACTTGCTTGTCCTGTAACCGTCACAATATATTTCAATTGATCTTTCATCATTTCTAGTTGTACTCGTTGGTTTCCTTGATTCAGATTGTATTCCCCGCTAACTTTCATTGGTTGCATTCCACTGATGTGGACGTCTGATGATATTTGCATGGATTTATCGTCAGGTTTTCGCACAGTCGTGACGATACTGTTTTTGGATGTCATACCCAGATCGATATTCATGTCGTTGGTATAGGTTGATTTTTCTGGCTGTGTCAAGGTGTTTGTAAGTTTAATATCTGTTCCAGGAATTGACAATGCAAATTCACCTGCTACGCTCATCAAGTCTTTTGTCTTGTCGCTGAGGCGCAGGCTACTTTCGAAAGTTGATTTTCCCTTTCGAAGATACACACTCGAGTCCAAATCACGTCTGTCGTGTTTGTGGCTGCCTTTGAGGAGGAAATTAAGTCCCTGTAACAAATTATTTATTGAGTAAATATCTAGTTTTTACAAGCCAACTTCAATTAAATGCATAAAGAGACCTAAGGATTGATATATCATGTTTTAGAAGTGACGCATTGATGACCAATGCGGTAATTATGGAGGTTTTGCGTTATTTGTGTCGTATCAAATGATTTTCAAAAGTTCTAGATAAAACATAACTGACCCTAACTGAAAAGAGTATTGATGCGAAGATATCATGGGTGGTTTGGTAATATGATCACCCCCAGACAACAAAATATTCTACAATCGATGTGTACTTCACTTTCGACAGTACTGGAATACCTTATGAACTCTTTGAAATTTTGGTCGCTTGTATTCCTTGTTCGCCTTTTACCTTTGTGAGGAACTACAATTTGGCCACTGAGCAAGTTATTATGTTTAAATACTCATGTAGCATAAGGTATGTACTTGTTACTAACGATTTCGTAATATGAATACTTAAACATAGCAAGGTAGTTATGAGGTAGCTTAAAGGTATTGTTTTCCTAAGTAACACACCTGCCCAACGTGTTTGAAATTTAAGCTGCCATCTGCTGATGCGCTTGCCCATCCTTTGATATCGTGGTTCAGTTGAGCAGAGACCTCAATGCTTCGGTTTTGATCTTTGAAGTCTGGACCGTAATTTATATCGGCATCGAATTCACTATGCTTGTAGTTGTGGTTCATTTCCACTAAAGCCTTGAAGTTCAACTCTGGATTTTTCTTGACATTCAGGTTTCTAAGAAACAAATATAGGAGGCAAGAATGAATAAGACAAAAAATAAAATTTTGAATTCAATGTACATTGGCGTATGTGAGATTGAAGTGCTAGGGCTATAAGAAAACTATCCTGAATCATGTGGACTTCATATGAATGGACTGCTTATAAAGTATTACTTACGATACAATATTGCAAATAATACTCCGAGACTTAAAACGTTTTGTCACAAATTGTTAAATTGCTTTTAGGGAGAAATATATTGAATGGATGTTGTGAATAAAGGCAATTTTGAATGTTCATACTTACGCTGTAGTTCGTGCCTTTGTCAGCGTCTTCGTACTCATATTGATTATTTTGGACACAAATTTGATGTTATTACGTGTGTATTGTTTAATGACATATGATAGGTCAATGTCAGTAGAAAGGCTTCCCTCTGGCTTTTTATCAAATTTGCCTTTGAGGATCATTTCCAGGAGGCTTGACTTGACATCAATATTGGCAGTTAGGGACGATCCTCTCTTGTTAGTACTTGTCAAAAACTTTCCTGAAATTAAGAAGTGATAATTAGATGTTATATTTGTGATATTTTGCTAACAATTACATACGAATCAAGACAATAATTTCCATATGCAGTCATAATACAGTAAGACTTTTTTTTTACCTTGTTCAACCGCGCTGTGACTATTTCAGAAACAGGACCGCATTCTCTTCACACACATTTAGTACTTGAGTATTACGTGCCTGATACCGTGACACAGGTCGCATTATTCAGTGAATGAATTGCTGAAGGTAGCTTAAGTACAAGATATCTCACATAGTTTAACTGTATGACAAAGTTATGTCACGGTAGACAGCTATTGGTGTATTTTATTTCATACTGCCCGTAATAGGACAATGGAAGTTTTCAAACATATAAACCCTAAGCAAGAGAATCGTATCAATAAGTATGGGGTTTATTTCTTTCAGTAATGCATACCTTTAAGCGAAACTTGTTTCTCAAAAGCTTTGTCCAAAACCAAGTTGACGTTGCATCCCTTCCCCTTGACGTATGAAACGGAGCCTCCCAAAGCAACAAGTTCTCCTTTTGGAGTCCGGATAGAGAGAATGGGATTGTAAATCAGATTCTTTTTGTTTTGTTCTGTCTGCATACGGGTTTCCAAGGAATATTCTTCTTTACCGACGCTGATGCTACATTTCATGCCCGCCATGCCAGAATTACTCTCAATGGTGGCTAAAGAATTATAAGGGGTATATGTGATTATGATTTAGAGGGCTACAATATGTAAAGCTTCTGTGAAGGTCATTTATCTCTTATACTCAAAATATTGAGACTAGAATAAAAGGTAGCACTTTTGTACTGCATTGTAAATAGGTTTGAATCATGAAAAAGAGCGAAAAAGTAAACATTACAGATAAATATTTAAGCCACACAGGCTTCCTTTGGTAGGTGGTATGCAATAATATATGTAAGTAATGGGTATGTCCTGTATGTACACAAGGATTGCTGATAGAAAATTAAAAATGTCGATAGAAGTTTGCTAATTATGTTTGCCAATAAGTATAATAATAATAATAATAATAATAATAATAATAATAATAATAATAATAATTGAATTACCCTTTACGTTGGATGGTCGGATGGTGATTCCCGAAAATGCAAGATCAAGGTCCAACAGAGTCCATGGGCTATATTTGACGACGCCATTCACGCTGACAGTGTCTATGTTGGGTATACGGATTTCAAGAGATGGAGTATACGTCACTTGGTTTCCATTGCGATCGATCTGGACGCGGCTGTTCACTAGGTACCGCATGTTGTTATCCCATACCAATTTTCCATTAAGGGATTTTGTGCTTGCATCATTGGTGATCGCTCCTAATCCAATTATGAAAAGTTAATTAGGTCACAAAGATAATTAAGTTATCCATAATCCGAAATAAAAACGTACACATTTGTCTTCTAAACGCTTCATCTCAGATTTGTATAATAGAAAGACCTGTGACGGACAAAAAAAACCAGAAGAAAGATACGAGACAAAACATCGAATATATGCGTTTGCAAAGAATTACCGACGTACCTTTGAAATCAGCGCCTTTCCATGGAGTTACAAAGCTTATGTCTAGGGTCATGTCGTTCTTGTTCAAGTTGAAATCAGCAGTTAGAGCTCTATTAACTTTGGATCCAGGAGTGTCGAAACTTAGATGTATTAGATTGACATTTCCTGTCTGAAATATAACAATCAGAGATGAGAAAGTTATGATATTACTAGTAGGAGACTTTATATATAGGATCTATAAATATTAGAGGTGACGTAACGTATATTGACTATAATTTCACTATAATAATAATAATAATATTAATAATAATAATAATAATAAGAAGAAGAAGAAGAAGAAGAAGAAGAAGAAGAAGAAGAAGAAAAAGAAGAAGAAGAAAAACATTCGTTCAATCTAAACGTTTTGAGTATAGCTTTGGCATGATCTAAACCGGTTTAATTGGGATCGGACAACTGTATTTCTGTGTTGCTGAATCTTGTTTTGGAAGAGTGAAACAACTACGTTCCCTTAACCTTACTTACATGTATTGATTTGGCCTGAAATCTGTACCCAGTATGCGCATCTCTCTTGTAAAGAGTCAACCCCATGTTAACGGGTCCAGTGAGAGGAAAGTAGGGAGCATTTGCTTCCATGGAAGCATTAGGGAATTCAAGCTCTCCGCATAGTTCTAGACCGACAATCTTTGACAAATCGGCTCCGGAGCAAAGACGTTTGGTCTGTCTATTATTGGCTATCATCTTCTGCTCCTTTTCAACATCACGGTGAACAGTGAAAAATGCAGTCCTGATGTAGTTAAAAGAAAAGATGACAGCTCGGATGATGTATAAATATATTGTACTATATACTCGGCTTGTTTCATAACCAGCTTTCAAGATTATAAATGTCTCATCTTGGAAATAACTTTGTAAGTTATTCGAGTTTAAGCTACTTTTAATAATTACTTTAAGAAGCTCTGAAGAACAGCCCCACTCGGATTACACAAAAAGGTACAACTGGAAGCATAATGGAATTGGTTTAATCAGATGAAGTATACAGATGTCAATAATAAATGATTTCTTTTAGCATCGGATAATTAGTTTGAATTCAGGTTTCTTCAGACAGTTTTATATACTACAATTCAATCATAAATTCTAGACTACAAAACGTAGCTCTCTAAACAATCATGGATATCGTCCTAAAATCCAAGTACGGCGTAACTGATATTATACGGAGTAAAGCAGAGAAACGTGGTTTAAAACGACATGCAAGAACGTACTAATTACCGAGAAAAACTAATGAATAAAACGGCACACATCTATATATTTCTTCTTGCAAAAAAGAATGGATTCAATTTCTCAGTGGTGATATAATAGGACAATGTCATTGGTGCAAAATAGATTACGTACTGATGAAAGTGAAATCTTACTTGACACTGATGATGTTCATTTTCTCTTGAGGCATATCCAGCTCAGCAACGAAGACACGTCCATTAGACAACTGAACCTTTCCTTGAAGGGCACTGCTTGTATGCAAAGTGGACACCATCTTCAGACCACTTTTGGTAACAAAGGCATCAACACTCATCGTGCTCGAAAGTTCGATGGCTCCACTATCCAAATTGAATTTGAAAAACAAGTCATTATTAAATTCATAATTTCATTACCTACTTGCAAAATTAATGGTTATAGTATGTGTTTCATAAAAGTAGATTTCAATTGAAAGTCACCATAGGTGAATTGATTAGTGTTTTCGTAAAGTATACGGATCACGGCTATTAAGACATTCAGTTTAATTTTTGTATTTGCTACAGAATACTGACTGAAATTCGATACATTTGCAATTATAAATGAAACAATCCGAGCAACATAGGGGTTACTATTCAAATGTCGGATTCATAAGCTTGCTCAGCTTAACTTACCTTGGCTGTATAAGGCCGCTTATTTCCAAGTCGGAGGACAACTTTCGGATATCAAACTTTCCGTTGGCTTTAAGTTCCACTGTTGCTGTACCATTGACGGTGAAGTTTAGAGGGAATCCTGCACTGGTGGGAATGATAACGCTGCTGTCAAGGAACATGAAACTTTCACTCAGGGTATAATCGCCCCCTTTGGAAATCTTTTTGATCATTTCGAAGATGTCAAAATCTTGACCAGTACCAGTCGGTTGCTGTCCATTGAAGCTCATGTAGCGTAATTCATTTCCAAAGACCCGCATGTATAGAGATCCCTTCAACTGGTCCAAAGTGCTCTTCAGCTGCTCAGATATTGAACCAAATTAAAGAGTTATATAGAGGTGATGAGTTAGGAACATTTGTGGCATTGATATAAGAACAAAAGAAAAGAAAAAAAGAAACGTAAATAATATGCAATGCCTGTCTACAAACACTCTTGTCAAATAATACATTTCATTGATCTGATCAGCAAGGATGCTGTTGAATCAATCACGTTTTGGTTTAACAGGTGTCTAGAAGAAGTAAAAGATGGAAACTATGATATGATGTTAAACTTACCCTTCTGTCAATTTTGCTGATCTTGTCGGGACGGATGGATCTAACAGCAGTAGTCTCAGCGGCTTGTTGGTTTTCACCGAAATAACCGTTTGGTCCAAAATAGGACTCGATGAAGTATTCCAGACCTTCCAGTCTTCCTCCAAGCTGTAGTAGGTTAAAAGTATTTCCGAAGAGATCGACTGTCAGATTGACCATTCCAGATCTTGGGATGAAAGACTTGGTTGACCAGATGAGGTCGCCCTCGAACTTGGCACCTGTGTTCATTCTTTCAATGAAGAAAGATTTCTCATAGTTTCTGGAGAACTTTCGTTTGTCTAAATCAAACTCCTTCTGAAGAGCATCATCTTCAAGGATAGAGCGGATCTCCTGTTTGTGGCGGTCAGAGGTCTCCATCAAATTAGTCAAGTGGGACCATATGTAAGAACCAACCTGGTTGACTTCCTCAGTCTGAAGTGTCTTCTTGATTATGCTCAGTCTGTTCGTTGATGGGCATTCCATCAGGGAGCGGTATGCAGCTATGCGGAGTTCGGAGTCTTCTTCTTTGTTCTGGAACAACGCTTCTATAGCTCTCCACTGAAAGAAGTATAGAACTTTCTTTAGGAAAATAATTGTCATATCTGAGTAAGAAACATCCAGAATGACCCAATAGACAAAAAGAACGAAAGTTTAAGAAATAGATTGCGTCACGTTAAAATATATTACATTTACTTTTCTCACGAGTTTGATTTGAATATAGATTTAGTTGGGAACATACATCTGCATTGCAGGAGATTCGACGGAAGGCTTCAACTGCAGATAGACGGATCTCCATAGGATTGGATGTCGGCGTGAAGCATTTAGTTAGGGTTGGAATCGCTCTATGTGCATGCCCAGCATTTCCAATGGCTCGCAGACTCAGTAGAACCTGGAATGAAATACGAATAGCTCATACGAACTTCCAAATTGCAAAAGAACATCATAAATGGATATTACTATTTTCGAATGAGAATCACAATTTGAACAGAATCTCTTTACCAAACTCTTTCGAAGTTGCATTTACCAGGGTACCTTTGAGAAAGAAGGTTCAGGTCATCAGATTTTATATCAAGATACAATATGTACGAAACATTAAGATGACATGCGAAATGTGTATGCATCGGATGGAATAAAACATAACCATTTTATAAATAAAAACTTAGAACTTTATCTCCAAACATTTACAGATAATTGCTATGATTATTTTAATTCTTACGGTTTTCATCGTAGCATCGTTAATCCTACAGCTAGATCCGATCTTGCTTTCGATGGTTGAAATAATCTCGTTTACCGCTGGATCACTGTCACAGGCATCGTTGAAGAGACATAGTCTATTAACTAGGGAACTTACTGCAAGCATGGCATTACCATTGTCATCTTCCATTGTCAGAAGAGGCTAAAGATAGTTGGAAATCAAACATATATATCTCTATAGCTCTATCAATCAATCAATGTATGTATGTATGTATGTATGTATGTATGTATGTTAAACTTGTTAGTAGATTCAGACTAGAGAACCATCTTCTCTTAAATAAAATTCAAAGAAAATGAATGACAATGTTGCTCCACAGATTTATCTATAACAAGAATCGTTATAGGTAAATCTGAAAGTCAAAATTGGTTGTTAATTGAATTGTATGTATTGGTCGATCGCAAATATCGCTACCATATCAAAATGCTATTCGAGTGTCGCTTGTTGAGGTGTGTTAAATCATGTTATAATAATCACCCAGAAATCGAAACTGTTTCGATACAATACTAACTCTGGTCATATGAATTGTCATCAGTTCATTGAATGTAATGATACGTAAATATTATCATTATAATATTAAGTCATTCCTTAGATATTTTATGTTTTCCATATACATTCAGTAAGATATTTAGTTTTCATCTGGATCAAACCGTCCGTTTTATTGTAGAATTCAATTTTACAGAAATAAACATGGATTCTTGAATGTGGTGACAATTAGCTTCTGAAAGTCAATTCCAGTAGAACAGATATATGAAGAGTAATAAAGTATTGTTTTTACCAAATGTAATTATTATGAATAATACTATACAAGTTTGGTATACAAATTAGGTGGTATGTTGTTCCGTATCTAAGCTACCTTTATTTCGGTCAGCATTTCCATTGTTGGCTTCTGAATGAAAGCCATGGTAGTCATCCACATCTCTGCATCAATTCCCGTGACTTCTTTGTTCACAATGAGTCTAGTAAGCATTTGAAGAGATGAACTTGTTCCAACCATAGGAATTGCATCAAGGAAGAATTTGCTGTTAGGAATAAAAGATCAACATTTTAAAAGAGGAGCATATTGCCATTGGCTGGAAATGTTAAAGAATGCTATGAAATCGGTCAGATGACAATATTAAATTAATTCACATTTTGGATGGTACGACGTTATCGAAACAAAGCGAATGTCTGTTTAATGCATGGCAGTACGAAGAATAAGTATTACTTGAAACGATGTCAAGGCGAGGGAATATAACACACATGAATCAACTTTATTGGACATCAGAACAGTGCAATTATATTTGTTTACCATTGAGAGAAACCATGGAATAAATTGGTTACTCACCTTAGGCGTGCCTTGTTGTCTGGACATATGGAACCTCTTTGGATCTCCTGATATAACTGGTTGATTGATGTTGCGTCCAATTTCCTCAAAGAGTACACAAGACCGCCGAAGAGGCGAGGTGTCTCAGGCTGAATACCAGATTTGGTATTTAGGCAAATATCCATCAATCTCCCTTCCACTGCCTTTCTGGATTGATCAGAGCTACTGACATCATTGAAATGTTCAAAGAGCAAAGTCGCTCGATTATCTACTGGTCCTGCAACAAAGGAAATTTGTGATTAAACGTTTAGAACTTTATTTATGTCTATCAAACATAATAACATGCAATATTCGGAAACGAAATATATGTAGTAGTCGGCTTCCATTGTATAGCAAATGCAATGCCTTGACTTTGGTAATTACAAGTATAGCCATTGTTTTCTATAATGACAAATAGCACTTACTTTGTGCTGATACCCCGGATCTTTCCTCTACGTATGTCATCTTCTGTATGCTGTTTGTAACAGCTCCACTGGATTCCCTGGAGAAGGGGAGAAATTTGTAGGACTCTCTGCAGATGGCACTCTTAATTGTTTGTGTCGTGGTGTTGATTTCCTGCTCACATTCGTGTGTTCCATGCAAAATTGGTAGTGACTGAATGTCCTGTAATTCAGAAGACAAACCGTCCATTAGATGTACAGATTTAGTACTTGTAAACGTTCTACCTCTGTAGATGCGGATAACTGTTTAAACTGGTGTTCCAATTATGTTTTTATATATGTTAATCTATGCTTTTGAATAGTATTTTTTGAAATCTAATTTGAAGTTAAAAATGTATTTGATGAGGAAATGTCACACATGTAACTATATTCTTCCCAAATTTGACCTCGGTCCTAATTATCAACCCTCTTAAATAAGTTCCCTAACGGTATGGACTGTCGCATGGAAAATATAAAGTAGTATGTGTATTTTTTTCCGTACCGCATAATTATGCATATAGTTACAGGGTGTTCGTATTGATAATTTTCAAGATAAGATATAGCTAGAGAGCCTTTTTTGAGATAAGGATACACCCACTGAGATCTCTATAACTTTCATTTTTTGTGTGCAAGGATTTAGTCCCGCTGTCGAGGGACCGATTTTAAGGATAATGGCAATTGATGGTATACATTCGTTTGCTCATCCCGTAGTCTCTAGATATGTTTCTACAGGGTGTGGATCTCAATCGTCTCAAAATGACAGCCAAGGGCTCCTGTCTCTGGAGATAATTATCAACTAGGTTGAGTGTTAGTGGCAAGATCAAAATTTGTCATTTTAGGCCCAGTATGTGTATATATTGGTTTTTGCTGGCGATAGGAATAGTTTTAAATTCTGACAGACTTACTTCCTCAGGGTAGGTATATACCTCGGGGTATTGCCATGGAATCGAAGTATGGCACGTTTTTACACTTCGGTCATTTATCGCACTTGTCAGACATTCAAGACAAACAACTCAGGAGGTATTGGAAATGTATTCAAAATTGCTGAAACCCACCCATGTCCCTCTGCTGGGGCGGGATCAAAACGCCAAAATTAGAGGTAGAATCGACATCGAAACACGTTTCGTATATCTATCTTAACATTGTTAAGAGGAGTTTAAAGACATTACACAACTACATATGAATGTAAACCAATACTTAGGAAACATATGGAGGGACTGTCGAGTATTACCGCAATAGTGTTGTGAGTTACATCTCCGGATGTTGCTAGAATACATGTGTGATTTCGTATGCACGTTATTTAAAATGCAAGATTATGTAAAATGATTCGCAGTAGGCTATGGCGAAAAACGTAATATTTTCTAATCAGCTCCTAGAAATGTTAAATATATTGATTTAATGTTGTCATGTAGTCCTATGAAGTTGTATTCAAATAAAGTGAAATACGACACAAACGAAATATGATGCGACAGATTTACCGAGGAAGACGTGTAGGAGACTCCCTGGATGGCTGTCTGAGCTCCTTGACGGTTACGGCATCCGAGCAAATTTTTGCTTTTCTTGACAATTGTTGTATACCGGTCTCCCTGTCCAACTGTGTATTCTGTGTCGCAGTCTCCGGATACATCAGTCTGGAAAATATAAACGTTACAGATTATATTCTTGTGAATGTTGATGTTTTCGATTTGGTTGATAAATTACAAAGATATTAGTAACAAAATCGAAATTTTGCTTGTAATGATGATTTGAACAACAGACGTAATGAGAGACGAGGAAATCGGTACCTCTTTGACTTTCTGGTCCCTTTGAAGGTTCTCCATGCTGTTTTGGAAGGTGGACAGGACTCCTCTCTTGACGTTGAGTACCCATGGTGCGTCGCCAACAGCGGGGCATAGTTCTTCAACACGTCCATCTTGGAAGGAGAAGCGAAGAAGATTCCGTTCCATGGCTCTTGAAAACTCACTGTCCAAGGTCCTCATCTCCAAGGGAGAGTTTGGATTGGTTTCAGATAGCACCACATTACTCAACTGAAAATAAAAGAGCTCCATATAATCTAGGGTGTTTTCAGTGAAGACTTTATATCGATCCTGTCACGAAAGACTTTGGTTTTATTTAAGTTTGTTGGGGTGGAGTTGGGTGATGGAAAGGTGCTCTCATATTGTTTCATTTTTTCATATACACTATCAGTAAGCATTTCCAGTAAATTTAGTTGCGAGAGAAAGAATTTATGGAATAATTTCAAAGCATTTCAATATGCTATATTGTTAAATAATTTTGTTTAGACCAAAAGGAAGAACATCTAATAAGATATGAATTAAATTAATTTTAAATGGACATAATAATTATACTATTTTTGGTATCTTTGGTATTCACCTACGCGAATCATTTTCATTTCTTTTCAATACATTTTTACAAAGGAGTTTAAGAATGAATTATTTTTAACGATCCTTATGTGTCATGAAAGAATAAAGTGTGGACATTTTAAAATCTCTCCTTTGCTCACTTCTTGGATCCTCATAAGAAATCATGTGATAAAAAACAAGATTAGTATAGGAATACTGTTATAATACATTAACGTCTTGAGAAAGCAGAATCACTGTTTCACTTGTGATTTGTAAACTGAAATAAAAAGCTTAACCTAAGGTTTCTGCACAAAACAAGCAACTAAAGTATTGTATCAATTTACAGTGAATGTGGCACCCTACAGTTTCGTATTTTGCATGTGTTACTTTTTTAAGGAAATATGATTTCCCAAGTTTTCCGTACTGGTTACACTAGCTGTTTATAAAAGGCCTTGTATATCATAGGTATTGTTTAAAACTGTTTTAATTCCCTTTGTGTTAGTGTGTGATTGATGTGTGTAATATGCAGTATAGAATAAACAGCTTAGGTTTACTTCAGATGTGCATCTTTGAAAAAACGTATTAGCTCCGATTCCATATTTTAATAACTGCTAAGATAGTATAATTTATATTAATTCAGGATGTTTTATTTAGCACAAGGGCGCGGTCATTTTAGTTAACTGTTTGTTTATATCATATGCACTTTCCACAAGGACAATGCCCAAAGAAATGTCAGCCACAGTACATGAAAGTAACATAGAGGTATACCAAGATCACATGCATCGTGGATGTTGCAATAATAATAATAATAATAATAATAATAATAATAATAATAATGAGGACTTTGTATGGCGCCTAATCTCTAAATGCTCTAAACGCTTTACAACAATAGAATTCACATATAACATACAAAACATATATAATATGATTACACAAAAATCCCACCATGAAATTAGAAAACATAAATTATACTGAAAATATTTAAGGTAGAAAACATTATTAGGTCTTTAATTTTGTTCTTACAGTCGAGATAGGTGAGTTCTAAGAGCAATCTTGAATGGGATCAATAGGACAAATAAATTCACCTTACACCCGCCACTCTCTCAGAAGTTGATGATTTCTGTAGAGGGTCCCTAAACTTGTACTTGTCTAAAATGGGTCTGATACACGATTCTCCTTTCAGATTAATGGAATTACATACGACGAATGTGTTAAGATGTTACCAGAATTTGAGCCGTTCTTACCCGCATGACAAATTCACATTGGCTGAGGACCTCAATGTGTACTTTGGCAGACATGCGCAGTCCGGAGTGGTGATCAAAGGATCCCATCACTGCAGTTTTGGTCTCCACATCATACTGGTACACGTAAGTCGTTCCTGATCTGTAGCTGAATTTGCTTGGGCCTAAAGGAAATAATTCAAAAACGCGTTATATATTATACGTTGTCATTAAGTTGAATGATGTCTTGATTCAAAATAAAAACAGAGGTCTATATTGTATAGTTTATCTTGATATATCCTATTTCACATCATTCGAACTTTAATGACATTAAGATTTGATCAGTCAAATTCTTCGTAGAAAGTTCGTGAGTCTGGTCTAGATCTATTAACATGATGTTTGCTTCCTAAATTAATTAATTGTATGCTTCATCTGTACTGTTTATGGGAATGCTATCATGACACAAATGATAACATGGGAATATGAACGCTGTAAATGATTGCTGTGGACCTTACCAGTACACGTCGTGGCACATGTGTCTTCTTTTGATATTGTCTCTGCAATAGGACCTGAAAATGAATAAACCTGCAGCTATTATATGTTCAATGCGAATATTATTATATTTTTCAGTGTGCTTTTCCAAAAGAAGACATTAAAACAAAAGAAGAGAATTTGAGAATTTAAAAACTATAAATATCAGATTTTAAATGATATATAATAATTTCTTATATTCCTTCATCCACCGTACCGGTGGCCTAGTGGTTAAGGTATTCGCCTTGGATGCGAAGATCGCGGGTTCGAACCCCGGCCGAGTCATACCAAAAACTTATAAAATGGTACTAACAGCTGCTCACCATTAAGAGGTTAGTGTTAGGACTGGTTGGCCGGGTGTCAGGATAATATGACTGCGTGGGATATTATGCTACATGACTGTCTCATGATGCCCCAGTGCTAGACATCACTTTATGCTGACTCACTGCCGACATTATATAAATATGACTGAAAAATTGTTAAGGCTACTTTAAAAATAGAAATCATCGACATACATTATTTCATACTTTGTCGTTGTTATTTTTCTCCTGAAAATACATCATGTTCCTAATGCTTTATACATACAATACTAGTGTACATGTCCCGCACATATTATCATATAGGTCTAGTGAAACTGCAAACGTCGCATAATATGCTGGCATATCTGACTCTATTAATTTGTTGGAGTAACCAGTATGGATTCCTATCCGCTAACACAGTGGGACGGCATATCAGGGCCTGCGTTGCTTACAGTTGTACTCGACTACCGGTAATAAGCGAGTATAAACGTTATATGTTTATCAAATGTATCGTGAAGCTTTTTACTAAAATGGTGATATATATATATATATATATATATATATATATATATATATATATATATATATATATATATATATATATATATATATATATATATATATATTACTCAATTAAGCTTCTACTCTCTAAATGTTTTAGATAGTATTTGATATGTATTGAAATTTGAGTCACATGTATACAAACAGTTATATTTTTACTAGCATACACATAACGTTTGCAGTACCTTTCTCGTTATCCGTTGTAGGCCATCATTAACTCTTGCCCAGTCGAAAATTATACAGACAAATATCTGCGACAAGCCAAAGTTGAATCGGAAGAAATATATGAATTGCAATATATAAACTGCAATGTTTGCTGTTGTTTTATTAATTTTCCTCCGAACATATTTACAAATCAATCAAGCTACCAAACCAACCAATTAACAGAAAAGCAAGCATTAACTGATTAGTGAACGTCCTAAGGACCAAGCTGAAAGCAAGTAAAAATAAATAAATAAATAAATAAATAAATAAATAAATAAATAAATAAATAAATAAATATCATGGAAGTAGTGTAGTACATACCAGCCCAACATCCTGCCACAAGGGCGAGGAATATAACTGGCGTCAGCTCCATGGAGGAGCAGCTTTGTCTCTTGGTGTGATCGGGTTTGACCGAAGCGAATGTGCAAGCCGTATTTATACTCACTCAGAGAGGTGTGTAAAATGTGTGTCTCAAAGTCCACTCTCTGTCCTAGTTATTTAACCGATTCAGCCTCTGAGTGTACATTTAACTTAGCTATAAAGAACCTTGTCACTCAGATAATACAGGTTTTGACTGACGCACTTGTCCATTGGAAAACAAAGTTTACCGACCGAAATTTTCATGACCTTTATTTTTAAAAACTGATACAGTTTAAGTTTACAGACTAGCGATAATGCATGAGCAAAATGAAAACAAAAACGAAATTAAAAGAATAAAAAATATTGTATTTGTATTCATAAGTGAGTGTTTCAATAGGAAGAAACGCAAGAGTGTTGCTTATTAAAATGTGTTTATTAGAAAATTACCAAAACGGTTACTGTGCTGCTCTGACTGGGTAAATATTGACGTATTCTAAAATGTTTCTTGGCATTAAAGAACTGCGAAATGTATTGAATATTTCCAATGTTCCATCTGACCGAATTTATAACAGGGTTAATTTACGGATTTCAAATATTAATTATTAGTCCATATTGAAATTAAGACAAAATAAATACAATTAAAAATGGTAGGCTCTTTCCTTTGTCAGGAAACTCGTGCTCTAAAGATTAAGATATACAATTTATTGAGAAATATATCGGTTCTATTTATGCTTATATTTGTTGATATTTAACAAAAAAAATTGAAACGTTGGAATCATGATATTTTATCAATGCTTATTATATCTGCAATGATAGATACTATTTGGGAGTAAATATGAAACGTGCATGGTCTAAATAAATAAATAAATAAATAAATAAATAAATAAATAAATAAAAGACAACTGTAGATCTAAAAGTTTGGAGAATAGGTCGAATAAGTCCTTTGTATAAATGAAAGCATTACCCACACCATTTGTTTTGTTCATTCATTTCAAGCAGCAGATTGGCACAGTAACACAGCAGTTAATAATCATATTAATGACAGTAGAGAAATTCGTAAATTGGCACTTGGCAAATGTTAAATATCTGTAAAGGCTATGGCATGTTTTTTGAATTATCATTATGTAATAATTAAAAATATGGATATATTTGTGAATCTACTTTTTCCGACTTGTGTTGATCTTGAAAGTGATATGAGGTATGTATACCGCATGTAGCCACTTCACAGCATGTAGGCAGTTAAATACCAATAGTCGGCTATTAAGCAGAGCTAGCCACTTATAGCAGTAGATATTTTGGTTCAAGGCAAGTAGAATATCTTAATAATTGCTTGGATGACAATTATTTTGAACTTCATCAAACTGTTAAGTACACAATGTTTTTCAAAATTATCACCGGTCCCTTGCACTTTATAATATTTAGAACTACCTTGGCTATTTTTGCAAGACAAAATTATGCCTCGGATGTATGTTGGATCAGCAAATTACAGAAAATTCAAACATTTTGTTCGCCGGAAATTTTCCAACAAAATAGCAACACCCAGTCTATTTAGACGACCTCGTATATTTTTTACAATTGTACTGGCTGTAAGAATGACATAGACTCTACAAAAAAATGAGTGGTCAAAATGGGAGCTATCGCCAATCACTCTAAGCAGGATCCATAGGGTTGACCTCGAAGTTGCGAATGTTGTAGTATGATATGAAAGTAACCAAAATAAGAAGCCCAAACGAGTTATTTAATTATAAGCTTCTCGTTTTTTAAATATACATTATATATGGCGTTAGCAACATCAACACTAGTTTATGTGCATCTTAGATGTTTTCAATGTATATACTACTTTATATTGTAGATGACGTTAGCATCTTAGATACTAGTTTATGTATGCTATAGATGACGTTAGCATCTTAGATACTAGTTTATGTATGCTATAGATGACGTTAGCATCTTAGATACTAGTTTATATATGCTATAGATGACGTTAGCATCTTAGATTCTAGTTTTTGTATATTGGAGACGTTAGCATCTTAGATACTAGTTTATATATGCTATAGATGACGTTAGCATCTTAGATACTAGTTTATGTATGCTATAGATGACGTTAGCATCTTAGATTCTAGTTTTTGTATATTGGAGACGTTAGCATCTTAGATACTAGTTTATATATGCTATAGATGACGTTAGCATCTTAGATACTAGTTTATGTATGCTATAGATGACGTTAGCATCTTAGATACTAGTTTATATATGCTATAGATGACGTTAGCATCTTAGATTCTAGTTTTTGTATATTGGAGACGTTAGCATCTTAGATACTAGTTTATATATGCTATAGATGACGTTAGCATCTTAGATTCTAGTTTTTGTATATTGGAGACGTTAGCATCTTAGATACTAGTTTATGTATGCTATAGATGACGTTAGCATCTTAGATACTAGTTTATGTATGCTATAGATGACGTTAGCATCTTAGATACTAGTTTATATATGCTATAGATGACGTTAGCATCTTAGATTCTAGTTTTTGTATATTGGAGACGTTAGCATCTTAGATACTAGTTTATATATGCTATAGATGACGTTAGCATCTTAGATGTATGCTATAGATGATGTTAGCATCTTAGATACTAGTTTATGTATGTTATAGATGACGTTAGCATCTTAGGTACTAGTTTATATATGCTATAGATGACGTTAGCATCTTAGATACTAGTTTATATATGCTATAGATGACGTTAGCATCTTAGATACTAGTTTATATATGCTATAGATGACGTTAGCATCTTAGATACTAGTTTATATATGCTATAGATGACGTTAGCATCTTAGATTCTAGTTTTTGTATATTGGAGACGTTAGCATCTTAGATACTAGTTTATGTATGCTATAGATGACGTTAGCATCTTAGATACTAGTTTATATATGCTATAGATGACGTTAGCATCTTAGATACTAGTTTATATATGCTATAGATGACGTTAGCATCTTAGATACTAGTTTATATATGCTATAGATGACGTTAGCATCTTAGATTCTAGTTTTTGTATATTGGAGACGTTAGCATCTTAGATACTAGTTTATATATGCTATAGATGACGTTAGCATTTTAGATACTACTTTGTGTATATTGTAGATGACGTTAGCATCATTGATTCTAGCTTATGTATGTTATAGATGACGTTAGCATCGTAGGTACTAGTTTATGTATGTTATTTATAGACGTATGTTATAGATGACGTTAGCAACGTATATTTTAATAGATGACAATTTTAGATGAGATTATCAACATCTTCATATTCGTATGAGAATGTTCGTTGAAATTTTAATTGGTGCAAATATAAAATACACCTTAATACCGAAACATTGAATGTATTAGCGTAGCAATGGGCCTTGCATTGATTTGTCAAGCACAAAACACGAAAGTCTCGTACAAAATCACACTTTTGTGTCTGTAAGTGAACTCATTTGGGTGTCCGAGGGAGAACATTACAGATAGGATATGATGGTCTTAATCTATCAGGTCGTGCTTATCTCGAAATACCGTCGCAAACCGTCAGGAGTATAACAAACCAATAACAAGCTAGAATGAGCGTTCCCATGACTGAAATATACTATCTCCGCTCAGACTGCGTTGAATTCAAGATTAATTATATACACTGTGTATTTAACAGCTCTGTGTGTGTAGAGAGAGAGAGAGAGAGAGAGAGAGAGAGAGAGAGAGAGAGAGAGATGCACAAGTCGTGACTTCAGTAATTTCACAAAGTAGTAATCTTAATACTTGAATCATGCTGTAAATGTTAAAATAACTTTAAGTTTCCAAATGTTGAAAATTCCGATTTTTCTCTAATTAAGTAAGCAGACAATTGTACAGCATCTAAAAGTACCGCTGGCTCCATTGTATGTCAATTAGATAAAATGAGATTAGATACAGTGATCACTGTACCTGACATCCAAAAGGTAACTGACCCAGATAATACGAGATAATTCCAAACATCAGCCACAATTATGTATCGCTCATCTCCATGTACGATTCATAAGAAATGGACGTGGTCAGCAAAACAGATATCGATATTTGTCGGTAGAAATAGTTTCAACCTATCTATCTACACTAATTATTTCCATATGGATCTACCAAATCTATCTACTTACTAATTATTAGACAATGGAATATATTTCTGTGTACTCTTTCTAATTTTCAGCTTTCAAACAAATATCATGGAATTAAGAAAGACTTTGAGATAAAAAGTAATCAAATAAATCACCGTACATTATAGAAATTAGAATTATTCAAAAGTACCTTCATTGCTTTGACACCTTTGCTATCAATATTGTTTGTAGCACATTGAGAAAAAAAATTGCTTGTAAAAGCAAGTTCTGAAGAAAAAAAAATTATCCACCATGTCAAGAAACACATCTCAGTGCCTATATAAAACGTTCAATCAAAGTTCAATCTATTAACTCTATCTTAAATACATAATCATTCTTTTATCAATATTTGCAAGTATATTCCATCCGATACATTATACATGTAACTTATTCAAAGTCCATCTGCTGTCTCAGAAAAGATTACCGTATCATCAGCAAACAATAAGGATATAAGGAATTTTGTTCTAAAAATGATAGCCGCCTCAATATTTGATTGGAACATTACATTTAGATCAATATAATAAGGGGATAATAGTAATGGCGGGAAGTTTTCGTCTTGAAGAAGTTCAAGTGGACAATCGAAATGGTCTAAATGCGAGTTTCAGTGCTATAGCGATGATTCCGTTGAACTGAAACTCCTCATGTCACAGTATTTTCTATATATCTGTACCGTCACTATTAAATATTTTAAAAATCAAGAAAAAAACAAAAATGCTTTTTTATGAATCCATTTTTGACTCCAAACGGTTTCTATAAAATGGATTATACTTTACTGTTATTTTTCTTCAAACTGAATCGTACATCGGTAGCGATATCATATTTAATATCCTAAGAGGAAAGTCAAGATTCTACAAGTGGCCGAGTGTTGTAAAGCGCTATCCGTTATGGATCGCTGCCATCTCATCTCTGTCTGCGTGGGTTCGAGTCTCGGATTCGGCCAAGGTGGGTATGTGAGAAAGCTTGCCAGTAGCTTCTCGTTGGTCTGTGGTTCTTTCCGGGGTTTTCCGGGTTCTTCCTCCACCATTAATACTGGCCGCCATGTATAGCCTATCTTTTGCTGAAAAATGACGTTAAACCACAAAAAAACAAAAAACAGCAAAAACTTGGGTATTATCTGTCTACTTACTTACTTATCTATCTTTTTATCGATCTGCCTGTCTGACTGCCTACTATCAAAATATCTACTTATACTCCTTCCAATGAGTGACCTGTATTTCATATCAACATATAAATAATTAATTTACTCCATTTTAAAATCAGAATCCCGATTCAGACTAACACGCACGCACGCACGCACGCACGCACGCACGCACACACACACACACACACACACACACACACATACATACATACATACATACATACATACATACATACATACATACATACATACATACATACATATAACGAACCAAAAATACAACCCGGGAAGTACCACTGATCCACAAGAAGCTACTGGCAATGTTTCTCATAAACCCACAACGGTCAAGTCGAGATTCGAACCCATGTGAAGAGAAGTAAGATGTCAGTAATCTGTAAAAACGAGCTCCACATGGGCCCCTAGTTTAGTAGTGTGCAGTAGTGAATTTTGAGTGGTTGGCGGAGGGAGCCCCCAACCCCTTTCCCATCAAAAGTAGCACTTGCAGAGACATACCATCTTTTGTAACCAAAACTAGCAACTCCTTTCTAAAACAAACAGGAATACAACAAATCTTCTGGTACGAGTACTGAAACTGCTACAGGCATTATTTATTTTGAGAACTATTTCTCAGGGTACCAGAGCTTCCGACTTTGGTTTGGGTTGTTATGGCTCTCTGTGACGTTCAACTTGTACGTAATCTTGGTATTGGAAATCTTAATTGCCATTTGCCATTGAACGTAGAAACAATAACAACAGCAACAAAACGTGCATACATACATACACACATACATACATACATACATACATACATACATACATACATACATACATACATACATACATACATACGTACGTACGTACGTACGTACGTACGTACGTACGTATGTGTATGTTCTGTGTTTATTATGTTGTAAAAAGGTTACTGTAGAAGCATTTCACCAATTGCATTTGCACGTGCGTATGTTTTTCAAACAATATAAACCCATTTAAGTTATCAGCTAATGGGGCGGTCCAGGGCAATGTGGAAATAAAGGACCGTGGGAAACTATTTACAGTAAACAAGGAAATTTTACATGAATATTTTTAGAAGTAAAATATATTTAGTGCAAAATTGTGAACTAAAATGTACATCTTACGAAATTCAGGAGATTATCTTTAGAGAGGAAGGGAACGAAAGCAAATCTTTTCATGGAAAGCCGGAAAACAAAACACCTCGAGACAACTACGGTATCGGTCAACCGGAGTGACCTGGCTTGCATGCTTTCGTCAAACTCTTCGATCTCTGTGGTAACTTAGCTTTAAAATTTAATTAGTTCAATTCCATCGCAGGTGTTTCTAAACAACGGTTATAATTTATAACATTTCTCATCTGTATAAAATACAGCTTTCGAATCTCTTGTATATTAGCTTGTGTTTAAGTGTGCACTCAGTTCAAGAGTTTCGTGATCCCGTGACCAGGTTGTTTAACCTTTCAAACGATTAGTGAGGGAGAAGTCCACTTGCCAAATTTGTTTTACGCTTGATAAATATTGCATGCGTCGCATCTTATTAATTATGTGTATGTTCTATACAAGCAAGCACGCCAATTTAATTCTTTCTTTCGGATCTGGGAAGTCGTGGGTTCAATCCCCGCACTCGTCATACCAAAGACATTTTTAAAAAATGGTACTAGCAGCTGCCTTGCTTGGCGCACAGCATTAAGAGGTCAGTGTTAGGACTGGTCGGACTGTTGTCTGAATAATAAGACTTGCTGGGACATCATGCTACATGTCTGCGGCATGATGCCCTAGTGCTAGACATTATTATAAACTACCACACTGCTAAATTGTATTGCTATAACTAATTTTTATATATAAAGCTACCATAAAAATCCAAATCACATACCCACACCCTCCCCCCACACAGTGACACACACACACGTACAGTGACACGTACTTCGTTTTTTTTGTAAACTAGGCTCTAGGAAATATTGTGATGAAATCTAAGCCTCCAGAAGTCGAGGTCCTTTATTACAACAATATATATATATATATATATATATATATATATATATATATATATATATATATATATATATATATATATATATATATATATATATATATTGTTCATTTTCTTTGAGTTTATTAAGTACAATGATTGTATTCACAGTTTATTTTGGATATGTTTATAATTAAATATCTATCCTTAATAAGGTATTCCATTTTTCAAGAAAATAACTTTCATCTAAAATCAACATAGGAAAAATTAAATGGTAGTGGCCTGGTCCACTTGTATGTCCTGGTTTTGGTTTATCTTATTACGATCCGAGCGGTGATGTACTTAACGCGATGTACATTGTTGGTGCTGGACCCACTTGAACCGTGTTGATGTCATGTCCCGTGATTCAGTGTACATGCATAATTCTAATAACATAACGTTACGAAATTTAACCTTTCGGTTTCACCATCAACATGCCACAAAGGCGAGCTCATCTATTGTTTAATCATAATATCATGCGAAAATATTCAGTGTTTTTTTCCCATTGATTTGAAACTGTTCAGGCATTATAGTACAAGATCCTGACGGAAATGTCAGAAAACAAGAAAGGTTTTACTGTTGTGCATTACTTTATTTTGTTGCTGTGGACGTGGGTGGGTGATGCATATAGTGGGTGCAGTGGGTGTTCGATTATGATAACTTATTTTACTTTATTTAGGGATGAGATTAGGTTGAAGTATTCAATTATAAAAGATTTTATTTACTTATTGGGGATTGGGAATATTAACGTAAGTTTAAAATATTTTATTTTATTGGGGACTGGGAATAATAACTTATGTTTTTTCATCCTCAGAGTACATTCTGCGTGATTTAGATGTGACTTGAATTGAGTTTGATGAATTTTCATTGATGTTTATAGACGAAATGTTTAAAATGATAAAAAAAGGAATGATGAAGTTATAAAAAGATACCAATTTAGAACTTCATGAGGTATAGATCGAGAAACATACAATCTGACCAACTCACTGGCAATTTACAACAACAACGCTATTATCACTGCTACTATTACAAAATATCCATCTCAATGCGGAAAATTAGTAGTAATTAACTGAGAGTTTTGGACTTTTATTGCTAATCCAGTCACGGAGCCTTCTAATCTCCCTCCCAACATTATCCACATATCACGAGTGCAGGGCTTACAAGTGCGCAGGCTAAAGAGTTGCATAATTTCCAAACCTACACGGAACAAAACCAAAGCCAGACGTGTAGCAGCAAGTGCGTCAGACCACTTTGAAGGCCCTCCTAGCTGCGGCAAAGAAACTCAACTTTTACCGCATACAAATCAAATCCCTGTTTGTTATATCTCGAGTCCCCTACTTGTACATTTTGTTCTCATAAGTATTCAATTTTGGTTAACACAGTCTCAAACTCGGCCCTTGTAATTTGTTTTAAATTTTTGACTGCCGCCGAATTAAGTTTATTACTTGTGTTGAGACTCCTTTGTGGGGACTCGACATTTCAACTCAGCTTCAAAAACTGTCCACACTGTCTTGGATTAGAGACGTCAGATAGCCACATAGCAAAGGTAACTGGACTAATGTTCTCTCCTGATCAAGACATTTGCAGATCATCCACAATGATCAGTGTAAGCTTCCAAAGCACTTGCGTATCTGCACGGCCCTTCGACATTTGTTTAGAAGCGCTTAATGTATCATACACACCAACAGGCTTGGTCGCCATAAGCAATGCTTATCAACACTGTAACCTGATAAACCATTGTAAAAGGTCTGCAAGTCAACTGCAAATCCATTTTCCACACGAATTATTTGAAATTGAACTGCGTCATCATCATTTAACTGGCCTGAGAGGGAAAGTGTGACTACACACTGCACATATAATCAGGAGGCAGTAGATAGAAAGCACTTTCTTTACATTTCAACACAGCCAAAATCACCTCGAGTTATATTACACACATTAAAAGCCTGATTTCGAAAATGTCCATAAGATAATTCATGGGATTTCATAGGCACGCGGTACAGCAAACAGAAGAAATCTACGATGGAACCTCAAGAAGACCAGTAATAGCAGAGCAAGAAGTGCTAAGGTAAGCAGGTTTCATCGCAGTTACCGGCGAAATTCCTGCCAAGATGACCACAGTTGACTTTTATTCCGCTATCACCCAATAACAGACGACAAAACATTTTAGGAGTTTCTCCGATGCGCTCAAGAAGCTAGTATACAAGTTGGTCAAGATTATACCATACCCATCTTGGTCAAGGCGTTTGCGTGAATGCATTTTCTCTATCTTAGAATAGCCCAGATAAGAACCAGAAACACATTGTACCGACAGGAAAATTCCACCTGCCATGTGCTTGGTTCAAAATGATTGCCAGTAAGACGAATGGTTCCGTTTTATCTGATGTACTCATTTTGAAAACAGGTTTGATTGCATGTGACTCCGAACAAGGATCTCTAGCAAATGACTACGACAGAATAATGCTCTGTCACAACGCGATGCTCGAGTGCCTGAGATTTTGCTGTTGGACCAGTCGCTGAAAAGCAAGGGCGAGAAAAATTTTTTTTCCAGCTTGCAAGAAAGCAAAACACAAATAGTGTGCTTGAAGTGATATGATCACCCTACAGAGAGGTTCATTGCGCTGATTTTGGCAATCAATGCTCTGAATCACTACATGGATGCGTATCTAGTTTTACTAAAGTTACTGACAAAGACGGTTTGGGAAAATTGGAAGTTTTGGATGTACATGAATTATGTTGGGTGTCAATGTCACTCACACATACAGTAAAGACCAACTATTTTCTGCAATACGCACACTGTCTGCATTTAATACCAGATCGTTTCTTTAAATATGGTAGCCAGAATTATGTTCGTTATCACATATTCTTCTCGCTCTTCATTGCAAACATTGAGCAGTACCATCAAGGCACAACCAAACTGCTATACAAAGATGGCATTAGCGTGATATAATACTTGATTAACTTGAAAGATTTTCTCTTAACTTCCACTAAGGTCGTCACAAATTAGATCAGACCGAGTCTTAGAGATAATTATAACAATGTATGACAGTGATTTAATATACCGTGCATAAGATTAGTTTGATACCGGAAATCTTGAAAATATCTCCAGGCTAACCAACAACTGTTTTCAGCGACGATTGCTCTATGACAGCCTGTATTGTGAAGATTTGATCGAGGTGGAAGAACTGAATATGGGTTAGTGTACACATACGAACATTTTAGAGTCTTTGTTACTCGCCAATAAATTCACTTTGGTGATTGATTCAGTCTGGTTCGCGCCTGTGGGAAGCCCAACAGCGACCCAGGTTGCGTAAACGATTCACTCAGATTGATTAATTATAATAATCATCTGCCGTATCTGTTCGTTCAAAATTTGAGGTAGTTGGGATAATTATGGTATTTGGGTCATTCATCTTGTGGAAGTTCCCAAATGCCTCTCTTACATTTGGATGTACTTAACATTCACCCGCCCTTGACGAAATAGTAACATGTTTTACAAACATGTATTCCTACCACAGATATAACTGCAGGTTTAGTACCTTGACGACATGGTTTAGTCTTCTGCTCATATTCGAAACTAACTTAGTACATTGTGTGAATGTAAGCCCTGAAACGTCCACGATCGCACACTGGTACGATGATAACCAGTTGCCGAGCACCGACAGCGCTTCATTCCGGTGTCAGGGAATAATCGTTGTGATTCCGGTGAAGCTCAGCCTGGTACTCCAGATTCACTTCAATGAGACACCATACATTGATATTTCTTTCTTACTCGTTTGTGCCTTTTTTCAAAGTCAACGTGAGCTGATGAACTCACGGGCAACGGTTTAATCATCACCACGCCAAACAGACTGGATTAAGATTCATAATATAACTACTTTTGGAGGGTACGATCATATATAGTTACATACGTGTCGGTCGTGCGAGCGTAGCAGTGACTCGACATAGAAATCCCGCCACAGATATCAATGTCGACAAACAAATGTTGATCGATGTCTATTAGGATGTTCCGATTCGAGGTGAATTTATGACAGCAATGCATCCCAAGCCAGTCCCGAGAATACGAACTAGTGCGTGGGATCGAACTTGTATACGTTCATGGCAGAATCGCGGAATCCCTAGAAAACATGCACGAGCAACAATATCGCCGTGACAAGAGTAAGGTAAATAATAGTGCCATACCTCTATGTTACTGTGGCTGAAACTTCTTTGGATATTCAACTTGTGGAGACTGTACATGATCTAAGCACACCATGGCTAAGCAAAATGGATGCTCCCATGTGTTTGAAAAATCAGCCTGAATTTGTCTAAAGTACACTATCTTTTAACAGTTACTTAAATATGGGACGACGAATTTGCCAGTCTAGTTCATATCATATTTTGAAAGTGAAATGAATGAGTTACTGAATACATTAAAATAAAAAAAATAAAAAAATTATAGATTCGTCCTCTTCACCTTTTAAGTAAAGGAAGTGAAAATGTCTACATGGAGTCAACAGTTTCTTAATAGGTGGACATTTGAAGGTTGATCTGAATACTCTATAACCTAAAATGCACCCATCAAGTGAATGTATCATCATGAGATTTTAGCTTTTTGTGGGCCATTCGTAGGTTAAATAGGCTTGAAAAAGTCTGCAGCGAGAACTATATTAATTTTAAACGTGAGTGGTGAAGCCATAGATTCTTGTTTAATCCCAGGACACATTTTGAGAGTAACTTCGTAGTGTCCTAGATGCGCGTGAAAAGATTACCCGGTAATCTTTCGAAATCAACACGGGCTTATGCAACTTGCCTCGGGAACCTGGGTTTGTCGGTGAATATACATGGTTTAGATTTATAGAAAACCCGCTTGTGTCCGCGTTTACGCGCGCAGGGCATTAGTTCGCGGTTGCTTTATCGTTTTCCGCGGAAGTAAAGCTGGAACCTGGAGTGGTAATTAAAATCTCAAACTCCCATTTTATCACTACTACAATAATAACAACAGCAACAACACTTTTGAATTCATACAAAATCAGACACCTCTATTAACTAGAAAATACAAACGTCAGGAAGGCAAATTCAAGACAGTTTTTTGATAGTGGAAATTGTCAAAGTAATTTTGACCCAAACGACATCGCTCATATAACTGCGACTCTCGATTTTTATACAAAGTAATTTTGTACCAAATAACTATATTATTGTTGTTTATTAACACAATCAAGTCAAGTGATTCAAAAATGTTGATTAGGTCCCTATCTACAGTAACTAATTAACTGTGTAGTACGTTTTATGTTATAATTTAAGTTCTACACTGTTGCGACCATAATGTAATATCTTGAATATTAATAAATTCATCAGAAGCTAATACTTTAAATTAAAACAGGTGTTAACACCCATTCAGTATTCAGATCGGTGTGTGTGTGTGTGTGTGTGGAGAGAGAGAGAGAGAGAGAGAGAGAGAGAGAGAGAGAGAGTATATGCATAGAAAGAAACAGAAAACAAAAGGAGAAACAAAGCAACCAAGATAAAGTTAATCATACAAGCATTTACGGGGGACCAAATCGAGTACATTAATGAGTACATCAAGTTATTGTATCCTACCCTTTCCATTACACAAATTGCTGTTAGAAAGATAACCGATAAACATGTTGATATATCTAAAGGTTATAGTCCATAGCTCACGCGCTCGATGCATGCAAGACAGGCAAGTATTAATATTAAATGACTGATGGTGTTGTGATCAAATATTTTTAAAAATTTGTGGTGCAAAAAGTAGGTTTTTGGGGTTCCTGGTATTTTCAACCTTAAACTGCAATAGGGGTCTTCATTCACTCTGATAATTGTATGACATTTTGCCCAACCCCGGATTTCACTCCAAACATATTTTGCCTACATGCATACAAATTATTAGCTGCGCATAACTTTGTCTTTACCCCAAGAAAATAATTCATCGGTAGCCATTGCTGCTGACGTCAGATTAGGGGTACCTATTGAATGGGAACGGGTCTCGTAATTTGTCCATTTGCAATTGTTAGTTATGAATATTCATAAAATACAGAGAGGAAGGTCAGGAACATTGGCATTAAGTGTCATCCTGGCGCTTAATTAGTCATATATCTAAATGCCCCCACCTCCGATCATTCGGTATGGTTGCCATGGCCATTTTTAAAATATTGTTATTGCTTCTTTTGAATTGATCGTACTATTGACAAGAAGTTTCCTCTACAATATTTATTTTATTGCATGTACTTAACCCTGAATTGAATTGCAATCGTCTTTTTGCGGCACGTTCTTTAATAGGAATGCATCTCTTTCCGCAAGCTTGAGCTCAAAGGACGCAATTATGACATTAACGAAGGAGTGTTGTATTTTATTCAGTATAAAAACGTTGACCTGACTAGTCTCCCGGACGTGGAAGGGATCTATGTTCTTTTTTCTGAAAAATTTAACATCTAGATGAAACTGAGCAAGGAACCAATTATAAGCTGCTTTAGGTATTAAAGACTGCTTCTGGTCCATACACAAAGGCATGTGAGGTATCAGTCTACAGCTGGATGTTCTAGGTACAAAACAAGTCTGTAACTTGCAAATGGCTGGGTTAAAGTTGAAGGGAACTCTTGTTGCAAACTGGCCAGCCGATGTCCCACTGTTGTTTTGTTCCTTTCAAAAGTAGGACACAAATGGCAGGGACAGGGCCATGCTGTGGAAGATGTACTTTTTTAATACTAGATGGATTTTGGCATTTTATAAAAGGCCATTAATGGGTCAGAAGGAGATAGAAACTGAAAGATTATTTTACTCAATGTGCAGAATGCAAAAAAGAACCCCTTCTTTGGACAACATCTGAGTGGGGTAGGAAGCTGGTACTTGTGAGCATATGTCCTGGAACTCAAATAGGTTGGCAACATAGCCAGCAAAAGCAGCGACGGCTGACCTGGCAAAACATGGTTTTGCAGATGGGGAAACATGCAGATACATGCCCTGTATTAAAGTGAACATTATGTTACTGTCAGTCTGAGATGGGTTATCTCCCCAGGGCTATTGACCAGCATTCTTAGTACTACAGACACTGTTTATCCTTACTTGGCATTTTCTTGTCATTTAGTTTGTTTGCTGTTGCATGACAGCCTTACTCATTATTAATGTCACAAATATAACAGCTATTAATGTTTTTGCTAAATTATGTTTTCATTAGCAATAAGTAAAGCATTTAATAATTTTATTAGTTTTGGTATTCAATTGAATAAGAGGGAACTGCAGTTCAATGTCTGACTCGAGTCATACATCTGCAAATGAAAAGCCAAAATGAGGCCCAAAACCCCCCCCCCCCCCCCACTGAAGTGAAACACAAGGATACTTCAAATTTTCAAGATGGTTTTCTAAGTGTTGACTAAAGTAAAGAAAATTAATAATGTAAACAAAGACAATTCACAGTTAAGCAAAGCAAAACGAAAAGATATACAATGTTCCCTCAATATAAAGCCTCCAGTATACCACTGTTACTCGTCATAATGCCAACATGGTCATGACAGTTTGTTTCTAACATTGCTACCATATATATTTCATTTTATTTTTGTTCCCCATTTGTGAAAATTAATTCAAATTAAATTACATCCTATATATGCATATCTATCTATCTATCTATCTATCTATACACACACACACATACATATATGAATATACATATGTATCTACTATGACAACACATGGGGAAATAATATATATATATATATATATATATATATATATATATATGTGGCATAATGAAGAACTTTTTGTGGGATTCAATAGTGTACTGAAATTTAAATTCTTTTCCTGCAGATAAAACTTATTTTTATTAAGAGTCAGAATAGAAGCTCAGTATGAACAGGGCCGGATATGGTCAAGTGTTGGGGGTGGGGGTGCTGTTGATTTTTTGCTAACCGGAAGTAGATTTAATGTCTCTTATGTGGCTCCTATTGACATTTTTAAGAGAACTGATAAGAACGCCGCTAAATTCATCTGCATGTTAGCCAAACATTTCTCTACATATATGTTATGACATCATAACCTTGATGAGGTAACACAATTTAAAGGAACAAGATCCAAAAGTGGAAGCATACTTTGTGGAGACATTTTCCCCATACTGTTATCTACAAATCCTCTTTCAGATACCATCTGAGAAAGCTGCGACTATGATTTTACATTTTGTTCTCAAGACATATTGACAATTCTGTAGACATACATAATATGGGCAAGCTACTTAGTAATTGGCATTACATGTAGCAGGCACTGGGATAAACTTCTGCCTTGGGTATGTCTGTATTTGCAAAATCAATTCTTAATGCACAGCTCAATGCTGCTGTCTATGTTAAATGCCATTTCTCATCACAAGATGGGCTGTACATGGTAGCCAGTATAACTGGTAGAGGAAGAACCTGGGAAAGTTGATAAGAACCAACGAACCATATGAAGCTGCTGGTAAGCTTACTTTCATAACCATACTGGCCTCAGCCTGAGAAATGAACAAAAGTGAGATGGCAGTGATTGGAAAAAGTGAGTGCTTTAGATCACATAGTTGTCCCTTATCCTGAAAAATTCACAGTTCAAAATGACATGATCACATTGTAACATTATTCATATGATGACCTTATTCATATGATGTCAATTGTTATCTAAATGAATCGCTTAAGAGGCACAGGACACAACATGACATAGTTCCACTCCAGTCTCATATTAAATAATAAAAATGAAAAACGCTTACACACGTTTGACAGTCCTATTAAAGAATATGATCAAGTCAACAAAAGAACCTGTCATAAGATATCATGACAACATAAAGCAGTCACACAGACTTCCTGTTGTAGATTTAAGTATTTCAGTAATGTTTGATACAATGAACAAGTTCACACACCAACATGTACATTTCTTTGTGATCTTCAAGCTGTGCAAATTTGTGGTAATATTAAATACTTATTCACCAATTAAGGATCTTTACTAACATATTTTCCCCATAGTTGTCTACATAATGAACCTTACATGATGATATAAATGTACACTAGTCGCTAAAGAAAATGCACACCAACCTAAAATAAATTCACTGATCTGGGAATGCTTGCGCCCTTAGTTATGTAAAAATGAAAACTTCTCATAATGTTAAAAACTAACATTGCACAGACAATCGTCTTTATGTAATACGTCAGGAAGATATTTAACATTGCACAGACAATCATCTTTATGTAATACGTCAGGAAGATATTTAACATTGCACAGACAATTATCCTTACGAGATCCTTCAGTAAGATATTTAACATTTATAGATGTATTCAGTGAGCAAACTGCAGTAGCTAGGGGAAGGTAGTGGTGGTGGTGGTGGTAGGAGGCTTAGGTAAATAAAATAAGATTTATTTTCTTGAAATTTTTTTTTAATTTGCAGATAAGAAAGGAAAGTAGAAAAGATATACCACAAATGAAATAAATGATCTCCAATGAATTTGTTATATTAACAAATCATATTAATAACTTAATACATAGCTGAACTACATTAATGGACGGAGTAATAAGCACATTCAAAATTATGTGCATAAAGACTAAGATAAAATATACTAACTTACACATGGAATAGAGTCTGCATTGGGCTATCTTTCTTACTATGTTCTTTGTACAAAATTTCTAAACTATATCTGTCTCATGATGTCTGCATAGCACTGAATCTTGTGTGATGTTTTGTCTTTGTATGAAATTTCTAAGACATGTCTGGACATTACAGATGGACAGACATCATATAATGTGAGATACAATGTTTTGCTGACATCATAAGATGAACTCAGATCTTAAGAACATAACATAGCTTATTGTAGGCATAACAAAATTGTAAACATTGACAATAGCACTGAGATTCCGACCCATGCAGCATGCTTATATAGCTATCTGTCCAAAACAGATAGTGTGCTCATCAAAAGTAACCCATACGATCATATTGCAATTTCATATCATCCTTAACAGTATGAACAGTAAAAAAAAAAATTAAAAAAAAATGAAAAAGAATAAATGGTGAATCCATTCCTCTTATTCCAGAACCTTGAATTTCACAAATATTTGTTTGGCCAAAACAATAATCAATAAAAATTAGTAATAAAGAATTATCTGTATCATTCTCTTTTCTCCATCTCTGCCATTTTTCATCCAACTAAAGTCTAACTGACTGGTTTTGAAAGTACACACTCTTTTTTACATCAAGAAACTACATTCTATGTTCCAGTCTAACACGTTGGTGATAAGGTACTTTAATTACTGTTTAAAACTGTATGAATGTTTTGCTTTTCAAGATTTGCCTCAATACAATTTAAGACGTGAAGATTTCACTTAAAGTATGTAGTAATTCCACAAAATCCAATCTTAGAATAAGACAACATAATCATTATTTATGATGCAGAATCAGAGATAAACATCTGTAACAATTTTACAAGGAACATTTAGAAATATTTCTAAATGGTGTATTAACATAAGAATAACCATTATGTATTTGAAATTTTGGAGTAAAATTGTGTTCATGGAACAAGACTATCCCATTAAAGTGCTTAAAAACTGACTTATATGCAAAAAGTAGCAAGATGGATAAACAGGCGTACATGCAGGAGTAAAACAAAATACACCAACAAAAACATGGTGGGCATAAGAAAACATACTTACAAAGGTAAAACTAAATGGCCAAACAAAGGCACAGTGGGCATAAGACATACCTACAAGGGTACAAATAAATGCCCTAACACATACATGGTGGGCTTAAGAAGACATACCTGCAAGGGTACAACTAAATGCCCTAACACATACATGGTGGACTTAAAAAGACATACCTACAAGGGTACAACTAAATGCCCTAACACATACATGGTGGGCTTAAGAAGACATACCTACAAGGGTACAACTAAATGCCCTAACACATACATGGTGGGCTTAAGAAGACATACCTACAAGGGTAAAACTAAATGCCCTAACTCATACATGGTGGGCATAAGAATACAAGTATATAAGGATAAAAATAAATAGAACAAGACAAATATGGTGGGTGTAAGACATACAAACAAGGGTAAAACTAAATGACCCGACATGGCAGGCATAAGACATACATACGAAAAAAATGCCCCACTACAGACAGTGTGGGCACAAGATATACATACAAGGTCAATAATAAATGCCCCAACATAAACATGGCAGGCATAAGACATGCATACAAGGGTAAAGTTAAATGCCCTAACACGGACATGATGGACACTGGAGGCTCTTGTTTAACTATGGCTAATATTTTCTTTACTGCCTCAACAGACCTGTCACTAATGAAATTAAAAATTAAGGACCTTAAAAGCATTTAATGCAAGAATGCTAGATCATCATTACACAATTCAAGTTTGGTTACTATGGAATGTATACCTCATCCAAAAAGAAAATGGATCTAACTACATGTATATCAATGATAATGTCAAGGACACTGTATTTGAGACTCATTTGTATGAAACAGTAGACACAATAAAATTGGTCATCATCAAGAAATTGTACTAAATTAAACTGTTGTGATAATGCCAAAAAATATATGTTTCTTTGTAATCAAATTTATTGTAATATTACTGACAAATATTTTTTTCTCTTGGTTTGGTCATCTTCAGGTACATAACATAATCCAATTTCTAAATATCCCAATCTTTATAGGAATCTTCTCAATAAAATATATTTCACAAAATCATTAAAACAAAAAAGATTTAAACAAAGTTGGACTTTACAAGCCCAATTACCGCAGACTTCATATGTTTTATGAAACTGCCAAAGTGCCAAATTACTCCTTGGCAGTGGTGTAACAAAATCCCATTACAAAGGTGGTTACAAAATAGTTGACAGCAGGCACACTACATGACTGATGGTCAAACTGCTTGGATCACCAATAAACATTAATTTATGAACGTAGGTAGATCAGTACGAGTCAAAGCAGGACAATCAAACTAAAATACATAAATCCACTCATCAGGTATTTGCACTGTGTTGGATCATCATGTAGGAACTAGAGCATTTAAACATCTGGTGAATGGATGTCAATTGCCTGAATATACTTTGATATTAGGACTGCATCAGCATTTTAATACTCACACAGATTCAATGCGAGTTTTGTTAGTCATATATAAATCCTATATAAATGACAAACCAGGATCTTTCAGTCAATAATAAAATTTTTTTGGTATTAGAAATAATAATAATGTTAATATCAAATCCAGCATAAAATAATCGACTTACTCTTCCCTCTAAATCAGGCACATACTATCTACTTACTTTCCCACCAATCAAGCACATTGAATCTATTTACTGTTCCCATCAAAACCAAGCACAAAAATCTGATTATTTTCTCCACCAAATCCAGTAACAAATAACCTGCTTACTTTTCCCACCAAATCAAGAACTAAATTTTGCTTACTTTTCACACCAAATAAAGCACAAAACATATAATTATTCTTTGCACAAAAGCAACCACATATAATTGCTTACTTGCCAAATCAAGCAAAAAAAAGGCATCTAAAAGCTAATTATTAAGTCCGCAACTAAGTTATTTCAATTACATTCATACCTTTTGATTTCTGTGGTTTTTAATTTTAAAAAACAGAAATATCTTCCCATGTGTGTGGAATCATGGATTTGTTGCTTACCTGGAGTCGCCATACTCTCTGAAAGCGCAATTTGTTTTGCAGGGACTTGATATTTGTGGTTCAAAGCAATAATGAAATTCCTGGAAGATGACTCTCATCTGTGTTGATGACAATTTATTGCTTCACGCAAATAGTGAATTTACTGTTGATAACTGGACTTGCTATATGTGTGAATACATCTACTTTCTACACCTGCTGTAAGTCGAGTCCAACAGCAAAATGCACAGACCCAGATTTGTCTTCACATAATGTGTCGGCAGATTGACTATATGCAGTTTGTAAGGAGTAAACAGATGAACAAAAAAAGACCCTGATCTGCTGTCCCATTATATGACTACAGATCCGAATCAATGTTTTTACCAGCTAGACAGTACTTATAAATAAGTGAGTCTATACAAATCTGAAATAATCACAGTTTGCCATTGAATGCAGTACCCTAAGAAGTGGAAATTGAATGATGCAAAATGACATGTAAGCTATTAACATTTTCATTTACTTGCATGCATGAACGAGTTTTTACAACTCTTACATCATGCTTAATACATCATATTGTTTATCACAAAATTTACACAACCATAAATTTCAAAGAATATTTACCGACACAAATTCCCCAAACTTGTAACACCATAATGTACTACTCTCTTTGCACTGTGAGAGAACTGCAAAAATCTTGCGTTCAAATTTACTGAATTTACTACCATGGAAAATATGTATTATACTCAAATTATGATTTATAGCAAATTAAAATATACAATTAGTATGCAGAACATCATTACCACTAACAACTATTCGTTTAGAGATCCACATACAAGAATGAGATTTTTAACACGAAATATAAATTACTTAAGAAATACATGAAATTATCACAAATCAGCTTAAATCCTGAACTCAACATTATCGCATTCCTTGATAATCATAATCATCACTTCCATTCATGTATGGGTCATCATAGCCACCTCCATATGGCCCAACTGGCCTTCCATATGGAGCTTGACCATACTTGTCAATAGGCTGACCATACTCGTCCACCGGGTGTCCTTCCATCACAAAGCCCATGTGAGAGTCGGGTCGTGCATAGGGCTCATAATCACTGCCATAGCTGGAAAGAACAGGTGATAAAACTATACAAACATGGAATTATATTCACCTGACACCTCTACAGTCCCAAATTCAATCCCAAAGTTCAGACACATGTAACAGCATATGGTAAATAATTTAGGTTGGAATTTTGGGGGTGGTTCAGGTTATAGAACTATTCATTTCCTTCCCTTCATTAATTGTTAATTACAAATGATATTACCTATATTTTTATCCACCATGAATACTTGCTAGCCATGTGGATTGGTGTCAATGGCAGCAAAAGTAAGCAATAAGTTCTTAAAATTTTTATACCATGCTCACTACAGATGATCTGTTAACTTCTCATTGTCTTTTAAGTAGTGAAAAGGAGTGACCCTCTTCAAACCTGAATGATCACCATTGTGGCAGACATTTTCTTGTTGGAGCATTGACATTTTCATTTAAGATCAACTAGACTTTGGGAGGAATGTATAAAGTTTCTCAGCAATCCTCAAAGTAGATGAGGAGTAATAACTATAAAGTTGCAGTACTAGATGGATGAATGATACATGGGCAGGCAAAGAACTGGCCATATCTTAGGCTATTCTGGTCTATTGACAGTAGATATAAGAAACAAAATTTCTTTTAATTAAATGTACATTAATGCACAGCAATTTTGATCCTCGATTACAACACTGCACAGTTTATGCTAGCTTGCAAAGTAAATTTTCTCTAGCAATATTTATATTCTGTACTTATTCAGCTATCAACGACAAATTATGCACTTCATCCCCAAGGTGTTTAGTATTGCTAACTTTTACATGTCAAAATGAAATTTATGTATCTTCTAAAATTAGGTTTTTATATGGTAAGCAAAATTTGTACATTTTTTCCAGGGAAAAAAGTCACTGTTAACCCCAAAACTCTTGATTCTCCATATTCAAAAGCATTGGTTACTTCATCTACTTTTCCTTTGAGAGATATAACAGGTAACTTTGAAGACAAATTGATTGATTTACATAGGAAGCAAACTGAGAATTATTTGTAATTGGAATGCATTTCATGAATATACACAGATCTTGCACACAATAAAACTCAATGGATATTTGGACAATTTAACTCTGTTAACCAATTTTAAAGAAGATTGGATGATAAGTACTGTCTCAAGAATGTTAACAAACTGAGCCAACTAGATGAAAGATCACATTTTAATATGTACCAATCTCGCTCATTATTGATTTCAAAATCTTGAAGATAAAAGCAATAATTCTAAGTCTGATCATCAGATAAGAAATAGAGAATTGGAAAAAGCTGAGTCAATACATTGCAAGATCACTTGATTGATATCAAAAGATCTAAGCCATATTCAAAATTATCCAAGATTAATATCAAAAGATCTAACCCATATTCAAACTTGTCCAAGATTGATATCAACAGATCTAACCCATATTCAAACATGTCCAAGATTGATATCAACAGATCTACCCATATTCAAACTTGTCAAAGATTGAACTAATCTAACCCATATTCAAACTTGTCCAATACTGATATCAACAGATCTAACCCATATTCAAACTTGTCCAAGATTTGGATAATATAAACCTACATTCCAAATTTGATCAAAAATGGATAAATAAAAAAAATTTCCTTCAGGGTGGTAAGAAGGAGAGCAAAGTATACTGGACCTTAACATGGGTTTCATAGCCATTTGAGCTAAAAGAAAGCTATCTGATACCTTTAAGATGGACTCGGTACACTTTTAGTATCACCAAAATTCTTTTGTTTGTCCTGAATGAATTTTTAATTTCAGTAACAAAGGTTTATGCAATGTGCATCTAATTTATCAATTTTGACCTTGATCATGAGTTTCTTGCTCAAAAATTGTTTAGTTTACAGGGCTGAGTGAAGCTAGACTGTAAGATTCCCCACAGGCCATTAAAATTCATTCCATCACATGTCAAGGATATTTACAAATTAGATGAAAATATGAACACACTTTATGGACACAGTATGAGACATTGCTTTTAAAGTTTCTCAATATACATGAATATACTCACCCATAGTATGGATTGCTGCTGTATTCATCAATGTATTCTGGAGTCAAATGGCCATCAGTGATCATTGCTGGGTCATACCCATCTGTAAAAGTAGGTTAATGTATGAGTATCATTGTTTCTTTCATATATTGGTAAATTTTTACTACTCAAGTATATCCATTTTTCCCCTGCCTATCTGTTCATCTTTCTGAATATATGCCTGCATCTATTTCTCTAATTTCAACAGTAATACAAGCACTGCTAAAATTATCTGTATCACATTTTAATAACTTTCAAACAGAAAATTTTAACATTAGCAATGAATAGGTATTGTTTCAAAACATATGCGAAATCTATAAGATGACATCATGTCTAGTAAGTTCATTTCAGTCTCTCAGTAGTTTCCAACATTATTGAAATCTCGTACATTTCACTGGGTGCCCTTTAATACCTGGGTGCTCTGCTGGATCTGGGTACCATGCCTGATCTTGGTACACTGCCAGATTTGGGGAATTCTACCAGACCAAGCTACCCTGACAGATCATGGCATTGTTATGTTAATGGAAATTCACTAACATTTGGAGTGCATAATTTTTTTTATGTTTTACAGTATATGCAAATTATCTGCATGACAGGAGCCCTGAGTGGCTGAGTGGTCTAAAGTTCCCACCGTTACTGATTGCTGCCATCTCACCTCTGCGTATGTTGGAGTCTCATATTTGGCTAATTTGCTTATGTGAGAAAGCTTGCCAGTAGCTTCTCATGGGTCAGTGGTTCTTTCCAGGTTTCCTTGGTTTCTTCCTCCACCATTTAAACTGGCCACCATGTATAGCATATCTATCTTGTGCTGAAAAAATGGTGTTAAACCCTACATCTACAATAACAACAATCTGCATAATTTTTACCATGTTCCTTAAAAATGTAAATCCCTATTTGATTAAAATCAATCATCAAAATTAGAAATGTTCGGGACAAATTCGTTGCTTTCCTGTGAGTCTGGATAGTCTGTTTAACATCGTACATCTTTATTAGAACACTAATGGCATCAAGACAAAGAGATTTTTCATTCAGTACAAAATACACCTGATTATACATCATGTCCATCTGCAAGTCACACAGACCCTGATCTGACATCATATCATGTGCTAGCAGACTAGGGTCTATTTCATTTTGTACTTGTTGACAAACTTTAATCTTACCATTTTAACTGACTCAGATCTGCCATCACATCATGTGACTGCAGTACTGGGTCTGTGCAGTCTTCAAGTGTATCCAAGTGATAAACGAGTATATGTGACATAAATTCATGTTTTTTAACAACAACAAAAATCATACAAATTGCTGTTATACCGATTAAGTGTTGCAAATTAAGTGTGGGCTTTGTTTTTTCTGCATATTATTCTTCCTTCTCACCAAATCCTGACCCTGTGCATTCTCTTAAGCATGCATTTTCGTCAGAAAAAAATAATAAAAAAATACACCTTTCTTAAAATTGAGAGTCTACTTATGTCTATGTTGGTGCTAGCAAAATCCAAAGTTGTAAAAGGCGATAAAACTTTAGCATCTAGATGCTGCTGATTAATTCAGGTGAATTGAGAGTATCTTAAGCATCAGGATGATGCTGATTAATTCAAGTGAATTGAGAGTACCTTAAGCATCAGGATGATGCTGATTAATTCAAGTGAATTGAGAGTATCTAAAGCATCAAGATGATGCTGATTAATTCAAGTGAATTGAGAGTATCTGAAGCATCAGGATGATGCTGATTAACTCAAGTGAATTGAGAGTATCTAAAGCATCAAGATGATGCTGATTAATTCAAGTGAATTGAAGATGATGCTGATTAATTTAAAGGACTTGAGAGTATTTTAAGCATCAAGATGGTGTGATACTCGAGACTGATTTGATATACAATTTATATTATGAAACACCTTATAGATTGACAAAAAGTTTTAAACACAATGAATATGTCTTTGAGATCTGTAAAACTTAAGATGGAAACTAAAAAGCAAGCAGAGTAAGACACTGGTAATGCTATATATACTTGTATATGCTACAAAATATCATGGAAGAAAAATGACCATATGTAGTTATTCTAATAGACATCTGAAGGGGGGAGGGGGGGTTGTGCAATTTACAAAGAGAGGAATGTGCTGAGTTTTGTGTGTCTGTTGAATTTTTTTAATATTGCACATCAGTGCTTGACTGAAAATGTTCATAAATTAAGTTCTTTTAATTCTTACAATAGTTGTTGGATTAATCATGTTTTAATTATTTGGATATAACATTTGTCAATGAATTATATGCCTCAATAAATTGGAATTTAATTTTTTTTTTGCAAAAAAAAAAAAAAAAAAAAAAAGCAAAAGGGAGGTAATTTTTTCTATTAGAATAACTCTGGTATGTCTGTAATTATTCCTAAATCTTAATATATACATATTCAACAAATAAAAAATTGTATTATTATTTTGTACTTCAATGTTTGAAATGGATTTTTTTTCTCATTAAAACTCAATTTTTCTCTGCAAAAATTGAGTAAAAAAGAATAATTACTAATTCTCATTAAAATTATGCATACACCTGAAACAAACACTGGACAACAAATTTTTACAAAAGTCATGTTACTGAAATAAAATTAGTCAATTCTTATCAATTTTTATGTGCTGAACACGAATATGACAGTCAAATTGCAAAATTGGCTCTAGTTTTTTTGTAATCTGCAAGAAATTAATGTTTACATAACGAAATGCATTCCAATAGCTAGTAAAAGGTCAACTGTAATAGCCTACCTATAAAAAATCAAGTCATTGACTACATCTTAGGTTTCTTCGCCTGTCTCTTGTACAGCTGTTCGGGAGCATCTCTGAGGAGTGTCCAGCAGTAGTCAGCCAGCATTTTCCCTGGTATCTTTGTTCCATTGTTGCGATATCTTGATGAAAACGTTCGCCGTGTTCATCACTAACAATACCACAGTTGCTAGGAAAGAAATCCAAATGGGAATGAAGGAAGTGAATCTTTAGAGACATATTGCAGCCAAGTTTCTTATACTTCATCAACATGTCTTCTACTAGTTCCTTATAGTTTTCTGCCCTAACATTTCCGAGGAAGTTTGTAGAAACTAGGCGAAAAGCATTCCATGCTTGTTTCGCATCACCTTCCAGCAAGTTGTTGAACCGGTCATCTTTGAAAAGCTCTCGAATCTGAGGACCCACAAAAACTCCCTCTTTAATCTTTGCTTCGCGGAGTCGAGGGAATTTTTCATGCAGGTATCGGAATGCTGGCAAAGTCTGGTCAATGGCTTTCACGAAGTTCTTCATCAAACCTAGTTTGATGTGAAGGAGTGGTAGCAAGATTTTCTGAGCCTCAACCAGAGCTGGGTGTTGGATATTCTTCTCTCCAATGGCTACATTCTGCCTGTGAGTCCATTCCTTCCTCATGTAGTGCATTTCCCTTGCTCGGCTATCCCACTCGCATAAGAAACACATGTATTTTGTATATCCTTGCTGCAGTCCCATTAAAAGGGCAACTACCTTCAAATCACCACAGAGGTGCCAGCTGTACTTGTTATACTCAATGGAATTCAGTAGCTTCCTTAAGTTATCGTATGTCTCTTTCATGTGGACAGCATACGCTACTGGAATAGATGGAAGAATGTTTCCATTGTGCAAAAGCACAGCCTTGAGACTCAGTTTCGAAGAGTCCACAAATAGTCTCCATTCTTGTGGGTCATGAGTGATTTTTAAAGCATTCATGAGGCCCTCAATATCGGAACAGAATATCAGATTACTTTCCTTTCTGAAGAAAGGCTCCAATTGCTGGTGGCGCTTTCGATATGCAGTAATTGTGACATCTTCTTCTAGAAGATTCCATTGTTGGAGTCTTGATCCTAGCAATTCTGCCTTGTTCTTTGATATGTCCAAATCACGAATCAGGTCATTTAGTTCTTCCTGTGTTATTCTGTGTGGGGTTGATGATGCACCACAGTGAAAATCTGGATCACTGCATGCTGATGGACCAGGAGAAGAACAGGTCGACTCACCTTTGTCTTCGTCAGATGAATCAAGAGAATATTCTGCTGGAGGTTCTGGAATAGGAAGTCTTTCACCATGTGGAACTGGTCTCAATGCAGACGGAATGTTTGGGTAGACTATTCTCGACTTCTTTCGCTTCGTTATTCTGCCGGAAAGAGGAGGAACCAAGCAGAAGTAACAGTCATTTAGGTGGTTGCTTGGCTCTCTCCACACCATTGGGACTGCAAAAGGCATTGATGACCTTTTGCAATTCAACCACTGTGAAAGTTGTGTTGTACATGTAGCACAGCATATATGCGGAGCCCAAGGCTTGTCTTGGTCACCAACCTTGCATCCGAAGTAAAGATGATATGCCTTCTTCACTTGAGAATTGATACTTTTCTTCTGGTTGGCAAAGGTCACTTCCCCACAAATATAGCAAAAATTGTCCGCGGTATTAACACACTTTCGAGGCATTACTGTTCTTTATTGTACGTAAATGGATAAAATAATAAGTTTTATGTAACAGTAGCTTGAACTGTCTCGCACAACGTCTAAAATATTTTAAATGCTGAACCTATCTGATTGGGCTTTATATAGTACACTGCTTACGTCAGCTTCAGCAGCCGCCTGGCATTAGTATTATAGGCCTACACATGTATAGTACACTGCTGACGTCAACTTACTTCAGCAGCCGCATGGCATTAGTATTGCATTGCATCAGAAAATGATGCAATCAACGGTGGATGATGTGAGCATGATGGTATTATGCAATGTTACATCATTATTCCGGATGTTGCTGCAGTCCTACTGGAGAAATTTACACAGTGAAACATAGAAAATGAGGTATATGAATATCTTCAAAACGAGAGCCAATAAAAAAAATTCACGGTTATATTCGTGTTCGGCACACCAAAATACTACAGATTAGGGCCTTTTCAAGTCAGTAATGATTTCACTGTTGACCAGTGTTATTAACAAGTGTGTGGAGTATTACAGACAAAAACGGTACCAGATCTACTTCTATAAGAGAGCTACATAGAAGATACAAAGCATACAATATTTACTGGGAACAAAAAACCCCAACAATAACAAACAGAATGATAACCATAATTCAATACTTCACAATAAAGCAAGATTATAACAGAGATCTCTGACCTGGCTGATATCTGCAAACAGCCATATGAGAGCAAAGCCAGGAAAGAAATCTGGGTCAGTAGATTTCTTCTTCTGTAATTTATTGCACAAGTGATGCTTAATCTATGCCACAGATGTACTCATACAAATGAAAATTGGCATAAATTGAAAGTAATGAATAGACAATAAAATGTGCATACATCCAAGTAAGTGAGCTGTTTGTATGGTGCCAATGATGGCATAAAAATGAACAGTGGCATAAACTGAATATTATTATTATAAATGGTATTCAAATGAATGCACATAAAACAAATTGGCATAAATCAAAATTCACCTGTATATGTTGCAAAAATATCTGGTTTCTCAACATTCAGTATCTTCATCCATATTTGATAATATCACTTTCACTTTATTTAAAGACTTCAATGCCAGAATGCTTTCTGTCAAAGTTGGTCAAATTTTGTTATGGTATTTCATGAGATAAAGCTGTTTATGTTTTGTATGGAAGCAATATCTGATGGCAGTGTGAATGCAAATATTTGAAAGGTCCTCAAGCAAGGATGCTGTCTGTCAAAATTTACTAAAATCATCTTGTGCTTTTGTGGAGTTGATCAAAGGCTTTTCTATTTTACTAATAATCACAGCCATATCTGGTTATGAATAGCCATAATTTTGTATACAAATTTAAGTCCTTCAATACAGGAAGCAATCCTATTTGGTCAATAGTTTCTGAAAATAAGCTATTTAAAAGAGTTTTCATTTATTATTAGTGGATATTTTGATGCTGTCTTTAATTTCTGTAGAGTGCTTAATGAGTAGAAGCCATATAACAGCTTTTCTAGTTTTCATAAAAGTGACCAGATGTAATTAAATTCGAAGAAAACAAAGAACATAAACTATAATTAAATATTCTGGGTGATGTCCCACCCTCAAAGAAACTACTGATTTATATATCTCCATTGTGATCTAAAAAAAGAAACAGAAGATGAGAGAAAACAACAGTCTCCTGAATAGACTAATGGAATCCTTCTGATATTCTTTAGTAATAACAAGGAATTTAAATTAGTGGTGGACATCTTTGAACTATTTACTAATGTCGTCAAAAGTCTTAAGTTTTAATGAAAACCCCATGTAGCTATGAAAGTCCTTTCAGGAGTAACAGCAATAACATGATTTTCAAGACTGACAATGTGATGACCATACTGGATTTTTAAGTGGCACAATTTTCATTTATTAGTAACAACCAGCCATCATAAAAAAAATAAGGAATTGTATCAATATTTCATCAGGACCAATATCTATATGAGATGAAAGTGTGTGTACAGTTTTCCTGGTAATCCTCCAAGCAGTTTCAGAAAAGAAGCAATAACAAACTTGTTCTAACAGACTGACATATAACAGACAAGAGGCCATAACACATGCTCCGCTGGTCTATAACCATAATGCTGATAATGCATAACCAGTAGAGATACCGAATGTGATGTATTGTTATGTATTATTATGAAACTTTACAGCAAGCAAGTCAAATTTTCCCTATGCAGAAATAAAATAAAACAATGGAACAAAATTCATTTCTGTTACCTTTTTGTCCTAGAATGATATGAAAATAAATGAAAGTCAATATGTTTAATGATAAATAAGAACAAAATAATAATTAACACACATTCTTTCAGCAAAAACATTTTTGAATGAAACATGGTGTGTGTGTGTGTATGTTTGAAACTAAGTCAAACAGATTATCTACACAAATGATAGTTAAAGAACATCCAGATTATCCCTATTAATTCTACAATCATTGTAAGTTAATAAGATCATTACTAAAAATAACAGGCTTGACCTCGAATAGAAATCTGCTTTATATATACTGAAATGAGTATTGTTCAGATTGACATTTACTTAACTGATATGTACTTAATTGACATGTACATCCATTTCAGGAGCAAACTCTTAATATGTTTTGAGAATATAAACATTCCCTTGATTTTTTGGTCCACTTTTATACCAGCTGGAAAATGGCAACAATTAAAGTGAAAAAATTTAAATGTAAGGTTTCCCAATAAAAAATGGGCTTGATTGGTAGCAAGAGAAGTTGCAAAAAATGGAGAAAACACTATAATGAAATATACAATAGGTTTGCTTGAATCATGGCTAGAAAAAAAAAGACTTAGGATTTGACAGTTCTGGATTTAAGCACAGCCCTTGGCTACTGCTGTTTGCTCTTGAGTAAAGAGTTTAACTAACTCAGATCAGTCCACCCAACTGTAAACGAGTGCTGGCAATCATACTTGGATGGCTTTCTCATTGAAGAAGGGTTTGTATGTATATGTTGATGGGGGAGAGGGTAGGTAGTTATATGATTACTTTGCTGGAGTTGAACTTACCACCATAGAAAAGGTCAGGTCTATCCAAAATGTCTGTGTCCTGAAGGTAAGGATCGTATGCATCTTCTGGGTACATGTAGGGATCATTCATATCCTCCAACTGCCGTGACTCTACCATCTCGAGCCACTGTGAGTTGTGCCATCGGAACTTTTCTAACTGGATCTTTTTGGCCCAGTCTTCATCAAACTCCTACAGTTTCAAAAAATAAATTATTTATGATTTAGATCAAATTGTGAATATCTTTTTGTTTTTCCTTTAATTCTACTTATTCGTTCTGAAGGCAGTTCTAAGACAATTCAGAACAATACCAGCAATAGTACTGATCACAATACACATGGAAAAGTCTGAAGAAAATGGGTGGACAGACATATGTAACAAGTGCCAGATTTGCATGACTTACCATATTTATCCAATAATTAGCCCATCCCTCTACTTTTACAATTTTCTGTAAATATTTACTAGAATCTAATTGATTATAAAGCCACTCCTGCTTTTTGACAAATGTATTAGGCTGGATTCTTTGCCTTGTTATGGAAGAAATACAGTCTATACATGTAAACATGTACCTCAGACAGAGCTGCATAAATATTGCAGGTTTAAAACATTATTTCATTGCCCTATCTACATCATTGTACATATTTAGTATGTAGCTATTTGATTATACACTTTGTACTGTTACATAGTGGTAGCGAAGTCTTACAGGTTCTGACTCTAAATTCACTTTTGAACAAAATACAGGCTCACCACCCATGTTTGATAACAGCAAATCATCAAGCTATGTAGACAGCTGTGTTGGGATCCAACCTTCATTTTTTTTTATTTCAAAAACATAAAAACACAAAATGTTGATGACATTGTCTTGTCAGCTTCAAAACAAGTGATACCTATATCCAGCTTATGGTTTACAGACAAGACAAAAGGTCAAACTCTCAATCAAACTTGATGAGAATCGAACTCTACTATTATACTATCCTTGACAAAATATTTTTTTTATAGTAAATTCTGCATCTCAAATACTTACCTGACCTGATTAATATTAATCTACTACCTCCATAATTCTGCTTTCGGGAAAAAAATGAAAATGTGTTATTCCATTTATACAACATATTTACAAAGAGATACTATTCTTATAGATTACCTCCCTTTGCTATTACAATGCAAAACACAATATACCAGATATTTACAAGTTTAAGCTTGAGCAAAGGAATAGGGATGCTTATATTTAATGTGAGGAGTGATAGAGCTTAAAAGCAATGCTGTTGTAGTTGTTGTTGCAGGGTTTATTGCCATTTTTCAGCACACGATAGGCTATAAGTGGTGGCCAGTATTAATGGTGGAGGAAGAACCTGGGAAAATCCCCGGAAAGAACCACTGACCCACGAGAAGCTACCGGCAAGCTTTCTTACATACCCACATTGGTCGAATCTGAGCCTTGAACCCTCACAGACAGAGGTGAGATAGCAGTGATCCATAACAGAGAGTGCTTTAGACCACTTGGCCATTCAGGGCCCCATAACAGTAATGTCAAAATGCAAATGTTTACCATAGTAGGCATTATGATTGCATCCTCAAAAAAAGGATTAACCCCACTTCTAACATTTTGAAAGGCAGCAAAACCAGAGTACAAGCCAATTATTTGTGAAGCAAAGCCCTGAATGGTTTAGAACGAAGGTGGTTCTTTATCAAAGAATGGGTTTCTGGGAAAAGTCTGTGAAAGCAATAAACCCTCAAAAGAAGTTTGTGCTGTCATGAATATGACCTGGTGATTGTCTTAACAGCCACTAGAAGCTGAGTAATGCTCAACTCTATCAACTCTCATTTCTTTGAAGAAATATTGTGTGGGTAGAAACTGGAGAATTGAGTATGCCAGCCCTGTGGATCCACTATGTCTTAAATTGAAACACAGTACTGAAAACATAACTCACTAAAATTAAAAAATCACAAAAAAATTCTCACAAGCCGAGCTTTTGATGAGGCACAATCAATCCTGAAACAAAAGTCAATCCTGAAACATCTCTGATACTCAAATATCCTCATAGAGACACAAGGATTGAAACATTTTATCTTTCTTTGCTGCTTCAACAGCAGGATGATCTGTTTTTATGGGTCACATATATTTTCTCTGCACCTCAGATGGCACCTGAATGCTTGAACTGGGTCACAGTCTCACCTATCTTTATGGATTCATCAAGGAGACAGGACAAAGTACTTATTTCCTGTCAAAGCCTGCTTTGAGTCATCAGGAATGACCAAACTGTCCATTCAGAACTAGAGGGATTTCATGTCCACATACTCAACATTTAAGTTTGCTCATCTTGTACACTAAAGCTAGGACTACCTCGTAACAGAAGAAAGCAGCTTCAGCAATACCAAAAGCAACAATGGTTCAAACCAACGAAGCCACATGAGGACCTAGAAGATGTTCCAATTGGGTTTGGACAGCTGGTCAGAAAAAATAGTTGCTAGAAAATGGGAGACATCACTTTAACAAAAGACAAGCTGACAAATGCTGCTTTCCATGATATGCCTTTAAAATAGAAGGCTTTAGAGCTGTCCTCTCTACAAAGAAATACTTAACTCTTTTCTGTACAAGCTGTAAGCCCAATTGATTGATAGGGCATTAATGGCAAGGCATCTGGATCCAGAAATGGGGAGATGTAAGTGCATAGTTGACAGTTCCATCATGACACATAGAAGCCTATAGTCAGGCAAACTTTTCGAAAGACAGAGGGGTAGAGACACCATTCCACACTCAGCAGCTGCTCTTCTTCACAACGAACTGGCTAGGCTGTTAAACCCGCCTGAGATATGATAAACTTGCATTGAGATGTAGCATAGAGTGCACAAGCTTAGAAACATCCACACTATAACACAGACTGTGAATTTGGTCCTTCCTTAACTGAGGAGAAAATTCACCATCAGAGTTGTCAGGTATAGTTAAGATACACTTTTTATGAAGTGACCTTAATCTCCAATAGGTTCATAATAAGGTCCTTCTCCTCTGGCATCCACTTTTTACAGACTGTCCTGAACTTGACAAACTGGCATTTGTCCGGGGTAATTTATACTATTAATCCCTCCCTGTGTTTTCACTGGCATTGGAAAGTTTGGATTCTTATCATGATCATTATATTATGATCTAAGCAGCACAGTGCTAAGTGTGATAGCTGCAAAGTGTGATTAAAGAAGAAACTTAAATAGTACACTGCTGCACTAAAGGCATAGGAGTTGAAGAAATTTCCTCACCAATATATATATATATCTTGAGAAAGACTGACTAGGACAGTTTGACAGTTCAAGCAATGCATTTGATGGGAAGTCAAATGAGGTTGAGATAGGTTTTAAATAGATTGACAAAATGCGGTGAGGGAAGAATATCCAACTTGTCCATGTTGATTAAGAACCCTAACCTGGAAAGGAATCTGAAAAATGTGGTTCAGGTTGTGAACCAAACTCGAGCTTACTTTATGTTTCTGTAGAACAGTAAAACCACTGATGAAGTGGATGACGATATCCTAAATAAGGCAACTGATAGTCTGGAGCTATGAAGGATGAGATTCAAACTACCGAAAGAATGTGAAACCAGTACACAGTCTCATGGCCTTTAATTGTTCACAGATATACAATGTCGTTCAGCATCTGGAAGAACCTGAAACTAAAGACAGGGAAATGTCTTTAACTTGATCTCCATTGTCCACCTGGTGTCGTTAGTTTGATCACCTTTTAAAAAAGATTCACCTTTATGAGTGTGTGTGTGTGATTTGGATTCTTAATGTATCTGTAACAAAATTCAGTCTAATTGGTACGACATCAAAAGTGTGGTAGTTTATAGTGATGCCAAGCACAGGGGCATCATGTCAGAGGCATGTTGCATGATGTACAACCCAGTCACTTTATCATGACACCAGGCCGACCAGTCCTAACACTAACCTCTTAATACAGAGCACTTAAGGAGGCAGCTGTTAGGACCATTGTAAGTCTTTGGTATGACTTGGACAGGGATCAAACCCATGACCTTCTGCATCTGAAGTGGATGCACTAACCACTAGGCCACCAGAGAGGTACCCACCTTAATAAAGCTATATAAGATGTACATCACAGAGCGGAGTGAAAAAATGGTGATGCTGGTGTATAAATAATATATACAGCCCCTCTGAAACAATTTGGATCACCTGTTCACTGTCAGGGAAGAAATTATTTTTGCAACCCCTCTGAAATGACTTGATTGTCAATATTTTGGCCCATATGTTATCAGGAATGTAGTCAATCCACATCTGCCACAAAATGAAGTTTAGGATTATGACTGGGGTTGCCAGCAGGTAGGAGGGACAGTAAGTCACTAATGGTACTTAGAAACTTGGCAGAGGAAAAACTACATTTCATCTCCCTCTTTCCTGTCTTGTCACTGAAACTGAATGGCCTCTGACTGCATGAAGTTAAACTGGTTGGCAAAAATTGTTGCTGTTGTGGCATATTGGGATAACTCCAATGCCAACTACTTTCTAGAATTTTTTATGACCACTCCGCCCCCCCCCCCAATAAAATAGGTGGGACAAAAGGCATGGGGATGCCATATGATAGTTTAAAAATGAGCATAAAAGGGTATCTCTCCTCACTACATCCAAATTGAAAGAGCTGTCAGTGCAATGGCCAATGTAGGATGAACCTGATATGTCGTTATTGTAGGGTTTAACATCATTTTTCAGCACAAGATAAGCCATATATGGTGTCCAGTATAAATGGTGGAGGAAGAACTTGGGAAAACTCTAGAAAGAACCAAGAACAACTGACCCACACGAAGCTACTGGTAAGCTTTCTCACATACCCACACTGGTCAAGCCTGAGACTTGAACCCACGCGTACAGAAGTGAGATGACAGTGATCTATAATTGTAAGCACTTTAGACCACTTGAGGCCCCCCACCCCCCATATTATGCTGAATAACCTAAACTATGCCGGGAGATTCGTATACAAAATTGCATCCTGATTTCTCTGCCAAGCCCGTTACCAAAATAGTGGCAAATAATCCCAAGTCAAGCACTAATGAAATCACAATGATATTCCTTAATCAGTTTTAATGTGGCATTAAAGATATGCCAATATATCTTGGAAAAAAGTGGGGACAGCCACTATATGTTTGTCTAAGCCCAGAATATCAACCTAATATGTACCAATGTGAGATTTGTATGAGAGTTGAACATTATGAAAGTCTGTTCAATCACCCTGCCCCCCCCCCCCAAAGCTTTGGTATTGCTGGAGTATCAAAGTTTGCAAAAAATATGCCCGGTGATCCTTGGTTACTCAGAAAGAATCCTGAAAAAAGGTGTATATCTTCCTCATTAGTAATGAGCTAAACCATGCCCTTATTAGCAAGTTCAGCTTGCTAATGACAATTTGGCTATAGTAGTAGTAGTAGTATTAGCATTTATTTTAGGATTTAAGGGTAGGTCATCACAATACTAACTATATAATCTTCAATAAATGAAAAGCTCTAAGAGTTTTAATATAAAGGGTTACAAAAAATTTCATATAGGAAAATAAAACCTGCCTAATAAACATAAAGTAAACAATGATAGTTCAAAGGTAATGATGTTATAATTCTTTAAAAGTAAAACGTGTAAAATCCATATACCATGTGGTCAAATTTGTGATATAAACTGCTTTCCCTCGTTGATGGTACATCACGAGAAAATTTCTTCATTGCATACAATTAAAATACTTCTGTCCTACAGGTGTAGGTCGGCACACACACACACACACACACAATATGTTTAAAGGCAGGGTATGCACAATGTTCACAGTTCAGGAAGAATTCATGAGTCAGGTATAAGTCTCATATGTGATTGGAAAAAGACTAATTGGTCAAAATATAGGATAGATTTCATGTATCAATGTCTTAAAACTAAAATCCATTAGTTCCCTGGCTGGAATGGAGTGCAAAGTTAGATAGAGTTGTTTTCATCTTTGACTGAATGGTTATCCTCATATGAATGCCTTTCATGTTCAGAAACAGCACTCCACTTTGTCTGGTATCGTACCCATCCACTAGACGAGTTGTCAAACCTGGGCCTTCAAGATCTATTATGCAGCACTGTTCAGACTGCATAAGGTGCAGCTAACTTAAAGTTACACTCTTCAAATGTTCCTTTCATGTACAAAATATAGTTATATATACCCTTACAGTTGGTCTGAAGGAAAACCATCAAATAATTTGTGGAAACTGCTCAAGGTCTATGTTTTCTGATACAGACACCCTGAATTTGAATCCACCTTAATAGAAATCAGTAGCTTGTCCATTATGGTACCTCACATTATGGACCAGGTCCTGTAATCACTAGGCCACCGGATGGAATCTCATCTTTATTAGTCATGTACAAAAATGTCTTGATGTGTAAGCTATCTTTTTACACACTTGCATGTTTTGCCATTTTAGATACAGTAGTTCCCTCATCGTGTACATCTCACTGACTGAAGGCCACTTTAATTACCAAAGAATAAAATGATTGTACAATTATAGTTCCCCCTTCCCCATTAGGGCTGTCAAAAACCATGGAAAACTTACCTGGGTACCCATTGCGCCGTTCAACAGGTACCCGGGTACTTGTACATGAAACATATATACAACCATTGAGCAACAATTTTTTTTTCTCCACTAAATTACGCGTTACGCGTAAACGTATATGGTTTACGCTTTTTCGGTATATCCACCTTCCAAAAATCTCGTTTATATTAACATTCCATTAATCCCACAGACCGTATTTTAGAAAAGACCGTTTTACATAACTACAATATAAGAGTATTCTTGTCCATGGACTTGTACTTTCCTACAGTAACATGTTCTTTTTATAGTAAACCTTGTTCTACTTTCCCCTCGAATTCTATTTAAAGCATCTGTATGGCTTAGTGAGGAGAGAACAGACTATATTTATTTATGTGGCTATAATATGTCCAAATTATATGTACAACAACTTTTGGAAATTTGCTTATTGTCGATATCACGTGACTGTATGACCTAGGTTGCAAGATTTGTGTAGTCACGTGACTAGGAATGCAAACAGCCAGATCCGGGACAAATTTCAGGAATGATGTACTTTCGTCTCGTCTGTCAGCAGATTAAAGGCATAACAAATGCTATGCTCTTGATTTTTAAGAAAATAAATCATATTCCTATCGATTTCATGCTGGTATATCTGGATGAAAGATCGTTCAAGTTTGCTGGGCCAGCAACTCATGCCGACATTAAATGGTGTCGCCGAATTCCAACTTTTTGATAGGAAATGCGCTCTGACCCTACACCCCAACATGAATGTCCATCTATCAAAAATGGGGTGGCAAGGGTCAGATGAAACTCGGACTACTCAGACCAGTGTGCCGCTGATGATATATGATATTTTGATAGTGTTGTCGACAACTTATTTTTGTGAATGGGTACTTGTCATAATGTTTTCAATATCCGGGTTTTTCACTACGGTCGAGTACCCGAGTACCCGTTGACAGCCCTATTCCCCATTCTTCACAAGGGGTCACCTTTTTCCCCATGGCAACCATCAGAGAATCAAATACAGGGGGACTATTGCTTCTATGGATCCTACTGCACTTGACCTTTTTAAGCATGGGGTCTTCATATCCTAGTTGTTAAAAGATCAAGTTTAATTTTAAACAACTACTGAAAACAGCATTTTATAAAGTTATTACCTTATGCCAAAAAACCAACTGTCCTGTACTTACAGCTATGATGTCCAGAGTGTTGTCACACACCTTCCTGATTTCAGCATTCTTATCATGCATTAAATCTATTAGATATGCTGGAGCCTCTGTAGCACATGGTTAAGGAAACTAAAGGTAAAAATGAATCATAAATCTAACAAAATATACGCACTGATAAATTAATGGAAAAACTGAATTTGTGCAATTTCATGGCTGATCAAGGTTGAAACAGAATACCATAAGCAGTGCTGTTGTTATTGTTGTAGGGTTTAATACAATTTTTCAGCACAAGATAGACTATACATGGCAGCCATAATAAATGGTGGAGGAAGAACCCAAGAAAACCTCAAAAACTACCAACCTATGAGAAGCTACGCGTAGTTTTCTCACGTACCCACATTGGCAGAGCAACAGACTTGTACTTTCAGTATAACAAATTTATAAATTGATTTATGCTTTTTATGGTGATAATGATGCATTATTATAAATACAATGTAAACCTCTGACTGTTTCTTGTTTTAGATTAATGGTCTGGCAGCAAGAGTACTTCAATTGTTTTGATGATATATCAAGTAAATGCTGGAATGAGACACTGCTTTATATTACATTTAAGTAAGAATGATCCTTGCATAACATTTTATCCAATAAATGTGATGGTTGGTTAAAATGAGTTCAGATTAAGTCAAGCCAAATGCACTCAAATAATTATTCATGAATGAGTGTGATTGTACATAAATTTCATGTTTATTTAAGCAAGTTCATCATAAATTACCCAAATTCATCAAATAACTGAATTTCATGTCCAATTAACCATGTTCATCATGTCATTGTTGTTGCTGTTGTCATGGTTCTAATACCATTTTTCAGCACATGGTAGTCTATAGATAGTGACTAGCATAAATGGTGGAGAAAAAATCTGGGTAAACCCTATTAAGACCACCAACCCACAAGATACATTATAAACTTTCTTGCATCCCCACATTTGCATAGCCCATGACTAAAAAACAGATATGACAGCAGTGATTGGTAAAGGAAAGTGCTTCACATCACTCGGCCACCTGGGGAAAAATGTTCATCATGCAACTCTATTGATATACATGACACTTTACATTGGTCTTTGATACTGCTAAGTTCTACTGAAGCCAAATTTGAAATGTTAAAAATAGGATAAATATGAAATGCAAAATGCAGAATGAATACAAGAAAAATGATGAATCCACTTACAAGAAAACTCAGAGACAAATACAAATTACAGAATGATAAATGCAAATGGAATGAAATGTGAATGCACTGTATGCATGGGTTTGAAAATAGATTACTTTAAGGTAGGCTTGAATTTTCAGTCAAAAGTCCTTTCACATGATTAGATTCTTTACAATGACATTTTTCATTATGGACAAGAAATGACATTGTTTTTGTGACATTGTCACTAATGTGATTACTTTATCACCAGAGATTGCATTGATATCTGCATAACATATATGCACATCAAAACCCCTCTTCCAAATAAAGAAAATAATGAGCTGATGTAGTGAATCTATAATCCAAATGCAAATGTGACACATCAAATGAAATAAATTCTCATCACTTTTCTAAACTCAAATAAAAATGAAATGAAAAACAGACTCGAAAAAATTTACCCATTTCAGGGTTTGTATGCCACAATGTAACATGCGATGTTTATGATGCTATCTAATATGACATTAATTTAATGTGACAAAATGAATAAAGGATACGTGTTTCCTTTACAATAACTTCCCGAGTGGATTCGTGGAAGATCATTTGGTAAAAGACGTAGACAATCTGACACACCATCTCATCATCTTCTTGCTTGGCTGAAAAAAAAAAAAAAAATCAGTGATCATACTTTAAAATTATTATTAGCTTTCTTGCAGTTGCAAATTAAGTTTCCATGAAATTTACCACAACATATTTTGAAAAAAATATACAAATATTACATCATCCACTGCCTCAAAAAATGTTACTATTTAGATATCAATCATACAATGAACCCCAAAAGACACAAACATCAAAGAATGCTTCACTATTTTGGAAATCCCTTTCCAACAATTTTTTGTCGATCCTAATTTTGTTAATTTTTGGGAACCACAATAATTCCAAAGAAACCAGAACATATGCCAGACAAAATCTCTATGAAACATGACAAAAATACTTGCCATTCAATAGTTCTATCAAACACTGGATAATGTTTGACTTTGCCAACATTTTGGCACAGGAGTCATCATTGCACACTGTCCCCACTAGGATAATAACTTCCAGGACAACATCATCTTCTGCTGTTCCTGTATTAGACAAAAATAAAAACAAGATTTCACTCACTGTGAAGTAGCTGTACAATTTTCCACAACCATATACCCAACCGCAATAATTTTTAAAGTGTATTGACAGTTCTCTCATTTGTGCATATTGCCATAATACAACTGTGCTTTCTTACTGTCATGCAACTCTTTCAAAACTGAAATAAAGCCATTTTTACTTATTATTTTGCTGTAGAACTTTATTCAACTTTGTCTTCAAAGGTAGGTAGAGAACTATTAAAAATATTGTAGTATAATGAACACAAAAAAAAAGAGTAGATTTTTTTCTCTCTTTTTAATAATGTAATATTTCAGCTATTTGATACATGAACAGAAAATTTCAATAAATCTGGTGGCTGAACTTTCATATTTTATGATCAGAGAATGACCTTGATGTTCAACTTAATAAGCTGGTAGAAGGTCCCATATTCGGACAGCAATGGTTATGCATGGATGCACACAATTTTTTGCTTTTATTAACAGATGAATTAAAATGGGTTCTGCTCATTAGCTGTTCCAAAAGGTCATTCAAGCTTTAAGTTACTCCCTTTATGGCCTTAAAAGGGCCATACTATTTAAAACTTGCTCTAAAAGACAACACTTTTCTTCAAATGGTCTTAAAACAATCCCGCTCACTCAATTTGATGTCTTTTGAGCTTTAGAAGGTCTGTCAGTTGTTGTTGGTGCTCTTACTATGTGTGCTGACACTGGTTGTATTTCTAGTATGCGGATTAAACAAAGACTTAGCCTCTATTTTATATGTCATTCTCATCCATGATGAGATATCAAAAGTACTTTCAATCAACTTAAAATAACTGATGCAATGTGTGTGCAAGGGCAGAAACTGCATTTTTCTTAAGATAATATTTTCTTCCTGCAAATCCAGTAAAAGGTGACTGGTCATATCTGAGTAGGTATTTGTGACATTGTTTGCATGGGATTGTGACTCTTTGAGAAGCATCCAAAGGCATGACGATATTCAGGGTAGTTCCTTTTGAGTACATGTCACACAAGAACAAAACTGGAGAATGTAAACTAAGCATGCCAATCCAGTTACTCTAAGCTGTCTAAAAATCAATATTCAAGCTCATTGAGATTGCTTGAACTTCATTAGCTGAAATCCTAACTTGTACCTAGTTCTGTGAGGTGTCAGAGTATACAAATTTAATAATTTCCTTAAGCCAAAAAGCTTGTGGTGTTATATCTTGCTTTCCCGTTATGAATTTTTTAAACAGGCTCTGGTGACCAGATTGCATGTTTTCTGAGCATTGCAGACAGAGTCTGAGAGTATGGACCAGGTCCTGAAACTTCGCTTCACTCAAGGGACTGATCGAAGACAGGCTGTAATTTTATTCTTTTATTACCAGTGGATGTCATCAGTCATGATGAAGCTGCATCAATAAAGTGCCTGAAACATTAGATTAAAAATCTAGGTACTTTGAAGCTGTGGACCAGGCGTGAATGGTCGGTCACTCACTCCTGATGATGAATCAAGGGATGTCACAAAATGTTTTGTTTGAAAGCTTCTTTATAAGGGCTTGTGGCATGTCAAAACTAATGAGAGGTTCCAATTTGGAAAGCGGGACAATGAGTATGGTTGGGACCAGTCAAAATTGATCAGTAAGTCAGAATGGTCTTTGTTGTAACCTATGGAACCTGTCATTATCCCTTCATTGTTTTCATTTATAGTTAATGTTTTCTCTTCAGAAAGAAAGAAAAGAAGAAACAGGTGAACTGAAGCAAACAGAAGTGTGCATCATGCAGTGACACCAGTCTGTTAAGACTTGCCATTTTCCTTTATTTGCTTTGAGAGTGGATGGCACTCCATGATTGCATCATCAAAATTCTTTCGGTACAATATGTGCCAGACAAGAGCCATGTATAAAGGCATAAATTCTATGTGGCTAGAGTCCTCAGCTGTCTGGGTTTGTCTGTCATCAGACTGGGGAGATCATTTACCCAGGATTTCTCCTATTGGTGCGAGGTAATCGGAATCTACTTGCACTCCATCCCGTTTGATATACATTGCCTTCTTTGTGACTTCTTGCCGCTTACTTGTCAAGATGTTTGGGAGCAAGTGTGAATCACAACTTAACAAGCTGGTGTCTGAGCAGTTTGTGAACTCCGTTATGGCACCTGTAGCCTCAATCCATTCCCAGGTTTTCCAGAGGCAGGGAGTGTGGATGTTAATTGAACCATGATGTCATGATTCATCAGTACAGATAATATATGACACTGACAGAGGATTACTATCTGCAGGAAGTGCAATTAAAGGTGGCCAAAGGATATGAGATCTACTGCCATAATCAGGATGCCGAGGTGTTGAAGAAACACTATTGCTATAATAACCTTTTAAGAAAAGATCTACTGAGATGCTAGAACAATTCAGTCAATGGATATGGAAGGGAGATGCAAAATATTGATAAGGATTAGAACTTTAATGAAATGTTTTGCAGGAACAAGGTCAGACTCCTCCAGATTTAATATCCACCTAAGGCTGCAAAGGAGGATGTTATGATTGTTGTTTGGGTTAAAAACCATTTTTCAATGCAGGATTGGCTATACATCAATGCCAGCAAAAACTAGTGCATGGAAAACCAGGGAATACCCCAGGAAAAACTCTTAGCCACGGGGATGCTACATGCATGTTTCCTCGCATACCCAAATTGACCAAGCCCATGACTCAAACACATGCATAGAATAGTGAGATGGCAGAGATCAGTAAAGGCAATTGCTTGAGACTACATGGTCATTTGGCGCTCAGTATAGGAGGTTGTTCATATCTGGAACATAAACTATATATAATAAATATTTTTGTATCAGGTCCATGCACAACAACATTATGAACAATGCGGTAAGTATGAACTTGATTAAAACATGGAATATTGTCCGTGTGAATGTCCAAGTATTGATGTTTAAGTCAAATCGGGCATGTCACTCCCCAGTAAATGAAACAATCTGGCATGAATGTGGATATGAAAATAAACATTAGAAAAATATAAGCCCATGGTATATTCATCATGGCAGACAGACAGATAGACAGTCACTGCCACTTCCTTTTTGAATTTGGGTGCTCTCATGAAATGATTTTGGTTGCACAGATCTATTACTGGTTGTAACTTCACACTGGATTTCGCAACCCTTAACAATCTGTAATAGAAGCATTGTGATGTTATGCTTTTAACTACTTCTACCATCTCTTTCTCCACTAAAGTGTTGGTCTCCTATAGTATTTCTGATATCACAGAATCACTAGGAGTTTTTATCATGAAGAAGTAGGACAAAAGCACACATGCCAACCCTGAAAATGGTACAAGCATAATGTTTGCTAATAAAAGTGACAAAAAAGTGTAATTTATATGTTGTACATAGCATAAATACAGAAGACTATATTAAAAATGTTCATTTAGTTTTTCTAACCAGACTCTGCAGCAGGTCAACATTATTGGCAAAAATGGGCAAAAAATCCATGTGGACTAGAACCAGAATACAAACACAAAACATATTGATAAATTGTGCACTGTAATAGGACAATTTTGTGGCCTGGGTTGGCCCAGCAAAGTCAGAAAACACTCCAAACCTGCACTTATGTCCACAATGAACAGAAGCAAACAAATTATTTCTGCTGGTTGACAATCTAATTAACAGTGCCAAGTAATAATGTTGATTATGTTAGATTCAAAAATCTATATCAAGGCTGCATGGCAACATCTCTAATCTATACCAAGGTTGCATGACAACTTGCCTGTAATCTATATTAAAGTTGCATGGCTAAGTCTCCGTAATCTATATAAAAATCTCTCCTGGAGTCAGTGTCACATGAATTGGGGAAAGAAGATTAGCTTTCTTAGCAGGTGGATGGAGATGCATCTCTGCCTTCTAAAGGTATGCACTGAATGCAGGTCTGGAGCTTGTTAGGATTTTGATTTAGCTTTTTCTCTCTGCCCTTTAGATGCTTAGCTAGGTTTTTGGACCATGTCTTTTCAGTCTAAATTGAGCTGATGTTACATGAAGATGAATATTTAGAACAAGTGAGGCACGTTTCATAGTTACTCTTGTTTGCTTTAAACTGAAAGGATTATTTCTATTCACTTGATTATTCTTCATATGTAAACCTTAAATGACAAAGAAGACAATGTGCAAAGAACTGCTGTTGTTGATTTGGCTTTAACACCATTTATCATCATAAGATAGGCTTTACATAATGGCCAGTATAAATGATGGAGGAAGAACACTGGGAAAACTCCAGTCAGAGCCACAGACCCACAGACCACAGACCCACCGGAAGCTATTGGCAGCTCTCTTACATGCCTGCATTGACTAAACCTAAAACTCAAATCCATGCAGACAATGTGAGATGGATGTGATTGGTAAAGGCAAGCACTTTGAATCACTTGCAATGTAAATTAAACATTTACTGATCAAATACTAAAATACTCTAAGGACACTGCAACTAAATAATAAAATAAAATAAATAGTATGATAAATAATATTCAAACTTGTGTTTTCGATGCAGTTTGTTTTTTCATAAAAAGAGGTAACAATGCAAAACATTATTAAATGCACTACGAAATGTAAATGTGGTATATACCATATTTAACAATGTTCAGATTTACTGTACCACATAAATTAAATGTGGATGGATGAAACTCAAAATCGAGTTGATTCTTTGAATGCATATTGACAGTAGAAGCAAACCGAAAAATGGCAACATTTGGCTTCTGGGTCACCATCTAGTTGGACTGGGGCAGCTAAATGATGCAAGTTGCCTCCTTTTCTCAATTGCAGGGCTGGATTCCAGAGGTAGCAGAAAGTAAAGGTATCTGGTGGTATATTTGCTGGAGAAATTGCATGCAATGATCGGTTTGGCAAATCCCAAGTCATGTTATTTAGTTAATTGTCTAGGGCCATATCTCTAAACCAAAATAAGCTTGACAAGGCAAAACCTACAAAAGGGCACATATAAATAAAAAAACTGCTTCGGAATAGGATCAATGGTTCTTGAGCTATGCATCATGTGGAGGTGATTTACTAGTGATGGAAAAGGGGCAACAACTCTGTCAGAATTAGATCTGAAAAGAAAAGCACTTCTACCAAATGATATCCATTTATGTGTATGGTAAAGGAAATCTGGTGGTTACTAGAATAGAGGGATGGATAGACTGATGCACTGAAAAGGTGCCATGGTACCTATATCTTTACATGGGGACCTAATGAATAATGGACATACTTGGTCCTAGGTATCTGTAACTTGGGCCCTAATAAATAATGGATAGGCTTGGTCCTAGATACCTATATCTTTACCTGCAGCTCTAATGAGCAATGGACAGACTTGGTCCTAGGTACCTGTAACTTGGGCCCTAATAAATAATGGACAGACTTGGTCCTAGATATCTGTATATTTACCTGTGGCCCTAAAAAGTAATGAAAAGACTTGGTCCTAAGCACCTGTATCTTTACCTGGGGCCCCAATGAGTAATGGACAGACTTGGTCTTTGGTACCTGTACCTTTACCTGGGGCCCTAATAAGTAATGGACATTCATGTTTCTAGGCCTGCAGGAATGTAACATAAAATAATTTATGGGATGAAATTTACTATTCCTATGGATAACTCCAGAAATTTCTAATACTGTACCTGGTTGTAGATGATTCTTGATCCAGGGTATCAGGTTATATTCCTTTAAGATCAACTCATAGTCCAGGTCTTGTATGGTCAGATTCCCTAACACACCCAGACACTCTAATGCAAATTCCTCATCTTCCCATTTGATCACTGTATCTGCCAAGTCACTGATGTAATCCTGTCATAAGAATAATGAAAAATAATTTAAATATTTAAATTTAAATATAATTTGTTTTCCATATAGCATGCCATTATTGTCACAAAAAGTCTGCTCATCGGACTTCATCGTTTCTTAGAAATGTTTAAAACTAGACCTGTATTCATGAAAGATAAATGTATGGCCAAAGTAGCTAGTAATAAGCAGGTGCTCCCATAATACCACCACTTCTTTTCCATGAGGCAGTATATGACTTTTAATAAAACTTAAGTCACTGTTAGAAAGTTTTGGTGAAAGAATGCAAGTTAAACCCATAAAGCCAGCAAATTATTGGCTGAATCTGAAGCCCAAGAGAAACTGTAGCGATCTTTGAGTAAAGCATAAAGAAGCTCACAATGGTCGAGTTTAAATGTAACTGTGCCATGCACTTTGATTCTAAGATGCACCAACAGTGCATGGTGGTCTAAACAGGTACAAATTTATAAATGAAGTCCAACTGTAAACTGCATAGACCCAGAAGCTACTGAACAGTACACTGCCAGATCTGGCTCTATGCAGCTTGATAGGAACAATCAGCAGAACAAACAAAACAGACCCAGATCTGCCAGTGCATTTATGTGATAGAAGATACGGGTTTATGTTGTTTGCAAATGGACTTGACTAGTAAATAACCATATATAGTAATATGAGTTATCCTAGACAACAATGATGGATGCATGGATTCATGGACAAGTAATTCCTGTACAGAACAGCAGTTTCGAAATGCTGGATGGATATCATGAAATGAGTAGATAACATGTCATAAGTTCTGGCTAATTTTTCTTGTCTTGTTCAACATTGGCTGCACATTAATACAGGGTAAAAAGTAGGGGGAAAATATAATCACAGTTGAGTTTGATTTGCCATGGAGATATAGTTTAAGAAATGGAGAAAAACAATAATACATGTGTATCCATCAATTTTGTGGGAATCAATAAGCAGATATAGGCTAGGACTTCATGCCCACCATATTTCATTGCAAATAATAATAATAATAATAATAATAATAATAATCATAATAATAATAATGTGACTTGGTATGGAGTCAAATCTTTAGACGTTTTAACTGCTTTACAATATTAGATAACACATAAAAACATGTACAATGAAAAGATCACAAAAACAAACTTGAAACTACAACAAAAAAAGCATGATGGCAATAATCAAGGAAGTAAACATTATCAAGTATTCAGGTTTGAGTTCCAAGATGAAAAAATAGCAGCTACCACAAAAACAAAAACAAAGAAAATACCAATAGCACAAGTAATTTGTATGTGTTTTGAAATTTCAATGCAGCTTTAACAATTTTTCAGTCATATCGATATGATGTCTGCAGTGTGGCACATTATAGTGATGTCTACCACCGGGGCATCATGTCGCAGCAGACGTGTAGCATCATGTCCCACCCAGTCTCATTATCCTGACACAGGCCGACCAGTCCTAACACTAACCTCTTAATGCTGAGCGCCAAGCAAGGCAGCTGCTACTACCATTTTTGTAAGTCTTTGGTTTAACTCGGTCCAGGGATTGAACCCACGTACTCCTGCATACAAGGTGGATGCTCTAACCACTAGACCACAAGTGATTGGGTATAAGAAACCTATGAAGCTGCTGGTAAATCTGCCAGAGTATAAAAAGTTTACAAAAAATCAACAACATACATTAAACAGCAAAATGATTTTCTTTGGGATTATTTGATGAGGTCTGGGACCAGTCAATTCTTGTAGCTGACATCTTGAGACTGAGCATAAATCAAAGTGGGCATTGACATAAAAAGTTCAAGTGCATGAAGAAATGCAAAATATATTTGTAAGCTTGGAAGAAAAGTAGGGACTGGTGTGCTACTGGCTACAAAGAATGTCAGGAATCAAAGAAAGAAACTCTACATTTTAACTCCTGAATGTAGAAACCAATGCTGATATTCTTGAGTGAAAATAAGATTAGCAAATTGGTTATAGTTACAGAAATAATAGATGTAGAATCTAGATAATTTTCATTGTAAGAACCAACATGACATCATTAGAAGTCTATTAGTGAAAGCCGTGTGTTGATATGACCATCCATTCATGAGTGGTTATACAAATTTCAACTTGGCCATCACAACATCTACATTAGATTTAATAATGGGGCCATTTGGGGCAAACTAGATATTGCAAGAATTCCTTTGCTGGAAACCTCATTTTAACAAGTCCAGCCATTCAGGAGGAGTAGTGATAACAATATTTTTAATATGGTCGTAGTCACTTTATTGGATATCAGATTAGCCAAATTTTTATTTTAGACCAACCTATAAAAATTCTACTCATAACCCTATTTTGATATAACATTTTACTAAAAAGCAGAAATAACAAGATTTGTGAGATGACAACATTTTCAACCAGATGTGATATGAAATATTTTGGTGGAAATCTTACATCAATCCAGTAGCAGTAGCAATAACACCATTTTCAAGACGACCATTATATACTGGAGATCTGCATAATTTTCATTTAGGAACAATCAGTCAGACATTAACAAGTCTTCCTGTAATAACCATTTAGGACTGACCAGACATTATACAATTCTTCCTGTAATAACTACATTTAGGACTGACCAGACATTAAAAAGTCTTCCTGTAATAACTACATTTAGGACTGACCAGACATCAAAAAAGTCTTCCTGTAATAACTACATTTAGGACTGACCAGACATAAAAAAAGTCTTCCTGTAATAACTACATTTAGGACTGACCAGACATAAAAAAGTCTTCCTGTAATAACTACGTTTAGACTGACTAGACATAAAAAAAAGTCTTCCTGTAATAACCACATTTAGGACTGACCAGACATTAAAAAGTCTTCCTGTAATAACCACATTTAGAACTAACCAGACATTAAAAAGTCTTCCTGTAATAACCACATTTAGGACAGACCAGACATCAAAAAAGTCTTCATGTAATGACCACATTTAGGATGGACCAGACATTAAAAAGTCTTCCTGTAATAACCCCATTTAGGACTGACCAGAGATTAAAAAGTCTTCTTGTAATAGCCACATTTAGGACTGACCAGACATCATAAAAGTCTTCCTGTAATAACCACATTTAGGACTGACCAGACATCATAAAAGTCTTCTTGTAATAACCATATTTCAATCTGACTTCCCATTTTATGATGAATGCCATGGCAGCCATAATGGATGCCAGATTAGAACAATTTTTACTTAGTGTACACTAAATAATATAAAAAGTATTTTTTAATGCAAACCCCATGCTGACATGATCGTCCATTCAGAAGACACTGTGAAAATTTGAGGAAACAGATAGATGATGGTCAATAGGTTATCCCATAAGCCCTTTTTGACTAACAAGTACAGCTACAAAAATTAAATTCTCACGATAAAAAGATTCTTGGTCGCCCCATCATGTTGAGAGATGTTACGTATCATCTTCATGAAGAGTGGATCTTTAAATTTAAATGCTCGCTTCATCAGCATTTTGAGACCATTTCCCTCACAGATGAGCTGGGCTGTCCTCTTGTTGGCAGCCAGGTTGATACACAGAGACACAAGTTCTATAGGCAGGTTTTCAGGACTTTCCAAAAGCATCTTCATAACCTGGTGAATAAATTATGCCATGTGCTATTATTTTATTTAATGGACTGATAATTTCTAAAGTACTAACTTAATATTGCCAACCAGTATATAAATGTACAAAGATACAAGTTCTATGGACTGATGGTCTGGACTCTCCATACACTCCTGCATGGCTTAAAGACAGAATCATTTGATATTTTAACACATCAGTATGTTTGCTTTACAGTAAGCCCAGGTGAAAGAGTAATGAGTTTTAAACAAGTGGGGGGTAATTATTACCAGTGGAAGATTAATCTATAATGACAGTGGGAAGAGACAGGCAAAGGCACAGTATGAGTGAAAAGGTAAGGTAAAAACAAATAATATCCTCCCACCTATCTGAAGTGAGTAGATTAATTGTCTATTTAAACATCATCAAATTAGATCGATCAAAACTTAATAGCAAGGAAGGTCCCAGACTGCATTGTGGGCTTTTACATGGGACATCTGATACTTGAGATTGGTCTGAATATCAGTGACAAAACTGGGAAAATTATAACAATATTTCATCAATTTGGTAAAGGTTGCATTCATTTAGACCTGAATACCTGTAGAATAATGTAATTAGTTAAGAAAAATCAACCTAAAATGACACATCTCTCATTCACCTGATTATATACTGAAAGCACTCAACAGTTTAGCATTCTTAACCGTTATGCTACTTATGCTAGTACCACAACATCTAACAACATCAATTTATATACACTATGGTACACGATGTATGCAAATATTCCAAGTAGAAAATTGTATGCAAAATGGCACCTGTGCACAAACTTGTTTAACCGCTGTACCAAATCAAGCTAAAATATTTTGAATGGATTGAAAGTCAAGCTAGTAGTCATATCAGTCATACAGCATACCAGAGAAATGAAAAAAAGATGCTTATATAGCGATAAAGGCAAAGGATACATGTATGATACTATGACATATATACCTGTTTGAAACAGGTAAATGTCTATATCTGCATTTCATTTATTATTTACAATATTAATTCAGTTTGTAATTCTTCTGTATTCTGTTTCCATTCCAGTAACAGTTACATTTCACACATCGCATCATGTTTCATTTATGGGTTTGGAAATTAAAATATTGCTGCTATCCATTGTTTCATTTTGTTTTCTCTCAATTAGAATTAAATGGAATTTTTTTTACTGATGTCAACCTCTGTTTTCGTGAGAGTAAAAGTGAGAGAACTACATCTTTGGAATCTTATCTTATCAAAAGTGTCCTATAATGAAATATGACATGCATTAATACAGAAAAAAGCAGTGAATTTATGCTAAAATAAAACTAGAGCTGCAATATATGTGCAATTATAATGATGACGGGTGTGTGTATATTTTAGATTTTTAACATAGCTTTAACAATTTTGCAGTATGGCAGAATATAGTGATGTCTAGCACTGGGGAATCATGTTGAAGACATGTAGCATAATGTCCCACCCAGTCACATTATTCTGACACCAGGTCAACCAGTCCTAACACTAACCTCTTAATGCTGAACACCTAGCAAGCCAGATCTTAGTATTATTTTTTAAAACGTTTTTGGAATGACTTGACCAGGGTTCGAGCACACTACCTCTGGCATCAGAGATGGATGCTTTAATCATTAGGCCACTAGAGTGGTGCTAATGATGACTTGTAAGTGGTGAAAAGTTATTTATCAGACTGAGTGTAGAAGATAAAAATCCAAACTATCATGAGAAAGGCCATTTAATTCCTTGGAAATTAGTGGGAGTGCACTAAAGTTTTGTTCCATTTTCATCCCACATTCATCATTCCACTTTCTGTGGTTTGCATTTGCAGTCAACATTTTCTACAAATGTATTCTTCGCTCCATTTACATTCAATCTTTGTTATTTTAATTTGACTGGTACGATTACCAATTTCAGGGTCTGTTTAAAATGACTTGTCACTCTTTCTAACTTGTTGGATTGGAATAGGTGTCCTTCAAGTTGACTATTCAACTCAAACATAAATTAAATGAGAGATATGATGAAATTTAATAAGAATTGGTACATTCATATAGCTGTATATACCATTTTCTTCTCATATAAACCGTGATAATATTAAACAATTATGTATCAGTTCTAAAAACAATGTGCCACTAATTGATTGTATGCTCACAAAAGGTTCACTGAAAATCAAATTGTTCAAAAATATTTACTGCAGGTTTAACTTGTATAATCACTATTCGTTTTTTTCTTCAAAACTATAATCGGGTAATAAAGCATACCATAGGTACACAATCAGTGTATGTAAACATAGACTTGGATCTCTCATCCATACTGATATGGTACAGGATACACAATACTATTAGCTGGTGGTTCTCATTATCTGAAACAAAATAATATCAAATGGCAATTATTTCTACTAACATTTTCCCCAAAACAATATAACATCAAATGGCAATTATTTCTACTAACATTCTCCCCAAAACAATATAACATCAAATGGCAATTATTTCTACTAACATTCTCCCCAAAACAATATAACATCAAATGGCAATTATTTCTACTAACATTCTCCCCAAAACAATATTACATCAAATGGCAATTATTTCTAACATTCTCCCCAAAACAATTTAACATCAAATGGCAATTATTTCTAACATTCTCCCTAAAACAATATAACATCAAAATGGCAATTATTTCTACTAACATTCTCCCCAAAACAAAATAACATCAAATGGCAATTATTTCTACTAACATTCTCCCCAAACTCAAACTTTTACACAAACCTCTTATGCTACTTCCTAAAAAAATTCTGTCGGTGAAAAGGGAGTGACAAGGAATCAAAATCACTTTATATGTTTTAAAATTCAACAAATGGAGATCTTTTTAATCTTGATTGAATAAAAAATGAGGGATTCATTCGTACTAAAGGCAAAACTTACTAAATATAAATATCCAGGTCTTTTCCCATTTTTTTCCAAGGATGAAATTAACATTTCAAGGTTCCCATATTACTGAATGGAATTAAAGAATATTTTGGATTATAAACCATGCATTTTCCAATCTGAAGAAATTTCTCTTTCAAGATACTCCAAAACATAAATGTCAGAAGAGATGATCATGTCCAAAACCACAAAATGAGTCACACAAAATAAATCTGATTATATTTTGTGAGTTTAGCGCAATTAATATACAAATGTTGAATCTGCCGCCACTGTAAAATGCTTACCAGTGGGCCTAGCAAACCTAAACTATGTTGTATTGACTTGTACCTGTATGAAATCAATAGCAAAATTATTTATTTTTAAAAAATGTCAAGTATTATAATCATTATGTTTTTAATCTGCTGACAGGCTAGACAAAATTCTGCACAGATGAGACCTGACCCGATACTTGCCATTTGCGTTAACAGTGACATGACTTCACAAATCTCAAACAAGGACATCAGAAGCCCAATAGGTACAAGGTATCGACAATAAACTTCTTTTTTAATTTTGTTTACAAACCTTCAATTATATTAAATGAATGTCTGATACCTTAGGTAAAATACCAGAAAGAACATATAATTCTCAACATATTTATTTCGAGAACAACTACAAGAGACTTAGCCAGTCTGATTCATCAAGCAGAGTAGTACCTGCTGCATATGCTCCTTGCATGAGAGGGCACATGTCAACATGTAGTCACGTGATACAACAAAAACTTCGGAAGTTGGTCTTGGAATAAATAGAGAATTTTGTGCTATATCGTTTTTGTATTTTCATTACAACCAGTAAACAATTTTCATTTAATATTTTTCTTCTTCAATACTTGAAAATGACGGATGTGAGATTATGTGTGCTAGTGTAACTGGCAACTGAAATCGCTAGTACCAGCTCAAATTTCATCACACATTAGTTTTATCATCTTTCAGCAGATTAAAAACATAATGATTTTAATACTCGCAAATTCCTGAGAAAATAATTTTCATATCAATTACATGCAGGTTTAACTTTGTTTAAATTTGCCAGTCCATCGGCTAAGTGGCTATGCTTTAGTGCCACCATGTTGGTCTCTTGTGATGCTAGGCAAGTTTTCATACCTTCCATAAATAAAGATACTAATATCAAGCTGTCTATGAAAAAAAGTCTACTAGACTAATCTAATCCACTGAGCGTTTGAATTTTCAAAACAATATATATTTATGGCAAGCACCCAAATGATCCTTACTGCAACCTCCTAATACTTATAACTCAATTATGTAATAGTTTCGAGCATCAAATTGTGAAGGAAAATTCCCACGGTTTTCCCCGATTTTCGTCATTATTTGTAAAATTCAAGGGTTTTTCATGATTGGGAAAAAAAATGATCACTTATCCTGACTTTATCACGATAACCCGGTAGCATAGGAACCCTGAAGACAAGACTTTTTTCATTTAACTGTTGAGTGATGAAACCATCTCTCACATTCTTCAGCACTAACAAGGTTAACAAATTAGCTGCTCTGGTACACATTTGGGATGTCAGCCTGTCTCCATTTTTATTCAGGACAAAGTAAAGATTAAATGTCTTTTGTTGCAAACTCCACGAAATAATGACCATTCATTCAGTAACAACAAGATTGTCAAGAGGACATTTCATTTAGGACCAACTAAGTGTTGTGAAGTCTACTGCTAAAAACCCTGACTTGTTTACCCCCTCCCATTTGAAGACTTGGAATACTTTCTGGTAATAAAGTGTATTTTTCCATCCAAATGTGTAGCACTTTCAAGGCTTGTAATTTACCAAGAAATCAATCCATGTTAATGTTCCATGAAAATCATATTAACATGGGAAGAAGCAAAACTATGATTACCAAGTTATAATTTTATGAATAGACAAGATTACAGTATACTGCTCCATAAAGCATTCAGCTGATAGTCAGTTATTTACTGGCTGCACTCGATTGGTGACCTGGCGGCACATGCCAATGTAATAGGATATCCTCACATCAATTTGCAGAACTTCAAAAATCTGGTTTGACCAGCAGTTATTCAGGTCACCTGTAATTATTGTTGCCAGGTTAACCTGGTAAACTACTGCAATTACATCCAAGCCCAAGATCATTGTAATCGAAATTATTCAACATATATTATAATACTGTTCCACTAATAGAAAGTATCACAAGTTGACATGCATGTTTAATTTATATGAGATCAGCAAATAAAAGATATATTGAAGGATTTACTTTTATTTAGGTTTCCTTGTCCATCACCTTTCTAGTAGGTGGCCGTGCTGACCAGAAACTTATCTATATTTTTATTGGGAAAGTTTGGCGATATGGACTGTACTAACTTGATCAGATAATGAGCATCTGAACCATGTGAAGCAGTGTGACCTCTTACTGACCCATCACTCAGCTATGGAATTATATCGAAACAAAAAAAATCTGGCAAAATATAAGAATCAATTGTTCATTAAATGTGAATATATAAAATTCCATTATAATTCCTTGATAATATATTTTTATTTTCATCATCTGGTTGCATGGCCAGGCTTTCAAACTGTTAACAATGGCTGCTTTTGTGTTTGCGTTTAGTTGTAACGGGTTCCCATGCAATAAATCTTTCTACCCATGCATATTCATAAATAAAAACAGCAACTAATGATCAAACTTTGCTATGAAAAAAAAGTATCTTTATGAACATAGGCACTGGCAAATGCATCTGAAAGACTTACTCAGTAGATTCACCAACTTTGGAAGTAGACCAAATTTGATCATTTTACTCCTCATGTCTGTGTCAAAAGAGAGATTCAGAAGGAGACGAAGAGTGATATTTAGGAGATCCTCATGATCACAAGGAATGATGGGTGTCAGCTTCTCAATGATGTTATTTTCAGCCTGCAGAATGAAATAAAACGTGTGTGAGCTTACTAAAGTCAGATGTAATATAGTAAAATTACATATGTTTTTAAATGAAATGCACAAACAAGGTACAAGATATGTTGTGCCTTAAGTATCAATTGTTCTATGTATCTCCACTCATCTGTAAAGCACAAAATCTAGACTATTTTATGATGACAGACACTTCATCGATAGTTTCCCAAAGACCAATACACACACATATATCCAACTGCAAACAACAGAGACCCTTATCTGCCATTTCATAATGCATATGCAGATTAGGATATATGTGGCTTATTCAACTTATTAGACATAACACTCTACATTGACTCAGATTAGGATCTCTGTTTTTTTATTCAACTGATTACAAATAACAGTCTGCATTGACCTAGATCTGCTGGTGCATTATTTGTCAGCAGATCTAAGTGCAGTTACCAACAAGTACATTCAGTAATTTTAGCCACATGTGCATAGTTTACTATACCAACAGTTACAACTGGGGCCCTGAGTGGCCGAGTGGTCTAAAGCGCTGTCTGTTACGGATCACTGCCATCTCACCTGTCAGCGTGGGTTCGAGTCTAAGATTCGGCTAATGTAGTTATGTGAGAAAGCTTGCTAGTAGCTTCTTGTGGGTCGGTGGTTCTTACTCCACTATTAATACTGGCTGCCATTTATAGCCTATATTGTGCTGAAAAATGGCATTAAACCATGAAAAACAAAACAAAAGTTACAACTAATTATGATCAACAGTTCTGATGAACCTATCAAGTGACCCTATTTCTAACACCACTCATTTACACACACCCTATCTCTATATAAATAACACTGTCATGAATGACTTGTAAAATTCTTTGGCATGCCTTTATTTCCATTAGTACTATACAGACGTCTCACATTCTTTTTAACACTGACATTTACAATTGTGTCAGCCTATTTGGTGCGTCAGGTACTTCTACACAACGATACATCTTGTTTTGTTTGAAAAATCAATTTTTAAATGCCAGAAAGAGTCCAAAGTAGTGTATTTTATTTCCATTACCTGATGTATAAACATAGAGGTGATATAACCACCTCTGTCAGCTATCAAAGATATTGGACAAAATATAAAACTGGTAAACAAATGAAGCCATCTAGCATTGGCAATGGGAGATATGGGGATAAGTTGCAAAAACTATCACCCCTACATGGAGCTGAAATTTCAACAGAGAAGATAAAAAATGTTTCATCTTTCCATGATTACTGGATTTAAGAGGTAGTGAAGCATCTTTTCACAGTAATTAGATTGAGGAAATACATTCAAAAGATTATATATATTGCAGAATTAAATCTCCAACTCCTCCAGGGCAAATACTAATTGACATATACCATTTCCACTTTGTTTTCTATGAAGATGCTGAGCTTTTTCAGGAAGGAAACAACAAGAATGAGGAGTTCAGGGTTGTTTCGCTCCAGTGACTGGACCAACATCTTTACCATTCCTTTGTTCCTCATCTTCAACTCTACCTTCAGGTCCTCTGCTAGATTTAGCAAGAGGTAAAATGCCACTGAAACAAGAAAACTTGTAAACTTACAACATTATTTATCAAAAAAATTTTACTGCTCCAATTAATGCTTCAAAGGTCTCTCACAATGAACTTCTGAATGAGAACCTGTACCACAGACCAAGATCTTCACTATAAAACAATTTAACAACACATTATTTAAGTATTGAGTTTTTTCAGTCTTACAGAATAAAATATTAAAAATCTTATTTATGAACACCCACATCTGTATGTGTCTTAGTCACAGGTTTAAAGCTTGCAGCGGCATCTCAAAAGTTTTCCTACTTTTTAAACTTTCTTTTAAACTTGCTCATCCCAATTAGTTTTAATTTTTATATATACTTTTTCTTACTCTCATACTAAGATGGAAAATTGACCTAGTAAATACATATTACTCAAACTGAATGAGGATTTATTATTTTGTAAAATCTCTAAATAGAAGACATATTCTTTCTTCTACTTACTCAAACCAAATGGTTTTGTATCCATAATGAATTCAGTTTTCTGTTCTATGGTGATATTTACAACAGCACTGTCAATTGATCAAACTGTATGTATCACATGCGATTAAATGTAATAAGTTAAAAAAGCAATATCTATTCCTTATTTGTCAAAACTTTTTTTAATAAGTAACAGAACACCCCAAAAACCAAACTCATTTTTTTGGCTCTGACAGTGGGCTTGTTACTTGGAAACATCAGCTTGCCCAAGCCAAATTTGAGCTTGCCCTGGGATTAAGGCAGGCAAGTTGATTTGTAAATCACAATACACACACACACACATATATATATACACACAGTGAAACCCCGCTATAACATGCCCCACGTTAATGCGAATTCGGATATAACGCGGTCACGGCGTGGCTCCCGAAATTTTGTATATTTATTAGCACAAGATTTTTTTTTTCTTATTCAAAGTACGTGAAATAGTATATTAAGAATTTATTGTCATTTTCTGGAAGAGATCGCGTATGGTGAAGAGATCACACATGAATTCGAATAAAATAAGATTGTGGCATTCTCCCTGAAATTTTAAATATATGTACGTGTATTTTTTTCGTACAGAGACATTTTTTTAATTTTAAGCATGAGAAATAGTGTGTAAAACGTTTGTTATCATTTTCGGAAGTTCGCCAATGAATTTTAATATAACATGATAGCTTCTTAAATCTAACAATTTCTCCAGGTTCTTGAAGTGTTATGCCCAAAAAAACATGTGGTCTTTGTGGTTGTCTTCAATAAATTCTGGATACAATCGTTGCTCAAACAATAGCCGACATGTGTTTCTTCTTTAACTATACACACAAACAACCAAGCAGCAGACAATGAAGTGGTTGATAAAATTTTTCTCACAGTTTAATAAACATCAAAAAACAAAAGCCACCAACATGTTTTCTGGGCTTGGCAGTGTTATTAGATACAACTAGTTGACCAATAAATAATGTCCGCCTTACATGCTGGAAATTGAGAGGGTATAAAATTGTACATGCGTTCAGTTTAAAAACCAATTATAAAAATGACATGTGACCATTGCACGCCTAATCTATCGAATTTAATGACCAGACTGGATCAGATTCTTAATGAGGGCAATGCGAGTTTGTGTTAAAGCCGTCAACCATGCTTGGTTAATTATTATGGTTTTCTACTATTGCGTCTCCTGGTGATCAATGGAGATCTAATAGCTGTGATGTGTATATTAACAAACCTCATTAATCAACATTGACAGCCAATGTTCAGAATCGGTTTCTTTTCATTTTGAAAGGAACAATTTTGAACAATGCAGTTATCTGAAGCAACTTAACATTTAAAAATGCATGTTCGGACCAGAAAAATGTATGCAATTATGCAAAATATGCATATAAACAATATGCAATTGTCCGAAATTGATATCCGTTGAAAACAATGGTAACAAATCGGGACCGGCACAAAACTATGCAATAAAGCGGAATATTCAGTTATACGATATGCACATATCTGGAGTCGACTGTATTTCATTACACTTGGCGAAAAAAAAAAGTTTATTTTTAATTCTGGGGAAGAGATCGTGTATGAATTCTAATAAATACAATGTATAATACGATAAAGTACAAGAAATAGTGTGTAAAACGTGGCTTCTGGAATGCATTAATTTCACTCGGTTCTTGCATTGTTATGCCTAAGTAAACATTATCGGAAATATTACTTATTATTGATCCATGAGTAAAGACACATGTTCTTTAACTGCATACACAACCATGCAGCAGACAATGCGGTGGTTGATACAAGATTTTTACAATTAAATAAACATAAACAAACGAAAGCCGCCATCATATTTTCTGGGCTTGGTGGTGTTGTCAGAGGGAATCGTTTGACTAGTAAACAAAGTCAGCTTCTTTAGCTGGAAATTGAAAGGGTTTGAAATAGTACATGCGTACAGCTTTTAAAAAAACCATCAGTGACACGTGACCATTACAGACTCACTGCATTTAGTTCTTGGATTTTATGTGTATGGCGTTTGTTTATGAACTCGTCATTAATTTCCTAAATTTTTATATATAATAATATTTTAAAAAATATTTTACCGCTATGGAAAATCAAGTTTAGAATTTGTAAAAACACCGTTCATAGACCCTGGAACATAATGAAACGTAAACTTGCTTCGTCTTTCTTAACCTAATTTACTGTTAATTTTTCCCATTGAATTCAGAGAAACTGATTTGTGACAAAAATATTGAACAGTTTAAATACGTTTGCAATTTTTGCAATGGAATTACAGGTATTATGGATTAGCTGCATGCCACGACGGTATTAAATCCGATGGTAAGTAAACGATGTTAATACTCTGTTCATGCTATATATTGGACATTAAATTCAGATACAACAATCTTGGACAAAATTATTGAATATTTTAAATCTGTGCAATTTTCCAATAGAATTGCATGCATTTTGGATGAACTGTGTGCCACAACGGCACGACAGTAGACAATGTTTATACTCTATTCATTATATGATGTCAGTCGGGTTATTATCACTCAACATGTATTTTCGGGGGAAAAAACAATAAAAATTAGTAAAACTATTTAACGCAAAGTAATAACCCATACATATATTATCCGTCTATTATTTTGAATAAGTCTTATTACTGCATTCCATTAAATATTCGTCGATAATACTCAAGATTTTTTTTTTACATTCGACACAAATACATGTATATATGCCAATGCGGTGTTTGCTGAAAAAAAACAGCATTAACGCGATCCAATTTCTTGGACCCAATTATCATGTTATAGCGGAGTTCTACTGTATATCTATAAGGGGTCCAGAGTGACCAAGTGGTCTAAAGCGCAAAACAATGATTATTCACAAGATATAAACAGAGGTTACATAACACTCTTAAGTATCATACAGACAACACAAAAAATACAATAACCTGACATACGGCTGACACATTTCTTACCCCGTAAAAGCTGCTCTTGTTTCTTGACAAGGCCTTCAAACTTTTTCAAGCTCTTCTCATTCTCGTCCTTCAGTTTTTTGTTGTCTTTGTCTGCCTCTGGTGCAATGTGGTTAAGGAAAATTACAAGGTGTGGCATAACTAAGGTGTTCAGTGTGGTCATGGATAGTGTGTTATATAACTAATGTCTTTGCCAGAATTGGATCCACATTGATGAAAAGCAAGTTAAGACCTTGATTAATTGGCCAATAGGCACTTAATGTCTATGAAATAGACACATGATTGCATCATATATTTTAGTTTAGGCAATCCTCATCAGTTACCTATGTATTATGGACAACATCTAATTGCTGTCTGCCACATTGATCTCTTTCACCAGCAGCCCCCCTCCCCAGTTGTTTTAAGTTCTATTGTAACATTTGCAACTGGTGCCAGCATTATTGGGAAGATATTATCATAATATACAAAAAAAGAAAAAAAGAAAAGCTAAATATTTCATAATATTTTAAAAGCATTTTGTCAGTATTTTTATTATCTGAAATGAAAGTATGTATACACCCAAATTTAAAAAGGGACTAAAGTTAACTTTTTAAACTTTGTACACACTTTTCTCTTAATGTTTGCCATATCTGCCCTATTCTAACTGGAGGGATTCCATGTGCCCTATTCTGACTGGAGGGATTCAATGTGCCCTATTCTGACTGGAGGGATTCAATGTGCCCTATTCTGACTGGAGGGATTCAATGTGCGCTATTCTGGAGGGATTCAATGTGCCCTATTCTGACTGGAGGGATTCAATGTGCCCTATTCTGAATGGAGGGATTCAATGTGCCCTATTCTGAATGGACAAAAGTCATTGTGCCCTATTCTGACTGGAGGGAAGTAATTTTTGCCCTATTCTGACTGGATAGAAGTCGTTTTTGTCTGATTCTGTCTGACAGAAGATATTTTGTCCTATTCTGACTGGAGAGAATTCATTGTGGCCTATTCTAACTTGAAAGAAGTCATTTGCCCTACTCTGACTGAAGAGAATTCCTTGTGCACTATTCTCACTGAGAGGAATTCATTTTGAACTATTCTGACTGGAGGGAATTCCTTGTGCACTATTCTGACTGAGAGGAATTTATTTTGAACTATTCTGACTGGAGGGAGTTCCTTGTGCCCTATTTTGACTGAAGGGCAGTCATATTTGCACTATTCTGATTAGAGGGAAGTCATTTTACCAAAATATCTAAGTTCAGCATATAACTGTTTAACAACAAAAGTTCTTTCTTTCCAATTAGAAGCATTTCTGCAAATTTAGTAACATAAAGCATTTCACTATTAGTCATGTTATTTATGTACTAGCTTGTAAATAAACTCCAGCTGCAAACTGCACACACCCAGATTTGGGTGTGTGCAGTTTCTTAGGCGTATTTAGTAGAACAAAGAGCACTGACCACAATCTGTCAAAGCATCATGTGATGGCTAATCGAGGTCAATGTTGTTTAAAGTTGGACTTGATTTATAATTGAGCATATACAGTGCTAATTTATGAGCGATATTACAGCATGTAAAGGATATCTGCTTTTTTCTTTGATTCCAGTTCTTCTTTCCATAAGCCATACTTCTTGAGTTCATGTTCAACCACTGTCATGCACAAAGCTCCAATCTTGAAATGCAAAATTACGCCATGAAACTGGGTAAAACTTGAGAAGCAGAAAAAAATATAGATAATGTTTGTTGCCAGCTCTGTACTTTTCTTCCAGTCTTCTCTCAGCACCCGAGATAAAGCTCCCACTAAAGTTTCTACAATAACAAAAAGAACTGAAATTAAAATTATTAAATCTGAACAGAACATGATCAGAATATATTCATACAAGGAAAGAACATTTTCTGTTATTCTAACTCCAATCTGCATAGACCCATATCTGCTGTAACATATTTTTTTTAGTATGTGATATTTGGTTGTGGAAGAACTTAGGAAGACCATGGTATGAATCATCAACCTATGGCAATCGACTTGTAAGCAGTCCCACAAAAAAAAAAGAGGCAGATCAGTGATACGAACTCGTGCAAACAGATGAGAGATGTGTTAGTGATCTATGAAAGTGCCTTTGACCACTAGGCCAGCTGAGACCCTGAAAAATCAAATAACAGTTCCTGATTGGCTAAAGCCTTATGTAAGAGCAGATTAGTCAATGTTTTATGTATTTGGACATAACTTACAAACATGTAGATACAGTACTACAATATTTTTGCAACACCCTAAGCTGTACTTGTTTTCAAACTGTTTTTTGCTTTGATAAGTCAACAATATTTTAACAGGCTTCTAAAGATTTCAAAGGGGAACTAACCCTATGAATATTGCCGCATGCAAAATTACAATGTCTTCCACAGGCAATATGATAATTTCATTTTCTGGTCCGAATCTTTTGTCAGGTTAGAAAGCATGATGATTGAAGGGTACTTGCCATTCTGAAATAACTCCTCAAGGTTGTCTGGATTTCTTGAAAGCTGCAGAATAAATGCAGACCCTCGTATTTTCTCTGGTACATCCTCATACAGCAGTTCCAGATATTCATCAATATCATTGATGTTAGCCACCTCATCAATTTCTGACGGATCATAGGTCGGAACTTCAGGTTTTTCTTGTAGCTGAGTTTTGCCTGAGGCTACAAAAAAAGAGACATTTTATCGCATAATATGAACTAAATTTTTATATAGACTACAATGGCATATCATCCATGACCCAATACAAGAGATGCAACAGTAAAAACAATAATTTAAGGTCCAGAATGCCAAAAATATATAATGCGTGGTCAAACGTTTTCTCAAATGTCATCACTGTGTAGCATGATATTATATGGTTAACAAGAATGTCACAATTAAGGCAATATTTCTTTTGCAGATTAAGAAATATTTTTTGTTTGAAAAACCACAAACCATGTTTTATTTGAGAATGTGTTATAATACAATTTTTAGTAATCCCTTTCAATGGTCACCCAACTTCACCAACCACTCAATAACTCATAAAAGAACATAATATTGTTAGGAAAGTTCAAGTCCACAGACAAGCATACTCTTATATTGTAGTTGCGTAAAGCAGTTCTTTCTAAAATATGGTCTGTGGGATTAATGGAATGTTAATAAAATGAGATTTATGGAAGGTGGATATACTGAAAAAGCATAATCCATAGACATTTATACGTAACGCACAATTTAGTGAAATAAAATCGTAATGATTAAGTCAAAAGCATAATGGTTGGCATGTATGCGTCTGGGTACAAAGGTTAGTCTAAATAAATTCATTTATTAATAGCATGCGATCCGATCATTCACAGTTACCACAGTGCGGATGCTTTAGAGTAGTGCATTACACGGTTGGTCTCTGCCGCCAGTTCAAATGTAAAAAAAAAGGCGGAGAACAATTTAAGCTTTATGTGGTTTTTGACAGCCCTAATTATGATGTCAGCATTGTCTTTGAGAGATCTACTTCTCTTGTCTTTCCTTTTGTGTCTGTCCATGTGTGATGTTTAATGTAGCTTTTAAAAAAAAACAGCCATATTGCTGGGATGTCTGCAGTGTAGCAATTTATAGTGATATCTAGTATTGGGGCATCATACTGCAGACATGTAGCATGTTGTCCCATCCAGTGTTCGAGTATACGGTTTCTTGGATATCTGTAGTTTTCAATCAAATCTGTCTTTCCAATTTTCATGGACTTCCCTTTTATATGTTTTTTCTGTGTTATATTGACAATGAGAACAACCAATAATGTTGACATTTTGACTTTTTACAGGTATTTGTTTGATTAGGATTTTTAACATAGCCATAACAATATTTCAGTCATATTGCTAAGATGTCTGCAGTGAGGCAGTTGATAGTGATGTCTAGCACATAACCTCTTAATGCTGAGCACCTAACAAGGCAGGTGTTAGTACCATTTTTATTAGTTTTTGGTATGTATTGGCTGGGATTTTGAACACAGGACCTCCTGAATCCATTGTAACAACTAGACCACAGGAGCTGTGCTATTTTGTAATACTGCAGCGCAAACTTCTTCAGACCACATGCTGCAGGGAATAGACAAACATGCTAAACAGGACTCGTACATATCTTCTCTATCCTTACATTTCTATGTCTTTTTTCTTGGTCAAAGTTTTCGCTTAAATGATGCAAGAAAAAAACCCATAAATTACAACTGTGTGTTTAGGAGTCACTAACAGAACACCTGTAACAAACGGAGTAAGCAAACGGCATTAATGATGTGTATTCAATGATACCTTGATGAATAATGGTCTAAACAAACAAAGTCCAAGAATCTGACCAATTCACAATAGAACTGGAAAACTAATGAGTATAGAAGAATACATATTACACATATTAAATCCAAACTCCTGGATGAATACTAACTTTTGCCACTGGTAATGAAATCATCTTATAAAAGGCATCATGAACAAAGAGATGGCCAAGGGAAGTAATGGATTAGAGTTAATGTTCTTTGTCCACAGGAGAAGAACTTTTCATTTTTGTAGACTTGATTCAGGAGTAGCAGCCTTATACACTTAATGTAACTGTGCTCGTGAAATGTTTCTGAAGGTCAAATTAGTAAATTTGTAGTCCACTGTAAAACAACTGTGCTTACTGTATGAGGAGGTCACTGACAATTTTGTCTGAATTCTTAAAACAAACATTTTATCAGTAACTTAAATGAATTAAAAGTGTTTGAATCTTCAGCTGATTTTTTTCCCCATAAAATTAACAAAAATTCTACTTATTTATTGATGTCTACATCTATCTACCTTTGCTAGGTCCAGTTTCTTTCCTGTTCTGAAGATAGTACAGGAGTTGTTCAACTTCTGGCAATTTGCTTGGGTGTATCAGTTTACACTTGTCTATGATTTCTTTAGCCAGGGAAGACAGGTCACTGTTGGCATTTAAGCTCTTCACTCGAATTCTAGAAATACATGTATATTATTATATCTGTTACCCACAAATTTAAAGACTTCTATCAAAATTACGTGACATAAAAATTAGTGAGATGTGATAAATTTAAATTCATATCTCCATCATACATGATGTAACCCAGGCCAAGATGACCGTTATACAACATGCCCTGATGTTGCCAACATGTCCTAATTTCCTACCCCCATGCCCAAAACTTACCAAAATAATAATGAAATAGCAACAATTTCAAAGACTGAGACAAATCACAGTTATCTTTTTAAAAACAAAATTTTACATTTTTTCATTACAAAGGCCAATCTAAAGATTTCAGATGATGTGACTTTTCTTTCATGTAAGGGTAAAGATGTAGAATAAAGGAAACAAAATGGAGAAGTATTTTGTAATTGTATAATACAATTGTTAACAATTGGTATTTTCTGTGGTGGAAGTTAATTAGTGATGTGATTTCAATTTTTAATGTAGCCTTAACAATTTTTCAATCATATTGCTATGATGTCTGCAGTGTGGCAGTTTACAGTAATGTCTAGCATTAGGGTATCTTGTTGTATATGTGTAGTATCATTACCCACCCAGTTACATTATCGTGACACAAGGCCGACCAGTCCTAGCACTAACTTATTAATGTTTAGCACTAAGCCAGGCAGCTGCTTGTGCCATTTTTGTAAGTCTGGTATGACATGGCTGGGGATTGAACCTGTGACCTCAGTAATCTTAAGTAGAAACTTGAACCACATATGCCACTTAAGTGGTATGTTAAATAAATACAATATACATGTCAAACTTAAAACATTAAAATCTTTGCATCATGAAAAAAAACGAAATTAAACATTGAACAAATCATAAAAGTATATCATTTTAAAAACGTAATTTCCTCAATACTTTTAAAAAAATTTATGCAATGACCTGAAATTCTTTTTAATCAGGTCAGATACATATGATTACAAATATGCAGGCTAAATTTCATGTGCTCTGTACCTAATCCTGCTAATAAGGTTGTCAAATATGCTAAATATTAAAAAGTTTCATATGATCCAATTTTTATTTAAAAAAATCTGACATAATGACCTGAAAATCTATAACATACACATTAAGTTACATTTATCTATATCAAGTGTTTTTTGTTATACTATACTGATGATGTTTCTGTAACTAAATGTTCCATAAAATCAAAAATTTGTACAGAAAATTGAAAAACTTCAATAATTTTTGTGAAAAGTATTTAGGTCAGTCTTGTAAAGATCAGGATTAACTTTGTAAAATTGCATGGCTCAAAATCAAAATATTTTTGTACAAACACACTAAAATGGATTTTGGACAAAAGAACTGTCTTTGGATGCACTGCAGCAAAGCAATGTGCTCATTCTACTGAAGCAGAGGCATAATAATAAATGTGTTTCATTTAATGTTGTACCCTATGCACTAAAGACCCTTATTTTTGTCTTTGGCATAAGAAATTTTTTCTATGTCAACTGCAGGTCACATACAAATCACCCATATAGTTGAAGTAATTTTACATTTAATTTTAGACTGAAAGGTTTCTGAATAGAGTGTACCCAATTCCAAAGAAGCATAAGTCAATCAATTTTGCTGGTTGACATAAAGGTCTATTATCTAACCAGTGAGAGCACATGGTCAATTATCATTAACTGAAAAGAAAAAGCAATGATTAAACTTTAGCAAAAATGCTTTTTATTGCATACATGGAGACGAAATGTAAATCTGACTGTCCAAAATAAATTTTAATGTAGAATGGTTGTTGTAGAGTTTAATGACATTTTCAGCACTAGATAGGCTATACATGGTGGCCAGTATTAATGGTGGAGAAAGAACCAGGGAAAATCCCTGAATGTTCCACCAACGCACGGTAAGCTACTGGCAAGCTTTCTCACACACCCACATTGGCCAAATCTGAGACTCGAACGCAGACAGAGGTGAGATGACAGTGAATCCGTAATGTTGAGCGCTTTAGACCACTCAGGTGAATGGTCACTCAAGGACAAGGAATTAAATATACATATGAAGGCCTCGCAAATAAATTTGTAATGGTGAATGGTTACTCAAGGTCAAGGAATTAAATATACGTATGAAGGCCTCGCAAATAATTTTTAATGGTGAATGGTTGTTGTTGTAGGGTTAAAAGGCATTTTCAGCACCTAGATAGGCTATACATGGTGGCCAGTATAATGGTGGAAGAAAAACCTGGGAAATCATGGAAAGAAGCACCAACCCATGAGAAGCTACTGGCAAACTTTTTCACATACCCACATTGGCAGAATCAGAGACTCTAACCCACACAGACAGAGGTGAGATGGTAGTGATCCGTAATGGAGATCACTTTAGATCTCTCAGGTAAATAGTTATTCAAGGACAAGGAATTAAATATACATATGAAGGCCTAGCAAATAAATCTTAATGGTGAATGTTACTTAAGGACAAGGAATTAAATATATGTATGAAGCCCTCGCAAATAAATTTTAATGGTGAATGGTTACTCAATGACAAGGAATTAAATATACGTATGAAGGCCTCACAAAAGGAAAGGCTGATAATGATCATAGAAGCTTGTGTCATAGATATATTAATTTCTACAGCGATTATTCATTTTTCCAGCATTGTACACTTTGAATCAGTCACTATTGAGAAACACTGCAATACACTTTTCTATCCTTTCCTTCTCCATTAAGATAACTTTGCTTTGAATAGTGGACATGGTTATTATAGTGGATAAGGAAACCCATCCTGTTGTCTGCATCCACAACTATTTATTCAAAACAGATAATGCTGAAAAATTGCAGAAATTAATAAATCCACAATGCAAGTGCCTGTGGTCTTGTTACTCGTTAGAATTTCTTCAATTAAAAAGATACAAGTAAAGAATTTTCTGAATGCTGACTTTTCAAAGTTACTTCACCTTTTGACCTAGTAAGGGATGCTGGACCAACCTTTTCCATTTCTGGAATTAACAGTACAATTAGTTCTAATTACCACTTCATATTGCAGAAATTAAGAATTTATGGAAACTAATGATATTAATTACTAACTATTGATATTATTTACTCATTAAAAGTCTAAATAATATTGCCTGGTCTTCAAACAACAACAAAAATGTCAAAAAAGTGGTTTGTAAATTTCTTATGATGTGACTCATTAAATTTATTTTATATAAGGCTGCATTAAATCTAGTTCAAAACTGGTTTATGTTAAGGTCCAATGTTTCAGAATGATAATCATTAAAAAAAAATATTTTCATTTTCTAGGGCAGAGTTCCAAAATACTCTAGACCCAAACCCCACAGTTACTTCCCCTGCATTCTGCTTTGAAATTCCTAGTTTGCCAAATTGAAGTGACTTCAATCAGTTATGGTGCATTCTACACTGAACAATAAAATCTGTTCAACCAGCCTCAATGTCATAGAATCATATGTTCTGTTGTATAATCTGATGACATAGACAAATACTTTCTGTTGAACAATCCACCATAAGCTCTTACCTTATGTTGTTAAATCCAATGACACACACCCTAACTTCTGTTGTACAATCCATACACATAAAGCCATAATGCAACACTTTTATTGTTACTATATAAATGTTGACATAACTTGTTTGTAATAGTACATGTCAGTATTAACATCTGAACTTACATTTTCTGGCATTCTTTTCTTTCTCCTAGCATGGGATCTCCCAGTTCTCCAAGAATTGTGGCCTCTAACTCATAATTAACAACAAGAGCCTTCTCCGATGGATGTACATCAATGCTTCCTCCTTTTACCTTTCTGGAACCAATACGAAATCTATGTAATATTGTGCTAAAAATCTACAACCAAAATCATTACAAAATGCATGCATAATATTTACTTAAACCATAATCTGACTACTAAAGTACAAGTCATACAGGTCATGTAGTTTTTAAGTATCAATTATTTAGTTAGGTGTCATTTTCTTAGAATTTGTTGATTACTGATTCACTCTGCATCAATCAATATTTTTTGGAAGATCTAATCATAAATTTCCAGAGAAATACATATGACACAATCAATGTTAAAGCAAATCAACATTTTTAGATACAGCCAATGAAGCGGTGCAATCCAATTAAATGTTTTAAAATTTCACATTGAAAGTGCCCCATAGTTGACAGAAGTAAAAGTCATATTGTAAAGATTAGTTTGCACAGTTGGCAACCAATAACTGACTATGTTGCACAGAATAGTTTAATTATATTAGCTGCACTTTGTCAGATGCTCTTTTTCCTTGCTTAAGAATGACCAGAAAAAATCAAACAGTTATGTTTTTATTGACAGCCAAACAGTTGGTTGAAAAGTGACATTAGAGAAGAATGCCAAAGTCTGCTAACATATGGTTCATTTTCTTCAACAAAATGAATACGGTAGGTCTGATAACATCTGGCCATATGTGATTAGCCACAAGTGTTTTATTAAGTAAATTATTCCTTACTTCAATAGAACTTTTATCACATAACAGACGGCAATTAAAAGGTAGGATGGTAACACACAATCAGCCACCACTTCACACACAACTTAATTGGCTGAGCTAGGGTAAAGATGTAAATTCATATTAAGTCCTCTGAAGAATCTCGTGGGAGAGCCCATCAGGCTAATCTGCATTAGGAAAGCAGAATAACCCAATTCAGTTTTGAAGTTACAGGTAAATAAAATGGTGTTTTATGAAGAACAAAATTTACTACATATCAATACCTTGAAGGAGAATGTTAGCCGTCTTTATTCCAGACCATTATCAAGTTCTTTAAACTTGAGCTGCACTTTACATATAAAATACTAAATATGATTATTTTGCTAGTCAAAATAGTGTCATTTTTCAAGTCCAAAAAAAAAGGCGACTCTGATTCACGAATGGATGAGTGTTATGTATATCTAATGTTCAAAGTTAATATTATTTGTAAGTTTTAAATTATTTTTTTCATTATATGCTATTGTAAATTTTTTCACAAGATGTTTTTTTCAGAAAATCGGTTGGTCTGAATTGTTCTTCGGGAAACAAGTAATGTTGGACTAGATCATGACCTTGATTCAAGGTTAGTGCCACCCAGGTAAACAATTTTTAATTTTATTTTAAAATTGTTGTCAAGGTGAACACAGAAAAAGTGGAAACAACAAGCTTTTTAAAATTTAAGAAATGAAGAAGCAAACAAATTTAAACTTAAAATAAAAATGATTGGTTCTCGATCATGTGGTTCCCCTCTTCAGAATTTGGGGATTTTTTTAAAGTGTACATATTAGAATACGATATAATCTTTGTTTTAGTTTTTAGGTGTTTACATCTTATGTTAAGTCATTTCTTTGGTTGTAGCCAGTTTTTGGATTTTAAAGTATTAATTCTTATCTCTGGAAATATTTGATGTGTATGAGAATTCTGCTCATACAGAATTCTTGGATGAAGACAGTGTATAAAAACTTTATTCAGATTTCCAAACCTGGAGTGTTAAATATTGTGTTTCTACAAAGAACTGTAAACAAAACAGACTTCATTATATGTCATTGTCTTCCATCTTGGATTTTCCAACAAAACTTAAACTTGAATCCATTAGAACATATTATTTCTAGGACTTTTGTCATTTTAATTTGTGGATTCTTTTTGGATTATTTATGGAATCAATTCTTAAAACTATAAGTTCTTTTTCTGTTTTTACAATCTTTTCCAAGGGAAATCAATTATTTCTTAAATTTTAAAAAGCTTGTTGTTTCCACTTTTTCTGTGTTACTATAAATTAGAGATTAAAACGACGTTACATGAGCCATTGCAAAGCTCAAAATGTTTAATTCAGCATCCAAGTCAGGTGCGAGTCAACCAAGATTTGCATATGTGTGTGTGTATGTGTGATTTGGATTTTTAAGTGATCTTTAGCAATTTATCAACCAAGATTTGTATGTGTGTGTATGTGTGATTTGGATTTTTAAGTGATCTTTAACAATTTATCAACCAAGATATTTGTCTGTGTGTGTGATTTGGATTTTTAATTTATCTTTAATAATTTATCAACCAAGATGTGTGTGTGTGTGCATGTGTGATTTGGATGTTTAATTTACCTTTAACATTTTATCAACCAAGATTTGTATACCTTTCTATATACCTTTCTATGATACAATAATTATGTTATCATAACTTTAAAATAGTGTTTTTTTTCTGGCTCAAAAGTAAAATAAAAACTGCAACAAGAAGTGGAATGTGAAGGAAGCCAGGAATGCCAAAACAGGATAAAGTTAAAAGAATAAATATATACTAATAAAGAAGAAAATGTTTAGATAGCTTTATACTGTTCAAGATCTTTTTAGCTGATTCTAGCATGCATGGCTTCCATCACATTATAGCCAAGTGAAATAAGGTCAATGTAACCTGTAAATTTATATGCTTAAGTGAGAATTTGAATTTATTAAAAAAAATACACAAGAATCAAGTAAATTCTGACTAAAGCAACATGATTTGAATCTGACGAAAGTATTGATATGTGCTGCCAAATGTGCAAGTTTCCAGAACATTTGGCCTTTCATTCAAGTCAAACCAGCTAAACAATACCATTATTTATTCAGTAAGATGTTTCACCCAAAAAATAAATATCTGGGGAGACTTCTTGCACTGTAGGACTATCTGTATCTTATTTAGCAATGCATTAGTTTCTTTTAATACTGTCATTGTTGGTCTCATGTTAATAACTTCAGTATCTGGAACACAGAGGCCTCGGAAACACTTAATCATGCATATTTAGATGCATTTTTTTTTTATCTGGGATGCAGAATATCGCTTATACTAGAGTCCTCCATATGCACCAATATGCTGGACAGCAAATTCAAGGGCTTGTTAGTATTGCTTCAACCACCTGTTGAGTGGGAAAATGTGTTGATCAATCGATCAATTTATCTGTGCTGATATTTTGAATCAGAAAATTCAGTTACTAATATACTCCCTGATGTACATGTTGTCATTGTAAAAGTACATCTGAACAACATGACCCAAAAGCTTGGTGGCAAGTTCCAAGACTTCACTAGTTGCAGAGTGGTGAGTTTGTTTGTTTGTCTGATTAGGATTTTTAATGTAGCTTTTAAAAAAAATCAGTCATATCACTACGATGTCTGCAGTGAGGCAGTTTATAATGATGTCCAGCACTGGGGTATCATGCCACAGACATGTAGCATGATGTCCTACCCAGTCATTATCCTGACACCAGGTCGACCAGTCAGAACACCAAGCTCTTAATGCTGAGCGTCAAGCAAGGCAGCTGTTAGTACCATTTTTGTAAGTCTTTGGTATGACTCGGCCAGGGATCAAACCCACAACCTCCTGCTTCTGCAGCAGACGATCTAACCACTAGGCTACCGGAGCGGTTGCAGAGTGGTGAGAAAATGCACTATTTACAATGACTGATTTCAGAGGTAGAATGATGTACTTGTGTATAAGAGTAGATCAAATGAACAACTTTATCTTCATTATTGTGTTCATTTCCAAGTGTATCCAAAATAAGAAGTGCATGTCATTTCAAAATCAAAACATGTTGAGATTTAGACAAAATGCTGTTTGCAAATCTGGATAATTTATTTTGGGGTTAAACAGCAAATTGACAAAGATTGTAATGAAATTTAACAGAGTGCTAGAAGTTGCTAGAACCACAGGAAAACTTCGGATTTCTGTGCTAGAACTGTGACTTCAAGTGGAACATTATGTGTGATGCCTAACTTAGTGCTTGGAATAAGACCTTTCCTTGGCATGACATAATTCACTCTCACTCTAATGGACAAACAGGGGCTACATGTCAGTGCTATAAAGAAGTTAGAAAATTAAACTTGAAGGCAACCACTGTTTCTACTCATTTGTAAATATAGCCATTTCAGGTATGCCCAATTTGGATCTGGTCTGGGACTACAACCTTTGCTGGTGGGACTCCTGTTTTTCCCAAAATAGGAGTCCTAAACTCCTAGTTTTAAAACCCCAGCAAGAACTCTGGAACGTATCAAAGATAATGAACTACTTCACTTGTGTTGTTTTAAAAATACTGACTTGCCAATACAAATATAACAGTCAATTTAGTGAACAATCTATAATAAATTTAAATGCAAAAGAACCAACAGTTTGAGGCCTCATTGGTGACATGCTGTTATAAATTATAAAATGAAAATAATACATCATTGGTGCTAATTGCTATTCATTTTACAAATCTTTGGGGTGGGAGGTGACTCATATCGTTACTGAAAATTTAACTGTCAGTAATACATACAGTAAAGTAATACCAACATTTTCCCATGTTAATGCTTGAGATGGCAATGATCTCGCCCGCTCAATATGCAAGTGAAATCCCGCTAAATGGAATACTGTCATCTCATTGATTAAAAGAAAATGATGTCCTGCATTTATCTATAAGTTATTTTCTGTTGGTCAATGAGAAGGCAGTATATGTATATGTCTAGCAAGGAAAAATGGTCTGGCATTCATTAAAGGTATGGTAGTAAGCCAAAGTTTTGACAGGTACACACCGTCGAATGCCCGAGCTAAACATTGTTACCAATTTGATCACACTACGCGAAATATATCTTAAAATATCAGCGTTGATTCTTAAATAGATTGCGCCAGAAATGAGAGAAGTGTTCTCCGTCGTGCTGTTTTTATGTATGACTGACAGTTACACAGTAAGCAACGATACGAGCCCCTGTGGCCGGGAGAGTGAATGAATATTAAAGCGTTACTGTATAGTACAGTATAGTAGGCTTTCCTCGAATAGAGGGTGAGAGAACAGATTGACTGCACCGTGGCGAACCTTTTAAGGTATCTTGCGTCTTCTGCCTGCATGACTGCGATTGTTAAAAAATAAACAACCTCAAAAGTTATAATCAACGTTCAAACTATCTCGATTAAATGTACGAAGTGCCAAATGTATGTGAATCCAACGACAGCCATGTCAAAATATTTGCACTCTCGCGTACAAATGATGTTGCAAAGATCTATGGAATAAGTGAGAAAAAAGCACTAAATTATAATTTGTTACCGGATTTTATAAAAAAAAATCTACTTAGTTTACATATCTTGTTCTATCTTGAGGTTTAGCTGGGACATAATTAAACCTTTAAGGTTTAGAGACTATAAATAAACACATCGTAAATAAAGCAAAGGTTTCCGAAATTAAGATACTCTTTTTAATTGAACTTCAGTGGTGCTCTTCAGTTTTATATCTTGCATAGTTAGCATTCATTTTAAAGAGAAAGAATTTCCTCGGGTTTCTTGCTTCATTATACTGGCTATTTTAAAAAGACCTTGTCCATCTTAGCCCTTTTTTTTTTTATATAGACGTATAGTTAATAGCAGTGTGCTTGGATTGTAAAGATAATTTACAATTTCCAAAGATATGTCACCCACATTAAATCATCAAAGTAAAATAGTGGGTAGATAAAAAAAAAAAATTCTCCGCTTTTTGTTTGACTGGCTGAGGCCGTTAAAAAAAGAAGTGGAAAACAATTTGTTGTTCTATATAAAGGTATGTCAAGGCACATGAGTCTGACGTTTTATCAATAAATGTCTGACAAAATGAATATATATGTTTATATATTATTATTAAGGGTATTTGATTTTGTCAGACATTTCGCCGTATTTTATTGATGAAACGTCAGACTTCTGTGGTCAAGGATCCCCATTGTGGATGTTTTTAAATGAAAAAAAAACAAACCACCTTACATACATCACTCTTTCAAAAGTACATTGTAACTGGTGAGTGCCCCCTTAAAGAGACATTGGTATTTGTATTAGAAATTCTCATCTTGTACAAGTGTTAGAGTAGTGTGTCTTACGCTATACCAGAATAAGGCTAGAAAGTATCATCTTAAATGATAATGAAACTTGGTTGTCTTACCCAATGCCTTAATTTGGCTATCCACCTTGTCATCTCTTTCAATAATGTACAGGTATGACTTTTAGGCAGAAACCAATTTTGGATAAATGTATGCTTAACCCAAATGTGGCTAGTGGCTGAGATGTCTCCTATATTGTATACAAGTATGTTGCTGAGAAACCAAGATTTGGCTAAATGTATGTTAAGCCAAATTTGGCTAGCCAGTGTAATGTCCATTTACAAAACATGTATGGTTCATATGCACTAAAATCAGTTTTGGCTAAATGTATGCTTTGCCAGAATTTTAGTTAATGCCTGCAGTGTCAATGGTCATACTGGATATGGCAAAAAAACATGTCAGATCTCAAGTAATCCCATGATAGGCAGTTGGCTATTGACTACTAATTTATGTACATTTAGCTTCAAGGCAATAGTAAATGTTTGGCTAAAGTTGTAGCCATCGACTACTAGGTATTTCTTTATTACTTCAACAGTGATTTTTAGGCTGTCAATAAATTTGGGTTTCTTAATAATAAAAGCTTTTGTTTTTACAAATTACTGCATTCAGATTTTCTCTGGGCATCCCAATAGAGACAGTGGACAGCAAAAGAGGCAAATTGGGAGGGAGCAATTGTCTCCAGCTGTTGGCTGCTATTTGTTTAATTTTTTACAACTGAAAATGTCATTGTATGTATTTTTCACTTTAGTATAATAGGACCATTCTTCCCAAAACTGAGGGCATGGTAGGGTTACCAGTAAAAGACATTGCAACTGGCGTTTCAAGCCATCTTACCACCACTGTATAGAGACTACCTCGAACATCCAATAATCAAGACCACTTACTGTTAAGACCCATGTTGGTATGACTATTATTTCTCATAAACCATAGCACTTTCCAACTAAGATTATATTTCCATTATGGAAAAAGTAATCAGTTTTTATAATTGGAGGCTTTTTATCTATCGGCTGAGCTTTCAATAGTCTTCAGCTTGAGTTATGCTGCATCCAACATACAAGAAAAGTCCTTAAAGCAGTCATCTTCATTACACCCAAATGTTTTGCATCAGCATGAGACAGTCTCATCTTTCTATAACAAACTTTAAATGCAGGCATAAGATTCACTGTACTGAAAATGAAGATTCCATTTTGTGCTTTATATCAAAGTGATAATGATGCCAAAAATGTCCTATACATGCTTAAAAAATGGTTCAGTGTTGAACGTTTCCATTTGTCAGCCATATCAAGAGAAAAGCATACACAGCCAAGCCGTTTTATTGACAGTTAAGTTCAGTTCATCTTATACGATGTACACCTTTTTGCTGGATAGCCATTAGCCTTTCAATAAAAGGCTATTTTACCATACTGTCATTTTGTTTTACTAGTACAGTGACTTTATACTATGTAGTGAATTTTTGATTTAATATTAAAATCTGTCATCATGTTTCTGAAAAGGTATTTGGACAATGTCCAGTAAATCTTTATTCAGAAAAATTGCATATCAGCTTAAAGGTCAGCAGAATAGTACATATTCATTAGAAAGGTGTGAAAACTTGAGCAGTACCAAACTGAATTTCATATTCTCCAGAATTGATTGATCAAATTATATTTTTATTTTTCTCTCTTTCAATCACCGCAAAAACAACAGCAAGGTAATTGAGAGTGACATGCATTTCAAGACAAACTTTATATTTCTTACAAGTAAAATGGTGTTTTCTGACAATAGCTGTTGTGGTGGCCTCAAAGGGTAAATATTGATAAATACATGAAAGACAATGTACAACACCGCATCTAAACTGAATTTCCTTTTCCTAAAAATATTACTAAAACCAAAATATCTTATAAAACGTTTAATCGAGATGGACCAACAAGAAGCTGGATGGATACAAAAGAGAGAGAGAGAGAGAGAGAATTATCAGTATAAACCAAACAGAACTGAAAGTGCTATCCCAGTATTCTATAGAAGAATGCTTGATAATAGTAGGCAAAATTAATATTTTAATAGAAATAATACCATCATACAGGTTAGAGAATTTTGAATTTGTACTTTACAGAGATTAGAAGCCAGGTCTATGTGTAAATGGCACCCATCACCTTGCCTGCACACATGAGCCCATATTCCCTCACTACTAAGCACACATGACCAAAAAATGATGTTATATAATACAAACTGTATAAATGCATTTTTAAATATTTATTGTTCACCTATGTCTGATTCTAGATAAAACTTTAGCTAAAGAATACAATATTTATCTAAAAAAAAAACAACTTTGAGGTGCGAAATTAATATATACAATACATATGATTTAATTTGGCAAGGAAATAATAAAAGACGAGAATTATAAGAAGCCGACACGTATATTGACTCTCAATATTTTACATTTGTACACTATATTATATACACAAGATAAAACCTTTTTGTGGTCTGATGGGGGATTCCATTCAATCTAAGAAAATTTGACTTTTTTGCATCATTTGAAAGAATAATATCTTTAATTATAGAACTCTGTGGAATGTTTATTTGTTCATAAAGTAATATTTTGCATTAACATTAAAGATCACACTTTCATCAGTCACTTTAATTTTAATGGTACAGTATTATCCTGGATGAAGTTAAAAATCTCGTGAATGTTGTTTTCAAGGTTTTAAATGATATTTATCACCTTAAATTCATTTGCTTGGAATAAAGAGGTCACAAAGTCTATAAGCTGACCAGCTTGAACATAATTTCTAACAGTATGGCTTTATCGGAGAGGTATTAAAGAAGTAGCACAAAGAAGGGTAAAGGGGTGAGTTTAGCATCTTTGATACTGTCTTGTATGCAACCAGTCATATAGTCAATACAAAAAAGTCTTCCACAGTTCATTCTGATTTTGCAAATAACTTAATATATACATGTATTTTTAAAAAGATAAAAACCTCGACACATATCCTTGGCCACCAGATTTTAGTCTTTCTTTTCGTTTATGGTACTCCTAGTAATTATCAAATTTATGTTCAGTGTCATTCATTCATCTGAAAACAATTTTTGGTTACATAGCCAACACAAAGGTCAGAGGAAGCATCTAATATTGACCATCTACTTTGCCAGTGAAAAGACTGGACACAGCAATATTGTATGGAACACATCTGCCAGTAACTACACTGATAATGCTGGACAAATCTGAAGTTACCATACCATATTGGTCATCACCTGGGTCATCAAGGACTGTGCCTGCCATTGTCAACCAGGGTGGAGGTGAGAAGTGTGGAGTAGGATTCCTTGTAAACAAAGCAATCAAAAGATCTGTGCTTGAATGTTTCCCCATATCTAGCAGAATCATCTCCATTCATCTGAAAGCATCTCTTTTTAACATCACAATTATCCAAGTCTATGCACTAACTACTGCTCATGATGATGAAGAAATAGAGGAGTTTTACAACAAACTCCAGGATATTATAAGCATGGTAAGTAAAAAAGACATCCTCATCATCCAGTGAGACTTGAATGCTAAAGTTGGCAAAGATGCTCTAAAAACTTGGATGATCATTGTGGACCTTCTTGCGATGAGCTTAGAAATGAAAAAGGGTGACAGCTGCTCGAGTTCGCAAGCTTTAACAACTTGGTCTTAGCCAACACCCTGGGCCAACATAAAGCTTTACAATGCTTGACATGGCACACACCAAATGAAACCCATCATAACCAGATTGACTACATCTGATTCATAACCATTTTCGATCTAATATCAATTGAGCAAATACAAGAAAGTTCCCAGGTACTGATGTTGGGAGTGATCATGACCTCATCATTATGAACGTCTGAGTGAGGCTGAAGAAATTTAACAAGCAAAAGAAAATCAGGCGCACATTCAATCTGGAACAACTGAAGGACCCTAACATTTGCAAGTTATTCCAAGCCACAATTAAATGAAAATTTGCTCCACTCCTTATGATTGATGTTAAAGTGATGACATACATTTTCAACACTGTCTTAACAACAGCTGCCAAGGACATCATTGGCCTCCATTGCCCAAAGAAAAAATCCTGGGTTACAGAAGAGATTCTGAATCTGCATGATGCCTGAAGAGACCTTAAAAACACCAGACACGCAATAGGGGTAATGGAGTACCGAGAAATAAACAAGCATATGAGAAAAAGCAAAAGAAGATTGGATTGAACAAAATTACTCATAAATAGAGAGCAGTATGATAAACAAAAAAAAGGCATTCCAAATTGTGAAAGACCTCACCAGACAGAAGCAACCAAGAGTCAGTGCCATTTCAAGAAGAAAATGAAAGATGCCTCACAGAAGTGATGACATTGCAGAAAGATGGACTGAGTATTGTAAAGGACTCTACAACCATCCATCCACAGGAGCCCCAGAGGTGCTTGAAGTTACAAACTCCAGAAATTGTGATGATTTCCCCATTCTCAAAGAAGAGGTGGTCAGAAATAAGAGCACTGGAGATTCTGAAAGCAGCTGGAGTAGACAACATCCCAACTGAACTTATCAAGAATGGTGGGGAATCAGTGTTATAGTTACTAACATAAATCTGCAAGAAGATCTAGCAGACAGGCGAATGGCCAACACAGTAGACCCAGTCACTGATTATAACACTCCCCCCAAAAGGCAATATCCAGCTGTGCAAAAATTACAGAACTATCAGTTTGATTAGCCATGCAAGTATGGTGATGCTGAAGATCATATTGAACAGACTGAACCCAGAAGCAGAAAAAATAATCGCTAAAGAACAGACAGGGTTCCCGAGTGGAAGAAGCAAAATATAACAAATATTAATTCTTACGGTTCTGTGTGAAAATCTCTCTCAACAACAACAAGGCATCTATCTTGTGTTCATAGATTTCAAAAAGGCTTTTGACAGTGTGGCATGAAACATTGTGGGCCACAGTGAAGAACTACAACATGGATCAAAAGTTGACCAATACCATCAAGAAGCTGTAGGCCAAGGTTACCAGTGCAGTAATTGTTCAAGGTTCTGTTGGGGACTGGTTCAAGACAACAGTTGGAGTATGGCAAGTCTGTCTCCTGTCACCCACGCTTTTCAACATCTACTGAGAACGCATCATGAGTGAAGCCCTGAAAAACCACTGTGGGACAGTCATCATTGGAGGGCGCAACATCACCAAACTACGCTTTGCAGACGACATTGATGGGCTGGCAGGCAGTGAAGACGAGCTTGCAACCTTAGTGAAGAACCTGGATGAAATATCTTCAAGATTTGACATGGAGATAAGTGCCAAGAAGACAAAGCTAATGACAAATAGTGGCAAACAAATCTCAACCAAGATTAAAGTCAGAGGACAGGAACTGGAAACAGTGGGCCGGTTCAAATATCTTGGTTCCATACTCACCGAAGAGGGATCAAGAGAAAGCAATTTTGTCACGAGTAGCACAAACAACGGCAATTATGCCAAAGGTAAAACCCATCTGGAGAAACAAGAACATCTGTCTGAAACTAAAATCAGACTATGGAGAGCACTAGTCATCTGAATCTTTTTTGTATTCATGTGATGTCTGGACCCTGGTGGCACAATTATAGCGAATAATCCAGGCACTTTAAATGAGATGCTACAGAACCATAATTGGCGTCTCTTACATGGACCACATCACAAATGAAGAAGTGCGTAACACCATCAGGCACAAAGTAGGCCAGTACGAAGACCTTCTCACCACTGTCAAAAAGAGACAGCTGAAATGGTTTGGCCATGTCACTAGAGCCAACAGTCCATGCACAACAGTCCTGCAGGGCAGCGTCCAGGGTGGCAGAAAGAGAGGTAGACCGAAAAAAGTGGACTGACAGCAACACATAACGGACCAGGAAACGTTTTGCGGAGGCACATGCAATTGACACGTAATCGAGACAAGTGGAGCGACCTGGTCAGATGTTCAGCATCACAGTAGTTCATCGACTGCAGTAGGTAAAGATACTGATGATGATGACATAATTATGCTCATATTCATTTATCTCAAACTGCTTGAAAGGGATTGGACAAATAAATCATTTAAAAATATTACCATATACTTTGAATCACTTGACATCTATAACTTATCTCAAAAAGGTTTCAAGAGTGCAGAAGAAAAAGGTATTTGCACATAGATTGGAAAAAGCACCAAATACAATGCTGCTTATTCCCGATTTCACGTCATAAAAGAAACAAGATAATATGATTACTTGCCTGAATTCACTATGGTCACAATTACCAACTGTTATTGAACCTTCTAACATAAAGGTTTTAATTCAATTCTATTAAACCATTATGAACCATTTTAACATTCCAAACATTGCAAGTGTTAGCTGGAGTATGAAATTTAGTGTACTACAGCTTACACGAGGAAGGAGAGAGAAAGTGATAGTGTTGTATCACGTCACTAAAATGTATGTATGGACTAGATAAATATTAGTAATCAAAAGTTATAATCAGTGTAGGGAAGATGAGACGTTTTAGACATGTATTTGAGATGATTGCTTGAAATGACAGCTGAGTTGCATTCAAAATCGACCGCTCCTGTGGCTTTGTGGTTAGAAAGTCCGCTCCGGATGCAGGAGGCTGCAGGTTCAAAACCCGGCCAAAGACTTATTAAAACGTACTAGCAGTTGCGTCGCTTGGCGCTGGTCGACATGAAGTCAAGATAATATGACATGGTGGGACATAATTCTACATGTCTGCGGCATGATGCGCAGTGCTTGTCATCACTATAAACTGCAACACTTCAGACATCGTTGAAATATTTTTAAAGCTACGTTACAAATCCAAATTACACACACAAATGCACAATTATGTATTCCGTCCCAAAATATAATAACATATTTGCATTAAAGACACCACATGATATTTAAGATAGTATTGAACATTTGTTATATATTCATAACACCATGAACAACACAAGTATGCACTACCAATCTGCATGAAATGATTGTGTCTGGAAAACTCGAATTCCAAAAGTGGACGACTAGTACTCTCAAAGCATTGTTTGTCACAATGTAGGCAAGATTCTGGATTTCTGAAAAGTTTGAAAGCGATATTAATGCCTTCAATAAGGTAAAGGTTTAACAGGACAGCTCATCCACTTCGGACAAGACGATGTTTCCACTTTACTCGTTAACAATATCCATATATCTACTAAAATAATAGATACCCTAAATATATTATATCATAGAAGGGTAGAGTACTAATAATACATGCCATTTAAAATAAGTAATAAAACAAATACACATCGATTTTTATTTTTTACCACCATTCCTTTTGTCCTTTCATTTTAATATACTCTCAACAAAAAAAACTAAAGACCACTTTGATAACCGATTCTTCTTCAGATGTTAAGAAAGCAAAAATATTTCTAACGTCAACATCCTTTATATAAATATCTAAAACAACTGAACCAAAATGATGTTCGAATACCGTTTCAAAATCACTAACGTGAACATGCTAAGTACTTTGATAGCCAACCGATCAGGAATTGAGTCACCTAGATTTACGGTGGAGGGTGGACCGATGGCCCGATCTCAGTTTGTCAACACTATTTCCATGTTCCAACGCCGCAATAACTTGAGGTGTTCAAACTCGCAACCTCCCGCATCAGAAGCGTACTTACTAACCACTTGGCCACCTCCTGGAGAAAGCATTGGGCGGTAATTTATTTGGATCTTTTTAAAATAGTTTTTGTCTGGGCTATGTTTGGATAGATAAAACTGTTTTGAACACAGAGGGACTTTTTTCTTAACAATCTTATCTGCCATATTTATTAAATCATGGCAATCTAGAATTAGATAATCCTTATGAGTCAGATTAAAGAGAAACTTACTTGTGATCAAGTTGAACTATACACACACACACACATATATATATATATATATATATATATATATATATATATATATATATATATATATATATATATATATATATATATATTGTAGCTTTGACAAATGTAGAAAATATTAATGAATAACCAAGTATGGCTGCTTGTATTTATAGTGATTTAGGAGGACAGAAGAGGTCATGATGTATGATTGTAAATCCAAGGGAGTGAACTTTGTGTAACGTACTAACTTTGTATTAGCCTGCCAATAAGATTTGTTACTAATGAAAAATTATATTAAACTTTATTTGCAGAAAGGTCTGAGTAAATAACAAAAATATAGAAATTGCTAAAATTCAGGTTCACATGATGTTCGCAATGTTTAATAAATGCAATTTGGAAAAGCGATGAAAAAATGTGCAGGTTGACATGCAATATATTGCTTTGCACTTAACTTACAATATAATTAGATATCTCGACAGCGTTTACATCTCTAGTACAGTATTTGTTTTAGATACTGAAGGCGATCGATATTATTGTCTTTTACCTCAAAGCAATTTATTTCTTTCAAGCAAATTTCAGCCGCCATCTACTTGTACCGTAGTATACTATTTTATGGAGCTTGTAAATCATGCAAATGAAATAACTGTTTATCAATACCTCAACATAAATATTTTATCTGAATACGTTTGAGCCTGACAAGGAAACAATTGTCCAATTTATCTTAATCTGATTTTTTTATTGATTGTACATGTAACTTGTTATCGTGGACTTTGTCACACATTCACGTATTAAAGTTGTGGTCTGATGTGCTTTGAGTTTGATAAAATGAGTGTTTACTTAGCAGTAAATAGATATGATAGGCATTAAAATATGTACAAATGTTGTCTATGAAATAGATCTAGATTGTATTCATTATATAAATGTCTTTCATTTTCAAAATTGTATCCAGTTTTAATAAAATGGTTGTTACATTGAAAACGCTCGAAAATTTAAAATAATTATCTCTGTATTTGTTTTGCAAATAAAATGATACTGTGATTGAAGCAACCTTCACCAAGATCTACTAAGTTATGTCATAGAGAGCACATGGATAATTATGAGCATATTAGGGTGTTGTAACTTAGCATGACATTTGGTGGAAATTGTAGAATGCGAGTCATAACTTTCAGGGTCGAGATTCTGCCGTGTTGCACTACAGCTGACTACATTAAATATTCTGACAATGTAACAAATTAAATAAATAAGAACAATTTATATATTCATTGTGAAGTCGATGAATGTTTGTTTTGTTTGTTGCTGATGATTTAACGCCTTTAGCGCTTTAGACCACTCGGCCACTCGGGGCCCCTTGATGAATGTACTAGCACCAGTTTCTACTTTTATATGATATGGGACTCAAAGATGAAATGAAGGTAAATAAGAAAAAAAAAAAACCCACCCAAATGACACATTATTATAATGTATTTTTCTCCATTATGTCCTCTTCATCCCACCATAGGGGCCCCGAGTGGCCGAGTGGTCTAAAGCGCTGTCCGTTACGGACCACTGCCATCTCACCTCTGTCTGCGTGTGTTCGAGTCTAAGATTCGGCAAATGTAGTTATGTGAGAAAGCTTGTCAGTAGCTTCTCGTGGGTCGGTGGTTCTTACCGGGGGTTGTCCGGGTTCTTCCTCCACCATTAATACTGGCCGCCATGTATAGCCTATATTGTGCTGAAAAATGGCGTTAAACCATAACAAACAAACAAATCATCCCACCATTGTTATGTCAATGTTTGTTGTTACTATCACCTAATCTATTTGTTTTTATAAAAAATAAATCTGGGTTCTAAATACTTAATAATTATTTTTGCTCTGATTTATAGAAGTAAATATTATCTATATCAACTGTATTAGTTGACAAAAGATTTTTAAGGTAACCGAAAAAGATAAATATATAGGCTAGAAATACCCACCCACCTCCAAATTAAACATAAAAGCAAGTGTTGAATACAAGTACAGCAATTTAATAATGAAATAAGGAAATAAGCCAATCTTGAGTTGTCGTAAATTTCAAATATACTACTTATGGTGCATTGATTGGAAAACCATTCAGAAGAGGAATTTATAAGCACTCACGTACGCATGGGAACATAACCGCAGAGAGGATCCAGGTGGCCGTGTAATGTATGGCAGTTGCCTTTGCAGATCACTGACATCTCGCGTCTGTTTGCATGGGTCCGAGTCTCAGGCTCGGTCATCATGGGTATTTGAGAAGGCATCTAGTGGGTTGGTGGTTCTTCCTAGAATTTGCACCTATCGGCCGCCATGTAACATGTGATGAAAAATGGCCCACGACCTTTTTGACTTAGGGATAAAACTATCTTTGACCTGTTAAATATTAAAGGATCGGCATACTTAGGGATAAAACTATCTTTCACCCGTTAATCAGTCGAGTAATTTGTCGTTTAATTTATAATAATGCAGCAACTATGGTTGACCATGTCAGCGCAACATTTTTCTATCTAAAGGCATTCACATAGCCCCCCCCCCCCTCTCTCTCTCTCTCTCTCTCTCTCTCTCTCTCTCTCTCTCCTTAAGGATGTTTTTATCTATTTAACAGAGCTCTCCTCTAATATATAGAAAGGCATAGAAGAAAAACACAATTTCCTCGAAACAGCTACAACAGATAAAACATTATGGCCTACATTTAATGCGCAACATGTCTCGTGCGGCTATTGCCCGTGCTTATCAAAGTTTTGCATACACATCTGATTTTTGCTGTTGTCGCTGCCAGTATCAAGATTGGATTTGTTAGCAACTGTATCATAACGTTGTTTAGCAGATCGCATTATTTCACTGATGGAATGGAAATTGTAGCACATGTGATCATCTTTGCTATTGGCACGACAATGCTCGGACGCCAGAGATTCAGTTAGGATTATACAAGACCCATGGACATGTGTATGATGTTTCACAGAAATAACTGCAGAAGATATTTAAGGTAGGAAACAATTTTTAGGTCTTTAAGTTTGTTCTTGCAGTCGAATATGGTGTGTTTTTAGAGCATTCTTGAAGGGACCACTATTTCTTTTTGTCTACTTTCAATGGGCGATTCGTTCCACATTTCTGAGCCCTTGTATGAAAAAGAACGTTGTCTATATTACTTCGTTTGAATAGTGGGAATAATGAATATACAATTGTCAGAAAAGGAGCATACCCATCTTGTTGGTGTGTACACATGGGTGAGGCCAAATATTTATGCTCGACTGGAGTCGGTCAGTGAATTGTAGCACTGAGAACAAATGTTGTGTTTGATTCTGGATCGAATGGATAGCCAGTGTAGGGTACAGAGCAGTGGGGAAGTGAGCACTGATTGTGTTACTCTATGGATGATCCGAGCAGCTGTGTGTTTGCTCACGCAACAAGACGAAACATGAAAGGAAGATTATATTTTACAGATATATGGGGACGTTCATACTTGACACGAACGCAATGACACTAAATATAGATATACTTATATAACTAATAATATTGCCACTGAATGCCTTTAATGTATACAGTGCTCTATTGTGAGATAAACTTGATCGTAAATTTGTAATATGACAGATAACAACATATAACCCTAGTGGCCGGTTTCACTTTAAATCCAACTCGACGACGTATAATTCTGTTCACAGTCGAGATAATAAGTCTGAACCTGCATTCCTGTAGAATCATGTCTTCTAAAAGCAACGGTAAGTGAAACGAGTTTTTCAAAAAGAATTAATAGAGACAATCAGTTTTGTTAGTTATTTTCTATTTTAGTATTTGCATTATGATTACAAACATGGACAATGTCATATATCTTAATATGGGAAGTATTTTACAGTTTGGTTATATCTGTTGCGAGGGGCAAATAATGAGAGTACAGTTTGGAATACATTAACAAAGTAGAAAGATCTGATTGTCTGAGAATATTTGACATATTAGTCATAATTAGTTCCTATTATATAGCTATAACACACACACACACACACACACACACGCGCGCGCGCGCGTTGGGGTTAGTTTTAACTAGCTATGATGTAAGGAATTTAGATATTGGGAGCTGATATAGGTCACTGCCCCATATATCTCAGGATTATACTGTTTATACCCTGATCATCACACGCTAATATATGCGCTGTGGAAAAGTAAAATCTAAGTATAACGATAGTGTCAAAGACTTTGTGTAGTAAAATTGGCTAGCATAAAGGTGTGTAGCTGCAATAAGTTTGTAAATGATCTACATTTATTAGGTATTTGGATATACCATTACTAAACTTTTAGTCATATATCACTACAATGTAGTCAAAATATTGTGGCTTTCAATATATTTCTGCATTACACAATACTAACGTCCAAAGAGTATTATTGAACACCACTTCAGTGTATATAATTTACATTGCAGCAATATTAGTTTTTAATAATGACTGTGACAGAGTTAGGTAGATAATTTTTTTTAGATTCATTGTAGCAGAGATTGTGTTGAAATATACGAGCATATAAACAAGTTAGAGGGGATAAACATGCAAAACTGAAATTCGCCAAACATTTTATATAATTTGCTATATGTATGTAGTTCATTTTCTAAAAATGTATACCTTCCATTCTTACTCGTTACGAAGACAATTTATAGAAAACCGATCATATCTCCCAATCTGTCTTGAATAAATTAACTCACTTCTATCCCCCTCACAAATAGCGGAAGTGACGTAATTTGAGACACTGTACATACCGGTAACGTTAATAATGCACTATGGAGAACTCGCCTCATAGAGAACTGACCCTGGGTGACTAATTGTGAGATGTCGCCATACGGTTGTTAAGGCTTTATTTATTGTTGTCTTTCTTCAACTTAATAACGTATTAAATCTATTAAATTTGTAACTTTTCAGCTTTTTCATTTGATCAACACCGCTTCTGTACTTACGAAAAAGAAGAGGTATCTCTTATTTGTTCTCTGCTCTTCAAACCATTCGATACATTTTAATTGGGAAAAACTAGAGCTGGTGTAAGCATGATGTGACGTCTGTAGTTTTATATATGAAAGGGCTCCAACCTAATGATGAATGATATTAGTAATATGGGACACTCTAACGTCAATGGAAATCCCAGTCAGAATGTCGTGGGGCACTTTTGTGTCAAGTGGGATTTAACATGGTGGGCTAATATAGCGTCAACGGGAATTTAGCATGGTGGGTCTTTCTATTGTCAAGGGGAATATAACATGGGGAATATTATTTGGGCCTCTCCAGCGACAAGGGAAATTTAGGTAAAGAAAGCAAATATATTTTCGAGGTATATGAGTGGCCATGAAAAGAGCCTTTGGGTTCTTCTTCTTTTATTTTATGACGTGGTTCCTCCACCTTTTGATTTTATCAATGATTCCTTTCATCTTCTTCTTCTTTTCGTCCTCGGGAATCCAGGCAGGATGTCCCATAACTCTAAACGTTTCCTGAACTTTAATCCATTTCTGAAGTAGTTTATCAAAGTCCTCTTCTTTTTGTTGTCTTGTTCCTTTCTCTCCTTTGTCCATTTATCTTTTATCTTCTTCACTTTTTCTGTTAGCTCATTTCGCATTAGTTCTTTGACTTTCTTGAGCATGTCCAGGCCCTTTTGGACATTGGGCCGCTCTGTCAAATGAAAGATATTATCCATAAAACACTTTAATCTTTAGGACAAGATCAATGATTTCCTTCAATGTCCCCATTCTGACATAGGACGGGTTAATGCAGCCTAGTAAAGTTTCGGCTTCTTTATCTAGCATTCGTTCTAAGAACTCCCTGGTTATTTTCAGTCTGTTTGCAAAGTCCAGGCTGTTTGGAAACTTCCATTTATTATGTAGTCTTTCCACTACATATTTCCCATCGAATATTCAGAAATAGCTGTCTTAAATTGTTGAACAATGTTGACGCTGCCACCATCTAATATGGTTATTCTGTGGAATGGTAGTAATGAACGAACGAATATTAAATTATTGTGCTTCGAATACGAAGAAACATTTAGCACTGTTTAATGTCAGCAAAGCTGACTATTTGATTAATCCCGTAGGGTAAGGAATAGTGCCACATCCACACGGGCGTTTATGCACACATAGTGTGCTAATTTAATTTCGTCGTCATGTCGCGTCCGTATTGAGGGACTGTCGACATGAATGAATGACCTTTAGGTGAGTGGGAATAGACCAAACACACACTCAACCCTGTCAACCAATCAGCGAAGAGATACTAGAGGTGCAATGGCATCAAATAATGAGTGAAAAATAGTTTTCACTTATCGTCATGTTTAGAGGTATTGGTCGTGGAAAAGAAGAAAAAAAAATCCCGGAAAGCCAGCCTATGGATGTCGTTAGCCTTGAAAATACCAATATTGTGTAAGTCACCTGTGCAGTTAAGTTAAATTCGATGAAACTGTAGAATTGTCCTATCTTCTAACATACCAATGTTTCTAGTACAAAATGTACATAATGTATGTCCCTAACAAATTTAATTCTAAAATGTCTAAGAGACATATGTAGTTTGGTCTATGTTAGGTTAAATGGATTGTAAATTTTGAGCGGTGGTGGTCAAAATTGATCAAGTCAGATTTTTTAAAATAGCTTGTTCAAATAGAGTTATCGTACCAAAATGAGAGCTCAGTAAAATAAATGGCAATATGGCAAGCCCTTAAAAGGGCTGTGAAGCAGCTCCGGTGAAGCTCCCTCATCACTCCTCTATTTGAGCTATATGCGATGCTCTTTGTTCTTCTTCCCTAATAGCTCTGGGGAAGTAGATCTCATGCAGGGTAACTACTTGTTGCGCTGCATCCAATAGGTGGGTGAGTGGTCGCTGCTCAAAGATTTCGTAGTAGTGCTGCGTAAGTATGGTTATGGAGAAATTCCACTGTGCAGCTCTTGGATGTGAAGTTTGCAGAGACCGGAAGTCTACGTAGGTGATGGCGTTGATGAAACGCCCAGCCCTCTTCTTATCCTTTAGTAGTTTGTTAAGTCCCAGGTCGCTGCAAAGTTTCTTCATGAGATCATCTCTGGTTTTCTTGGGCATTCTAACCGTCATCTTTGCTGGCGTAAATTCCTCTTCAGAGGATGAGGAAGCTTCAAGGTCCATTTCCAAGTTAATTGCCATCCCCTTGGAGTCTGCTTAGGGGCAGGTGTTTGTGGCTTTTCCTTCCCCTTGGCCGGTGTTTTCATGGTCTTCCCCTTTGGTGGTGGTGATGGTGTACAAGCTTCGACCAAAAGCTGTAACTTGGCACCCTTTTCCGACGTTACTGTAAGTAGTAATTGAAGCTTATTGGCAAAAGTTGCCAAATGTTCACTAAGAACCGTGGCTACATTTTCTGATCCAGCTTCCTTCTTTATAGGAGGTGGAGAGGCCGGTTTCTCAATGACTCGTGGTGTTGGGGATGGGGTGATTTCTCGATCTGGTTGGGTCTTTCTTCTCTGCCATCTATTCCCCCTTTTTCTGCTGTATCTGATTCCCTGTGTTTTGTATATCGTTGTTATCCCAAACTAAGAGAAGCGTATTCTTCAATATGACTTGTTGCTTGCGCGGTCGCCGCAGACAAATGGTGGTAATGCTGCTTCTATGCATTAAAGTGATTCGACCACTAGGGTCTTTTATCACTATTTTATCTATCAAAAGATAGTTATTTAATTTTTCCCTGGGGAAGGAATTGTGCCGCATCCCCACGGGCATTTATGCGTACAAAGTACGCTATTTAATTTGGTCGTAAAATCGAGTCGCTATTAAGCGACTATCGAAGTGAATGGAAGGCCGTGGTGAGTGGGAATCGTACCAACACACACTCAACCCTATCAACCAATCAGGTGAGAGATAACAGGGGTGCAATGGCACCAAATAATAGCGAGAGAAAAATAGTTTTCTCATATCACTATGTTGATGGGCACTGGACGTGGAAAAGGAGGAAAGAGTCCCGGTAGGTTGGCCAGCTGATGTCGTAGATGGATGTCATTTACGCCCTGGAACGCCCTAGCCATACGTATTTCAAATTCAGTCCAGTTGTACTAATGGACGGCAATATACCAATATTGTGTAAGCCACCTGTGCAATTATATCAAATTCAATGAGTTGTAAAGTTTTTCCTAAGACTTAACATACCAAAGGTTCTAGTACATAGTGTACATATAATAAGTCCCTAACAAATTTTATTCTAATATGTCTATGCGATATATGCAGTTGAGTCATTGTTAAGTTGGAATAGATTGTAAATTTGGAGCGGTATTTCGAAATGATCATGTTAGATTTCTCGATAGAGATTGTTCGAATAGAGCTCTCTACCAAATGAGAGCTCAATAAATAAATGACAACGAAAGTAGCCCTTAGAATCAAAATCAAAATACTTCAAAGTGCCTTAAAACGCACGCTAATATTAAAATAATGCCAGATACGCAAGATTTGAAGTTTTTACTTAACATAAACACGAATATTTTCATGTAAGACGTTATCATTTTAACAAACGGTACGGTGAAGAAAGAAACCTGTTCTGATCTCCGGGACTAACGTTTATTTTCAGAAGCATATTAGAGTTATCCCACCTGTTCTTGCGCATAGCTACCGCCATATGTTGAGGTAGGAATGTTTGCACATACAACAAGACGAAACATGAAAGGAAGATTATATTTTACTTATACGTGGGGACGTTCATACTTGACACGAACGCAATGACACTAAATATAGATATACTTATATAACTAATAATGTTGCCACTGAATACCTTTAATGTATACAGTGCTCTATTGCGAGATAAACTTAATCGTAAATTCGTAATATGATAAGATAAAACATTATGCAGGTATATTTCAAACTGAAATCAATCCTTCTTCCACATTGTGTAATAATAGACTTCATCCATATACAAACGTTCGTAATCACTCAATATTATTGTGTAATTCTGTACACAGTCGAGATAATAAGTCTGAACCTGCATTCCTGTTGTATCATGTCTTCTAAAAGCAACGGTAAGTGAAACGACTTTTTCAACAAAAAAAAAATCATAGAGACAATCAGTTTTGTTAGTTATTTTCTATTTTAGTATTTGCATTATGATTACAAACATGGACAATGTCATATCTTAATATAGGAAGTATTTTACAGTTTAGTTATATCTGTTGCGAGTGGCAAACAATGAGAGTACAGTTGGTGAATACATTAACAAAGTAAAATGATCTGATTGTCTGAGATTATTTGACATATTAGTCGTAATTAGTTCCGCGCGCGCGCGCAAATGCACACACACACGCGCGCGCAAACGCACACACACACACGTACGCATTGGAGTGCATTAGTTTTAACTATCTATGATGTAAGAAATTTAGATATTGGGAGCTGATATAGGTCACCGCCCCCTATATATCAGGATTATACTGTTTTTACCCTGATCATCACACGCTAATATATGCGCTGTGGAAAAGTTAAATATAAGTATAACGATAGTGTCAATAAAGTATAAAGGTATGCAACTGCAATTAGTTTGTTAAATGATATACATTTATTAGGTATTTGGATATACCATTACTGAACCTTTAGTCATGTATCACTACAAATTAGTCAAGTCAAAATATTGTGGCTTTCAATATATTTCTGCATTACACAATATTAACGTCCAAAGAGTATTATTGAACACCACTTCAGTGTATATAATTTACATTGCAGCAATATTAGTTTTTAATAATGACTGTGACAGAGTTAGGTAGATATATTTTTTTTAGATTCATTGTAGCAGAGATTGTGTTGAAATATACGAGCACATAAACAAGTTAGAGGGGATAAACATGCAAAACTGAAATTCGCCAAACGTTTTATATAATTTGCTATATGTATGTAGTTCATTTTCTAAAAATGTGTACCTTCCATTCTTACTCGTTACGAAGACAATTTTTAGAAGACCGATCATATCTCCCAATCTGTCTTGAATAAATTAACGCACTTTCCTCCCCCTCACAAATAGCGGAAGTGACGTAATTTGAGACACTGTACATACCGGCAACATTAATAATGCACTATGGAGAACTCGCCCCGTAGAGAACCGACCCTGGGTGACTAATTGTGAGATGTCGCCACATGGTTGTTAAGGCTCTATTTATTGTTGTCTTTTTTCAACTAACTAACGTATTAAATCTATCAAATTTGTAACTTTTCAGCTTTTCCATTTGATCAACACCGCTTCTGTACTTACGAAAAAGAAGAGGTATCTCTTACTTGTTCTCTGCTCTTCAAACCATTCCATACATTTTAATTGGGAAAAGATAGAGCTGGTGTAAGCATGATGTGACGTCTGTAGTTTTATATATGAAAGGGCTCCAACCTAATAATGAATGATAGTAGTAATATGGGACACCCTAACGTCAATGGGAAATCCAGTCAAAAAGGTCGTGGGACACTCTAGCGTCAAGATTTCTAGCGTCAATGGAAATCCCAGTCAGAAGGTCGTGGGACACTCTTGTGTCAAAGGAGGTTTTAACATGGTGGGTTATAATATAGCGTAAATGGGATTTTAACATGGTGGGTCTTTCTATTGTCCAGGGGAATATAACATGGGGAATATTATTTGGGCCTCTCCAGCGACAAGGGAAATTTAGGTAAAGAAAGCAAATATATTTTCGAGGTATATGAGTGGCCATGAAAAGAGCCTTTGGGTTCTTCTTCTTTTATTTTCTGACGTGGTTCCTCCACCTTTTGATTTTATCAATGATTCCTTTCATCTTCTTCTTCTTTTCGTCCTCGGGAATCCAGGCAGGATGTCCCATAACTCTAAACGTTTCCTGAACTTTAATCCATTTCTGAAGTAGTTTATCAAAGTCCTCTTCTTTTTGTTGTCTTGTTCCTTTCTCTCCTTTGTCCATTTATCTTTTATCTTTTTCACTTCTTCTGTTAGCTCATTTCGCATTAATTCTTTGACTTTCTTGAGCATGTCCAGGCCCTTTTGGACATTGGGCCGCTCTGTCAAATGAAAGATATTATCCATAAAACACTTTACGTTTAGGACAATATCTATGATTTCCTTCAGTGTCCCCACTCTGACATAGGACGGGTTAATGCAGCCTAGTAACGTTTCGACTTCTTTATCTAGCATTCCTTCTAAGAGCTCCCTGGCTATTTTAAGTCTGTTTGCAGGGTAGCTAGGTGTGCTCAAAGATTTCGTAGTAATACTGCGTAAGTATGGTTATGGAGAAATTCCATTGTGCAGCTCTTGGATGTGAAGTTTGCAGAGACCGGAAGTCTACGTAGGTGATGGCGTTGATGAAATGCCCAGCCTTCTTCTTATCCTTTAGTAGTTTGTTAAGTCCCAGGTCGCTGCAAAGCTTCTTTATGAGATCATCTCTGGTTTTCTTGGGCATTCTAACCGTCATCTTTGCTGGCGTAAATTCCTCTTCAGAGGATGAGGAAGCTTCAAGGTCCATTTCCAAGTTAATTGCCATCCCCTTGGAGTCTGCTTAGGGGCAGGTGTTTGTGGCTTTTCCTTCCCCTTGGCCGTTGTTTTCATGGTCTTCCCCTTTGGTGGTGGTGATGGTGTACAAGCTTCGACCAAAAGCTGTAACTTGGCACCCTTTTCCGACGTTACTGTAAGTAGTAATTGAAGCTTATTGGCAAAAGTTGCCAAATGTTCACTAAGAACCGTGGCTACATTTTCTGATCCAGCTTCCTTCTTTATAGGAGGTGGAGAGGCCGGTTTCTCAATGACTCGTGGTGTTGGGGATGGGGTGATTTCTCGATCTGGTTGGGTCTTTCTCCTCTGCCATCTATTCCCCCTTTTTCTGCTGTATCTGATTCCCTGTGTTTTGTATATCGTTGTTATCCCAAACTAAGAGAAGCGTATTCTTCAATATGACTTGTTGCTTGCGCGGTCGCCGCAGACAAATGGTGGTAATGCTGCTTCTATGCATTAAAGTGATTCGACCACTAGGGTCTTTTATCACTATTTTATCTATCAAAAGATAGTTATTTAATTTTTCCCTGGGGAAGGAATTGTGCCGCATCCCCACGGGCATTTATGCGTACAAAGTACGTTATTTAATTTGGTCGTAAAATCGAATCGCTATTAAGCGACTATCGAAGTGAATGGAAGGCCGTGGTGAGTGGGAATCGTACCAACACACACTCAACCCTATCAACCAATCTACCAAATGAGAGCTCAATAAATAAACGGCAACGAAAGTAGCCCTTAGAAGGATTATATATCAATTTGACAGAAGATGCCTCTTCGGTCCTCCATCTCTGCAACGATTGCAGCCGTCCTTTCTTCCTGTCGGTATACGTTGGTGAAATAAATTCCATGGTGGATGGCGATGTATTTAGCTGCGTGAAATGGTGGAGGCGACGGTTCTCGAAGGTCTCATACCAATGCCTAGTGAGTACTCGTAGTGCAAAATGCCACTGTTGGTTGCGTGGTGGTGAAGTTTGCAGTGACTTGAAGCCTATGTAGGCGATAGAAGAAACAAAACCGCCTGCCTTCCTCTTGTCCTGTAGGAGCTCCGAGAGTCCTTGATCACTGCAAAGCTTCACCATAAGAATATCCTTCGTTTGTTCCGGCATTTGCACCGTCTTACCCGGCGATTCCCATGTGTCTTCGGGTGAGGAAGCCTCCAGTTTCTTTTCCAAGTTCGTTGCCACGCTTGGAGACTGAGTGGGTGTGGGTGTCGAAGATTCATCACCCCCTTTTTGCTTTTCCCCTTCTTTGGTGGGGGAGGGGGTGGTGGTGGTGTTGGTTCAGGCTCAGAAAGTAACGGCGACGTGGCCACATCCACTGTATTTGCCGTGAACAAATCCTGCTATCTTTTCTTGAAGAACCTTTACTGCATCCCCTTGTACAGTGGCATCCTTTTCAGGTGTCGTAAGGGCAAGTTCTTCAATGACTCTTGGTTGTGGGGGTGGGGTGCTGTGGGTGCTGAAAAGGGCTGTTTTCTGTGTGCACGAGGAGTGATTGCAATATTTTATCATCTAAAATTGCGTCCAAGTCTGGCAACGGGATAGTGTCTGTTTCATCGGAAAGAGGAGAACTCTTTTGTATTGATACGACAGTCGACAAAACCTCTGTCTGGTTCCTGCTGCTGTTGCTGCTGATGCTGTTGCTGATGATCTCTATGATGCCTTTAAAGTCTATACTTCTCAGTCCATTCTTCTTTTTCGTTCTTAATTTCCTCTCTGAAGAGTTCTTTTATTATGTCTTCCGTCTCTTGCAACATTCTAACATTCTCCATCTGACACGATGCAGATTGACGTAAGCTTCATTCATCTTGGCCAGTCTTGAGCACAGCTTCGTAGAAGGATGAGTCAAGCAATGGATGGTCAGACTGGGGTGGGGGTGGGGGGGGGGTTGATTAATTTAAGTGCTTAGGCCACGAAGGGTCTTTTAGCACTATTTTATCCAGCAAAGACTGGTTATTTGATTTTTTCTGAGGGTGGGAATGGTGCCGCCTCCCTCAGGCGTTTATGTGTTCAGAGAACACTTTTTGATTAGGCCGTCATATCAGAGTCGCTATTTGGCAACTATCAATGTGAATGGTAGGCCGAGGTGAGTGGGAATGGACCCAGCACACACACACTCTAGTTCATTCGATACCGCTGTGTTAGATAATGGACGTGCCTGCACGTGAAATTGTTGGTGGTGTCCGGTCGTGGAAAAGGTGGAAAGGTGTCTCGGCAAGGCTGGAGCGTAGGTCGGTCAGTGCTGCGTTCTTTTGCATGGTATCTTGATCTAAATTTTCCATATTAATTGTGATAGACTCTGTGCTGTTTGGAATCTAAAGTGTATACAACCTCGTATGACAACCTATTTTGCGGTTTTTTGGTTCCGCTGCCTAGATGGATCGAGCTTCGATACCACCTTATATTTATTAACTTCATTGGTTAAGGTTTGCCTAATTGTATGGTTTTGGTGCAGCATTGTGCTGCTGTGCCTGATGACCTTGGAGTTTTGGTCACCTTATATTTGCTATTTGGGGCCCTAGGTCTTATACCTTGTTATTTAAGTGCAGCCTTGTGCTGCTGGGTCTGATAGTCCTGAGTTTTTGATTACCTCATAGTTTCTAGTTTGGGGATTTGTATTGCTTTTTATACAGGATTTGTGTTGCGACCTTGTGTCGCGGGGCCTGATAGTCTTTGGGCTTTTAGACTACCTTATGCTTTCTATTTTGGGGCCTTAACAGGGTTTGGAAAAAGTTTGTGTGTACTGGTCTCAGTACACTGTTGTGGAATTTTACTTTTAGGATTCTTACTTTCAATTGGCTTGATATTGGTTTACCTGTAAATGCTGTCAACGAGGCTGTATATAGAGAAACGTTAGAGACAGTCATAGAGGAGGGTGTTAGGAGTAGACTCATTTATTTCCTGTCGTTTACACCTATGCTGATGGTATATATTTCCACATTTATTTGAGTTATTGATGTACTACATTTGATATTCAATATTTATGACGGTAACTGATTTTATTATTCCCTAAAGTGTTTCGTTTAATGTTAATGTGTAATTTAGTAATATAATTCCTTATGGACGGTATATGTATATTCTGAAGCAGCACATCAGTCAGGGTGAGTAAGTTGTCATGTTTCCCAATTATCCTTAATTGAGTTGTTCACCTCTTAATTTTTGGTTTGGTTGCACAGGTCACGAACTTGTGATGTGTTTTGTGTGAATATATTTTTTGGCTTTTTGATTACCACTTTCCCAGCGTAGTGTAGGTGGGTCCTGGTCAAACTGGAGACTACCCCTGCTTTATATGGTTCAAGCGCGGACGCGATGGAAAACACCCATCTACAGTTTAGTGTTGGAAACGTTAGGATAGTTTTATGCGAGGATATAAAGATGTCAAATAGCATTTATATTAATAAAGATTTAAAACAAACGACAGACGCATTTGTTTCAACTAACAAAACATTTTGTTTCAACTAACATTTTTTAAAACCAGCAAACATTTTTTCAATAACACAAATACATTTTTTTTGACATGGTTGACAACGTTGAGAATTAAATTGAGATTTCCACTGTTGAAAGTCATTAAGCCATTGATGTACAGTACGTTTCCTAAATAAGGCAACATATAGCCATAATGATCACAAAATCATCGATCTATTTTGTCATCGTTTCGAGACGAGTGACGATCAAAATAAGTCACTAAATGTTCTAAAGAGTATACAAGACAGCGATGTTGCAAAACATAGACACAATATTGACCACACACCATAGAATCTGTGCCTTGTAATTTCACATTACTGAATCATGTCGTCTGGGCATTTCTTCTCCTAAAGTCAATGATATCGTCTTTCAAAGGGGAAATTCATACGAATCAAAATACTCCCCACATTCTTCTTGAGGAAAGTAGTAAGCTACCTAGTGGGTTCCTGGAAGATGACTGTCGTCTGAGTTGATGACATAAACTTGATTTTCTAGGGGTTTGCGATGAGGTAGTTTATCTTTAGCACACACGATATAATTCCAAGAAGCAGTGTACGAACTGCGGTTCAAAAGGTAATAGAGTTCCCAGGTATCTGTATTTGTGGTCTTGTTTTTTTGTGGTCTTGTTTTTCCTTCTCGCAGGTGATGATAAGTCATCAATTCAGTCCAGGCTTTTTGCTTGACAAGGTCAGTCAAGTAACTGTTTATTCGCTTCGTCTCCTTACTCTGTGCCAAGAGCACATCGATGCGATCAATCTCTCGAGCAAACAATGGAGGAGAGGAATGATCACGCAAGCCTTTATACCACTGATGTAGCACGGATTCTTCTGAGATGAGACTCCAAGCTTCGTTCAGATAATCGTTCAATGATTCTTCTTGACTCATCATCATACATTTATCGTGTTGAATTTGACTGGGATATCGCTTTGACATTCATAATACTCTTTCTTGATCAGGTCCCTTATTTTATCCTCCAAGTAATTGGTAAAACAGGTGACTAGATGTTGTTCATGTTCTGGCCATCTGGACTGCATTATCACTACTTCTTCTTTTTTGTCTTGGGGGTCTGTTTTCTCTGTAACATCCACTCCATTCCCGTCGATTCTCCACTGTTCAAAGAAGGACAAGGGTCTTCCATAGTTTCTAATAGTCTAGTATTACTTCTCTCAAACTGTCGATATCTGTCAAGTATTGTGCACTTTTTAATTCCAGAAAATTTTACATTTAATAAATAATTGCAACCGAAATCAAATTCTGAATACACCAATGCAAATAAGTTTGCCTCTGATGTTATGACCAGAATGAGTCATTTATCAAGCAGCAAGATTATTTGTTTTTAATACAACAGAGAGAGAGAGAGAGAGAGAGAGAGTGTGTGTGTGTGTGTGTGTGTGTGTGTGTCATTTCACATATAACTTAGAAAACAGTATTTTTTTCCAAGATGGAGGTCGTGTATCATAGAGTAAAATCCCGGTAAATTCTTTGATTCCATTCTATCGGAATTCTCGATCTCATCTGGATAAGCATAAGATGGAAACTTTGGAAATTGCCGCTCTTACTGCTGATCAGTATACCATATCTCATAAAGTTTCTTTTGTAAGTTAAACGTCCACTCCATAATCTTCTGGAAGAAAAGCATTTCAGACTAATACAAACCCTTAAAATTCCAATCTGGCACAATTTGTATAAATCAAGTTTTGGATAAAAATGATCTGACAACCTATATCTTTCTGTGTGTACCTTTTATAAGAAGAAATGACACGTTATTTCTGATTGACACGAATTACAAAAAGCATCTGAATAAAGACAGACTTATTACAGATACTCTTATTTCTATGATGTCATGTTTACTGTCGAACATTAAAAGCAATCCATTTGTTTGACATAATAAACTCTAGTCTTATTGCATTATGGAGAATTATGAACCATTCATGTCGAAGGGTTCTATATCACTCTTAGGTGATTCGGTCAATTCCATCCCTATTAAACGTTTAAGGGACATGGATGCTTCCCATCCTTGTATTATCTGGTACTTTGCTTTCTTCTCAGACGTTTACGTCTAATGGGAGTGATTTGATTCAGCGTGTAGATTACGGTTTGTTAATGTTCCTCTTCATTGTGTATATTTGTCATCAGACTTATTCTCGGGAAACGTGACAGTCGATAATGTGTTTGCTTTACCCATTGAAGGCACTAATTTAATACTAGACAAGGACCTAGCTTAAGACACGTTTGTGGTTAATTCACTTGCAGCTGACAAACATTGTTTGGATATAAAACGTTGAGCTTATCGAAAAATAATTCTCAAATTTATTCGTAGCGTGTGCAGTTACCAGAGTTATGGCAATGCAAGCTCTTGATAATGATGTTGATTAGGAAATTATTCCTTTCGCTGATACATATTATGGTAGGGGTTTTGATGAGGTCACTTACACTCATTGTTTTAATCAATCTAAATGTATACTTCACATTGTTCCGCTTTGAACTACTCATTCTCTTTATTTTAATCAGCGTGACAAACGACAATCACTTGTCGCCGAAGAGGGAAAAGATCCTGATATGTTTATTTCAGACAGCCATTAGTGAAATTAAAGCCACAGAAGTACCATTTTGTTATTTCATTCTTCCCAGTTCTGACAAGTATAATCTTTATTTTCACGTACCAACATGTGGTAAGCACCTGTGAAATAATTACACGATGTATAAAAAGTCGATAGACAAAGTGCAATACAAGCACCGGCCAATGCACTGGATTCTCATTGGCTTATTCAGCAGTAAGGCGACCTACAGTTCCTCTTATGCTCTACAAAATGATAAATAAAAAGACGACAGAAGTATTTTGTATTTGTATTTATAGCTTCAGCACCATTCTTATCAATACACGAAATGCATTGCATGGCCGTCTGTATAAATGGTGGAGGAAAAAACAGTGAACACCTCCATAAAGACTAACAGACCGTTAGGATGCTACTGGCAAGTTTTCACACACACAGAGACATATTGGCAGAGCCCGATACAAGAATTGATTTAAACTTCAGAAAAATACTGAGAATACATATTGTTCAAAATTCCGTGTGAGTGATTTTTATTTGTTCGTCCATGTAATGGTAGACTAAGTTGTTGAATCTTATCATGCACTGACTCAGTGGGTTAGAATATATTTGTTTTACGCCATACTCGAATGATAAATCGTGTTACGCTATAGTTACCAAAACTAGATAATTACCTATCAGTCGAGTCTAACATCTCTGATACACCAGGAATCGACGATGTAGACGCGTCATTGATCAATCTTGCAGGGCGAGGTCATGTGGGATACTTTGATGTGGTCGTCATCAAGCACAAGTCTTAGTATTACTCGCATGTTCTTAAAGATACATACAACAATGTGAATACATTTATGTAGGTCAAGGAAATTTACGTGTACGGATCGTCAAGGTCAAGGATTTACCGAACATCATGTGCCTCAGCCATCACAAGGAACATGTTTATTATTTGTATGGTGAACACTATTACTTCTCATGATTTGTTACAGTTCATTTAATGAAACTGCTAGGTCTTGACATTATTTGTTTACAAACCATACAGAATTGACAGTCATTTTGACACATCCGCGATATAAACTAGCATGTTCGCGAAAATAAATCACACCTACGATTGAGATTGCTGCATCGTGTACTACGTTGGTAAAAGCGTAACAAAGCCTAGTCAAATCTTCGAGACGGAATGTATTATGTTGTTTAAAGAACAAATGTTACTGGTCAGATACAACATGACCATTGCTTTTGGAAAACGACTCGTACGAACTACAGATGTGCAAAACATAGACTTACTCTTTAAAGCCAAGAGACTATAACATTTAATATAAATAACACATCCACTCATAACAAAAAAGAAAGATTTAAATAATGTAGCTTCAATTTAACTACTGGTCAAATCAAGTGTGATTTGAAGTACAATAAAATGAAGTCTTATGAATCGAACAAAATATACATGTAGCAATATAATACGTCTTTACACGTGAAAGAGCATCTGCAATTAGGCAAAATATTCTCATTTAAGTTCTTGATGACAATTTTTTTTTGCAACATGATGACGATATTGTGTTCCTGCAACATCAAACTCAATCTTAACAGTATCTAAGAAAACGTTCCATCTTACAAATGGAATTAAGGGGGTAGTGATCACCAAATACAATAACTGGAGAAGGAACAGAACTAATATTCACTGCAAAGTGTTAAAACACAAACACTGATTCCAAACATTCCTTTTCTTTGGTGGAATTTAAAAGACTAGGAAACCAAATTGCATTGATTTCTAACAGCATTCGATTACCAAATTAACCCACAATATATCCATTGCACCTATGATGCAAGACGATGTATCTTAACAATGTTGAGGTTAATAGTATATCTGTGTGTGTGTGTGTGTGTGTTTGTATGTATGTGTGTGTGTGTTTACATATTCATACAGATCGATAGATAGATAGATAATACCTTACTTTTTGTAGTGTGGGTGTGGAGCTTATGCTGTGTGTGTGTGTGTGTGTGTGTGTGTGTGTGTGTGTTTCATTGTGTTCTTGTTCTTTTTCTAGATTTACATTTTTATCTGATATTTTTAAAATCCAAAATCATAACAGATAAATAAGGAATTGGGGATTTTGGATACGAACTTTTTTGATTTGTCAAAAATGGGAAGAGTTAGGCCGTACAAACATTTTTATATTTCAGTGTTACATAGTGGACATAATGATTTAATGAGGACATGTTTTGACTATTTACTGTTTTTCCAATGTGTGGTTGACCACAAAGCTGAGAAAACCTTGGGATAGTAATACCTCATGTAATGCATATTTGTTGGGTTCTTATTATAATATATTCTATCTACTTTTCCAAACAATGAACCATTGTTCTGAACATGGATATTCATCAATGGGACACGTGCGTGTTGTTTAATACGCAATGCGTTTCAGACAATTGAGATAATATGTGTAAGTGAACCAATTGAATGCGTTATAAAGGCAGACAGATTACAAGTCTACTGTAGGCATTGAATTACGACGACCAATACGGTGACAGTGTAATATATATGTTAAAATATTGATAACAAAGTCAACAAATAAAGAGGTATAAATTTTGAGTGGCAGACGATTAAGATAATGATCTTGGTTGTGCACGTCAATTGGTTGTATGCCGTATAAAGGCAGAGAGAACGCAGGTCTGCTGCGGTTGTTGAATAACGAAGGCCAAGTAAGATGAGAGCGTAACATCTTTTGCAAAATACTGACAATATCTTGAGCTATGCCGCTGTTTTGAATATAGCCAGTTGATCTTGCTAGTGGAGATTACAACTACTGATATTAGAACTATGAAATATTTATAACTTCTAAATAAATTTCAATTTTGAATTCACGTGGACTTGAATAAATTACGACGTCTTCAATGACTCCAAATATTGTTGGATTACGTTATACCTTGAAAAGTATCAGAACTCTAAACAAACATTCTTAACATCATATTTTGTATTACAAATGTGTATCCAGAAGTATAGTACATCATCGAAGTTTTAAATTTAAAATTTGACCGACAAGTATCTCTCTCTCTCTCTGTATGTGTGTGTATATATATATATATATATATATATATATATATATATATATATATATATATATATATATATATATATATTGCGTGTCTTATCTGGAAAATAGTTTGCCTCATGGTTATTATTAATGGTCTTGCAATGTTATATAATAAAACAATATAATGAGTGAAATAGTATATACGATGCCTGAATAATATGACTTATTTATTAGAGAAAAACATTATATGCGATTCAAATACGTCCGCATTTATATTTATATAATTCATACAAGCACAAATACTGGCGGCGACTGCAGTTATATAGGCTGCAATTAACAGGTTTCTAAATGTACATCAGAACACAAACAATCAGAACTGAAATTTAATTATCGAGATATAAAACAATTTCTTGCGAATTTAAAGTCAAATTGTCATTCAGATATTAGGTAAACAAAGCTGTTTTGGATGATATCAAATAATCTCATTTCACAAAGGATTATGTATGGCCATTAGAAAAGTACTTCAAATGTTACAATTAAATGGTTTTCAAAAAACAAACGATATATATATATATATATATATATATATATATATATATATATATATATATATATATATATATATATATATATATATATATTGACATTTAAGTTGGTTCTCAGTTCCTATGTGTTTCTTCTTCGCTCTGTTTTGGAAATGAGAACAATTATAATTTTTTCTCAGCCGTCCTGCTCCACTGTTATGAGGTCCTGTGTTCTTGACTAAACCGCAATTACGTTTTCGCCAATCAACCCGTTTATGATATGATGAACCCTCATTAATTGCTTTAAATAATTACTCCTTGGCTCTTCCACCTACATTGTGCTGAAGACTAAACGAACTCGGACTACATTCATCATTACTTAAATGTAAACGGAAGCGAAAAAAGAAAATTTTCAAAGCTGGAAGTCGAAAACAGGAAGAACAACTCCAGTTATCTCCCTTTCGCTCTTTCCAGCTTAAGAATTTAAAAATTCGGCCGTTAATTTAGATACAACTTTTCTGTCAACTATACCATGTTGTATTATTCAACGCCCAATCAGTGGGACCATCATAAAAGCGCAAAGAAATAGGTAATTTTATCAACGATCAGAATATCGACGTCTTCATTCTGACAGAAACATGGCTAAAACATCAGGCGATGAGCCCAAGTGTTTGGATCTAACACACACCGTTATGCCATCAAGTCGTTCCACCGCCACTCTCATAGAGGTGGAATTGCTGTCATATCTACGAATTCCATAATAAAATGTCTTAAATACAACACAACCTCCAATTTCTGCCACACATAGTTTGAATTAATCTAAACATAAAAGGGTAAGTAACCTTTGTCGAAAGTGCGTTTGGTTTTACCAATGCGAACCCAATCTCCAGTTGTTAACACTCCACCTTTCTTGGGGACAGCCATCGTCCGGGTCGTACCATACAGACGCTCAAAAACAGTCACTTCGTTGTCAGGTGTCATATATTGTGGGGTACGTCCAATGCTTCTATCGTCAGATTGGTTGTATGCTTGGACTAAGTGCGGTAAGACGTAGATGTACTTGAGAGTGTGTTGATGCGTAAAATATTTCCACATGCGTTCTTTCAAGGTACGTTGAATACATTCCACGATGCTGGCTTTGGTTTCAGGATTGTCGGTGGTAAAACAAAATCGAAGAGGGTGACGACCACTTTGTTTCGACACCAGTTGGAGGTCTCATACTAACTTTCTGCTCAATTCCAAAGTCAATGGTACGACCCTGGCAAATTTAGAACAGACGTCAATGACAAAACACAAATATTTGTCGCCATGTATTGTAGGTGGCTAAATGAGAGACATCGGCTAAATCGGCTTGCCATTGGTGATCGATGCCTTCCACTTGAGTGCGACTTTTGTAAATTTTCGTAAAATGTACGTGGCTTGTTCTTGTAACCATCGTTTTACTTCAGGTAAACGCAGCTTTTTCAGGCGAGTTTTAGCAGCACAATACAAAAACTGCAGGGTGGGCTGGATTGTAGTAAATGCTGGCTAACACCTTCTACATGTTTTTGTCAATAAGTCACCCACTCTTCGTTGATACAGCTTTTGGTAGATCGAAATGGTGGTTGTTTGGAAACGGTGTTACGTGTCCGATGTGCCACACGAGTAAACGTCGAAGGTGCTGGTGGTAGTGGTGGTGGAGAAAATGGAATAACGTTGGCCTTCTGTTCTTTTCTTACTTTTGGTTTCCTTTTCTCCCCACTTTTATCAAGGAAGGAGTGGCCATCATATTTGTATCCCAAGTTTTGAGTTCTTCTCGTTAGGGAGTGTGGGAAAGGGGTCAACAAGGAATCTGCAATCTTACTACGAATGGGAGTTGCAGTGGGTGTTTTAAAGACTTCATGGGTCTCTACTTCATTGGGTAATTGTGATGTTACGTCTGTCTTGTCAACTGCAGATAGTGATGGCAACGGTACTATTCATCAGAGCCTTTAAATTGTTCAGAGTGGGTAGATCTGTTTGTTCCACAGCTTTCCGATGAAAGAGTTGCAGTCATTTCAAGAGTTGACCGTACTTTTGCGACTTTTCGGTTTCGGACATCAACGATTGCAATTCGTGTTTGAATTGGGACGCATTGGTCAAACGAGGATTGGATGGTAAATGTCAGGGTTCGTTGTTCTTGCCAACGATGGTATTCCATCCATGGTTTGTAAGGGACCAAAGTCAGTTTTCGTCCTTCCTTTGGCTTCCAAACGTTACGTCTGAAATTGTTGTGCTCCATAGCTCCCTTTTATATTCTGGAAGGATCATACATATTTCTATCCATCCCTTGTGACATCCCTTGGGCCATCCCTTGTGTGATTACTTGTATCATACATGGCAATACGACGCCAATCATATTTTGCGCTAAACCTTTCAAAAAAGAAGCAAGAAAGGGTAAAATTCCTCTGCGTTTCACCAGAATCGTTTTTTGTAGACAGATGATTATTTTATTTTGGACCATTCGACGAAGAACGTGTCGATGTTTGGCTAAGCATTTTTGCTGATGTGGAGACAAAGTTATCGTGCCTTTCAAGACATTCAAAGAACATTCGCACACGGCATCGATGACATCTTTGGAGCAAGTTTATTGATTTGTTTTCGGATGGTCGGAGAGACTTTGGACAGAAAGGAAGACATGTCTCCATGTTTGTCGAAACGAGGACGTAGTCCTTTCCTTTTCTTTCCTTTGTGGGGTGAATAAGAATGTTTTTTGCGGAGTGACATCTTTGCTTGTTCGTTCCAGAAATACACTGACGTGAATGACTTGGTACACATCCTCTTTTGTCTTCGTTTTGACACTAACGCTTCGTCAAAAAGGTGACAATCTTATCTCGAAATGAATCGCTAAATGCACCAGTTTGATTTTGAAATTATTTATCTAGTTTGTTCAAATATTTAAGCAAACAAATTATCATGCCTCCCTTTTGGTGACTTCTCCTTTTTTGGATAACTGCGTCTATTGAGGCGATGACGTCGATGTTTGGCTAAGCGTTTTTTGGGATGACAAAATTGTCTTTTTCCTTTTCCTTTTTGGACAGAAGAACGACGATGGTTGTGACGTGCACGTATTGGAGGAGACATTGAATGTTCAGAAGTAGCACAGAAAATACTGATTCACATCCTTGTTTTCAAGTTATTTTTATACTGGAATGCGACGCCACTGATTATCTTTGCGTCGTATCAACTTCATGACAGGTAACAAACGTCGTGAAGGGTTTAGCAACGGACTAAGTCGGGACAGTTCTTGTTTCGAAAAATCCAGTAAATTCTGTAACATGCTGGACTTTTCTTGGACTTTGACTTTGGGGGCAGGTACATTGTGAGTAGACGTGACAAGAGGTTTTTATACTTTTATTCAGGACACGTTTATTTCAATTCATAATTAAACTGGAACAACACGAAAGACAAAAATACATAAAGCCAAATAGATAAGTACAGGAATAAAATATAGATTGTAACAATTAAAGTGGCATATGAACAAGTCTCTGTATAACATCGGTTTGGTAATCATGGTGTCCTAGAGATAGTGTGTAATGTTCTTACATTCTCTACATTGGTTACAGTGACATAGGTGTCCTCTCGGAATGGTCTTTCGGGAACGTCCATGATAGTCCTCTCCTGAGAGGAGTGATTGTCCTCTGTGACAGACGCTTCTTCTTCTGGCACTGTCACTAACATTTTTAAAAGTGACTTTTTAACTCGACGACGGAGTTTACAATCAAAAAGCTGGGGTATAATGGGATACTTCTTTTATCCAGGCCTAAAACCCCCAACATTTCCAGTCACGTCCCTCAGGTTTGACACGCACATCGTCACTCTCTCTGATAGGTATTGTGTTAGTAGTCATAGCAAAGTTCACACGATGTTCTGCAGAATCGCTGAGGTCACAACGTATGGCATCACTACAATCACAAGGTATAGCATCAAACTTCACTTGAGAATTCACATTTGTGAATGATGTATGTTTAAACAGATTGATCTTGTTTCACTTGGTCGTTGTAGTTTACACTGAACTATTGGTCTTGGATAGTACCTCTTTTATATACTGCTCAATATCGACGTGACCGTACGGTAAAGTGAAGTGATTGGGAAGTCTCACTCTCTTCTTGTACACGATTTGATAGACCTTTTCCAAAGGTCGGCTGACGATTTGGTGTGTGGGTAAACGGATGATCTGGTGTGCTTCGTGGGTGGTCGCTTTAAAACTTTCATCTTGTCCAGTCTGTAAGGCTTCTTGTAGCACGTCAAAGTTCACCACTAGACTGATGTGATAATTGAGAGTCAATTATTTCACTGTACATTTGTTTGCATTTCTCCTTGTGGGTCTCAGTATTCGTAACCGTAATTGTTAGGACCTCCGCTTGCAAAACTTAGAATCTTGTCGTCAGGATGTTCATCGGCCCAGGCTCCTAAACGATCTCCTTCGATGTCAGGGTAACACTGGTTCGAAAGATCGATGTAGATGCAACTGTCCGTGTTAAAGTACAGGACGCGATCTTCTAACAGTTATAAAACCTCGTACAATTTTAAGTGAGCGTGGGGTCTAATGTAAGCCGCAATGATGACATTTTCAAATTTGTCGGCTTCTAAAAAATCTAGCTCTTCTTCGGAATTCACTTCGATAAAGATCTCACGAACGACGTCCACGTGTTTCATGTATTTGGTTTTGTCGTGAATCATCTGGAAGTAGCGGGAAGGTTCGGACAAATACTCCGTCTTGGGTAACGATGGTCGTTGTGCCATTTTACCCCACAAGCAATTTAACATCACTTTTTCAAACGATCGCCTTCCTTCGTATTTTTTCGATGTGGTCTAAAGTGATGCTTTCCTGCTCCCTTTCTCTTTAAATGTCTTTTGGTGTTCGGCAGTGTGACACCAGGAAGGATAGCCACTGGCTTCTTGTTTTATTTTCAAAAAAAGGCATCTACGTAGTCTGTAAAAATACCTTTCTATGTCTCGTCACATTTGTGGTATTGTTGTGTCTTGGGAAAGTGGTAAATGTCGTACACTTCTAACAGTTGGAATCCCAGGTTCAGAGATTTAAGCAATTCCACGCTAAGCCACGTTCCTGTCAAGGCGCGTTCTTCCTGGGTGTGCTGACAAGGTTGGTCTTGGTTGCATGTTTCGGCACAAGTACGACACAAAGGAAACATTAGTTTCCGTTGGCAATGGTGAGGTAAAACGGGCTGGTACAAGTCTGTGGAAGGCAAGACTTTTCACTTGATCAATCCTTTGCACTGTCTAATGTTGTCCAGGTCAGCGTGTTCCATTATCAATTGTAGGTGCTCTACGGAAAAGTGAAGATGTTTGCACATAAAAGATTACAGCGAGCACCCGTCCAAGTATTTGATTTTTTACCCTTTTCCTCGTCCGCCTTGGTACAGCAAAGAGGTGGCATTTGTCCGTCCTTTCTACAAACCTTCCCGGGGTTCAGATGGTCCACCAACTTGTACCTTTCTACGATGCGTTCAAACTCGGGATCGGCTTTCAAACGGTGATCGTACTAGTGTTTCCACATTTTCACCACCTGGTATCCTTGCTGTTCTAAGTTCAAACGCCGCTGACAAGTAGCATGGTACAAGTCTTACATGGTCCGTTTTAAAAACTGATTTTTGGTGTCACGTTGAGGGTAGTATACATGACATTCGTGAATAAAGTATCCGTTACACTCGTACACGATTTGAGTTTTGTTTTAAAGTCCCACCATCCACCGAATACGTTCTAATGGTCTTTTTGCCTCCACCGCTGCGGGCGTGTTGGATCCATTTGTCTTCATTGTCGCAAAAGTAATGTAGCCAGCGTATAGCTTTAACCGAGTATTGTTTTAACAAAGGTAGTCGTTTGAGGACTGATGACAGCCAGGGCTTTTATTTTTATAATCGTTTTCGGTATACTAAAGAACACGTTTTGGCGATGTTAAAGCTTCTTTCAAAGGATCGATCCCTCCGTGCTCCATGAACAATTCTAGAAATTTTACACAGCAACATCCACGTCAGATCGACAATACTTTAACATTTGTTCTTGAAAGTCGAAGGTTTTCGAGGCGTGATTCTGGTACCAAGCGTGGAAAGCTTCTCGTTGTTCGGTGCGCATGTTATCGGGGTCGTAGTCGTCAGTCTCAGGTAAATAGGGTAGAACGACATGTTGATTGGTTTCGGGATTGAAAAAATGTGGAAAATAACCTTGGCCATTTCTGTAATTCCAAACGTTTTAGGCATGCAGCTCAAAGGCATGACCACGTATCGCACTGAATCTTTAAACTGTACTTGTCCTACTTGCATATAAATGATTTTGGCTCCGTTTAAAGTCACTTTATCAGAAATGGCCATTATTATGCGGAGAAATTGTTAGCCATTATCGTGGCTTTGATGTTCGATGTCCTCTTGACTCCATGTTTCGTCGATGGGGTCTAAGAACCATGGGCAAAATTGGCCAGCGTGTTCTGTCCCCGAAAGATTTGTCACGTCCTTCAGGAATCCTGCTGCAGTGAGAGCAATGACTAAAGATGGGTTCTTGGATGCACTGAATTAGGCAATTAAAATAGTATGTCTTTTCGAAAGATATGAGTGGTCCTGAAAATGACCGTTGGGTAATTGTTTGTTTAAAACAATACAAGCTCAGAAGCGGGACGAAACCATCTTTAACTGTCTGAAGCCTTTGCCACGACCAAGGCCTACGTCTGGACTGGTTCCTGTCAATGATGTGGTGGAAATCACTAACGTTGGTATAGTAGGCACAGTCACAGTTAGATTGGGTTGTTTAGCTCGAGGTCTTTGTCTCTTCGGTCGTAAAAAATAAGTCTGATCCATTTGTTGCAGACTCCTTAACTTTGCTTAAATGTCTAAAAGTACCGTGACCGTTTGACATTCACTTTTATCATTCTGTTCTTGGTCTTCCTTAGTTTCTGCCGCTGTTTCTTCCTGGTGTTTCCTTCTTGCCTCTCTTTTCTCGATGTTGATGAAGAAAAGCCTGTTCTGATTCTTTTTGTTGGTGACAAAAATGCTCCAATTCTTCTTTTGTCTCTGTTTAATATCATCGATGTGTAAAAAAGAAGGAGAAGGTGACGATGTTTCCGGAACAAATTCTTGTAAAGTTCGAAAATCCGAAATATCCTAGTTAAAATCAACCTCTTCAGGATGTAGATTTGTGTTGACTTTGCTAGTCACTGCTATACCATTACTTGCTGTCTCCACCGCTGGTTCACTCCATATTAATCGTCTTCTTAGTTTGCGACATGATTGACAACTATGTCACATGGATTGACTGCGTATAGACCCTAGTACCTCTATATATGGAATGTGACGTCACAGACTGCTCTCTCTCTCCCGATTGGACGACTGCGCCTGACTTTTGTAACGCGTATTTGGATTGGTGAATAAACTCAATCCGTTTCCACTATAAATAATCGCAGTACACGGCATGCGCTTGAACTGTTTTCGTAACAAGATTAGGACCAACGCAGAATCCTCTACCCTTGTTTCATCAACGCTCTTTCACTCGGGCTATCCCATGTATGTCAGATTATCATGGGCAATCACTCAAATGACTGATACAACCCTTTGGAAAAGAAGGATCTATGTGGAAAGGCAAGGTTGTTTGAATAGAGTTCTCCTCTATGGACCAGAAGTTAGACGAAGTTTGATGAAGAGAAGAAGTTCTGTGAGATGTCCTCTGTGCTAACGATATACTGTTAAACAAAAAAGAAAAGGCCTCTTTCATGGTCACTCATATACCCCGAACAAATATTTGCTTTCTTTGCCTAAATTTCCCTTGTCGCTAAAGAGGCCCAAAAAGTATTACCCATGTTAAATTCCCCCTTGACGCCATAGTATCCCACGACCGTTTTGACTGATTTCCCATTGATGCTAGAGTGTTCTATATTACTACTAATGATGCTTAAAATACGATAAAAAAAGAACAACAGCATTGACGCCTACTCAGCATTGACGCCTACTGAGTTCAACATCATCGTTTAGTTTATTTCTTCTCCTTTGTTAGTGTTCGTAATTGTATTATGTCTTATTCATACAAACTATTTAAAGTTGAACGAGAAGTTTAAGAAATGTTTCACGACTTAATTGCCGATGTAAAATAATCAAATTTAAATTTTTTTGTTATATATAACAACCCCATGATCATGCGTAATTCCGCGCTCTAACGGGAGTTCGTTACCTTAAATCCATACATGCATTGAAACAGCTTCACGTACCTAGAACATAATGAGAAAATCATCTTTAAATCAAATTTAAATGTTACGTTTAAATCCTGTTCAAAATTGAATAATATTTTACTCGGTCCGAATAAGCAAGGAAGTTTGGAGAATCAGCCAGATATCTGGGCCTAATAAGTCAGCAATCTCTACTGGATCATCCTGGTCCGAATTTGAGAGTAATTACCACCTTAATTAATAATGTTAGTATAATATTTGTATCAATCAAGAAAGTTAACAGCAACATTTGTTTAATTTTTGTATGGTGGTGTTTCGGGATGTGTTGTTATAAGAAATGCAACGAGAGTATATGAACACACAGACTTTCAATTATAGGTGAGTTTTTTTATTATCGACATTACACAAAAAAGATGAATGGTGTATGTAATCTAGAAAATGTATTCAGCAAGCAAGACACTTAGTTCTTCGTTTCTGAACAAATCTCACAAGTGAAATATTCTTCCTTGTTTATCTTTTGTTTCCCGGTTTGACTTCGTTTCAGTTTCCCTCCCGAAACCTTCTGAAGTTGCATAGGTATGGAGTTTACTTCCTTGTACAGGTGAACCAATACCTCATATTAAGATGTACTGTTAATGTATTCAACAAATTGAGTAACCACCACGTGGCAACATATCTGTTGATAACAGTATATTTCTAAGGTACACATGTCTATCTTTAAAATAATTTATTTGAAAGATAAATATTAAATATGTTTTCTTGATGACAACTTTCGGGGTGACTTTTCCAACCATTTTGGGCGACTTCTCTAGATACGTCTGGGCTAATTCTTCCAGGGCGAATTCTCCATATACCGTTGATAATGCAATCAAGCATTCTATGAGTTGGCGGCTGCGCTTGAATGTTTAAATTATGTCGACTGTCAGTGAAGACAGTGGTGTGTATGACATTTCTGAAGTAGAACATTCCATAAACATCCAACCTTACATCATAGTTTGAATCCCCCCCCCCCACAATGTAAAAAATGGAACAAAGTTTTTATGTGTTGGTGTGTTCCTCACGATATGTAGTTTGGTGGTTTATATTATGGTGATTTGATCCATAAAATTAGATCATCCTCAAAGACTTTTTTCCCCAAAAATTGTTAAATTCATTTATTTGATTTTGAATTTTGAACGCAGTACGGTGTACTAACTTCGTTTAGCGGAAAAAACAAAAATATTGTAATAATCCTTGTATTTTTTCGTGTCATTCGTCGAATTGTATACTTATTTCATATTGAGTTCGACTGTGCTCGAGTGGGGGTCCATACATATTTGAATTTAAATTGTACTTCTCCCGACTCGAAGTGTGTCGCCTCTTATTTATATTTTTATTTAGTCTTTTTAAAGACTTTCCTAAATTGTTTAAGGTACCCTTTCATATGGGTTATCTGTGCAGTACGGAAGCTGCCCAGAGGTGGTATAGAAAAGTATTATATATGTTTCTTGTTTGTTTTTCTCCTAAAAGATTAATTGGCACGGCATATTGAGAGACACTTAACTTGTATATCTTATTCACACGTTAGAGTTGTGTATTGAACCATCTTGTGTCTACTTGACACTTCGTTGCACAAACTGGATACGAATCGCATACGTTAATCGTCTCAAATGACGTCACATCCTGTTTGTATGGAAGCAACAGGGTCTTTCCGTTTGATCTCCGAAAACAGGACAATATTTATTTTATGAAATGTAAGTGCAAATACAATATATGCAAACTATAAAAAAGTAGGGATAGATTAAATACACAAACTACTAAATATCTGTGTTTTTTTAACAATAGTATTGTGCAGGTCCGGGTTTTTGTCCCCTTTAAGTAAGACATTTATTTCTTTAGGCTTTAGAACGAAAATTAAGAAGAATTTACATTAATGTAGATTAAATCCCAAATAATTCTAATTGCTATATCACAAGTCCAAACGTGAAGAAGTATCCGAATGAATTCCAATATTATTTATTTTGCTGATGTATACATAGTCTTGAAGAGATTGGTGTACCAACAGTCTTCATATATCACAATGATATTCTCCAGATTGTTTGTGCATACATTTGCAATACTCCCAAAATAACTTTTGTCCAAATTTAACACTTTGTACTTACAATAAATAATTTAAATAAATAGTTCTACTATTAGTTTTGAACACAACTGAAAATCATTCTACGGTTTGATAAAAATGAAATAATGTTGTTTATATCAACCTTGAATAAAAACTTAGAATATTTAATTGACCAGGACGAGGGTCAACATTTAACTTCTGAACATGATCAGCTTTCAAACAAGTTTATACCTTGAAATCAAATATCAGTAAACAATTCTTTAAAAAAGAAAGATAACATTCCAACCACTCTACACTCAAAAGCTCAGGCGTACAAAACGTAAATATTCTCCACACATCCCCTCATCCAGAACACGAAATCTTTATTCAGCACAGATTTCATTTAGATACTGGTCAAATACACTCACGTTCTTATAATAATAAAAATTAATTATTACGATGTCTTATGAATGTTACAAAATATACAGAAAGCAATATTGTACACGTATGGGTGCATGTGAAATTTGATTACAGTTTCTGTTGACAAGCCTAATGTAAATTTGTATTCATAAAACATCAGATTCTATTTCAGCAATCTCTTATCTTTGCTTTTCCTTTTGCTAATGAAAGGGATTCGTTTGTTATCATATAATACAATACTCAGAGATGGAGCTAAACAATTTTCCACTTAAAAGTTTTGCACGTGTTGCAAAGCTATTTTCTCTGGAGCATGGGTGATCCATACAATTGATGTCTTCTTGAATTATTACGTTACCAACACCTACATCTTTTACATCAACACAGATTTGAAATAATTGACTAAACTTTGGAGCTTATAGAACTAGTTCGAACATAAGTATGGACATTTAGCCTCTTGTCACGTTCAGACCAGTGAATTAATTGATAAGATGTTCAGCATTATGAAAACGTTTGAGCCAATTGTAAGATAATATCAAACCATATATAAAAATATCACATCAGTTACATTTTATTAACAGACAGAGGTAATTTTTAGATAGCCTTTTTTACCCTAAGTGTTGCATGATTTGGTTGATCATGTCTTGCAATATGTCCTGAAATAAAGAACAAAAAACATCACTTTTACGTAACTTAACAGTCTAACAAACTTGCGCCACTCACTCGACCAAAGACTATTCGAATGGTTTCCAATTGATGTTTCAGCTATCTGTGTAGATGATGACATCATTGATGAACGTGTCAGAATTATCTAGGTAAGATGAAATAATGCTCATCAAATGCTGGAATGCTGAAGGTGAATTTTTTATACCTAAATGGCATCACATTATATTGATAATGGCCATATTATATTGTAAATGTTACGAATCTCACAGGAATGGTCGACATCAGTATTCAAAATAAAGATTGTTGGTGTCTAGCTATGTAGTGTAATTGTTTGGTTTGCGCGCGTGTATCGGGTCCATAACACGAATAAATATACGATTATCAATATCAGTGCAGAGTTTCAGTTCAAATAATGTTGCTAACAGCAGCACATCCAAAATCTATTCCTTGCGATATAAAAGTATTATGATCAAGCTTGAACACACTCATAGTTGTGTAAAGGGACATCGCAAATACATCCAAAAGCACAATCACACCAGTAGGTAAATATAGATGGTGATTGTTAACTTATATTGTTCATTAACATTTTCACCAAATATTATTTGCGTGTGTGTAATCGTTTGTAGAAATATTTTCACGCAACAAAGACGGATGGATTTCTTTGATCAGCGGCAACTGAGTTTCAGAAAAAAACATTCCTATCCACTTCAGGATACTCCTTGCATTAGTTCCTCATTTCACAATATACATTGTTTTCCATACGTTTTAGTGTCATGCATTTATATAATATATTAGATTAGACGATTTTCTCTAATTGATTTGTTATTGGAGATCTTCGATGCTATTAAATCTATTATGAACATAATTTGTAGTATCCACTACCCGTTTCATTATCTATACTAATACAACTAGTCAAGTTAGTGACTTCATTTTATTTCTGCACCATATCCAATAGAGACGTTTTCTTGTTTTTCTCATACGAGTTTCCCAAGTTTATATCGCTGTAGTTCAAAGGTAATCTTTGGGTCGGTTAGTGTATTAATTAATAGACTCCTGATAGGTGCTGCGAAAACCATTAAACAGCTTGTGAGCCTCGTTGAAAAATGTTTGATATACTTAAGCGAAACAGCGGTTTAATCTTTTCTTTGAAATTAGGTACATTCTACTGGATTGGTAGATTGATACCAGATTTGGCTATGAATATTTTATAATATTGTGGATTAGAACTTATCGATTCATTTAGGGTAGAGTAACTATGGTCTGTTTGACTTTTCTCTTCGAGTTGTTTACTGATATCGGAGTTAAAGATCTGTCCTAGTTTGATAACTCGGATTGCCCTGAATGCGAACATGTCTCGGATCTAATACCAGGTTGAGTTAAACACAACTATTTCATTGCCTCCTCTTTTATGATCAGTATTTGGAATCGTTTGCGGCTGTGTCAATTATATTTTGAGATGAATCATATATTTAAAGAATGCATTGGAACTACAAGGTGCTCATTGCAATAATTCTGGATAAACACACTGCTAGCTGGGACGTGTGATATAATATATATGCATAGCTGGAATTTAATTCCTAATACATTAAGTTCGTTTAAAATGTTCACTTTCCAAATTAGTGATGAAAATGAATTTGTTAATTTTATTACATTTCTAAATTCGACTTATTTCTTGTAGTTAGTCTTTTATTTGCAACAAACACTGCGCGAGGGACACTTTAGGGTATTCAGTAAATTTGTGAGCCGCGAATGTAGCTATCGATTAACGCCGCACGTGTTGTAGATAGGTTAAGACCCATTCTTCAAAACAGTGATGTATTTCCGAAATAGCTTTTCAACTAACCCTGAACCTTTAATACTACTAGGACGGCCACAAAATAGGTTCTGGTACAAACTTCTCACAAGTTCGATGAACAGAAATTAAGTACAAATACCAGCCCCTTCTGTATATTTAAAGTTTTTCGTTTTGTTCTTTGTGCTGGGCTTTCTTCATCCATTTCATTCTTTTATTTTGAATGTAGGACTGGAGTTCAAATTGTACAGTTTAGTCATATAACGCCATATATTGTTTCTTGGGAAAACGTGTGCCTTGGAGACATTAGATGAACACAAATAAAGTACAAAAGAAACAATTTGCAAGCATATTTTGTTTTCATAAACTTGTTTTATGCGATGTTGTTAGTAAAAAATGAGGCTCAAAAGGTTCGCTTTTGAAATTAATTTGATCTTTCCTTCATGAATTTATGATTTGGAAATTAAACACTCTTGATCTCTAAATCCTCAATAAAATCATTTACGAGTGCAAACGTCGTGGGCACATAAACGTATGCATGCAATCCTTTGATTTTAGTAATATCATCGAATTGCCCGTGATGATAATGCACAAAAAATGAACGGTCCATTTGTTAAATCGGATTATAGAAAAATATAAAGTTCAAGTCGAAGGTGATATTCAATATTCTATAGATTTGTGTCTGAAACACTAAGATGACAATGTCAAGTTAAATATAACTCAAACTAATGCACGACAGTTTGAAGTCTCCTCTATAGATCGAGTGTAGTACACGGGAGTAATTAACATCTAAAGTCATTGACAAAATTCAACATATTAAAACAATCCAATGACAAGTTTAACACGACTAATGCGAACCCCTCTCTTCACATGACCCATGTTTCACTTGCATAAGTAGTGGGCCACAAAACGTTATTGATGGATGACAATCGCAGTACCAAACGCAGAATCGTCCATATTAACACCTCACAAGATGAATGCACTTAGCCTGTACAATATTGGACATAGCAAAGCCTTTATGTAAATGCATGTTTAAATTCAAATCATTTCAAACGGTGTAGGCTATTCGTTATATATTGAAAGTATTTTCCCAAAAATGTCCGTGGAGCTCTCGAGTTTCGAGTGTTTTAAAATATCTCTAAAATATTTAAGAGACACATACATAACGGAGAATCATGGGGAAAGGGATTTAACGTTTACTTGATTCATTTAGTAGTATATATTTATTAGATATATAGCTGCCATGAAAAAACTATGGGACTTTAAATTTCAAATAAAAAAGATAGACTTGCCTTCATCCAAGTTTAGCTGATTCAATCCCTTTCTGTAACTAAATCATACTCCTCTTTAGGTGGTTGCTTTTGCTGTTTTGGTAATGATAAACGGCATCTCTTCGAGAGTAGAGATAGTAAAAAAAGGTTTATAAACTTGACACGTGCAGGTCGCTTTCCTTTAGGTTAGTTAAAAAATTATAATAAATGTGTCTCAGATTCTTTAATCTCTCCAAAATGTCTTGTAGCATATAGCGTTGTTTTTTCTCTCCCTTTCTATTTTGCTTTACAATTAAAAGCTTTTTCCTATAACTCCAACTTCTCTTCGTCTTCTTCATAAAGATGTTTGTATGCTCGTGTGCAAGGGCATTTCGAGGTGACTTTGTTTAGCTATTTCGCTTGCAATATGAGGATATGGTCATGACGGGTACCCCGAATAAAACCGTTATTATCTTGCTGATATTAAAAGTAATGATTTGGATTAAAAATACCGAAACCATAATTGTGTAAGCATATAAGTAAAGTTCTCATTTAGTTGATCTCCAGTTTCTAAATATCATGGCCGTTAGTGTCCTGGTTCCGTATATGTGCTCTGAGATTCAAGTGATTTTCCATTTTCCATCATCAGAAACTCTGTATATGCAGATACTCGGAAATGCAGCCATAGCAAATTACTTTGCCAACACCAATGGCATGTATCAATTTATAGGATAAAAAAATAAAGGAAAAATGATATTAAAATGTAATGCCAAATAGGCAATTAACATGATTTCATTCATTATATATAGAAGACCATGCTGTTAAACAAACCAAAGACGTCAAGAGTTCGTTAAAGAGGAAAAACAGAGGCAAGCAAACATCGGTCGCAGGTGAGGACAACATTTTCCTTCTTTCTTTCTTCTTTCTTTCTTTTTATCTTTCTCTCTCTCTCTCTCTCTCTCTCTCTCTCTCTCTCTCTCTCTCTCTCTCTTATATAAACGTTTAACTTCTGGAAGAGTTATCAAATGTTTGAAAACAGATAAGAAGGTATGCGAAAGCATCATTCGCGAGTTATCCACGGCGATTCTTATGTCTCAAAAGAAGAAGTCTCAGGAAACGGAGCTTCGTGAGTACGCCATAACACCAATGGCATGTAAGGAGTTATAGGATTAAAAGAAGAAAGTATAAAAGATATTAAAATGTAATGCCAAATAGGCCAATAACATGATTTTATTCATTATATATAGGGGACAATGCTGTCAACCAAACCAAGCGTTCTAGGAATACCACAGGCACGCAAACATCGGTCTCAGGTGAGGACAACATTATCCTTCTTTCTTTCTTCATTCATTCATTCATTCATTCATTCATTCTTTCTTTCTTTCTTTCTTTCTTTCTCTCTCTCTCTCTCTCTCTCTCTCTCTCTCTCTCTCTCTCTCTCTCTCTCTCTCATATAAACGTTTAACATCTGGAAGAGTTATCAAATGTTTCAAACAGATAAGAAGGTATGTGAAAGCATCATTCGCGAGTTATCCACGGCGACTCTATCATGAATATGTTTCAAAAGAAGTAGTTTTAGGAAACGGAGCTTCGTGAGTTCGCCATAACTGCAACATCAATGCCACTTACATTGGAACCAAATACGACGCATGCACTCTTCAGCTGCGATGTTTTGTCCAACGCAATAACCATTCTGGCTGTGCTTCATAACCGGCGTGGTAAGATGGTCAGTAAATCAATGAAGGAATCACAATGTCATCATATGTCCGAATAAGTGCCATTCCCAACAATACGAATATTGACTCACTTCAGGTTCTAAAGAGTAGTCTGGATAAATATTCGGATAATCTTGCTGTGTTAGGAAGCATAACTTCTAGCGACAACAACTGCACGATTACACTTCGACAAAACTCCCTAGTGACACCACGAATTCATGAAAAGAAGTTTTATAAAACATGTTACCACCGATTGTGGCTTTTGACTGGTCCACATTTGTTTGTCAAACCCTCGGTGGCTACCATGACCTGTGTTTGTGGACGGGTATTTTACTTGTTACAGATGTCATTTAAACTCTTTGCGATACCGCTATGCGCATATGCTTGTTGGGTGCTGCACATTACCTCTTGTCACTGGGAAAGGCCTGGGATGCGTTGCTGTTTAAACCCGGAACCGAGTTTATCGAATCTGGTATTCGCTGCAGGACTTTTATAGAATGACGAGTTACCTTTCCGATTGTGCGAACAATCCAGGCGTGAATTCATACGACTAGAACAAAACAAAATATTTACAGTATGTTTCTTGACCAGAACGAGCTGGTAGAATAGGAAATGACTCAACCGCTAACCATAATTGAGTTTGTATTATTGGATACTTCAGAAATGTCCACAAACTCATATGTGAGAACGACGACAACAACAACCGTGCATACATCTTTACAACGACGTGGGATGCCCCGACGCGTTGAACGGCTTTGCCACTGATAATCCGCTGGATCTAAAGCGTAGTCATTTCTGAAGATGGTGTGCAAGTTCACGGTTGGAATCTGGTCAGGCTCTTCGTCTTCTCAGACGCAAAGCTCTTTGTATCGCTCCTACTATCATATTACCTGCTTACACCTTGCTGCTCCTCCAATAGTACACACGAGTTTTCCATTAGAGTATAGATTTTCTGTTGCATCTATTTATCCAGACACGTAGATGTCGTCGACAAATATATGGCTTTCCAGCTCCTCTAGTACTGTTCCAGCTCATGTAGTACTGTTGTCCCTTCGTTTCCTGACAAACTATTTTATGTTGCAAATGTTTGCAACTAGATTGGAGTCGTAGCGGTTCTTTCGCAGTAAAGGCCCTTCCATTAAGATCGTGTTCTACGGCGGTACGAAAATGATTATTATTAATTCTCAAAAGTTTCCCTATACTCTTGCTTACCATCGAATAATGTTATATATATATATATATATATATATATATATATATATATATATATATATATATATATATATATTGAACAAAGAACAACGTTAAAACATGGAGAGAAAGAAAACTGTTTATGAAATTCTTCTTGTTGTGTTGGGTGCAAGATATTAAAAGCAATGAGTAGTGATTGGACAAGTTCGAGATATGTCCATATTACTAAAATAATAGTCGTTTTATGAACGTCAATTATTGCCAGAATAACCTATGTTGATTACTTAATATTTTGGGTCATTTTCGAGCAGAACATAAAGAACACAGACTTGGCTCATCTGATATTATTTCTAATGCGCAAAATTTTCTCAAAAACATAGAAAGATTAAGAAAATTTATGATGAATTAAATTGGCTGTACAGTAATAGTAACATGTTGAATAGGATAAAATTAAAATTCAAGGCAAAAGCATTGTATGAATAAGTAATCATTAAATAAACGTTCCTAATTAATAATGTTATGCGTTTAAATGTGGTCGGTATACAAGTAATTTATTGGTTCATCCACTTTTCAACGTTTATGGCTGTAAACCTTTACACCCGATTTCTACGTTAAGTTGTCGCATCGATACAAGGCTTCCATTGTAATTTAAACTTTTTTTGAAAAAGGTTTTTTAATTGTCACTCTAATTTTTTTTAATTTAAACCTGGGGTATTGTTACAGTGTGAATTTGACATGCAGGTGTTTCGGTTATTTTAATTTATTGGTATCATATCACAATATATGTTATGTGCTGGTACCATAACTACAAAACTTCTTACTACGTATTTATATTAATTTTAGCAGAGAAATTCGTTTGATTTTTACAACGAAATCAAAGAATTTGTTTTGTTCATTATATATTTATATCTATCATTATGTAAGCATTGGGATTCCTAATCAGCTCTGTTCTGAAGAAGATATTACAATTTGGTCTCTGAAGGTATCACATTCCAAAATGCTCCATTCGAAACAGTTTTGTTATTTTCATACACCTTACTGTGAACATACAGTCTGAATTAGTCGATGAAAAGCTTATTTTTTCAAAAATGTTTATACCACAAATCAGGCAATTAGTATATAAACAGTTATATTTCGTACATAAATGTCCCATTGTTTTTATACCTTTAGATTTGTCGCCTTTGAAGCTTAATCGGCTTTTCCAGAAACATGTATTGTTCGATTAGAAGAAACAGTCAAGATGCCTTTGGGTCATCCTCCAACGTACGAAACGGTGCATATATTTTTATTAAAATCCTGCCATGTTTCCATTGATATAATATGCCGAATATTCTAGAACAAACCACACTGGTTCGCGAACCAATAAACACTGAATAATATTATGTGCATTCAACAAAAGCAGCATTAAATCCTAAACAGAAAAAAAATGTGTTTGGTGATCCGTCTGTTACCTTATGTGCAAGATGACAAAACAAACAGCTGTGATTTGATTAGATATACCGATCATTTCACTGAAACATAAAGTTTTCTAGAAAATGAAGAATATTCTGTCATGATTTATGTATATGATGTTCAGAGTTTAGCGCCTTCAATATGATAGTACGGGACCACCTCAACTTATACCTATCAAGTGCACTGTATATGATGAAAATGGAAATTTAAAAAAATCATAATTGTTTAATTGATCTCTAGAAGAAACGAATGATAACCACGGATCTGGTTAGCAAGAGATCTGGCCTGACCCATTATCATCTGAAATGTCATGAATAAATTGGTGGATAATCTACATGCATGTAATCGACAGAAGAGGTCGATAAAACTATTTATTCATGTTATAAAAATGAGGATTACATCATTAAGAAAAGTCAAATTCATGTCTAATCATGATGCAATTTATTACAATTTCAATTTCACGTGGATCAAATTGTACAGCATTAATTTTCTTTGGAATCGATGATGGACGGATATCATATTAGATGATACGCCATATATTATAATATAGTTGGTTGCTTTTATGTAATGAAACAACCGACACACTATGATCAGACAGGCTACAATTTACAGTATGAAGCCAGGATCGCTTGTCATCAGTCATTAGTTACTTTTCTTGACTTTTAGCGATTTTGGCGATATAAATGTTAACTCTTATGAGGGGAAATATTCATTATTCAGCTGCATAACTGTATTAGACGTACAATTATGGAGATGTTAAAAAGGTCATGAGGAAACATTTTTGTCTGGTGATAGTGAATTTGCGGCACAGCTGACAACACTGGAAGACTAATATTAATAACTCTTTAACGCTTTTCATCATCCAATTGGCCATTGTATAAACATAACAAAGTTTCTAACAATAAATGTTTCAGAACCAACCTTGTTGCACCTATTCTAAAATGCCGCATCTAATTCATGTTTAAAATCACCCACTTTATGATGATAGCGAATTCATTATGACGGTTAATCTGGTAATATTATTCATACGGTTATAACATTGTTCACCTTTGAGTATAGTGGTATATACATTAATAAGTGCATGTCATGACGATAAAAGTGCGAACAGAGATGCATCATATCTTATTACATTGTATGTGTGTAGGTGATCTGTCAATTAGGAGGTTTGCTCTGGCCCTCAGTAGCTGACATAACGTTAAAATTTATCATGTTTTATGGAACTGATAAAAATATTTGTTATCAGAGAAAAGAAACCAATGAGCTTGAGCGTTTCAGAGAGATAAAACAAGGACACATTGGATCATATCATGATCACACTTTAGGTCACTGGTACATTGATGCATTTGAAATTACTGTCACATCAAAAACATTAGCGTTATATTTTAATTTGAATAGCAGGGGATTTAATTAAAACGTTATTCGTTAGGACTGTTAATATAACTTTTGCTGTCTTTGGGAATTAGTTCGCATTTATGTAAGTTCGTTTTAAATATTCACTTTGTATTCTAAGGAAACTACATTAATTACTTAATGTTACAAAACCTATCGATTTTCTCTCTTTTCTATTAAAATATTTAAATATATATCATTTCGTTAACCGTAAAACTGTTGGGGCAGAGTTTTATTTGAAAGCGCTTCTGGATTCAACCGATCTGGACGCTGTTTATATAATTCTGTTTTAAATAACGAATCCGAGAACTGGAAAGGGTATGAACAAAACCTTGAAAGCAATATATTGCAAGATCTTGTCCTGTTGGAAGAAAAACATATAAAAATATCGTTAATGAAGCAAAATTACATTTTATTTGCACAACAGCTCTGAATCCTGACTAATATGAGATACAATGCCTACAATTATTATTATTTAATAGTCATCGTTATTTCCTTTGACCTGGAATAGCTGATGAGACGAAACGTACAGATTATCTTAAATGGGACCAATACTTCATGGGCGTGGCTCTCATCTCCGCACAGAGGAGCAAGGATCCCATTACACAGGTAAGTAATTCTTACAATGTTTTACACTGTCGCAACTGATATTTTGACATTGCTTGTTTTGTTTTTTGTTACATGTTGGTAGCTTTAGTATCATCGAAAAAATGAATAGACGCCGCGACGCTTGTATATGATCTGATATGATTAAATATGACACAAACATTTCCTCTCGTTAGGTTGGAGCATGTATCATAAATCCTAAGAAACGCATTGTCGGAGTAGGGTATAATGGAATGCCAGATAGGGGCATAGTGGGTAATGATGGCAAGTTTCCATGGACAAAGAACCCTGGGTATAAAGAAAACAAACACTTTTATGGTAAGTCTCTCTCTCTCTCTCTCTCTCTCTCTCTCTCACTCTCTCTCTCTCTCTCTCTCTCTCTCTCTCTCCATTCATAATCCTTTCCTCAGTTTTCCCATAATTTTACGAGTCATCGGGACATTATATAATAATCTTCAGGCTTTTAACCATTTGATTTTTAACCTTTAACTAATTCGACTGGTCCTCAAAATATCTGATATTTAATAAATTTAAACCATCTGCATTCAGAATAGTGGAACGATGAGCCACTGATCTTCAAACCTTTACTAGAAAATCCTGGTTATTTACCTTTAAAATAGTTATTATAATAATAAAACTACCTTTTACACATGAGGCGTGTGGTAACCAGTCCTTTCTGAGGTACATCTGGGCGTGATGTTATCAAATTAGTTACAATTACTGCAAAACCTACTCATGCCGTTGCCATTATAGATGCTAAATCAACATGCAATCTGGTTCATTGTTCATCAGCTTAGATGCTATTGCAACAATATACAATGGACCTACTGTTATAACTAGATAAATCATTGTTTTGAGATGCAAAAATTTTTTGAAGACAATAGAACACACAGAGACTTGTAATGTTATCATTTTGAGTATATTTTTAAGTACTTTCAATAAACTCTTCAGACCAAAAGGGTAGATTATATTTATAAGTCACTATTCTATTGTTTTCAATTCTTATCCAGGGAATTCTAATTGTAAATATTCATGGCATTATCCCCGACTTAATTTGTTGTATTTTACACATCTGTCTAGCATAATTATTCTTATATAAAAATGATTTCCAAGACTGAGAATCCTGCTGTATTATTAGTAATTATAACTAATTTCCCTCACAATCAAATAATAACGAATGATTTCCAAGATTGAGAATCCTGCTGTATTATTGGCAATTATAGCTATTTTCATCACATTATTTCTTGGAACCCGGGCAGATGAAGCTCGTTAGCCTTGTCAAGGCGATTTATCTAGAATAAGAAACCTCTGATCAAAAACCAGTCAAATCCCATCCATTCAATGATGGCTCCACTGCCTTGTGGATATCTTCGGGAGATAGAAAGGCTATGGGAGTAAAACCAGATATAAAATCCGAAGTGGAGCCCCCAGGGCTGCTGGATGTCGATTACGACTCCTTCCGGCAGCTCCTGCATCCAAACTGGTGCCAAATGTCATGCTCAGCATTACTTTGGACCCAACCAGCAAGGACGAGAGGGGGATCCTGACGTCTGGGCAAGCCAGGATCTCCATACTCCACGCCCAGGTTTGCGCCCTGGTGAGGTCAATCCAGTCTCGCTACTGCGTGAGAAAACAACACAGAAGCTGATTCTGTTTGCTGATGGCTGCATACAGATTGAACTCACCATCAGCCTGGAAAAGACAAATGTCAGAGTGCAAGGTACCACCATTACCACTTCAATCAAAATCAACGGTGTCACCTTTGAAGCATTCAATAGCTTTACCTACCGGAGGACAACCATCAGCAACACTCTCTCGCTTGATAAGGAGCTGGTCAGAAGGCTTGGAAAAGCAAACACCATCATGTCACGACTGACGAAGAGGGTGTGGAAAAACACGCGCTGACAGAGCACATCAAAGTCCACGTTTACCAGCCTTGTATTCTCAGCACCCTTCTATATGTAAGTGAGACCTGTAGTAACGACATGACGCAATAACGCCGGCTCAACTCCTTCCATATACGGTGCCTTAAATGCATCTTGAAAATCAACTGGCAAGACCGTGTCCCACACAACAAAATCATGCAGCGTGCAAATAGCCCCAGCATGTTCTCCCTGTTGAGCAAATGTCGCCTTCGATAGCTGGGACACGTCTGACGTATGGAGGATGGGGGACTGCCAAAGCATATCCTATATGGACAGCTGGCCACAGGCACGAGCCGAGTCTGCTACCCCTCACTCCGTGTCAAGGTTGTGTGAAAGAGGGGCATGAAGGTATGCAACATCGCACCTGATGACTAGGCAGTGCTGGCCGAGGACCGAGGCACATGGAGACTGACAGTGAGTAAGGGTATATCATTCGCTGATACGTGGAGAGGCCAGCTGGGGGCAGAGGAACGTGTTAGAAAGGGCCACGTTGCAGTGACCACAGTAGCTTCCCAGTATGTCTACATAACCTGCAAGCGGGACTGCCACTCGCACATAGGCCTGCACAGCCACAACAGACGATTACAGCAACTGAGAGACAGACGACTCCCCAAGGGATCTATCCCCATGGTCTCCCGATACTAAGTCGCCAATGATTTCTTGGAAATAGAGAGTAATAATCAAATAATAAAAAATGATTTCCAAGTCTGAAAATTGAGCTGATTTGTTTGTAATTATAACTAAATTTCCTCATATTCTCTCTTGGAAATGGAAAGCAGTAATCAAATTTTAAAAAAATATTTCCAGGACTGAGAGTCTCGCTGCATTATTGGTAAATAAATAGCTACTTTCCATCGCATTCTTTCTTGGAAATGGAGTGAAATAATCAAATGATACAAAAAAGATTTTCAAGACTGAGAATCCTCGTTCTATTAGTGGAGCTGAATTCATAAACAACAAATCGAGGCAATCGTTAAAAACATTGTAAATATCATTAGCCACTGTAATACAAATCCCAGTGATAACAATAGCTATTATTTGAAGCCAGAGTTAAAAGCAATGAACCAAAGTCAACTCGTACTATTCGCAATAGTTTGTCATTCGGCTTTGCTTTGAACGTATGGTCATCATTTTTCTTTTCCAAACACTTAAGTGATTTTTTTTATATCTACACGCTTCAAGTTAGAGACACTTCACATTAGAAAAATCAATATATTCGTTTTATGCTGTTTCGTGCTTCTCTTTCATTAGTTTGCCATGCAGAAATGAATGCTATCGTCAACAAGATGGATGCCAATCTACAAGATTGTACGATATACACCACGTTGTACCCATGCAACGAGTGTTCAAAACTGATTATCCAATCTGGAATCAGAGAGGTTGTCTACCTCGACGACAAACATCCTGACAAACATCCTGACAAATATCCTGATCCTAACACACATCCTGACATTGATAAATTAAATGCGGCGAGAGTTTTATTGGAAACAGCCAAAATCGAAATTAGGTATGATACGCCTATTGTTAGTCGACATTCTGACCACTTTTTAATGAAAACTGAAATCAAAATAGTGCATGCAAATAATATTGTGTATCAAAGTCATTATATCAAAACACGGTCATACATTTTATTCCAAATCGTAAAGTGATTAAATACCAAAGTCAATTTAAAAATCCTACGGTGACTAGCATTCAATTTATATAGGAACAGTAATTTCTGAACATTTAAAAAAAAGGAGTGATTGATAGTCACAATAAAAAAACATGAGTTTACAGCAACAGAATCAAAGTTACGTAAAATCTAGTATTTGCAATACATTACAGTTTATCGTTGAAAATCTGCATAAAAGATAAACATTACTAGTGTATTCATACTTTCACTGCATATATACATTTGGTACCCACACCATTTGTATTCGCTGTTTTGAATCCATAGGATGGGTTGGGTGGAGTCCTGTGTGATAATTTATATTAGTATCTTCCATTCACCCAGGATTATAAGAAGTTTAATAAAAACAATTGTTGTCTCCAAGGAACATTATAAACAAAATGAACAGGATTTGATGTCATACAAATCTATTTCTATTACACGATATTTCTTCAGACATATTTCTCGTAAGAGGAAAGGATATAAACATTGTTGTAAAACTTCGTTTGGAGAATCTGAAAGAAAATGTTTAGAATAGGACACAAATTAATCAATGTACATCACTTCTTAGGACCCTATATGTAACAACAGCAGTAATACTATATTAATATTATTATTATTATTATTATTATTATTATTATTATTATTAAGTCATCATTTCATTTTGAAGAAATGCAAGTATTTTTGTTAATATAATAATGTTTTTGTATAAAATGTAGCGGACCACAAAACCCCTTTTTTCATACATATTTCAGGATCATATTATTTGATTAAAAACCGATGTAAATGCAGCATCATGAGCGCATGCATTACACAAAACGTATCACGAACGTCTGTAATGATACGTGATGAAAGTTTCAAGCAATTTCAATAGTTTATACCTATGAAAATTACTAAATTTGCTTTTACACTTATATTATAAACCAAAATTTACATTAAATAACAAGACACCTTGCTATCGAGCTTTCTTGCAATCAACATTATGTGTTGGCATGTTTTGCTTGCCAAAATCATCTGGTTCTTAAGAGCCAAGTGCTCATCAAACCATCGATTTCAGGAGTCAAAGTGGTGTTTGTAAGTGATATTGTGGATAGATATATCACTTATCTTGAGTTTCTCATACTCTTCAGTCGTATGATGTATGACACCTGCATATTTCAGCCCAAAAAAATGCACAATTTCATTCTGTCATATCTTTGATGGTTCTGAGTGGTGACTTAACTGTGTTTTTAAGGTTATTGAGCAATTAATTTAATGCTATTGTTGTTAGATTAATTAACCAAGTATGGTGTCTGCAACGCCATTTCGATGAATAAATGCATAAAAAGCAAAGCATGGTAGATGTTGCATTGTCATCGATTGGAATGACTTTTGTGATGTTTAAGGCATGACAAAATTTGAACAATGAAGCGATAATGGAACATATAACTTGATCATTTATGAATAGAATTATGTTTATTTTTAAAAACCTAAAGTACATACCTAATTGTTATCAATGTAATGTTGATTGTTTCTGATGAAAAAAAGTAACAAATTGATTTTATACACACTAAGTAAATCATTGCTTTCTCCGAGAAGTACACAAATGAAGCAGTATGGTCATCATTGTTGTAAAACACTGAAAACGAACATTTTGTTATAATTAAGAGAATTCTGTGTTGGATGCTTTTCTCACACAATAATTAAGGAAACGGAAACCAAATATGGCGAGAATCATGACCGCATATTGAAATATCGATATGCAGGGAGTTATTCAAAAACATGTTGAGAAGAAAATTAAATTCGTTTGGCATAAGTGTGTGTATAGAATATAAGTTAGTTATCATCTAGATTTGTTTATGTCACTATATGATGCTCCAAGAAAATCTAATGAGATTTAATCCTTGAGATTTAATGTCACAAGCTTCAGAACATTTGACACAATTGTGCCCTCTTTAAGCCTTGAAGGGTTCGGAAAGTATTACACTTCTTATTTGTTTCTTAATTATGTATTACATACCTTAAACCTATTTTGTAATAATATGATTGTCATGAATGATTACTAGTAAATTATTTTAATTTTCAGAGAGTACAAACCAGAGCATAATTTCAATTTCGAGAGACTTGTTGAAGCACTTAAAAAACTTCAATGAAAACATAATAGAAGTTTTGAAAGGATTTTCAGCATGCTGCTAGTGCTGCTTGTTATTTGTAGAATATTAGTTTAAACAAAAATCTATGTTACTGTAATCATATATGTAGCCATATGCTTAAGTTAATTCTTGTATATAAAACATAATAAGTGTTGTACATTTTTCTATCATTCTTTCTGTTTCATTTCCGTATCAAGAGCTTAATTCTCGTTAAAAAAGAAGTTGAACATTATCATTTTCTGTAATGAAATTTGTGGCGTAATTAAATTTAGAAAGACCTGTTTTGGGCAAAGAATTGTTTTTCTTAAATCATAAATCTTATAACATACGTACGAGTGTCATTGTTTTTTATAAAATCTTGTTTTGGTATTTTGGTTTCCATTTGTTTACCAAAAAAAGTAAGTGTATGCTCTTCTGTTCTTGCTGAACTGTTGAAATGTTAAAGAATTCATATATTGTTTAAATATTGTCAACATGTGGTCTAGGTAAAGTTAGATGTTACTCGAAAATTAATTTGGTACAGTACATTGCTTATGTAAAGAAAAGTTAGATGAAATAGAACTTGCTGTATGTGACTAATTTACGTTTCTATTCATACATTGTTGTCTTGTCCGTGCAGCAGAGGCAAGACCAATTTACCAATGGTGTGGTTATATGAAGCGTTTGTAAGCAGTCAACTCAGTTTTTGAGAAACTGTTAAATGTAAATATCATGACACTGGGGTTGTACATAGATCTTCTAAAGCCGTTTCACTATTTTGGAAAATAGATCCTGTGTAGGACTACTCAACACTAGCTACTATAGGTCATTGTGATTTTCATTTAGTCGCATGGGTGGTTACCGTTAGGGATTAATCGGAGCTGGCACTTATTACATCATATGGTCATTTTCGATTGGCTAACATCAAGGAATGCATTTTAGTTAGAACAGTATACATGTCTACTGAAGTAAGTGATGCTTATTTGACTATGGAAATTATATCTATTCTAGAGACACAAGTGTCACGCGCCATCGTTATATAAACTCACATGCTGTCATATAATGTATTATCTCTATTGTGAACATTTTCATTGGGAACTATCTTTGTTTGGAGGAGTAAGTGCCTTTGCTTTGGACGTTAGCATTACTACTAAGCAAAGCTTTCTTAGCTTGTACGAAGCAAATGGGAGACGTATATATTTATCGCATGCCATTAAATGCTTACATAATTACTTTTTATTACAATTTTTTCCATCCATCTTTTCACTTTACCTCTCATAATAACAATATTGAAGAAAACGATTTAAGATTGTTCTATATTAGTTCCCCTATGTTAATGCCACATATTGATGCATAATACCATAATTCACCGATATTGTGATACCTAAAAGACTTTTTGAAGATATATAAACAAATCTAAGATATCGATTCATGCGAGTAAAATGTTGAATATGCTTGTTGAAAATATTTTCAAAATGCACTTTTTATTAATTTGAAAGTAAAGTTATTTATTTCAATATTTATTGCAGAAATGAACGTCATAATTCTGCTTTTGTGAATATATGATAATAAGAACTGCCTCTTTTATATCCTAATAATACATGTCTGTAATGGTAGTTTCCTTTCGTTCTAGAAATATGCCGATATAAAGCATTACTTGCAACTACCTGAACGTATTCCCTATGTTCGCGTGTCTTTTTAACTACTTTTATTTCTTTTATCATTTTATTATTTCTGTAATACTATCATTCCCTGGTGTCTGAGTAAATTCTAGATGCAAGGTGTGACATCATCGCTATATTTTATCATAACTACAATAGGCATTGATAATACATAAGACGGTGAATAATTCCTCATTTCAAAACACGCTTTGAGTCTTCTATGATAAATAAATCTCTCTTTCAATGCCACTCTGTTTCTTCAGTAGAGTTGTGATGGCACTTGCGTCCACACAGTCCTTTACATTTGTGTCATATAAAGGTCAACATACAAGTTGTAATCTGACTTATCCCTTTGGTGAACTAGCATATGTCATAGGGTCCAGTACGGTTTAAAACGCACATTAATTTTGTGCCGTTGAAATACGTTCTTCGAGCATTAAAAAATCCTTTCCACATATGTTACAATGATAATACCTTTCGAATATATATATATATATATATATATATATATATATATATATATATATATATATATATCTATCTATATATATATCTATATCTATCTATCTATCTATCTATCTATCTATCTATCTATCTATCTATCTAAATATTCTTAGTTGGTCTACTCTTCTCGGTCATTACCATATGTACGACCAATCGATGGATTTTACTAACAAACTTGATCAGTGCATATGGCTTATAAACAAGTATAATCATAATAAGGTTCATTAACATCAATGATGGATGAATGAGTTTCATACATAAACTGACATTGCAGGTGACTGATTTTCACAGAAAAGAGATATTAAAGTTTAGTTTCAAAAGGATATCAATGATGGCTATTTACCTCTGTTATCACGATCAGTACAAGATATAGAAGATTCACATCGTGGTCCATTCCACCGTGGTCCATTCAAACATCTCAAGAGCCCTGACAGTAGCACATGACTTAGCTTCTTCCCTTAGTGTTGGACCAGGCATATATATATATATATATATATATATATATATATATATATATATATATATATATATATATATATATATATATATATATATATATATATATAGATAGATAGATAGATAGATAGATAGATAGATATATATATGAGCTGCGTGTATTGGCCAAGAATGTTTTCCATTAATCTTCATCGGAATAAGGGTTTGTTTTGCTATGGTTTTGGGGTTTAACGCTGTTCTTTCTGCACAAAAAGCTATATATATGGTGGCCAGTACATTTGATAGAGGAAGAAGCAGGGAAGATATACACGCCCAAAGGAAGCTACTGTCAAGTTTGTTCACATATTTTAATTGTTGGGTTGTTACTCTAAATCACTCTGGCAGAGGTTAGATATGTTAATTATCTGTATTGGCATCTGTGCATACATACATGCAAATAAGCGGTATATGGATTTGACCACTAATTCGTTTCCCATAAACTAAATTATAATATATTACAAATTGAAACATGTTCCTAATTAGTTTGGCATACAAACCACATTTGGTTCAATATATATTAGAGCTCGATATTTCCAGATGTGGCAAACACACTTCGCAGCTTGTTATTAAGTCTAGTGCTGGTATAAATGGGGTGGTGGGGGTAGTGGTGGGGGTCTTCTCTGCACACAGTAGCATAACCTAGTACCAAAAGGTCTACATGCAATTTTGTACAGAGAAATATCAATACAGGATATACAAATTAAAGTAAATATTTTCTTGCCTATTATAGTACATTGAAGTTTGTGAAATTCTTAAGTGGAACAACAAAGCACATTTATTAACCCATAGGAACATCACATCGATGTTTCTTTCCCCTATCAACAGACTGGTTCATTGTATTTAAAATAATTAAAGTTGGGGTACCTAAATAGTCCATTTTTGGTATCTAAATGAAGACCATCTGATGATATAAGTTTTGAAAGGAGCAGTAATGTAAATGATATTGGGTTTCTTCTATTAAGCTACGTTATAACTAATTATTTTCTTATTTCAGCAGTGTTGTTGAAAAGATATACGATGCTCGTATTACATATAGCGTAACGTTGATACTAAGTATTAAATCTGTCTGCAGGCATATTAAGATTCCATAAGCTTAAGTGTTCATCGGAGTAAAATACCGTTTCGTGGCATTATTCAAAGACAAGGATTTCGTTCCCTTTATCTATGCTTGTTATTCTGTGAATCGATTTGTTTAGCCGTTATTTCTTCCATGTATTTGTATGTTCAATGTAATCTCATTTATTTTTACTGGCTGCCTTATTGATGTCATTTCAAAAGATAGTGTTGATGGTTATACAATGTACACTAGCAGACAATATTTACTATCATAGAATATTATAATTTTCCTGGAATTTCTAATCCGTCCTTATCAATTTTTATTTGTCCATTTCAATAATAAGAAGTGTTCTGTTTGCCTTGATAATGTAGGTGAGAAATAACTATAAAGCGATTAATATTTGTTGACATTATTTTTATCTCCTCCATTATAAAGGCGATAATACATTCGCAATTCATTAAAAACATTTGATGAATTTATCCAATAATGAACTTATATTTAGCACTAAATTGATATTCTACCTGCAAACTAAAGCCCTGTGCACAAACATTAGTTTGTGACAACATGGGTCTACCCTTCTCAGATAGTATGCTTCTGTTACAAAGTGAATTGAAACGGGTCATGCGTGAGAAAAAGATATTCTGTCATGTTAATGTCAATAATTGACATTTGCATGATATGCATTCGGCGTGTCATTGCAGTTGACCGATCAGCAAAGCAGAGAGATAGCCACGCCCACTGATTAGCATATAAACTGATGCACACAGTCAGTTTACATACATACATACATACATACATACCTACCTACCTACATACCTACCTACATACATACATACTGTGTGACTTTGGTATATCGTTGTCGTTAGAACAGAGACAACACAGCCCACTGCAAGCCATACTAAACTGTCCACGATTTGGGAATGGAATTAGTTTACCTCTAAGATGACTTTCGGTCTGTGGTGGTTTACTACTGGTTTGATCTAGAGGATGAACTTTAGAGTGTCAATCCCACGATCAAAGAGTCAAATCAACGGCAACATGAGTTTTAAGGTTAGGATTGCCATTTCTTTTAAAATAGTTTATATAATTTGGCGATATATTTTCAAGATATAAACATATGTTGTTATCTGGCATAATCTACTTATTGATATTAGCTGACCATCTTTGTTTTGTATTCTTTACTTCTACTGCCTTTGTTTATTCGACAATTGGTCATATAAATTGTCCTATTGTTTGTGCAACTGCTTGTACAAACGGTTTTATTCTCAATTCCTGAAATATCTACTTACCACATTTTCTTCCAGTTTCCGCTTTTTCGCAAATATTTATGTATATTTATTTATGTATTTATTTACGTATGCATGTATACCACATACATTACAAAATTGATTTTAACGTTTTGGTGTAAGGAAATGTGAGATACCAACATATTTAATTAATACCCGCAATTGAATGGAATGAATTAAATATGAAATAATCTCCCGTTCGTACATATGGGAAAAAACGAGGAAGTATGTAGAGAGAGAGAAAAAAAAAATACCGAACTAAGAAACCAACAAGAAAGTGGCACTAGGTGTAGACTTTTCATGGGATTTTAATACAGTGTTCATGATACCAATTATATAATATTGCAATAACCTGGCACGATTATACGGTAAAATGTTTAAGGAGGAATGCACATATTGTTATCTACTTCATCCTTTGTTTATTTTCATTCCTTTGTGCGTTATTAAACCTATTAACAATCTCTCTCTCTCTCTCTCTCTCTCTCTCTCTCTCTCTCTCTCTCTCTCTCTCTCTCTCTCTCTCTCTCTGTACCATCGTAGGAAGATACCAGCAAAAAATTCTTTTAAAACTGAGCGTAGCTTTTTGCGGTCTATGTAATGCGCCAATGTCTTGGACCTGTGAATGATGGAAAGCCGAATGCCCTTTGACTTTAAGGCGGTCTCTTTTAGCAGTGCGAAGCTGGTCCCTAACACTGCTATAACACGGAGAACACGTTTGAACTGACATCTTGCACTTGGTGGCTGGGCAATGTTTTTCAAGCAATGAGCTCAGGCAGTTATCGAGTTGTTCTGCTGTATGAGGTAAGCAAGTTCTATAGGTTTGATTGGATGTTATGCATTAAGCTGGTTCTATTGATCATAAGGAGGTTTCTTATAGTAGCAAATTAAAGAATAAAGTTAAGGCAGTAGGCATATACTAAAAAGGCGATCTGATTCAAGTTAGTGGGGCACAAGGGTGGACAGAACAATATTATCATATGGTCTTTGAAGACTCCAGTTTACAATGTGAACACGTATATGGTTGGGTTGGTTAACTGACCGTTTAGGGTTGAAAACATGAATGGAAATTGAGAGTTTTGATGTGCATGAGTTTGCAGAACAGCCAAACTGAGATTTGAAACGCCAAGATTAATCAGGTTGCCACCTATCAAATGTCCCTACTCCAGTTAACTCGGAAACTGTTCCAAAAAAGCGATTCATTCAGATTGTTTTTTTTTCTACTAGGAGGAGGGCGGTAGAGGCAGAACAAATGGATGGACTGACCATTGTTCCAGTGTGAGTGTTGTTGGGACGAGTTCAAACGATGTGTGGCAGAAATTGACGGTTGTGTTGTACTTACGACATTTTATTTTGGGATTCTTAGGGATAACATCAGTTCCACCTCCGCGAGATAGGCTGGGGAACGCCTTGATGGCGTAACAGGTGGGTGTTAGATCCGCACACTTTGGCTCATCGCCTGATGTTTTAGCCATATTTCTGTTAGAAAGAAGACGTCAATATACTGATAGTTGATAAAATTAACTATTTTTGTGCGCTTTTCTGGTGGTCCCACTGATTGGGCGTTGAATAATACAAAACACAGTGGTATATCTGGGATAGTTGACTCAACGTTTGTCGATTTAATAGGGATTTGCACCAGGTTATCTAAATTAAGGGCCGAATTGTTTTCATTGTTTAGCTGGAATGGGCGAAATGGAGATAACTGGAGTTTTTCATCCTGATCTTGACTTCTAGCATTGAAACAACGTTTCTTTTTTCGCTTTCGTTTACATTTAAGTAAAGACGAATGTATTCCGAATTCGTTTTGTCTTCACAAGAATGTAGGTTTTAGAGCCAATTAGTGACTATTTAAAGCAATTGATGAGGGTCCATCATGATATAAGTCGGTTGACTGGCGAAAACTAAATTGCGGTTTCTTCAAGAACAAAGGACGTCGTAAGAGTGGAGCGAGACGGCTGAGAATAAATTCTAATTGTTCTCATTTACTAAAGAAGGAGATGAAGAAACATATACAAACTGAACAGCCTATGGATGATGAAACACAATAATGGTGACGAAGATAGACAACAACCAAATGTAGCATTCATATATATATATATATATATATATATATATATATATATATATATATATATATATATATATATATATATATATATATATATACACAGAGAGAGAGAGAGAAAGAGAGAGAGAGAAAATTAGAAGTTTTCTTAAATTAGTGTCAACCATGTACACATCACTAAAAATGATGTATTTTAATCATTTATATAGTGATCTGTGGGGACCAACGTGTATATATATATATAAGAAAGGCTTTTAAGTTTTTAAAACCATTCAATTACATTTGAAGTACTTGTCTAAAGCCATACATAATAATGTCTTAACTGAGATTCTTTGATATTATCTAAAACAGCTTTATTAATTTAAAATTTGAATTGCAATTTGATGTAAAATTTACAAGGAACTCTTTGATATATCGACAATTAAATTTCAATTCTGATTGTTTGTATTCTGATGTAGATTTAAAAATCTACTATTTGCAGCCAATATAATATAACTGATTGCTCCTCTAATATATGTGCTTGTACGGATTATGTAAAAATAAATGCGGACCTATTTGCATGGGGTATAACTTACTTTTTCTAATAAATATTTATATTATTCAGGCATCGTATATACTATTTCACTCATTATATTATTTTGTTACATAACATTTTAAGACCATAAATGATAACCATAAGGCAAACCGTTTTCAAGATAATACAACCATACCAAATAGTATGAATTTGTCAAAGCTTAGTATTATACAATTATGATAACACAAATTATCACAAAATTCTGCACTTTTAAACACATCTGTTAAATATTTTTAACATGCTCCCTATTTATCTGAAGTATATCGTGGTAAGTCTTATCATTGATTTCTAATTAGAGCTTTCATTTTCCAAATTTAGTAGTAGTAGTAGTATTTGTAGTAGTAGTAGTAGTTGTGGTGGTAGTAGTAGTAGTAGTTAGAGTATGTAAATCATAAGAGATTTATGACATGTGGTTATGGATGAAGTTACCTTTGAGAATCCCGTTAATTACATAAATTATTCTAAGCCTTACGATGGTAAGGAAATGCTGTGCTACCTACGTGTACATTTTTCTACAAGAAAAGTAGGGTGATGAAGCATGTTCCACACTAAGAAACTGTTTGTTCCTTTCGCGAAGCTTTTTCTTGATATAATTATATAGCATCATGAGAATACATGGGAAAAAGTGGTTTCGCAGACTATCTACCGGATCAGCCTTGTACAAGGATTCTAACGCATATCATTATTATAAATGTGAAATAACTCTTATCTTACCCACCAGTAGAATCGTCTATTGCTAAATTGATGCTAGTGATTTCGTATAATATAATTAGACTCAAGTTGTTGCATACATAGGTAATTAGAATCAATATTAGTAAAGGGACTGCAAATGTGTAAGTAGAAATATAGGTATCATCATGTATTTGTTGACGTATCAAATGTAATGAGAAAAATATAGAAAGGTACATACATACATACATACATACATACATACATACATACATACATGCATACATGCATGCATGCATGCATGCATGTATACAAGTCCCATGCTGTGGAATCTATCAGGACATCTATTTCAATCCAGTAGGCAGATCTAACTTTGTTCTTGTTATCTGTGGATTGAACATAATTGAGAATACACCAATTTTTTCAGATCTTAATAACTTTCATTGGTAAAATGTCTATACCAAATATTGGACACATTGAAATAATTATTTTCATAATAGTCTAAATGCAAAATGTTTATTCGGTAGTTGTTCAAATTCTCAATGCGATGGTAATGCTTACGAAATATAAGGGCTATAATACACTACAAAGGAATTGTATTGTTATATCTGTACCATGTTCATTATGGGTATATTGTTTTATCATTTATATGTTCATTCTGGGTTTTATTGTTATATCTAGGAGAAAGAAGGGTAAACAGACCAAGTTTTCAAACACAAAAAAGCCTCAACAGAGAGAGAGAGAGAGAGAGAGAGAGAGAGAGAGAGAGAGAGAGAGAGAGAGAGAGAGAGAGAGAGTAAATAGATCAAGTTTTAAAACTAAAATAAAGCTTCTACAGAGAGTTAGTAAATAGATAAAATTTTCAGCAACAAAAAAAAAATAAAAAAATAAAGCCTCTACGGAGACCGAAACTAATTCAGACTAAATACAGTGCTGGTTTCAACCGAAGTTTCTTTTAGGTTAAAGACAAAAAACTTTAGGTTGAAAATCGTTTACGATGAAAATCCTTCAGGATTTCACATACAGACTAATTTATTAAGTCTCTCCTCCTATGTCAATCAAATTATTTTACTGGTCAGTGAGTTTAAAATTAATTCTCGTTAATGAATCATTATGACATCACATACACACCGGATTTGTTGGATCTTCAATTATGAAATATCCGGGTGGAGCCGTTGGTGCAAACGAATATAAAATGTACCCCTGCTTAGCTTGATTTGATCTTTTGAGATTTATTTGGTAACTTTCATCAATAGCATCACATACTAGATTTATTGCAATCACCGAGGATATATTAACATTTTGGGGAGAAATATGCATTATTATGTTTGAGGATGGTTGTTTGTGATTATGTTATATTTTGTTATGCGGCGAGTATTTGTGGGACGTATTTTATAGAGGAGATCATTGGTTGATTTTTTTAGTTTGTCTGCATTATACTCGGGAAACATAAAATTCGGCAGCATAGCTTCTATTATTTTGTAAAAATTTAAAAATTATTGTTTGCTCGGACTTATTGTTACTGTGTATATGATATTTTGATGAATAGTTTCCATATCGGATATAATCTGATTTAACAGTTCTATTTGTTTAATAATTTCATCTGTTACATCATAAAATAGATTTTTGGTGAATAATTGACGTAATTGTCTTTGGTGCAGTTCATATTCGCGACTAATATTTTAAAGGTAATTGTGATATCCTGTTCGATCAATGCTCTTTTTAATATTCCGTAATGCCACTCCATCATGAAAACCATAAGCTATTTTATTATCCGGTATAGATTTTATATCTTGCCATAACGGATTATTCTCGTACCCTGGAGTAATTCCATGATACGATTTTATTTTGAAGTAAAATCAGATATTTTGGGTTCAGGTATTGGTAAAGATGTCCGAGGTGGGATTTCAGGCCATTCTAGCACGGTTCTTATAGACCTCTAATAGATATCTTTTGCTTATCCGGGTGAGATTATCTCAATCGCGGATGATAATGTTGGTTCATGAACTGTTATAGCGATGTTTCATTCTCTTCCCTAATGGATTGTATTCCACTCTGTAATTCATTATTCATCTGTTCGATTTGTTAAGACCCAGATCGTAAGGAAACTATACTCCAATCTGGAATCCCGTCTGTTTTTTTTTCACTCGCAAACACCAAGGAATTATTCGGTTGCTGACCACCATATGATTTTGATCTAATATTTGGCCAACTGTGGTATACTCGTAATTTTGCTAGCGCTATCTACTTAACCGGAATTTCAGTGGGAAAAATTCACACTGAATTCAGGATTGGTTGAGGTTATTGAGATCATGTTTGTCTTTTGCGGCGTTGTATTCGTGGCTATTTTTGAAGTTGATGTCATCGCCATTGTTATTATTGTGCTTTTTTCTAATTTTGATGTTGCGCTGTGGTAGATGTTCATCATCGCGGAAAATTCGTTACCTGATATTGTTGTGTCATCGAGACTAGATGATATCAGCAACGACAATTGGGAATACGCGGCTGATGCAATATGTAACTTAATTATATACTCGTGTAGTTTATTCTGACTGCATGTGGATATTTATTTTGTGAGGATGCTAAGAATCCATGTAATTGTTGTCGCCGATGACACACAAAATGTGACAACTACAGGTGCCAGTGCTGTTATCGCTGATAACAATATACCCGTTGCAGCAATTACTCTTGAAACCGAATACACAATAATATCAACTCTGGTAATTTACCTGCGGTATTTTTTTTATTATCGCGGTATACTCGTCAATAAGATTTTTTAGTTTAGTTTGAAACTCACGGACTTGATCATATCGATATTGTTGGACATTCATCTATTTATTTAAACCAATTACAAATTCTATGTAGTATGGCATTGCCGTCCTAGTAAAATTACCACTGACAAAGGTTATTGTAAATGTTCCCATGGCACCCTTATCTATTTTTGCACTTGTCGTATTAATTCCCGTAGATGTATTCAAAGACACATTAAACCGTACTCTTGAAAGCAGGGTCAATCTATAGATACCTTTGACTTCAGCGGTAATATTAATAATGTTTGTTTAGGTGTCAAGTCGAAAAATCCTTGATCTGTCGAGTAAACTGTATTGATAGTTTGTTCATGTGGTATCTTGCGTTTATCAAGCCAGGTTGCGATAGCAAAAAAATCACTAACGATATTGTCCTGTGTTATTTTAATTGAACCAATAGTTGTTTTAATTTCAGAGAGTTTGTTGTCTAACACATCTACATTTTTTTAACAAGATCATTCCCGGAAATATTACTAGTTTTTAAGTTTCCTTGTTTGTATTGCAATACGATTATTTCGTTTAGATCCATATTTGCGAGGTTTAACATCTAGAATATTTCATCTTCGATTATTTTCTTTACTTCTTTGGTTGCAGATATTTCCCCGGTGGGTTTCTTCAGACTTGAGAGAGATCTTCCCCAAATATCAATCATTATATTTTAAGATCTCTCTAAAAAGCGATTACTCGTATATTCGTGTACGGTTTTATGGGGTGGTTTAGGTGATGTTAATATAGCGCTAAGTACATTTAATGCCTGCTGGCCGCATATTGGTGGATCGATCATTTTTTGTGTTGGTAGCGTGGAGTAACAGATCGGAATTTTTAATTGATGTATATAACGCATACATTATTTAAGTGGCGCTAACCCATATGAATCAAAATAAACAATTACACGCGGATCAATCTCGTATGCAACCCAGTGAGTTCCAAGTCCGGTGCTGTTATCGAGAATAAAGATACCGGTTTCAGTGCTGATTGGTTGTTGTGGTAATTGATCTCGCATAAAAACACCTCTAAAGTTTATCATCGCTGTTTTTTTAGCAGAATCGAGTAAATCAAAATTTGACAGCAGAGTTAGTAAACTGTCCCTGGAAGTCTCAGGCCGTTTCCGCTGTACCATGAATATGGAATTCCTGGTAGTCTTAGACCATTTCCTTTTACTGATGTTTTTGTTTTGGTATCCGCGTCCAGTCGCCTTCTTTAGTGCCATCCTATCGGCGGAACCAACAGCTCCGAGAGCGGCAGCTTTCGCGACCGCGGGGAAGGCGGCGGCAATTATCGCTGGTAGCGCAGCGAGAAGTGGAAATATACCACCTGATTTTATCACGTCTTTGATCGCGGAAGCAGAGAGAGTGACCTGAACATCTTTTTTATATGCTTGAAATGCGTAATCTAAAGAGCTGTCAGTTATAGTTCCTCATTTGTTTAGCCGAATCCGATTGCAAATTTTTAATCTAACCAGGAGTCAGAGTAACACTAACATGATTATATGACATTTTATTTAATACGAGAGTAATCTCATTGTCGACGTGTTTTAGGACCGCTACATGTTTTCTACTGGCGCATCAACTACCTTCATTCGTCCACCAACATCTTTGAGTAGCATTGATTTGTCACCGAAAATGACTGCAATTGCTTTGTAATTAGGGACAGTGATATCACCTGCTGCAGTAGTCGGAAGAGTTACGCGACCTCGGAAATGTATGTGAACGACGGACTGTCTGGTTAAATCAAGGTGTTCCAACGAAAAATAATAAATCGGATATCGATTTCTAAAATATAATTGTGATATTTGCAGACATTATTATCACGTCCCATAAATGTCAGCAAACGATGATACTCACGTGCTATTTGGTTTTGTCCGTAATTAAGTAAAATATCCTCGGATGTTTCTTGTTGGCCGTTTATACTCAACAAGACTTCAGTAACACCCAGTTAATCAAATATCATATGGTTACGTGTTTGTGAATTTAATCGCGTCTTATCCTGTAACGCAACAAATATATGACGCGACGCAAAAACACCTTGTTTTGATGCCATGTGCCATGTAAATATACCGTTAACAGAAGTCTCCATAATATCTGTTGTTGTCTTTAGCCATGACAGCAAATGATTTGCCACCTGTATCCATAAATGATAGTAATTTTTGCTCTGTTGTGATTAATGAAGTCATTACTGGCATCCACAATGAAAGTTTTGTTATATTTATTTTACCATCAAGAACACCAACACCATTGCCAGATTGCATCATTATCATCACCTTTTCGCACGAGGACTACTGTATGTTTCGCTTCAAAGAAAATTCTTCTGACATTTCTGCATAATCCGAAAATATGAGATAGTGGAATCGCGCATGAAAATAATCTACGCGGTCCTTGCAACATTGATATTCGTGTTGCGAACCCTAGGTTGTAATTGGCAGCATTAACATCACTGATAATATCAAAAGCAGCATCTGGTCTTGTATATCCGGCAGGTGCTGGATCAACTGCAGTATCTCGAGTTGCCTTTACTTTAACATACTGAATGTGTTCAGCCTGATCAGTAATATCCTTAGCGAACATCATAAATGGACCTGCCGATCTTGTATAATCATCAGAATATCTCGTTAAACCCACTATTTTTGTGGCAACATCAACGTCATGCTCAATAGATTCAATCTCTCTTCCATTGATCATATATCTAGGGCTACTACGTAATGCCATAATACCATTATTGGCAAAACCAACTGGCAAATTTGCGTCATATGGCGTATCAAGTGCAACATTTGTTACATGTTCTCTTTCTACTTCTAAAAATGCTGCAGCGGGTAGAAAATATTTGCTTGTATCTTGAACCTGAAGTTAGATTCTTGATCGACTATTTGGTTGTATTGCGTTATAGGAATTACATTGATAAGTGCGTATAGAATCATTTTTAAGAACTGGGGTGTCCATATCCATTGCTGGGTCAGGTGAAGATTTGAACATTTTATTATATATTTCTCGATCTAAATAGCGATTTAAATCCACTTCCCGCTATCATATTTGCATTATTATTCCCCTGAGCATCAAATCCTTCATATTTATTTTATCCCCAGCGCTGTTTTTCATTTTGGTAACACTCGCAGGTAGTTTTCCCAGTGATGTTTTCTTCTCGTCGTTAAAACAGCGTAATTAGTTTTTATTTTGCCGCGGAAAATGTTTTACCGGCAACATCACCAACAGCGATAATACCCTTATCACGAATAACATCAATAACTTTCAACGATAATTGTTTTGCGATTGGTGCTATTTTTGGAGCCATCCTTGCAAATAACCCTTGAATAACATTACCGAGACCATCTCCATAATACACCTTATAAACAGGCAATTGTGAATTTACTACGTAAGTCATATTTGGTTTATAGTGGTTGTAGTGTATGATCATTTTATTTAAATGCTATTTATCTAATCGAGTGACAATTAGTAACTATGGTAATCATCAACGAGTTCATCGATAAATTCTCGATATATACCAATATCCATGATACCACCTTTAAATAGTCATCGACAGATATCAGCGGTTTCATTAATTATTTCCGGTGAGTTGTTTCCAGCTCGTTTACCCCCCATAATAATTACTAATGGTGCTATGTCGGAGAGAATATTATTAGGACAGGGAACACGACCACTACCATGTGTTCCAGATGGAGTTACACTCTGAGAAAATTCCTTACCGGTAACACCAGTTGCCCCTTGCGTATCATCAGATTCTTTTTCAGATCCAGATCCCAATCTTGTTAAGATATCATCCTCATATTTTATTGTTTCTTGTTGAGGTGAGAAAAATATTTGTTTTGAAGATTGTTGTATTCTCCTTGGCAATCTTTGCGGTTTTTGTTTTACTATTACTTGCTGTTTTTGTTCTTAATATTGATCATACACTTTATTTACGGCATGGAGATATCCCCAATACGATACATATTTTGTATCAATTCGACTTGTGTTAGTTTTGATTTTATAAAATACTTCAGCTCACTGTTGTATATTTTAATATATCACTTATAGTTTAGTTTAAACATTCATAAGTCGTAACAACAAGAGCAGGATCACATTTATAGATTGTTGTTGAGCCTCCTCAGTAAATCTAGCATGCAATTCTTCGATTATTTCTTCAACGCTTTTTTTCGGACCGTATTGAAATATTTCCGGTTGTGTTATTGCAGGAGGAAAATTTTGTAAAAGTCTAGATGTTTCTCCGGTTCTTTCCGCGATTTTTTCAAGTTTAGGAAGAAGACAATTTTTTGCTTCTTCCTCATCTCCTTCTTTTCCATATATAACCTCTTTAGTGGTTGAAGTAACAGGTTTGAATAATTGTTCAGCACCTATTGCAATATCAACTTGAGATTCCTGTCGAGCTTGTAATTTATTTCTAACAGAATCTCTCACAGTGATAAATCTCTTTATTGCCTCTAATCGCTCTCGAGCTAGTCTAGTTGTTAACGATCCTCCTACCATTATTGTTATATGATATGATTTAATTATAGCAGCTAAAAAAAAATGACAAGAAAGGCAATTTTCTGTTTCGATTTCGCAACAAATAAGGATTTTCATCTTAAGATCTCAATCGTAAACGATTTTCACAGTGATATCATCACCGAAAAGATTTTTACCTAAACGAATTCCCAGTGTTATTTTACTTCCACGTTGCGCGGTACAAAAACACAAAAAATAACACAACGAGTGTCATTATCATTATCTGGAAAACATTCAAACTTCCTGGTAGCGTGTTGTTGTGTTTCATTTACAAACTTCCTGATAGCGTGTGACTATATTTCGTTTTTAACATTATGGCGGTGTGTTATTGTGTTTAATGAGTTCTTTTAATATTTTCATTCTGGAATTTATCGATTTTTCAACTTCAAATTCTCTACTGAGGTGAGATCTAACTTTTAATATTGAGTTAAATAGTGAAATGAATTTATTTACATCACTGTTATATGCTAATAATTTCTTAACAGCTTTCTGTACTTTTTAATAAATTCGTGATGGAACGGTAACACGTACTTGTTATTTTGGGCTATATCTTCGACATATTGAAAATCAGAGAAAATTTGACCACAATCTAATTTATCTGATAATTTTATTTCTTGATTTTTTAAATCTGTAATTGCATTTATTATGACATTTATATTTTCGTAAATCATTATATGATATATTTTCATCTAATACATTTATATATCTAATATATTTATGAAAGACCCCATGTGAACTGCTAAAATGCCTTCACATCTTAGAAGTCCAGAAGTCATATATATATATATATATATATATATATATATATATATATATATATATAAGACAGCAGAACCCCATAAATGTCCCAAAGGTGCCTACGCATCTGAGTGGGCCCAGGGGCAGCAAAAAGTACAATTCCCGTGTGAGCCTCTAACATCTCAAATAACAGATTAGAACCTCAGAAGGCGTGCTTGGTGGATGACAATGCAACATATATATCTTAATTAGGTATATATATGACGGCTTATTTCCCATATGAACCCTTGAAATGCCATTGACAATCCAATAGGCTCAACTAGAATACATATATTATACAATACTTACATACTTACAGCTATATACGGTATATACAAATATTTACAAGTTATATACAATTATATGCAAATAGATACAACTATTTACAATAATATACAACTATTTAAAGGGGCCCTTCTCTACATTCAACTGAAGCACTCTTGGACATACAAATCGTTCTCCGTCATAAGAATAGTCCGGAGAAAATGAAAAAGGACACATTCACACTGTGCGACAGTATGACAAGGAGGTTTACAGTTGAACCTCGATTATGAAGGCTTTAATCCCAATAATAAAACCGGCTATATACTTTATAAACTGACTAATACACGGAAATCAACAAAGGTTTGTGATTTGTACTTTCGTTTTTACTTAATTGTGATTATCGACAGAATCTAAACAAAGCAAGATACCTGACAGAAGTATTAAGAATGAATACTGTTGGTGTAAATATTTATTTGTTTGACTCGTTTTCTGACAGATTAAACAATATAGTATATCAGAGAACGAATTGAGAGATAATAGGTGATTATTCCCATGAGATCATAGAGGGTATTTCCGTAACAACAACAAAAGAGTTATCTATGTTACAGGATTATACACACATTACTAAATGAGTCACATCCTTTCGGTGTTAGGGTTATACACACATTAATAAATGAGCTTTTCCCTTCGGTGTTAGGATATTTCAGTCTACATAATATTCAAACCGAATGTTGTTTCCAAATTGCTTGAAAAGCGCTGATTTATATACATTTTCTGCTACTGTATACACATATCACAATACTTGCCGGCTGTATTCATTGATTAAACTATTTTTTTCTTCACCCGTATGAATATTTATAAATTTGACAGATCTTGCATTTTTTGGGTTTATTCCAGTACAACCTCGTTGGAATTTTCACGCTGTGTTATAGCTTTAAAATTATGAAATTTTTGTTATTTTTTAGACATCCATCAATATGGACAATCACAAAACCAACTTTGATCAATCCATGGAAACATTCGAACACGAATCTAGACAAATAATTTTGTTTCCCTCCAGTACCAAACATCAAATCCAGGGGTTTTCAGCTTCCGGTGTCTGACTACACCATCACGAGAAGCTTCATAGTTGATGATCACGGGGCGGGATGTGGTTGAAATTCTTGGTTTATTTATATACACATATATTATTTGTCTAATTAATTATTTGGTTCAATTAATAATTGTTGAACATCTAGTAATATAGTCTTGAGATGTTCTTATGATTTTGTCATAGTCAGGGCTAGAGTCTTTGATTAGTTTATCATAATAGCGCTTATGCTCCCTGTATCGTTTACCACCACAATTTTGACATAGCTGTGTATTACCTCGTACTAAAACATGACATCGTATGCAGGGTTTAGGACCTAAGCTTCCTCGTCGCACACCTTGTGAATGATATCCACAGAGTTCGTTTCTGCACGATTTGTTACAAACGGTTACTGATCCTATCATAAGTCATTTACGGTGATTCATTATATATAAATTTTCTATTTAAATACTTGTTTTAATTATATTATAATTGAGTTTTATAGATTATCCAAAATCAAACCCTGGAAAAATGTTAAATTCAATCTCGATAGAGTATCTGTAGATGCACCAAATAAGGGTCTAATAGGTGATATAGCATGGTAGGAAAAATCCATGAAGGGTTTAACGAATTTAAGCTCGAAAGAGTATTTCATTGTTGGTCAATATTTCGAAATGATGGTAGAGTTGATGCTACCATGAAAGACCAAAACGCATCAGAAATAATATCGCATCTTGACCATAGAAAAATATTAAAATTTCCAATAACGAGGAAATAAACTGTTTTACAATCCCGTCAGTTGCAGCTCATTTCGCGAGAAAAAGAACATTTGTGGAATCCAAGGAGGTCTTTGAAGTCAAAAATAAACACGCAAAGGATCTCGGTAGAAGATCTCGATAGAAGAATAATTGGTAAATTCACCAATTTGATCACAAGCGACCTTATTTACGATTAATTCTAGATGATGCAACATCAAGAGGTATGTATATATGTCAATCGTAAAGACGCTTTCTTGGCCGATGAAACAAAATTCTGTACAATTCTTACGTAGCTGGAGAATGTCCCAAAAAAAGCCATCTAAGGGCGTCTATGCTGGCTTATGCTTCTATCAATCTGATAACGATGATAAATAGATTTAATGAATTTGCGGTTTTAGTTGCCACTGATTCATTTTTATATAGATATCAAACATAATGAAACTGTGGCTGAACCAAAAAATTAAGACGAGTGTTGGGGATCATGGAGAATAAAGAAAGAACTGTTGCGCGATTATTCTAATCAGCAGATGTTACGATTGAAAACAATTGCATAAAAATAATCAGATATCGGAACTATCGAAAGCCCCATCGTTATCCGATTCCATATGTAGATATAAAACCAGTTACTTTAACAGATCTGGTGGGTCTGGGAAGACGACTCGTGTGATCGAATTATTTCGAGGAAAATCAAACATGATTGTGCTAACACCAACACACGGACTTGCAAGAGAGATGCTTGCACGTATCACAGTTTCTTTCGATGCAAAGGTGACGCATGGACTCTTGATCGAATGGGTGCGAAATATATTCCTGGGATGAGATATGCACAGTGTCTTTAGATATATTAAAATTGTTTATCTGGTGGTTGTTACCGACAAATAAAGCTGTGATTATGTGTGGTGATTATGGTCAACCACCACCATTTGTCGGCTTGTCTCCGCATGATTGGCTGAAGAATTCTTTTACATTATTATAAAGACATTAACACTGATCATAGATCTCTTGATAAAGATTTAAGTGAGTTCAAGAAATGAATCAGATTACAATAGGATAAAATCCAGTGCGAAATACCGCGTGAAATAATTTCACAAAACACATTAAGCTTTTTTTGGGAAGCGTGGACACCAAACGATTTGATAGTGGCAAGTAGAAAGATAGTCAGAAACACACTTCAGATGAAGTATTTTGACACGCACAAAGAAACATTCGCAACACTTCCAGTGTCATTGTGTTATAGGTCTACGGATTCACAAAGACAGAATATTCAAATTGATAATTCAGGACAGACTGAGAAGCAGATTCTCGTATTAAATGATATTGTGTTGGTTGATATCAGTGTTGTCACAAATGGATAACATGCTGATAAATCTCCATGGACGCTAGGATACGCAATGACGTTACCTTCTTCGCAGGGATGGACTATATCTGATACGATTGTTTGGATCGTATCATCGCATCGAGTGGTCAAATTTAGTTTATCTTGCAGTGTCCAGAGTACGAACAATAAATCAACCGCGAAGAGTTGTTTATGACGCTAATGACACCACAATCAGCGATATTGTCAGCGATGATATAATAAGAAAAAATCTCGCTCGTTATTAACAACAGGATAAAGAAATAAACAAGAATTTGATATTGATGCTGAATTTATAATTACACTGAAACAACAACAGAATAATCACTGCGCGAGCTGTAATTGTATAATGCCTCGGCAGTATTCGGATAAAGATCCACGCCAATTTACCGCAGACAGAAAGGATAATACTGTTCGTCATGATCGAGATAATGTGATGTTGACATGTCTTGAGTGTAACAGACTCATAGATGCTAGTTAAGACCACACGGTGGTAATTGAATATACTCGGGTATCACTTGTAATTGTTCACGTGTTAAAACTCATTGAGGAGCAATTGAATCTAATCTACAGATTGAGGGTCTACCCGTGGATCTTGATATGTTATATATTGTATGCGACGTGACAATCCAAATATGATCAGTAGCTTTTTTGTGCCTTCAAGCTCACCCGGTTCGTACAAATATCTTACAATGGCCTTGCCGAGTATTTGCTGTTTTGAAAAATCATTTCGCGTTTGTACGGGTGTATACGTTTTTTGATGGCGATAAAGGTTTGATATTAATTGTTTGAGTAATTTCCATATTTAGCACAGCTATCACACCTGGTAATCTCTTGACCCATTCACGAGATCATTAATGTTCGATGAATAGGTTCTCGTATTGATATAAAAAAAACGGCTCAGCAAGTGTTCGATTAAATCGTTCAAAAATTGCCTGATCACGGTGTATTACAGTATGTCTTCCTTGTAACGTGGTATTATGATACGTGATTGTTGATAACACTACACCCTAAAATGCCTTGCCAGAATCGACCGGCAATGGATTTGCAGTAGACCTCGTCGATAAATTCGTTCAAACGGAGAAGCTATTTCAGTTGATGACTTTGTCGTTAATGGCTCAGCTCCTTTGTATCTACTCACAACATCAACCACGGTTAGCGCGTATTTGTATGTCTGTTTATTAACAGTATCATGCGGCAGAAATAATATATCAGCCTGATGAACTTGATTAGGGGAGCTGACATCAAAATGTGGGAAGTTAATTTGTTTAGGGGATGGTAGATATAACTGCCATATCACCTGTTTGGATAACCAATCTACCGCGGTGGTATTTTTTACTTTTGCGGCGTTAGCGAGTTTATCGATTGCTAATTTACTCCGCCAGTATCCTTTTGGGGAAGAATAAATATACTCCATATTGTTTTCTATTACCAGCACCCAGCATTAATTTACTTTTCATCGCTGATTTTATCAACCATGAAGGTAATTTTTCTTTGAAGAATGTATCAGTGATAGAATTCAACGCATGAATCAATTTCACATCTGCGATATGTCTATGTTGCAGATTGCTACTTTTATTAGCAACATCATGAGCATGACATGCTTTATCAATAGCGTTTATTGGATATTTGCAGGATCGGGGTTGGTCTAGGCCATCAAGTCTGTCAAGTTCCAGGGCCACAATAACTATACCCTGGAAGGTGTTTTTCTCCTGGATATTTTGCCCATGGAGTCCCGGGAAGTTTTTCAATTTTGCTGCAATATCATTTTTTATTTAAAGTCATTACCCGATTTCATAGAAACAAATCTAAAAAAAAATTGTACCACTTTGTACACACTTACCAGCAAGTGCTGATCTCTTATTGCTTGTTGTAATTGTTGTCAAGTCGTTTGTTCTAGTACGCGTCTTGATTTTTCGGGCGACAGAAACACGAGAACCCGTTAAGGATCATGCAGGGCTACCAAATTCATGATTATACTTGGACCATCTGCAAGTGGTAAAACACAATTGTTACTTAATCTGATATGTCCGTCAGTAAGGACTTTTGCGTTGCTTGTAAGCAAGAATTTTAGAGTTAACGATATCCGAGTTGTAATTTAAATGTAGAAATTACATTTGAAATCAGAGGCCGGTTTCGTATAGTTGAGTTCTACTTCTGTGTTGGTCACAATTAAAGCACATGCATACTGTACTTTATGATCGTAAAATGTAACATCATGAAAAGTCAAAATTATGCTATAAAATATCAACCTAAATAAATAAATGGCATCTCTAGCTACGAGAAAACGAGACACAGTCCCTATTCTAGAAGAAACATGCAAAACTAAAAAGGCATATTATTGATATTGCCATCTGAGCAAAATTTCACATTTGCATCTCAGTCTCGTTATTTGAACGATACATTCATAAATTCATAATTTCAGCTTTACGTTGATAAATCGATACAAGAACGATAAAATCATAACATACATGCCTTTACCTTGGTAAACGCAGTTGCTTTCGGTGTCTTCACTAATCTAGTCGTGTTAGAATTATCTGGAATGCTGAAGGTGAATTTGTTTTATACCTAAATGGCATCACATTATATTGATAATGGCCATATTAAATTGTAAATGTTACGAATCCGACAGGAATGGTCGGTATCAGTATTCAAAATAAAGATTGTTGGTGTATAGCTATGTAGTGTAATTGTTTGGTTTGCGCGCGTGTATCGGATCCTTGACACGAATAAATATACGATTATTAATATCAGTGCAGAGTTTCAGTTCAAATGATGTTGCTAACAGCAGCACATCCCAAGCTATTTCTTGCGATGAAACAAGTATTATGATCAAGCTTGAACACACTCATAGTTGTGTAACGGGACATCGCAAATACATCCAAAAGCACAAACACACCAGTAGGTAAATATAGATGGTGATTGTTAACATAGATTGTACATTAGCATTTTCACCAAATATTGTTTGCGTTTGTGTAATCGTTTGTAGAAATACTTTCACGCAACAAAGACGGATGGATTTCTTTGATCAACGACAAATGAGTTTCAGAAAAAAACATTCGTATCCAGTTCAGGATACTCCTTGCATTAGTTCCTCATTGTTTTCCATATGTTTCAGTGTCATGTATTTATATAACATATTAAATTAGACGATTTTCTCTAATTGATTTGTTATTGGAGATCTTTGATGCTTTTATATCTATTATGAACATAATTATTAGTATCAACTACCCATTTCATTATCTATACTAATAAAATTAGTAAAGTTAGCCACTTTATTTTATTTCTGCACCATATATAATAGAGACGTTTTCTTGTTTTTCTCATACGAGTTCCCCAAGTTTACATCGCTGTTGTTCAAAAGTAATATTTGGGTCGGTTAGTGTATTAATAGACTACTGATAGTTGTTGCAAAAACCATTAAACAGCATGTGAGAATCGTTGAAAAATGTTTGATACACTTAAGCTAAACAGCGGTTTAATCTTTTCTTTGAAATTACGTACATCCTACTGTATTGGTAGATTGATACCAGATTTGGCTATGAATATTTTATTATATTGTGTATTAGACCTTATCGATTGATGTAGGGTAGAGTAACTATGGTCTGTTTGACTTTTCTCTTCGAGTTGTTTACTGATATCGGAGTTAAAGATCTGGCCTAGTTTGATAACTTGGATTGCCTTGAATGCGAACATTTGACACATAATGGTCATTTTAGTATGTCTCGGATCTAATACCAGGTTGAGTTAAACACAACTATTTCATTGGCTCCTCTTTTGTGATCAGTATTTGGAATCATTTGCGGCTGTGTCAATTATATTTTGAGATGAATCATATATTTAAAGAATGCATTGGAACTACAAGGTACTCATTGCAATAATTCAATAATTACTCAGGGGTTATTGTTAATTCGGACAAGAACATTGTTTTGTACATAAGCACGTCAAAGATTATTGGAATTCATTTGAATGCTAGCTTGGACGTGTGATATAACATATATGCATAGCTGGAATTTAATTCCTAATACATTAAGTTCGTTTAAAATGTTCACTTTCCAAAGTAGTGATGAAACTGTATTTGTTAATTTTATTACATTTGTAAGTTTGACTTTTTTCTTGTAGATAGTCTTATATTTGCAACAAACACTGCGCGAGGGACACTTTAGGGTATTCAGTAAATTTGTGAGCCGTGACTGTAGCTATCGATTTAACGCCGCAGGTGTTGTAGATAGGTTAAGACCCATTCTTTAAAACAGTGATGTATTTCCGAAATAGCTTTTCAACTAACCCTGAACCTTTAATACTATTAGGACGGCGACAAAATAGGTTCTGGTACAACCTTCTCACATGTTCGATAAGCTACACAGAAATTAAGTAAAAATACCAGCCCCTTCTGTATTTTTAAAGTTTTTCGTTTTGTTCTTTGCGCTGGGCTTTCTTCATACAGTTCATTCTTTCATTTTGAATGTAGGACTGGAGTTCAAATTGTACAGTTTAGTCATATATCGCCATATATTGTTTCTTGGGAAAACGTGTGCCTTGGAGACATTAGATGAACACAAGTAAAGTACAAAATAAACAATTTGCAAGCATATTTTGTTTTGATAAACTTGTTGCATGCGATGTTTTTAGTAACAAGTGAGTCTCAAAAGGTTCGCTTTGGAAATTAATTGGATATTTTCTCCATGAATTTATGATTTGGAAATTAAAAACTCTTAATCTCTAAATCCACAAAAAAAAATGTACGACTGCAAACGTCGTGGGCACATAAACGTATGCATGCAATCCTTTGATTTTAGTAATATCATCGACGTGCCCTTGATGATAATGCACAAAAAATGACGGTCCATTTGTTAAATCGGATTGTAGAAAAATATATAGTGCAAGTCTAAGGTGATATCCAGTATTCTATAGATTTGTTTAATTTCTTGTATGAAACACTGAGATGACAATGTCAAGTTAAATATAACTCAAACTAATGCACGACAGTTTGAAGTCTCCTCTATGGATCGAGTTTAGTTCATGGGAATAATTAACATCCAAAGTCATTGACAAAATTCAACATATTAAAACAATCCAATGACAAGTTTAACACGACTAAAGCAAACCCCACTCTTCACATGACCCATGTATCACTTGCATAAGTAGTGGACCTCAAATCGTTATTGATCGATGACATTCACAGTACCAAACGCAAAATCATCCAAATTAACACCTTACAAGATGAATGTATTTAGCCTGTACAATATTGGACATAGCGAAGCAGCTAAGAGAAGCAGAAAGCCTTTATGTAAATGCATGTTTAAATTCAAAAAACTTCAAATGGTGTAGGCTATTTGTTATATATTGAAAGTATTTTCTCAAAAATGTCCGTGGAGCTCTGGAGTTTCGAGTGTTTAAAAATATCTCTAAAATATTTCTAAAATACATAAGACACACATACACACCAGAGAATCATGGGGAAAGGGATTTAACGTTTACTTGATTTAGAATTCATTTAGTAGTATATTTTTTAGATATATAGGTGCCATGAAAAAACTATGGAACTTTTAATATCAAACTAAATAGATTGACTTGCCTTCATCAAAGTTTAGCTGCTTCACTCCCTTTCTGTAACTAAATCCTACTCCTCTTTAGGTGGTTGCTTTTGCTGCTTTGGTAATGATAAACGGCATCTCTTAGAGAGTAGAGATAGTAATAAAAGGTTTATAAATTTGGCACGTGGAGCTCGCTTTCCTTTAGGTTAGTAAAAAAATTATAATAAATGTGTTTCAGATTCTTTAATCTCGTCAAAATGTCTTGTAGCATACAGCGTTGTTTTTTCTCTCCCTTTCTATTTTGCTTTACAATTAAAAGCTTTTTTCTACAACTCCAACTCCTCTTCGTATTTTTCATAAAGATGTTTTTATGCTCGTGTGCAAGGGCATCTCAAGGTGACTTTGTTTAGCTATTTCGCTTGCAATATGAGGACAGGGACATGATGGGTACCCCGAATAAAACCGTTATTATCTTGCTGATATCAAAAGTAATGATTTGGATTAAAAATACCGAAACCATAATTGTGTAAGCATATAAGTAAAGTTCTCATTTAGTTGATCTCCAATTCATAAATATCATGGCCGTTAGTGTCCTGATTCCGTATATGTGCTCTGAGATTTAAGTGATTTTCCATTTTCCATCATCAGAAACTCTGTATATGCAGATACTCGGAAATGCAGCCGTAGCAAATTACTTTGCCAACACCAATGGCATGTAACGATTTATAAGATAACAAAATAAAGGAAAACAGATATTAAAATGTAATGCCAAATAGGCAATTAACATGATTTTATTCATTATATATAGGGGAGCATGCTGTCAACCAAACCAATGAAGCCAAGCGTCCGTTAAAGAGGAAAACCACAGACACCAAACCAGGTGAGGACACCATTTTCCTTCTTTCTTTTTTCTTTCTTTATTTCTATCTTTCTCTCTCTCTGTCTCTCTCTCTCTCTCTCTCTCTCTCTCTCTCTCTCTCTCTCTCTCGCTCTTTCTTTCTCTCTCTCTCTCTCTCTCTCTCTCTCTCTCTCTCTCTCTCTCTCTCTCTCTCTCATATAAACGTTTAACATCTGGAAGAGTTATCAAATGTTTCAAACAGATAAGAAGGTATGTAAAAGCATCATTCTCGAGTTATCCACGGCGACTCTAAGATGGATATGTTTCAAAAGAAGAAGTCTGAGGAAACGGAGCTTCGTGATTTCGCCATAACGTCCACATCACTGCAACGTACATTGGAACCAAATACGACGCATGCTCTCTTCAGCTGCGATGTTTTCTCCAACGCAATAACCATTCTGGCTGTGCTTCATAACCGGCGTTGTAAGATGGTCGTTAAATCAATGAAGGAATCACAATGTCATCAAATGTCCGAATAAGTGCCATTCCCAACAATACGAATATTGACTCACTTCAGGTTCTAAACTGTAGTCTGGATAAATATTTGGATAATCTTGCTGTGTTAGGAAGCATAGCTTCTAACGACTACAACGGCACGATTACACTTCGACAAAACTCCCTGGCTACACTACGAATTCATGAAAAGAAGTTTTATAAAACATGTTACCACCAATTGTGGCTTTTGACTGGTCCACATTTGTTTGTTAAACCCTCAGTGACTACCATGACCTGTGATTGTGGACAGCTAGTTTACTTGTTGCAGATTTCATTTAAACTCTTCGCGATACCGCTATGCGCACATGCATGTTGGATGCTGCACATTACGCCTTGTCACTGGGAAAGGCCTGGGATGCGTTGCTGTTTAAACCCGAAACCGAGTTTATCAAATCTTGTATTCGCTTCAGGACTTCTATAGCATGACGACTTACCGTTCCGATTGTGCGAACAATCCAGGGGTGAATTCATACGACTAGAACAAACGAAACATTTACAATATGTTTCTCGACTAGAACGAGCTGGTAGAATAGGAAATGACTCAACCGCTAACCGTAATTGAGTTTGTGTTATTGGATACTTCAGAAATGTCCACGTACTCATATGTGAGTACGACGACAACAACAACCGTGCATACATCTTTACAACGACGTGGGATGCCCCGACGCGTTGAACGGCTCTGCTTCTGATAATCCGCTGGATCTAAAGCATAGTAATTTCTACGTAAGTAGTGCTCAGATTAGCAGCGTACCCTTTTAGAGTGTAAGTCGTAAGTATGTTGAGTGTTCCAAGATAGTTCAGAATTTGCTCACTTACCGCTACTCTATCGTCCATGTACGACGAGACCGGCTCTCATTTTTGCGGTTAGAACTTGCGCGAAATATTTGTCAGAATAATTATGTTATTCGGCAAGTTATCGCACGTTAAATAGTCCCTTATATTTAGAGAGTCACCCTACCTACCTCCTCACATACACACACATACTCACACACACGCACATACAATAATAGAAAAGTATTCCGAGTCACAGATGTGAACCGTCGGAAAGCAGACGGAAATTACGTATTGATGAATGTGTTCATCAGGAAGAAAATGTATGTCTGCTAGATCCATCGGAATAAATCGTGTTTTGCTACATCTGATACAATTCAAGAATTTGCTAAAAAATATTATAAATCGATTTGACGATGAGATAAACGACCAATCTCATATATTTTGTCTAGTATATTTTCAAACCTTATCAGATGTTCTTTTGTTGTAGTTCGTTTGAGCAAACAAATACATGGGTAACTTCTATTAGATATGTTTTTTTATATACTTGTTTGCACATCAGTAAAACTATCTGTTTCATAATTCGTCTCCTAACTAACCATTCCAGTTCTAAATATTGTAATTTTGAAGTAACCCTCGAGATTTAATGCAGCATTTACCGTAAATTCTTTGAGATGAAATGGACTTGATATTAGATTTTGAGTATCTCTTCAGCCATTACATCATCTCATGAGATAAATATGAAAAATGCAAAGTATGCTTAAAGACAAAGGTATGTCTTCTTAAACTACGCAAAACCCACATTAAAAGAAAATAAATTTTGGACAGTTTATGACGCCATTATCTAGATCTCGAGTCACTAGTCCATTGGTTGCCATGAGTGCTAGCGTCCGTGGATAAATAATCAAAAACTTGAAGTGGTGGTGCAAGCTCATTCGAGTAGAAATATAATAAATCTCTAGGTGAACCGCGAATGCAAACCAATTGCTGCAAGGTCTTGTTTTCGAAGTAAGATTAACTATGCCGATTTCAGAAAGAAGGAACAGCTAAATCTGGAGCTACGCCATCGTCGCACGTAGACGGACGAATGCCAAGATAAGGAAGATGCTAATATGCGGCACCATTTGTGCAGGTTCACATAAAGTCACCACGAAACTTTGAATTTATCTTTGCGAGTAAATTCAGATTGGTTAACGTATGCAGGTAGTCGAAATCCACTGCCTGATAGCATTCCGTGACTTGTTGTTGGTAATGGAAAGCATTTTACCTACTGTATTCGCATTCGTGCTCCAACTGCCCTTTTCAAAGCCATAAATGATGCCGTTCACCTAATGTAACTACTTTTGCAAGCCCAGGATCCACTGCTGCAATGATTGCAAATAACGGAAATATGACACCGGTCTTTTACAGCTGCATCTACTATGAATCAGATGATTTGTGTTAATGAAATATTATTTCGTTTAGCCGCATTAAACTGATTAAATGTTTTCTGGGTGAACCGCAGTTGGAACATTCCAGTTAATATTGTTGGAGAAAATCTCATGTGATTCCACAAAAATTTATTACTGACTATTTTATGTTTTCACAAGATTGTTTTGTAGTGAGGCATACCTTCCCTACGTGATAGAACATTATTATTTAAAACCTAACGTGTTCAATATTGACCTATAATTTTCCACAGGCACATCAATGACATTCATTCGATACCAAACGCCTTTCAAAGTCTTGTCAGAAAGAAACGCAGCTTAAATATATATCCACATCCACCGTTAATTACAAGTACATGAAAATGCGTGTCGCCTATGGATGGTCTAAAGAATTCCAGATCATCCAATGAAAAGAAATAAATTGCGAACAACCTAATGATATCATGATGAGAATGTGCAAACAAGTGCGAGCGTTTAGATTTCGGTTCATGTAAGAGCACCGATTGTGATTTGCAGGTGTATGAACATCTTCTTTAGATGGTACACGATGAGTGCCGTTTAACTGCAGAGAGATTTAAGTCACTTTTAAGTTGTCAACTCTCATCTTGCTAACGGTTTTGTCATTATCTCAATCTGTAATTTCAAAGACCACGAACACGTTGTTTTTGCGCTAAAACATCTCGTTGAGGGTGCGTATCTGTGGTATGTCAGAATAAATGACACCGTTGCCACGGATCCAGATTTCACAAACGAGAACAACGGTTTTCTGTAATAAGTGCAGTGGATATTAAATGCATCATAATGTTAATGTTGACTCAACTCATCTATCAGCGATACCAGCGCACTGCCAAATGATTTTTAATTGATACTGCAAGCAATAACCATGGTACATGTGATAAGAAAATGCAAAGAACCTGAGCTAATAATTTATAAAGTTTCAGCAAGTGTTATTGATGCACTTAAACGTATTTATGCACATTAGCCATTAACGTGGCAAGGATTAGTACAGGTAGAGGTCGCGCGTTCGAACACTGGCCGGGGCATTCCAAAGACGTATAAAAGCGGTACTAGAAGCTGCTTCACAAGGCACACATTATTCAGAAGTTAATGTCAGAATAATGTGACTATGTCGGGCATGATGTTACATGTCTGCGACATGATGCTCCAGTGCTAGACATCATTAAAGATTGCCACACTGCAGACATCGTAGCAATATTACGTTACAAATCCAAATCATAAACACACAATCACACAGTGTACAAGGTGATCCAGGTAATTAACATTTTTGGATTTGTTGCTGCACTGTTAATAAAACATAAAGGGCCAGTTACTGCTGGATATGTTAATACATCATAGCGACCAAGCTATTGTGGTAGGATTTAATCCTACACATCCAGAACGCTTAATATTCAGACATCAGTACGCGCAAGAATTATTAATAAGTCCACATCGATCTTGTGAATGGTAATATGAATTCTATTAGTCATTCATGCATTAAATAATAATCTCGCACGTATAATTAGATTAAAACCAGTTGATGAGATTCGACACAGTACTATCATCGTTACTTATATAATGCTTCGACAACCACTGTGTCAATGAATCGAAAATATTTTTGTTTGATAATGTATATGCACAATGTGAGTTAGAAAGAGGGCTACTCACCCAATATAGTCCATTGATTTATGTACAATATCAAATCGGAATGCTTGTCCAAGACAACTATTTATTTGAGAGGAACTGTAAGTCCTGCTTGAAAATAAGGAACTACTATCAGGGTCATGTTTATTGCGTGAACGAGTATGCATCATATAAGTGCGTTAACGTAGATCCATCCCATCAATGGATGATACAATCGCGCTATTTCCAACATGCATCGGCTACATTATTGCCCTTCCTTCAGTTCTATTGGAGTCACTTTAGATGATTTAACTATTAGGGTTAGAGGGGTCATACCTATATGGTTTTGATTGTTAGTTCACATGTATCGATTGCATTCCATCGAAATACAGTAACGATGTTAACACTCAATAAATAAATACATACATGTTAATATTAGTGATACATTCTAATGTGAGTTCGTGTTTTTCAAAAAATACACCAAAAAAATAAAAAAATAAAAAAATTAAATAAAAACGTCTCTAACTGACTTTCAACAAGTAATTTTGTACTGTCATTGCATGGTATTTCAATGTCGTCGTCATCACCATAGCTGTATCATTCATCCGTTGTACAACGTTAGCGCCTTGTTATGAAATAACTTCATTTCAATTTTTGGGGGGTAATATTTGCCCGTCTCATAGCATTTCTGCCCCTAGATAGTTCCTAAGTTATTTAATTTATCAATATGTTCAGAATATACGGTCGATAGTTCAAAAAGCATATTGTATTCCCCTGACAAGTCTATCTGATGTACTTCAATGAAACAGCAATTTAATATTGTATGTAACGTTACACTTACTCCAAGGATCCTATAGAGTATTGTCACTATTATATAGCTTTATGAATTCTTTCAAAATACTATCTATGTCTTATTTATCATTTAAATTTCTAATAATTTCCCTTAATACAGAAATTAACATAAATATTAGAACAAGTATTATATTGGTCACGTCTCAATCTCAAAGTCGTGTACCATTGTAATGTGATAATATCGGTTTTGCAGGTTACGTATATAGATCATATTCTTCTCTGCACCATATATTTTTGATGTTCTCTTATACGGTCTTATTTTGATAATTTTCACTGATTACAATTCTCCGGTTCATGCGCATACACGTCTGATTTATTGTAGTATAAGCAAACATCCATGGTGGACCTTTATCATTCACCGCTATTCAAAACCACCATTTAGCACACTATTTCAGTTGTATCAATAAGGAAATAATTCGTTCAATGTGCGTGTTAATCTTCACTGAACAAACCCAGCCAGTAGAGAAATTTTACTTTGTAGTGACAATATTCACAGAATAATTGTAATGGAACCTCAATACTAACGACACAATAAAGTATGTGAAGCATCATGGTTATATGTCTGAAAAGAGGTCTAAAAGTTATACGGACTGAGCCCAATCACATTATATAAAATTGGGAATGCTCTCAAATGTTATCCATAGGTTAAAATACTATGGCATGGACTAAAAATAACTAAGGTCCATAACTGATTTTTAGATTTGATGATGTGGAAGGCAAAACATCATCACTGGACATAAGAAATATCATTAACTGAACCATACTTTAGAGCCATAAAATAAGCGGTTTATATTTTCAATGATTTTAGCAGACAAAATATATAAGTTAGTATATAAGTAGATATAAAGGTATAATATATGATCAGTCAACTACTGTATATACGTTGAGAACAGAGTAGTTGAAGAAAACACCATCATCGGCGAAAGTTTAATACTTGAAATGTAGCAAACACTTTATTTGAAATTAGTACAAAGCTCTCTTTGTTGCTCATAAAAATCAACTTTAATAGTGTTTGATTTTGTTAACAGATGGCACATACAAATATATATATATATATATATATATATATATATATGAATAAGACCAATAAGTGTTGCAAGATTTTAACAAACAATTTCATTATGCATATTATGAAATGACAAAGGTTGTATTAAAGACCAAACATTTAAATGTTCCTAATAAATTTAAGATCCAAGAATAAGTGGTCGGCCGATATGGCGTGGTTCTAAACTTCTAACGTTATTCACAATAGTGCCAAAATTAAATTATAATCCGCTGGGCACGTTATATTTCCACAAAAAGTCCCATCCAAATTTTTTTCTCTAAAATATTACTTAAATACAAAATGAGTATGTCTGCGGACTTGATTTTGTAACAAGGACACAAGGAATGAAAAGGAGTAAAGTTTTCATAGTATAGTAGCAAAAAAGGCAAAACGGCACATCGCTAATAGCACCTACGTGGGAAATGCCAAATTTTAAACATCATATAAACTCAAATAATTTAGCATTTCCAATAGAGCCTACGCATATGTACGTTCTTAATATGTTCAATAGACCGTATGCAAGTACTCCAATACTATATATGTATGTATGTATGTATGTATGTATGTATGTATGTATGTATGTATGTATGTATGTATGTATGTATGTATGTATGTATGCATGTATGTATGTATGTATGTATATTTTGCAATTTCTTTTGATGACTTGGCAAAATGGCATTGTTCAAACTCTTTCGAATAATTCACAGTACCAAAATAATCTTATAATTCAAAGAACATATAACACTATACCTAAGTAACTATCTAGCTAGCCTTGTATATAATAATAATAATAATAATAATAATAATAATAATAATAATAATAATAATAATAATAATAATAATCATATAAATAATAATAATGATAATAATAATAAATAATAATAATAATAATGATAATAATAATAATAATAATAATAATGAGGATTATTTATAGCGCCTAGTATGTTGAAGCTCTAAGCGCTTTACATCAATAATTAGAACCCTACAGAAAAACAAAAAACAAAAGCCATGAAATTGCAAAACATACAAAATAATGAAAATATTAATGGTACGAAACATTATTAGGTCGCTTAAGTTTGCTCTTGCAGTTGAAAAAGGTGAGTTGTAAGAACACTTGAAAGTTATCACTGTGTCTTTGTGTCTAATTTGAATGGGCAAATCATTCCACATTGCTTGGCCCTTTGTATGCAAAATAGCATTGTACATATACATTCGTGTTCATAGTGAACACTGAGTATATGATTGTCAAAAGAGAAGCGTAATTATCTTGCTGGTGTGTAGACATGGGTGAGGCCGGATAGGAATGTTGGACTGGAGTCCGTCAGTGAAACGTATCACATAAATAAAATTTCGTGTTTGATTCTGTATCGAATGGATATAGCCAGTGTAGGGTAGAGATCAGTGGTGAGGTGTGCTCTGATCGTAGTACTCTATAGACTATCCGAGTAGCTGTGTTTGGAAATTTTTGAAGCATATGGAGTAGGTATTGAGACGAACCAGCCATAATTGAGTTAGAATAATACAATCTTGAAAGTACTCATGAACACTTAAGTGTTTTAGTGGCATCAACTGAAAAATATTTGCAAATGGAGCTGTGGCGTCTCAGCTCAAGACATGCAGCATTGCACATGTTCAAGACACTTTGGTGCAATTTGAGAGTACTGTCTAGAGAAACACCTCGTTTTTCATACTGACGGTGTTAATTTAATATTGGTGTTGTTGATATTATATTTATTGTTTGAGCTAAAGGATGTGAATGAGAACGTCTTTGTGTTGTAATCCGAATGGTCTTACTTTTCTCATCATTCATCTGCATTTTGAAACATGTCATACATGATTTCACATCCAAAATGCACCTCTCTACTCCATGGATGGTAGCGTCAACTTCAGTTGAGTTGCCAGACTTGTATATTTGGGTGTCATCAACGCACAATTTGTGAAACACTGGGTGATGATGTATGACACTTAATAGCAGCTGAGTGTATAAGATGAAGATAACAGGTCTAAGAACACATCAACTGGGCTGGTGTTTATTCAATTTGCAGATACAATTTGTGTCCTGTTGACTAAGTAGGACATGAACTACTTACTGTATGGCTGTATTGTTAATTGAAATACATGCTGGAGACGGTGAAGTAATATATCATGGTCTATTGTGTCAAATGCTGCAGACATATCAAGGAGGGTGAGGACTGTAATCTTTCCTCTATCCAAGCAGATAGAACGTCATTAAATACTCTCAGAAGAGTAGTTTCGGAACCGGTCAAGAGTTATATGCAGACTGTACATCACTAAAAAAGACTGTTTGAATGCAGATGAGATACAAGTTGGGTTTAAAGAACGTTTTCTAAGATTTTGGGAGAACTGGGCGATAGTTCTTTAAATCGTTATGGTCATTCGTTAGTCTCTTCAGCAGAGGCTTTACGATGGCTGTTTTGAACAATGATGGGAATTCCCCAGAAGCGAGAGCGATATTAATAACATCAGTTAGTGCAGGCAATATTCGGTCTAAGCACTCAAGCAGCGGTGATATTGGAATTGGATCAAGTTCACATGACGTTTGTACACTCTTCATCACGATATTCCGAACTAAATACAAAGAGTCAGGTTCAAATGCTCCTAATGGTTGTCGCTAAAATTATGTATGGTAACTGTATGATGGTAACAATGAGTCAATTGCAATTGTGTTGTCAAGTGTATCTCAAATGGTATGTACTTTGTCACGGAAGAACTCTTTGCAAATAGGTCTGGATTGTTTACCGGAGAGAAGGTAGTTGGAAGTGGTGTACATTTGTTATTTGACATTAGCTTATTTATTATTTCGATGAGCTCTTTCCAGCTGGGACTCTACGTGATATTGGTACTGTAGTGGGATAATTTGGCGAAATGGACTATGTTTGTGACGTTCTTCTTAGCGGCTTCATAGATTTGGTTATGAATAGTGAGTCTGGTGGAAAGCCAAATCCTCTCTGCTTTACAGCGATGTCTCTTATCTGTGCGAAGCTGGTCCCTAACACTGCTATACCACGGAGACCATTTTTTAATGTATACTCTTGACTTGGTGGCTAGTGCATTTTTTTCAAGCATGAACGCAGGAAGTTATGGCGTTGATTTGCTGTAGGATGTAATCAAGTTGTAATAGTTATCATACGGAGGTTTCTCTTAGTATCAAATAATGGTGGAGGGTTAGGGACTGATACGTCGAGATGGCATATAATGAAGAAGTGATCTTATGCAAGTTCGTGGATTGCAGAATATTATCATAAGGTCCATGAAGAATCCAGTCTAAAATGTGACAAAGTTTGTGGGTGAGCTGGATAACTGATTGTTTAAGGTTGAAAACATAAATGGAATCAATGATTTTTGACGTGTATTGGTTTTCAGTACAATCAAAGTGTAAGTTGAAATCTCCAAGAATAATTAAAGAAAAGAAAGATTTAGTCAGCTGGCTTTATCTTCTAGGAGGAGGTCGGTAGAGGCAGAAAAATGGACTGACCTTTTTTCCAGTGTGAGTGTTGTTTGGACTAGTTCAAACGATGTGTGGCAGAAATAGACGATTGTGTTGTGCTTAGACATTTTATCATGGCATTTTGTTTATGACAGCAATTCCACTTCAGCGAGAGTGGCGGGGTTACGACTTGATGAAGTAAGCGGTGGTTGTTAAATCCGCACACTTGGGCTCATCGCCTGATGTTTTTAGCCATGTTTCTGTCAGGAAGAAGATGTTGATATTCTGGTTGTTGATAAAGTTCACTATGTATGTCCGATTTTCGTGTTTTCTTACTGATTGGGCGTTGACAAACGCAATATCGGAGTGGTATCTCTGAGATAGTTGGCACAACGGTTGAGGATTTAAGATGGATTTTCGCCAGGTTATCAAAATTAAAGGCTGAATCTTTAAATTGTTTATCGGTAAAGGACGAAAAGTAGATAACTGGAATTTTTCTTTCTGTTCTGCGCCGGGAAGCTTTAAACAATGTTTCTTTTTCCTCTTCCTTTTACATTTAAGTAATGATGAATGTAGTCCCAGATCGATTAGTCTTGAGCGCAATGTAGTGTGAAAAGCCAAGTTATGGTCATTTAAAGCAATTAATGAGGGTTCATCATAGCATAAGCGGGTTGATTGGCGATCACGTGATGGCGGTTTATTATAAAACAAAGAACATTTTAATAGTGGAACAAGACAGGTGAGAAAAAAATATAATTGTTCTCGTTTCCAAAGCAAAAAGATGAAGAAACACATACGAATTGAACAGTTAATTCATGATGAAACACAAAGATGTAGACGATGATAGACAACAAGCACATACCTCATGAAAATTAGCACAAAAACGGAAGAACTGTGTCAAGCCGGTTAAGCGATATATATATATATATATATATATATATATATATATATATATATATATATATATATATATACATATAGTCTATTATAGTCTATTAGTCTCCATTTTTTTGTTTTTTCCAATCACTCAGTAGCTGGCTGAAAATCTAATGTCTATCTTGCTATTTTAGACTTTCAACAGTAGTCTCTGTCTGTCTGTCTTCGTCTGTCTCCGTCTGTCTGTCTGTATGTCTCTCTTCCACACACACACACACACACACACACACACACACACACGCACACATGCACACACACACACACAGTCATCATATGTTTTATTTGGAAGTTTGGAGACAATATTACGTTTGGCATTGACCCCATGCGAAGTATACTCAGATCGCATGAGACCTACAAATCACTATATATATATATATATATATATATATATATATATATATATATATATTCATATATATATATATATATATATATATATATATATATATATTCATATATATATATATATATACATATATATGTCTGCTATGCTTTTATGTGTTACGTGCATTGATTTATATCAGTTAGCTTTTCTTTGACTATATTTGTTTAAAAGTCGTCGTCCGAAACAGACCGGACAGTGTATACATATTTCATTTCGTAGACTATCCCAGAAATGGTAGAGGTATGTGAAAAACCCATTGACTGCAGTACATTCGAATTTTTTGCCTTGCAGGAAGAAACTGAAATTTCAAAATAAAGTGTCTTCAGTTAGGAAAGTAAATAAAATAAAGAAAAATCAATTGACATGTTTTTCGTCAAAATATGTCATCTCTGAATACCATATAGTGAGAAATGAAAAGCCAACAATTATAATATGATATGCGTCGCTGTTTTCTAAATTACTTTTCTTGATTAGGAAAACAAAGAAAGGTAAAACTTTAATTGACTGGGAAGAATACTTTATGGGTTTGGCCCTCATTTCGGCCATGAGAAGCAAGGACCCAGATAAAAAGGTACGTCTGTAACTTGAATAGCGTTTACCTCTGTGGCAAATACCTTTTTGCCATTTCTTGTTTTCAATTGTTACCAAGCTTTAAAATTATTGCTATCGTCAATCGGATGAGCTAGCTCTGGATATCCTATGTTATGCTATGCTATGCTATGCTATGCTAAGCTAAGCTAAGCTAAGCTATGCTATGCTATGCTATGATATGATATGCTATGCAGTGCTGTGCTGTGCTGTGCTATGCTATTCTATGTTATGCTATGCTATGCTATGATGTGCTGTGTTGTGCTATGCTATGCTATGATATACTATTATATGACATGATACAATACGATTGTATTAACTATTTTTTAACAATCCCTTCTTGACAGGTTGGAGCGTGCATCGTAAATGCTAACAAACGCATTGTTGGAGTCGGGTATAATGGAATGCCTGATCAGGGCATAAAGAAAAATGATAAAAAATTTTATTGGGTGAAGATTCCTAAAAAGCGCAGCAAACACTTGTATGGTAAGTATCTCTATCTCACTCTCCCATTTTCATAAACAATTTACGCCGAACCCAAACATAAAAAATGTATCATCAAACGTGTTACATTTTAACCATTTTATTCAGTTTTTGCCTACTTTATTGGACTTCAAACATTTACAAAAACGATAATGACATACATGTTTCATAATATTGTAAAAGAAGACAACCTGAGCTGCCTAGGTTATTGTCTTTCATAGTTTTAATAAAATGTCTGGGCCAAATACAGAGCCAAAGTTTATGAGAAAACCTGTCCACCGTTGATACGGTTTATGAAAAAACTCTGTTTCGTTCAATCCACTGGCTTTCAAATTTAGTTGTTATAGCAACAGGGTCATCAACGGAACGCCACTATCCTTTTCAGCTCTGATGCCACTGAAAACCTATTCAAAATCCCGTGACGTAGTTCATCAAAATAGCTGTTGTAAACACAACATAACCGCGCCACTTTAATCTGGTGGTCGTCAAATTTTGTGAGGAAAACCTGGGTTAGTTGTAGTAAAATTATTTTTATAATAACAGAACCTATGCAAGTGATTGTCAAGTTAGTTAGAATATAAATCCTGTACCGCTGGTCTTCAAATTAGTTCTTATAACACAATAAACAAGTCCTTAAAATGTTATTATCATAGCATTCGTGTAATCTAACACACACACACACACACACACACACATACACACACACACACAAACACACTTCTTATACATACATTTTCATCATTTAAAATTTCTAAAGTATCCGTAATAAATTATTAAAACAAAAAAGTGAACGATATTTATAACTCCAATACTGTTAATTTCAAGGTTTTACATAATCAGTCCTAAAACAACATCTAGTTCATGTTGTTTTCAATCTGGTTATTTCTATTTTGCAAATGCTTTAGTAGTCAACCTTCTGTATGGTATGGCATACTAATGGACAATTCTTCAACGTGATTACAATATGTTATTTTCAGGACAATTCAATACGGTTTTTTAACATTTTTAACAAAATGACACCAGAGCATATATAACAACAAAACCTTATCAATGAAGAGATTAGATGATAATAATTATCTATAGACATCTTGCCAATTAACGCAAAGCAGGAAGAAAATAGATGAACGGTATCGGTTGACGTAATTAGCTACTGTGCTACAGATTTGTATAGATATCTCGGGCTCAGCAAATGTGGGTATGTGAGAAAACTTGCCGGTAGATTCTCGTGCTTCAGTGATTCTTTCCTAGGTTTTCCCTGTTCTTATTCCACCATTAATACTGGCTGCTATGTATAGCCTATATTGTGTTGAAAAATGGCGTTAAACCCGATAAAACCAATGACAATAACAGCTTCGTATATAGCGTCCAGCAGTTACAACAGAAGAGTAAGTGGGGATCAGAAAAAATAACAAGAAATTGATATATTTTAATCTCATGCAAGAGATTTGTATACAGAGAGAGCTATTTTAATCTGAACGAGTAGTATAGTAATTAAAGGACTTTAGGGAGAAACAAAAGGAGAGAATAATTTTGAAAGATATCTCTCTTCAATAAGCAAGACGATGCTTTCAAAATTATTCAATTTCGAAACGATAAAACAGCATATGGCAAAAATATTTGCTGGTAGCAATGAAAATATAATCTATCATTACCTGACAATATAATCTATCATTAATTGACAATATATTATATCGTTCACTGACAATATAATCTTTCATTAACTGACAATATAATCTATCATTAACTGACAATATATTCTATCAATAACTGACAATATAATATATCGTTAACTGACAATATATTCTATCAATAACTAATAATATAATCTCTCATTAACTGACAATATAATCTATTGTGAACTGACAATATAATCTATCGTTAATTGGCGATATCATTTATTATTATCTGACAATATAATCTATTATTAACTGACAATATAATCTATCAGTAACTGACAATATAATCTATCGTTAACTGGCAATATAATCTATTCTTAACTGACAATATAATCTATCGTTCACTGGCAATACAATTTATTATTAACTGACAATATAATCTATCATTAACTGTTAATATAATATATCGATAACTGGGAGCCCCCAAAAAAGTTGTTTCAGTAAAGTATATACTAATTTATGTAGCAAAATATCAAACATGTTATATCATTGGGCCATGTGCCAACCAATGCATTTTACAAATATAAATAGATAGATGAAGTACTTACAGAAAATTGGTCTTATGGAGTGATAATCCTCAAAGTGACAGATTTCTAGATGTAGATCAGTTTCAAATATTATCCTAATTCCTAATGGGAATAATTTATCTTCACTATAAAATAAACTGAGAATACGTACAAATGGGAAACAACCTTCAGTGCACATTTCTTGGAAAACATAGTGCTAGAGTCTAGCAGTTAGTCATTTAGTTGATGTTATAGATCAGAAGTGTTAAATTCAAGTGCTTTTATGGCAAAATGTGTATAAGAGCGGTTATTATAACATAACAACATATTTATGTACTTTTCCGATGCAAAACCGCCAAATTGATGTCGGTGTTGAAACTTTTAAATCCACTAAAGGCAAAATACCTTAAGGGTGGCTTAGAAGAGCACGTGTAAGCTGTTGATGTGTATTTGAAAATTGTTGTAGATTTAGTTGTTAATACGATGAAGTCTTGAACAGAAGTACTTGATTGGGATCCAACATCAAAACGAGTCGGCTGCCATGTTGTGTCCTCGTGAAAAATACTGTACTATGTACTCGCGTTGCCCAATGCAAAATGTCACTAAACAAGTTATATTAAAAGGTGTTTGCGCTATCAGATTAAAGCGTTGTGCATCTCTGAATCGCAATAATCGTTTTATGTTGTGAATATCGCGAGTCAGTCCATCGTAGATGTAGGATCGATTGCCAGGTCAGGCCTTTTCGGCTGCCGTGTTGTATCCTCTGGCAATACACTGTATTCTGTACTCACATAATCCAATATAAAATCCCTTAAGCAAATCAGATTAAAGAGGGCTTTGTACAACCAGATTAAAATTTCAATGCATTTCTGAAGCGCTCTGGCTCTTTTTCTTTAGTGGTTATCGTGAGACAGTTCTTCGTAAGAGTGCCAGATTCGATTGCCAGGCCAGGCCTTGTGGCGGCTGTGTTGTGTCCTCAATTTAGACATCATATTTGCATTGCTTAATAAACAAACCAAAGCATATGTTCGAATTACTGTAATGCGGGCATAGTCCAGCCAAACCAAATTTGTTCTGTGTCTCTCGGCTGCTCATCGATGGGTTATATTGTGTCACAGGCGAAAATGTTTTACTCACTTTCCCAACAAAATTTAGCAGTATTTTTAACTAACCCTTTTAAAAATGGGCTTTCCTTTATTGGTTTTAGCGGTTGTGAGATTCTGATGGAAAAGAAAGCACGCATTTACGACATATTGCTATAGCACCTTTATAGATTGAGAAATACGATTAGTAAATCTCTTTAGGTTGCTCTCAACGGCAACTATCGGGATTTCCCTTGGAATTTTGTGGAGTCTCTGAGTGCAATTCTCACCTATACACACCTCCACTACTTGATGCAAAAGTAGGGCGTCACATGTTTGTGAAGCCCGATCGCGCTCTAGTAGCTACGAGAAAAATGGAAAGTTTGGCAGTATTCACTTTCCATTTGTGAAGTTATATAATTTCAAAGTTGACTGCCATGGTATATTTTGGGTATAATAAATACGTTTTCATCTTTTAGTAAACAACAGTGATTTCCTAGATAGTGAATATTGTGTTTTAGCATTAGCTAAAGACGATTGTGGCAACGGATGTTACAAAAAGGTATATCATTTGGGATATTATGGATAATGCAGTATCCGTGCTTTCCAACTGGAGCAGCTACCAATAAATCTGGAAGTTCGTTTACACATCAGGTCTATGACATCAAAATAAGGGGATTGATACAGTTTGTCTCAACTAGCAAGGAGACGTCAAACAACATGAAAAAGGCTAAATCCTGGTATGTAGGGTAACATGGTTTCTTCAAAGAAGCAGAGTTAGAGTTCCATGTCTGAGTTATTCTTATAGCTTAATTAAACAATGATTATGATATTCCTTAGCCATTGTATATAATATTAGCACGTGTTAGGGGGAACGCTCTGTAGTAGCTGGACAGTATAGTTTATTTCCAACATGGCTATTACAAAAACCAGAAACGGACACTACATAACAAGGTATCATCATCAGTCTGTTGACCTAGTGTGGTCGTTGAGACACTGTGCTCCTGAACATCTGACCAGTTCTCTACACTTGACTCGATTATGTGCCAATGCCCGTGTCTTTGCAAAACTTTTCCTGGTCCATTCTGTGATGTTGTCACTCCACTTTTCTATCTGTCAACCTATCCTTCTACCACCTAGGACACTACCCTGCAGTACTGTTGTGGATAGACTGTTGGCTCTAGTGACATGGCCGTACCATTTCAGCTTTTTTTTTTTTGACAATGGTGAGGAGGTCTTCATAATGGCATATTTTGTGCCTGATGGTGTTGCGCACTTCTTCATTTCTGATGTGGTCCATGTAAGAGATGCCAAGGGTGGTTCTGTAGCATCTCATTTCAAGTGCTTGAATTTTCGATGTAATTCTGCTGTCATGGTCCAGGCCTAACATGAATACAGGGAGATTGAGATGACTAGTGCTCTTCATAGTCTGATTGTAGTTTTCAGACATATGTGCTTGTCTCTCCAGATGGGTCTTAGCTTTGACATAGCTGCCGTTGTTTGTGCTGCTCGTGACGAAATATTTCTGCTCTTGATTCCTCTTCCGTGATTATGGACCCAAGATATTTGAATTGGCCCACTGTTTCCAGTTCCTGTCCTCTGACTTTAATTTTGATTGAGATTTGTTTGCCACTGTTTGTCATCAGCTTCGTCCTCTCTTTGCTTATCTCCATGTGAAATCTGGAAGATGTTTTATCCAGGTTCTTCAATAAAGTGGCAAGCTCGTCTTTACTGCCTGCCAGCCCATCCATGTCGTCTGCAAAGCGGAGGTTGATAATGCTACGCCCTCCAATGCTGAATGTCCCACAGTGGTTTTCCAGGGCTTTGCTCATGATGCACTCTAAGTAGATGTTAAAAAGCGTGGGTGACAGGAGACAGCCTGTAGTTCTGTAATTTTGGCACAGCTGGAGATTGCCTTTTTTGGGTAGTGTTATAATTAGTGACTGGGTCCACTGTGTTGGCCATTTTCCTGTCTGCTAGATCTTTTTGCAGATTTTTGTTAGTAGTTCTATCACTAATTCCCCACCATTCTTGATAAATTCAACTGGGATGTTGTCTACTCCACGTTTTTATCTGTCAACCTATCCTTCTACCACCTAGGACACTACCCTGCAGTACTGTTGTGGATAGACTGTTGGCTCTAGTGACATGGCCGTACCATTTCAGCTTTCTCATTTTTGACAATGGTGAGGAGGTCTTCATAATGGCATATTTTGTGCCTGATGGTGTTGCGCACTTCTTCATTTCTGATGTGGTTTATGTAAGAGATACCAAGGATGGTTCTGTAGCATCTCATTTCAAGTGCTTGAATTTTCGATGTAATTCTGCTGTCATGGTCCAGGCCTAACATGAATACAGGGAGATTGAGATGACTAGTGCTCTTCATAGTCTGATTGTAGTTTTCAGACATATGTGCTTGTCTCTCCAGATGGGTCTTAGCTTTGACATAACTGCCGTTATTTGTGCTGCTCGTGACGAAATATTTCTGCTCTTGATCCCTCTTCTGTGATTATGGAGCCAAGATATTTGAATTGGCCCACTGTTTCCAGTTCCTGTCCTCTGATTTTAATTTTGATTGAGATTTGTTTGCTACTGTTTGTCATCAGCTTTGTCCTCTCTGTGCTTATCTCCATGTGAAATCTGGAAGATGTTTTATCCAGGTTCTTCAATAAAGTGGCAAGCTCGTCTTCACTGCCTGCCAGCCCATCAATGTCGTCTGCAAAGCGGAGGTTGATAATGTTACGCCCTCCAATGCTGACTGTCCCACAGTGGTTTTCCATGGCTTCGCTCATGATGCGCTCTAAGTAGATGTTAAAAAGCGTGGGTGACAGGAGACTGCCTGTAGATCTGTAATTTTGGTACAGCTAGAGATTGCTTTTTTTGGGTAGTGTTATAATTAGTGACTGGGTCTACTGTGTTGGCCATTTTCCTGTCTGCTAGATTTTTTTGCAGATTTTTGTTAGTAGTTCTATCACTGATTCCCCACCATTCTTGATAAATTCAGCTGGGATGTTGGCTACTCCATCTTCATTTCCATTCTTCAGTGCTCTTATTGCTGAATCCACCTCTTCTTTGAGAATGGGGTAATCGTCATTATTTGTGGAGTTTGGAACTTGAAGCACCTCTGGGGCTCCTGAGGACGAATGGTTGTAGAGTTCGTGACACTGCCCATCTTTCTGCAGTGTCACATGCTTCTGTGAGGCATTTTCCATTTTCATCTTGAATGGTACTGACTTTTGGTTGCTTCTCTCTGGTGAGGTCTTTCACAATTTGAAATGCCTTTTTGCTGTTATTCTTGATCAGACTGCTCTCTATTTCTATGCACTATTGTGCAATCCAATCTTTTTTTGCTTTTTTCAATTTTATTTTGACATTCTTGTTTATTTCTCGATATTCCACTGCCCCTATTGTGTGTCTGGTGTTTGCTTAGGTCTTTTCGGGCATCACACAGATTCAGAATCTCTTCTATAACCCAGGAGTTTTTTCTTTGTGCGATGGAGGCCAATGATGTCCTTGGCAACTGTTGTCATGACTGTGTTGAAAGTGTCTGTCATCACTTTAACATCAACATCCATTACAAGGAGTAGAGCAAATTTGCCTCCAATTGTGGCTGGAATGACTTGCAGATGTTAGGGTCCTTCAGTTGTTCAAGGTTGATTTTGAGCTTGATTTACTTTGGCTTGTTAATTTTCTTCAGCCTCATTTGGAAGTTCATAATGACGAGGTCGTGATCACTCCCAACATCAGCACCTGGAAACGTTCTTGTTTTTTCTCTATTGATGCCAGATCGGTACCGGTTTTGAACTAGTATGTAGTCGATCTGGTTATGATGGGTTCCATTTGGTGCATGCCGTGTTCAGCATCGGGAAGCTTTATGTTGACCCAGGGTGTTGGCTAGTACCAAGTTGTTGTAGCTTGCGAACTCGAGCATCCGTCTCCCTCTTTCATTGTTAAGCTCATTGCAAGAAGGTCCATAATGATCATCCCAGTCTTTGGAACATCTTTGTCAACTTTTTCATTCGAGTCTCCTTGGATACTAAGGATGTCTTTTTTACTTACCATGTTTATTATAATTTGAATGCTGTTGTAGAACTCCTTTAATTCTTCATCATCATGATCATTAGTTGGTGCATATACCTGGATAATTGTAATGTTAAAGGGGGATGCTTTCAGATGAATGGAGCTGATTCTGCTAGATCTGGGGTGACATTCAAGAACAGATCCCTTGATGGCTTTGTTTACAAGGTAGCCTATTCCATTAATGGACTTGTCCAACTCTCCACTATAGTATAATATATGCTCATCTTCAGTTTGGTGTTTTCCTAGGGCTTTTCATCTCACTTCACAGAGTCCCAGTATGTATCATGTGTAGTGTTCCATCTCATGTGTTAACTCTTGGAGTCTTCCAGTTTGCGCCATAGTTCTAATGTTCCAGGTGGCGATGGCAACGTTGTCTCTCTATCTGATTTTATGGAAAGTACCAGTACCACTTTTGTCACCTCCATCCTGCTAAAAAACGGCAGGCACGGTCCTTGTTGACCCGGGTGAAGACCGATCCGGTATGATAACTTCATATTTGTCCAGCATTATCAGTTTGTCTTGGGCAAAAGTCGTCTGGCGGAGCCGATCCCTCTCCAGACCAAGGAGTTGCCAGAAGGGGATGTAGTACATCGTCCAAACTGCCTTAGGATCTCCACTCCTGAATTTCTTTTAGGGTTTACTCCCTTAGCCTTTGGCTAACCAAAGCCAACCTGCAAGGCAGCAGGAAACTCTTGTATGGGCGGGTTCGTCCATTTCCCGAACAGATACAGCATCTGCCACTGCCCACAAGATATACAATACGATATCTAAAACTGAGAAAACCCTGTCTATCTAGGGCTGGTGAATTTATAAACAGCGACTGGAGTCAACACAAGATGACCATTTGTTAAAACAACAACATTGGAAATAGTTTTAGTCTTATTAAGAGAAAAGTAAAGCCGCCAGTGATTGTGGTGACTATCAAGGGAAGCACCATTTATAAACAAATACCCCAATACCTCGTGTGATTCACAAACGTTTCTTCACAGGAAGTTTGCTTTGATTTTGAAGTCCTTATTCTGTATTACAAACCACAGGTATAATCAATATATCATATGCCTTATATTAAGAAGGATTCACGTCAGTAAACAATATAATCATTTTTAGCAACTTCATATTTCGGTTTCTTTAGTTTGCCATGCATAAATGAATACCATCGTCAACAAGATGAGTGCAGATGTACGAGGTTGCACTGTTTACCCCACGCTGTACCCGTGCAACGAGTGCTCAAAATTGATGATCCAGTCTGGAATCCGTAGGATTGTCTACCTTGAGGATAAAGGGTTTAAGAGAGCAATATACATTGCGTCGAGGCATTTGTTGAAAGAGACCAAAGTAAAGTGTTGGTATGATATATTGTTTGTTTCTATGACCAAATATTTTGATAGCCCATTCATTCAAATAGGGCTCTAAATGGTGCTAGCAAACATTGCATATAGAAGCAATATTAAAATGTAATAATACATTAGATGCCAAGTCATTAAGCGTCAAGAGCAAGGTTAAACTATTAACGTTGCTATTACTAGATTTGTGAAACAACATTCTCAACATTCATCTTTTTATCCAAACGGGTGGATGGTGTAATAAAAATTAAAACTGTCTCCTTTGTAATAATTTGATCATTTAACATCATTTGACATCATTAACATTAAATCTTCTAATTAATGTTTGGCAGTACATTACAGGATCTATTTGAGATAGTTGATACAGGTCCCAAGCTACTAATATATATGCAATTGTTTCCTGCACTATTTTGAACTTACCGCTGCATAATATACGTGGATATCTTTATAGGATGGGTTGGTTGATTGTGTTATGTATGAGTTCATATTGGTAGTTTTCGTATTGTAATCAACACAATATATTCCAATTAACTAAACTAAAGCAGAATAAACTTTACAAGATACAATCCATCCTTGCGTTGATGCTCTACAAACAGTGCCATGTCTCTGATAGTTTTCCTCTCGCCCGTTAAATATTTTAACTTACGGTAAAAAGTCTCCAAGTTGATAAAAACTGTAACACAGTTATATATTTTCTTGTGATTAAAATACCAAACTAAACACAAGTAGAGGAATTAGACATATCATGTTGTATTAGACATTTTGGTACAGTACTATCTTATCCAAATGTTTCCACATATCATCTTGTCTACCAACATGTTGACTAATATATACACCGTCTGGTGTATATCCATAATTTCTGTCATGATATTCATGTTGTACCAAAGCCATCCAAGGATGAAATAGACGGTTAAGAGAAAAAGCCAATTGTTCAAAAGTGACAACAAATGACCAATATTATGATCTTAATAATAATAATAATAATAATAATAATAATAATAATAATAATAATAATAATAATAAATAATAATAATACACATAATAATGAGTACTTTGTATCGCGCCTAATCGTATATAGTTTAACCACGTACATTTGAAAAAAATGCACATATCGCCATCAATCATACAATAGTTAGCATAAAAGTCAGTGGACCTTACAAAGTGTGTAATTTAAAAAATATTTAATGATCATTTGTTTTTGTTGAAAGACAATAAAACTCAGCATCATAATTTGTCCCCAGTATATTTGTACTACAGAGCATGCCTAAAATTTCTCTTACTGTGAGTGATTAAATTGGAATCTGTTTCTATACTGCACGTCTGTGACGATTACCTAATATCAATTGTTCTGATATTATAAAACAAAGTATTTTTTACTAGCAATATTGTGATTTGTATTATGTTAATCTTGCCTTAGTTTGATGGCTACTGGAATTGATTTTATTGGTCAACTTGGTAATTTTGGGCGGTTTCGATTTTAAACCGATTTTATTGCATATATTCGGAAAAGAAATAATTATGCACAAGTTCTTCAAAGTCAGAAAAACCTTTTGATAACAATAAGAAAACATTTCATCCATCAGGTGCGAGAATATAAAATAATAAAAACGAGGCACCATGTGGTAATATGTCACGCAAATGGACCATTTGAGGCCGGTGTTAATGCTACTCTCTTACCATTGTCTTACGCTTGTCACCTGAAACATTCTATGTATATAAAGTGCTCATTTTCAACATGGTGTAAATCTACTATTGTTTACAAAATTTTGCCGCAACTTTATTGACTGATTAAAAGATATGTCTGCAAATTTTCAAAATATCTCCTCTTTAATAAGTTGATATGTCATGGTCGTCAGCATTATTCACCATGTATGGTAGCAGCCAGACCGATCTGGTGGTTTTTATTTTAAACCATAAAATGAATTAATAACAAACTAACGAAGTAATCATTTTGTAGTCGAGTACAATGTATTGTGTAGTGTTTATGGTATGAAGAAATCCAAACAAAGACAATATATCGGGGAATCTGAATAATTGCTAAGCAGAATCATGTTCAGTGTTGATATTGTTGTATCCATACGATGCCTTAAAGTTAAGTTTAATGACTTCGCCCACCCCCTTTTAAAGCTCAGACGTTTCAGAAATTATGTATTTTTAACCACGTTAACAAGTTTACATGTTTTTAAATGTATTACACTAGATATTACAGTTGTTTGTAATTTGTTGCTGAATACCTCATATGCCATACTATGTTTGTCACGCATTATTACCAATAAAGTATTTTATTTTTCAGCAAGTACAAATCCAAGCGCGGTGCAGGCAATCTTCTTAAAGCACTTCGAAAGTTTCAAATGTAACCCTTTTTGTCATTAAAGTATTCATGAACAAACGTTAAAGGATTCTGTTTCGAATGCTAGAAACAATTCTGAGTGTTACTTTTGTTATTACTATTGCCATTACCCCCACTACTACGATCTGTGTCTCCATTTACCATCTAAATGTTATGGTGAACATTTGAAATGGGAAATTTCTTCTTTTATTTACATTATCACTGTTTTGAGATTCTGCTACTTTCATCTTTGATGTCTTGTATTGGATGACATGGCCGGAGTAAACAATACCTAATAATCAGATTAGTCACTGTCCGTAAAGTAACAATAAAATAATCAGTAGAGTGTTTAATCACACACTGGTGATATATATACATTTAATGATACATGTGACGGTTGACTGAACGTCTTCAAGGTATAAAAATTAACAAGAAAACAGGATGGACTCGCGAAGTATTGAAATATGTATCAACAGGTTTCCAATCTGACATAAATAAGTGTCTTGTAAGACTTCTCCGCGTCTTGCAGTATTGATACCCTAATGTGGAATTGCAAAATTAAAGAGTACAAACCTGGAAAGATTTAGTCTGGTGGCATGAATATATATATATATATATATATATATATATATATATATATATATATATATATATATATTTGTGTATGAGTTCGTGTGTGTCTGTGTAAATATTAGGATCACTTTAACCTATCTGAATGGATTTAGTACGGAAAATCGTGGTGAAGAGTTCTGCTTGAGTACTTAGACCCAATATTTCCTTCACTAACTGATGTTATTAATATCTGTTCCTCATCCATGAAATTTCCATCATTTTTCAAAACTGCCGTTGTAAAGCTTCTGCTAAAGAAACCAACACATGACCATAACGATTTAAAGAACTGACGCCCAGTTTCTATTCTCACGTTCATATAAAAAATCTTAGAAAAGGTTGTTCTAACCCATCTTGAATCTCCTTTGAATTCAAAGAGTCTTTCTTTTGCAATGAAAAACCTGCAAATCGACCTTGCTACAGTACGTAAATTATTGGTTTGAAAGTAGTTAATGACATTGTCCTTGCTTTGGATAGCGGAAAGATTACAGTCCTCACCCTCCTAGATTTGTCAACAGCATTTGACACAACAAACCATTATATATTACGTCATCGTCTCCAGCGTGTATTTGGCATTCACTATACAGCCTTACTGTCCTACTTAGTCAACAGAACACAAAATATATCTGCAAATTGAATACACACAAGCGCAGTTCGTCTATGTTGTGGTGTTCAACTGGATCTGTTCTTGGACATGTCCTCTTCATTCTGTACACTCATCCGCTCTCAACTGTGATAGCTCTTCATCCACTCTCTCACCAAATGCACGCTGATGACACCCAAATATACAAGTCTAGCCATCTAATTGAAGTTAATGCTACTATCCAAGGAGTGGAGAGGTGCATCTCTGATGTGAAATCATGGATGACATGTAACAAGCTGCAGATGAATGATAATAAAACTGAGGCCATGCTAATCATGACACAAAGACTTTCACATTCACATCCTTTACCCCCCAAAATAAATATCAGCAACAACAACACTAAATTCACTCAGTCAGTACGACACCTATTTGTTACTCTAGACAGTAATCTCACGTTGCACCAACATGTCATAAACATTTGCAAGGCTGCATATCCTGAGCTTAGACGCATCAGCTCCATTCGCAAATATCTTTCATGTGATGTCACTAAAACACTTATGTGTCACTCAATTATGTCTGTTTTGTCTCAATATCTACTCCAGAAACGTCAGAAAGTTCAAAACACAGTTGCTTGAATCATCGTTAGAGTAACTTTATCAGAGCACACCTCCCCACTGTTCTGTACCCTAGACTGACTATCCATTCGATCCAGAATCAAACACAACATTTCACTGAAGGACTCTAGTCCAGCATAACTATCTGACCTCACCCATGTATACAAAACAGCAAGATATTTATGCTCCTATTCTGACAATCGTATACGCATTATTCCCACTATGAAAACAAAGTCATATGGGCAACATTCGTTTGCATATCAGCGCCCAGCAACAGCAACAGGACTAAACATAAAATAAATTGTCCAGTGAAATCAGACTTAAAGACATATTGGTCCCTTTCAAGAATGCTCTTAAAAGTCTTCTTTTTCGACTGCAAGAACAAACTTAAAGATGTAATAATGTTTCCTACCTTATATAATTTCATCATTTTGATGCTTTCTATTTTCATGGTGTTTGTTTTTATACAAAGTTCTCATTATGAGATATATATGTAGTTGCTATATTTACACTGCATATTTTATTTCATTTCTGAACCATATAAAATTGCTTTTCGTTCACCTGGCAAAAGGAATATATATAGAGCATACTTCTATGTCGGTCACAAGTCAGTTGTCAACTATTGTTGTTTTTTACTTTTGGAAAAGTGTTCTGTTTCTTCTAAATGAGTCAGATAAATACACCTATTTTTAAATCATGAAGATATTTTAATTGACTGGAAGATCTCTTGACCCAAATACGATATGTAATGCTTTCAAAGAGCATTTTACCAAAACTGTTTGCCATTATGCGTTATTAACATCTCTTCTTGTTATCATTAAATTACATGAGCAAATTTAACTGTAAAATTCAAACACGAGAGCTTAGATTTGGAATTCGTATTTGTATGAATCGATTAGGTTTAATTTTGATAGTGTCGCATGTGACAAATGGTAATATTAGATGGAATTATTCAACTCATTATGGTACATGTTCCTGTTTGCTAGATATTTACCGTACGTTGATATCGTTATTATTTATTACCTTTATTATCCACAACATTGTTAAGATATATCGTCTTGCATCATAGGTGCAATGGATATATTGTGGGTTAATTTGGTAATCGAATGCTGTTTGAAATCAATGCATTTAGGTTTTCCAGGCTTTTAAATTCCACCAAAGAAAAGGAATGCTTGGAATCAGTGTTTGTGATTTAACACGTTGCAGTGAATATTAGTTCTGCTCCTTCTCCGATTATTGTATTTGGTAACCATCACCCCCTTTTTTCTATTTGTAAGATGGAATTTTGTTTTTGATACTGTTAAGATCAAGGTGGATGTTGCAGGAATATAGTATATATATACAATATAGTCATGATGTGCAAAATACAATATTGTCAACAGGAACTTAAATGGAAATATATAACCAAATTGCAGATGTTCTTTTAGTGTAAAGGAGAATTATACTGCTGCATATATATTTGGTTCGATTCCTAAGACTTCATTTTATTGTACTTTAAATCACACTCGATGAGCAGTTAAATTGAAGCTACATTATATAAATATTTATTTTTTGTTGTGAGTGGATGTGTGTTTTATATTAAATGTTATAGTCTCTTGGCCTTAAAGAATAAGTATATGTTATGTATATCTGTATTTTGTACATGTCGTTTTCCAAAAGCAAAGGTGATGTTATATCTGACCAGTAACATTTGTTATTTAAACAATCAGCAGGGAGGGCGAATCGGACAACCTTTTATAGAGAAGTTTATTTGGCAAATCAAGGCTTTCTCTAAAATCATAAAAAAGCGTCTATTAGCACACCAAGGCTTCCTCCAAAATCGTAAAAATAAGTTTCCTTTTGGGACGCAAAGTCTTTGTCGCACCCTCCCTGCTGCTATGGGGTTAAAATCCTTTTAGGATTTCACAAATAGACTAATTTGTAAAACCTCACCTCGTAAACTAGTCAGATTATTGGACTGGTCAGTGAGTTGGAAATTAATTCTCGTTAACGAATCAGTATGACACCGCATATAGACTGGATTAGTTAGATCCTCAATTATTGAAAATCCGGGTGGAGCTGTTGGTGCAAATGAATATAAAATATACCCCTATTGGGCTTGATTCGACCTTTCAAGATATTTTTGATAAATTCCTTCTATAACATCACATTCTAAATTCAATGCAATCACCTAGAATATATTGACGTTTTGAGGAGCGAAATGCCTACCGCCTCTGTCTGGGAAATTATTATGTTTGAGGATAGTTGAACCCTTGTGCTGTTGTCTCTATGAGGTGAATGTCGCAGTAAATTTTTCATTGATAAAATCATTAACGGAATTTTTTAGTTCGTTTGCGTTATACCCAGGAAATTTGAAATTCGGTAGATCGGCTTGTTATATTGTGTACAGCTAGGAAATTTCGTTTAGAGTAATTAATGTTGAAAGCCTGTTGTAGTCATTGTAGTTGTTGACTGTGTTCTTGATTGATCTCTCTAAATTATTCAATAATTCTGTTATGATATATATATATATATATATATATATATATATATATATATATATATATATATATATATATATATATATATATATATATATTTATATATGTAATTGATTCTGGGGTTTGTCCATCCTTAAATCTTCAAAAGGCTGAATCCTGATCAACAAAATTAAAATAACTATCCGGCAGTGATGACTTTTTATATCGAAGAGGTGTTCTTTATATGGTAATTTCATGGTATGATTGTTTATCTGTAACATAATGGGATTTTTTCGGTTCAGGAGGAGGTGGGATTTCAGGCCATCCTAATATAGTTCTGATTGAACTCTAATAGATGTCTACGACATACCCGGGCGAGTTTATCTCAATCGCGGATGATAACGTCGGCTCATGAACCGTTTTAGCGATTTTCGATTCTTTTCCAGTAATGGATTTTATTCTGCGTTGTAATTCATTATTGATTTGTTCAATTTAGTAAGACCCTGATGGTAATGAAACAACGTTCCAGTCTGGAGTACCATCGGGTTTATTCTTACTCGCAAACACCAAGGAATTATTCGGTTGTTGACGACCGAAAGGTGCTGATCTAATATTTGGCCAGCTATAATATACTCGTAATTGTGCTAACGCTATTTCCTTCCCGGGAAGCGCAGCAGGGAAATTCACACTGAATTCAGGATTCGTTGAGGTTATTGAGATCATGCTTGTTTTCACCGCGGTTGTGTTTTCCGCTATTTATTGAAGTGGTTTTTGTGATGTTGCCATTGTTATTATACTCATGTTGTTTTTCTAATTTTGATATCGCGGAATCATAAACACGTACCATCGCTGGAAACTCACTATCGGATATTAATGAATCATCAAGTGACGACGATATCATCGAGGATAATTGTGAGTACGCGGTTGACACAACATGAATTTTACCTACGTAATCTTGCAATTTACTCTGGCTAAACGATGATATATTTTGTAATTATTGAAATGATTCCCGCTATTGTTGCCGCCGCAGATATACAAATTGGAACGTCTATCGCGGCAATCATTGTCACCGAGGAGTGTATAATACCGGCTCCGGTGATTACTCCCTGATACCGAGTACACGGTAACGCAGCTGCGGTGATTCTTCGTCGGCATTTTTTTTATTTTTACTTGATACTCCTCAATGAGGGTTTTGAGTTTAGTTTGAAATTATCTGACCTGATCATAGCGATACTGCTGTGATGACATTTTATTTATTACAACATAATTCAATTTATTTGTTTACTTAAATCCACTACGATTTCCACATACCATGTTTATGAAACCCTAGCCAAATTATTAACAGTGGATGCTATTGTGAATCGTTATGTTGTTCCTTTGTCGATGATCGTTCATATCATATTGTTGACCCCAGATGAACTCGTTGATGAAATATTAAATTGAGTCGCAGCTATTAGTGTTAATCGATAAATACCCTTTGACGGCGCTGTGATATCTAATTTGTTGTTTGTAGGTGTCCACTCAAATGATACATGATATTTTTTTGTTCTTGAGGGATTTTTATTTTTTAAAGTTTTTCTATCGTCCTCCGTAGATCATCCCTGATGACATCTTTTGTCTATTTAATATCTTATATTCCCCGATTAATCGCTGTTATTTCATCGAGGTTTGTGATAATATCAGCGAGATCTATTTTAACATCATTGGGTTTCGAATATTTTTTAACAAAAAAATTATCGATGGATTCATCGGTCCTATTAAAGTTTTTACGTAACGTTGTAAATTGAGATACAGGAGCGTCATACTAGGATCGCATCTTTCAAAAATTATTCATGGAGGTGTTTATCTCCGTGAGTTTCGGTGTCGTTACCGGTTGATTTCCAAGGGAATCTAATATAGGTTTGTCAATATTGTCAATTATATTTCTTTGTAATTCAGAAAACTGATCTAATTTAGTTAAATGGTCGTCGTATTCATCGTGTAGTTTCTTTAATGGTTCTAAATTGTTAATTCTATCGACAATAGTTGAAATAAGTACACCTTGTTTGAATTTACCCTGATCAGAAAAGAACGCGATAGTATCTTCTACTGCGTTGTGTTGTTTAACTAAAATATCATCAACAGAAATATTACTCGTTTTTAATTTTCCCTGACGATCATGGAATACGACTATTTTATTGGGATCAACACTTGCTAAGTTCAACATCTCAGCTATTTCATCTTCGATTATTTTTTGTTACATCACCAAATGCAGATACTCCGCGGTGGGTTTTTTCAACCTTGATAAAGATCTCCCCCAAAATATCAATCATGTCATTTTATATAATTTCTCTCTAAAAGCGATTACTCGAATATTCGTGTCCGGTTTTATGTGGTGGTTTCCTCGATGACGAAATAGCGTTGAGTACATTTAATACTTCTATGTCTCATATTGGTGGGTCATTTATTTTCTGTGTTGGTAGCGTGGAATACCAGATAGGAGTTTTGAAGTGGTTTATATAACTCATAAATTCTTTAGTCGGCGCTAACCCATATGAATTGAAATAAACAATTGCACGGGGATCAATCACGTATGCAACCCAGTGAGTTCCAGGTCCGGTACTGTTATCAAGATTAATAATACCGGGTTCAACGCTGTTTGGTTGTTGTGGTAATTGATCTTGCATAAAAACACCTCTGAAGTTTTTGATCGCTAGTTTTTTAGCAGCATCGAGTAAATCAAGATTTGACATGGGAATAACTGTTGTTAATAAACTGTTACTTGTCTCAGGCCGTTTCCGCTGTACCATGAATACGGAGTTCCTGGTAATCTTAGACCCTTTCCTGAATGTTTCTTTTGTTTGAATCCCTGTCCGGTAGCTTTCTTTAGTGCCATCCCTGCCGCTGTTCCAACGACTCCTAGCTCGGCGGCTTTTGCTACCGCTGGGGCCGCTGCCGTAATCAACGCTGGTAACGCAGCGAGAAGTGGGAATATACCACCTGATTTTATCATGTTCTTAATTGCTGCCGCAGAGAATGTGATCTGAAGACCTTTTTTATCTTTGATGGCATCATTGAAGTGTTTTATCTGACGAGTTGTCAATAATAGTTTATTCTGACCGCCAGACATCTGATTGTGCTTCAGCAATATTGTGGTTCCACATTTTTAGCTAATTCCGATTGCAATTGTTTAATTTGACCAGGAGTTAACGTAACACTAACATGACTATATGACATTTTATTAATAACAGATTGATCTAATTGCTACATATTACATATTTTTGAAAGTATTACATATTTTCCACTGGTGCATCAATTACTTTCATTCGTCCACCAACACCTTCGAGTAGCATTGATTTATCACTGAGAATGACAGCAATTGCTCTTTAGTTAGGGATAAGTGGATCCGGAGCAACCGGAAAGAGATACACGAGCTCGGAAATGTATGTCAACGACGGATTTTCTGGTTCAGTCAAAATGTTCCAACGAAAAGTGATAAATCTGATACAGTTTTCTAAAATCCAACTGTGATATTTGCAGACCGGTATCTACATTATTATCGCGTCCCATAAATGTCAGCAAAGAATTTTACGCGCGTGCTATTTGGTTTTGTCCGTAATTAAGTAAAATATCCTCGGTTGGTTCCTGTTGGCCGTTTACACTCAACGAGATTTCATAAGCACCTAGTTGATCAAATATCATATGGCTGAGTTCCTGGAGATCCACTCAAGTCCTATCCTGTAACGGAACAAATATATGCCGCGTCGCAGGAACACCTTTTTTTGATGCCAGGTGCCAAGTAACATGAGAATTAATAGTATCCGTGATAATTGTTAGCCAACTTAGTAATAATTTTCCTCCTTGGTCCATAAATGATAGTAATGGTTGCACTACGGTGATTGATGGAGTCATTTCTGGCATCCACAGTGTTAATTTTTTTATATTTACTTTACCATCACCAACACCAATATCACGCCAGATTTCAACATTATCACTACCTATTCTCACGAGTACTACTATATGTTTCGTTCCATAGATAACCTTTCTAACATCTCTGCAAAATCCACAAAAAAATATGATGCAGTAGAATCGCGCATGAAAATGATCTACGCGGTCCTTTCAACATTGCTACACGTATTGCAGACCCTAAGTTGTAATCAGGATAAGTATTTATAATTATATTTTCGATATCAGCATTAGGAGCACCAGCACGATCTCTTGGTTGTCTTATTTCATACTGGACGGGTTGAAGGTGATCAGTAATATCTTTAGAGAACATCAAAGCTGGACCTGCCGATCTTGTATAATCATCGGATTATCTTGCTAACCCCACTATTGTTGTGGCAACATCAACATCATGTTCTATAGACTCGATTTCTCTGTTATCCATCATGAATCTTGCACTCTCAAATAGCGCCATGATACCATTATTGACAAAGCCGACTTTGACATCATTTGCATATGGCGTATCAGCTGCAACATTTGTTACGAGTTCTCCTTCTACTTCGATAAACGCTTCAGAGGGTAGAGAGTATTTGCTGGTACCCTAGACTTGAAGTTCGATTCTTCAGCGACTATTTGGTTGTACTGCATCATAGGAAAAATACTGATAATTAAGTAGAGAATCATCTTTACGCACTGGGGCATCTAAATCAAACGCTGTGTCCGGAGACGATTTGAACATATTATTATAATATATATATATATATCTTGATCTAAATCGTGATCTAGCTCGCGATTTCAAACCTCTTCCCGCTATCATATTTGCATTAATATTATCCTGGACGCTGCTCAGTGATGCTATTTTTGTATCCACCGCGTTATTTATTATTTTACTAATACTCGTGGGCATAATTACCGGAGATGGTATTGGTCCTAGTGATTTCGTCATTTGTTTCTTGCGCCGCCGAACTAACGCTACTAGTTTTTCTTTAGCCACGGAAAGTACCCTCCCGGCAACATCACCAACAGTGCTAATACCCTTATCACGTATAATATCAATAGCTTTCATTGATTATTGTTTTGCGATTGGTGCAATTGTTGGAGCCATTCTTGCAAATATTCTTGCAGTGGTATTGCCGAGACCATCTCCATAGTACTCTCTATAAACTGGCAATCGTGAGTTTACTACATAGACCATCGTTGGTTTGCTGTAGTTGTAGTGTATCATCATCTTATTTAAATGTTATTTACCTAATGGCGAAATCGTAAACGATTTCCAATCCTTGGATTTTCATCGTAAACGATTTCCAATCCTACGGATTTTCATCGTAAACGATTTCCAATCCTACGGATTTTCAACGAAGTCATCAAATTAATCACTATGGTAACCGTAAAAATCCGTAGGATTTTCGGCTAACTCATCAATAAAAACTATCGGTATACATCAATATCCATGATATCACACTCAAATATTCGTCTGCAGATATCAGCTGCCTCATTAATTACTTCCGGTGAGATATTTCCGGTTCGTTTCCCCCCTACGAGAGCTTCTAATCGTGATATATCCCCGAGAATATTACTATGAGAAGTAACTAAACCACTACCTGATACCCTTGGAGTTTCACTCTGAGAAAATCCATTTCCATTTGTTTTTAGTGATACCAGATGCACCCTGCGAAGAGGATTGTGTTATATCAAAAAGTTTTGATCTTTCTGGTAATCTAAGAAATCCAGGACCTGATTGCTTCTGTGTAGATGATTTTTTTTATTGCTTCTATAAAATCCTTATATGTTTTATCATCATTAGACGATACTTTATATACACCTGTATAATCCATTATACCACATTTTTTTTACTCATGGCAAAATAATCATCTTGGATATACTGTTTTCTCTGAGGAAAACTATTAACGATTAAATTAGCTAATTCTTCAATAGTATTAAATTTAATATTTCTTATTTCATCTAATTTACACGGGCGGAATTTATCTTTGAATGTAACTCGTCCACTAGCAATATCACCTTGTTGTTGTTGTTGTTGTTCAGGCGGGTCATCATATGATGGGGTAATATCAATATGACCTAATCGTTCAAATCCTTTTTGAGTTTGTTGAGCGGCTATTATATCACCAGTAAGTGTTTTAAAAGATTTCTTTGCTTGCTTGGATCTCTTTGCTATTTTTTCAAGCACAGCAGGAAGAGGCGTTTCTTTTCTTTTAACTTCCTCAGGAATATCCCCCCATATGGATATTTCAGTGGTCGATACGACGTCTTTAGTTGCTGTAGTAATGAGTTTGAATATCTGTTGAGTGTCCGCAGCAAAATCACTTTTGAAGGTCTTGTCTCGTTTGGAGCATATTTCAAAAGGAATCGCGAACTGCAATAAATTTCTTAATCGCATCTAATCGTTGTCGTGCTAATTTATTTGTCTGTGCTTCACCCACCATTATAAATTAATGTACGATCTAAATGTAGTGACTTTGTCACTAATGAAAAATCCTTTGATTGCTTCATCCAACCCAATTTACTATTACTTTCGCGTAGTGATAAATCAGACAAACCATTGACAAAGTCACCATTGATTAAACTACCGTGCCAAAAAAATCGTCTTTAGAAATTTTTCTAGTTGAGTAAGCGCATAGAATTATGTTTTAGGTGAATAAGTGCCATGCCTTTCTGTTTCATACCTTGTATTAATCATGTATGTAAGGTGTGTGTTTATTGTGTTGAGGCAATCAAGGGAGAATTTTCATTTTGGCGGATAATCTCTCTTATTTTTTTGATCTTCGAATTAATTGTGCGTTTGATTTCATATTGCTTCCCCAATTCTTTTCGTATTTTTTCGACAAAAGTGAATAACGGGACATACTTATTGATGTTGTTCCAGACTGCAAGGGAGTCATAAATAGCGTGCTGAATTCGTTTGATGAAAGAGTATGATTTTGGTAAGATGTATTTAATACTTTGAGCATTATATTCAATATCTTGAAAATCAGAAAGAATCTGATCACAGTTTAATTTATCTGACAATTTAATTCCTTGATTGTTCAAATTTAAAATTTCGGTTATTATCTCATTGATATTTTCAGAATTCATATATATAATAATATATTATATTTCTAATATATTGTATTTTGTTTGAACTCCATTCGCAATAAGGTGTTATTCACATCTTATTACGCTTAGAGATATATATGAAAACCCCATTTGGAACCCCTCAGGTTGTATTCGCATCGGAGGGACCCAGAGGTTACATATATATAAGACAACACATCCCCATTGGAACCACTCAGGTGTTATCCACATCTGACCGGGCCCAGGGGTACCAAGAAACATACTCTCCAAGAGGAGATCTAACTCGTCAAATAACTGGTTAGAACTCCAAGAAGATATGCTTAGTGAATAGACATCGCATTTACATATATTCATATATACATATATACATATTTGATATATAGGACAGCACAGCCTTTTTTCAACTCCCAATTCGAGTGTTATGGCGAGTTTGTAAGGCACACATATATACAATGACATGGTTATGGTATTTACAATGAATGATACATGAAATATAACAACGGATTATAGATTACAGCACAAGACAATACAATATATCACAATGGATTATAGGATATGATGGTATAAGGATCAAATTAAAACAGGCACACTTCTACATTCAAACTGAAACCACCATACCCCGCACAAAATCACCCCGGGTTGAATGAAAAAATAAATTCACACCGTGTGACGGTGTATGTGGTATGGTTGTTTCACGGTTTGAATTTTGAATGGCTTCAACCCCTCAATTATATAGAAAAACCTTCGAAATCGGTACCGTCGACAATTGTCCGTCACGAGATTCGAACGATGGACCGCAGGACGAGATTCCAACGCGTATGGAATACGCTAAATGTTCGTATCTACAGGTATGTGCTTTTGAATACGATATATGTGTAGCAATCAGTTTCGATGGAAAGGTGACGAATGGACTCTTGATCGAATGGGCGAGAAATATATTCCTGAAATTATTATTTGGGATGAGATATGCACAGTGTCGTTAGATGTATTACAAAAGTTTCTTGATTAGTTATTGCTAGCGAATACAAAAGTGATAATCTGTGGTGATCACCGTCAACCTTCACCATTTTTCGGTTTGTCTCCACATGATTGGCTAAAGAATTTTGTAGATTAATATGAAGAAATTAGTACTGATCATAGATCACTTAATAAACAATTACGGTAGTTCAAGAAACTAATCAGATTACAACCGGATAGAATCCAATGTGAAATAGCACATGAAATAATTTCGGAAACCCCATTAAATGATTTCTGGGAAGCGTGGAGACCAAATGATTTGATAGTGGCAAGTAGAAAGATAGTCAGAGATACACTTCAGATGAAGTTATTTAACACGCAAAAAGAAATATTTGCAACACTTCCAGTGCCGCTGTGTTATAGACCCAAGGATACGCGAGGACAAAATATCGAAGTTGATATTCCAGGGCAAAGTGAAAAGCAGAATTTAGTGTTAAATGATATTGTATTAGTTGATATCAATGTCGTCGACGATACATTCTTCGCAAGGGTTGACTATATCCGATACAATTGTTTGGATCATAGATAATCACATCGAGTGGTGGAATTTAGTTTATATTGCGTATTGCGATGTCCAGAGTACGAAGAATCAATCAACTTCGAAGAGTTGTTTTAGATTATAATGACACTACAATAAGTGATATTGTCAGCGATGAAATAATCAGAAAAAACTATCTGGTTCTAAACAGCAGGATAAAAACAAATAACAGAAAATTTGATATTGATGCTGAATTTATAATCACACTGAAACAACAACAGAATAATCACTGCACGAGTTGCAATTGTAAAATGCTTTGGTGTTGGTCGGATAAAGATCCTCGCCAATTTACCTTAGATTGAACAAGTAAATCCTCGCTGAGGGGCACTTGAATCCAATCTAGAGACTGGTGGTCTACCCGTAGATCTCTTTAATCTAGATATTTTATGCGTAGTAACACTCCAAATATGATTAGTAGCTCTTTTTTCCACCTTGGAGCTCCCCTGGTTGATATAAATATCTAACAGTGACATTGCAGCAGCAGAGAGGGTGAACAGACCACGTTTTCAAGCAAAAATAAGGCTTCCAGATCATGTTTTCGAACAAAATATGGCCTATAGATAACGTTTTCGAACAAAATATCAGGTTTCCAACAAATCTCATTTAACCAAAAAAAAAGTCTCCATTTTTGCAAAAACGGAGATTTTACGATTTTGCTCGCAACGATGTGGTCATCCACCCTCTCTGCTGCTAAAGTTAACAAAAAATAATAAATGATTTTAACCAAATATTTGATCCAGTCCTTAGGACGAAAATCATTTATGATTTCACAAACAGACTAATCGCTAACACCTCTTCTTGTAAATCAATCAGATTATTTGACTGGTCGGTGAGTTTGAAATTAATTCTGGTTAATGAATTATTATGGCATCGCATGTAGACAGGATTAATTGGGTTTTCAATAATTAGGAATCCTGGAGGAGCTGTTGGTGCAAACGAATAAAGAATATATCCTTGCTGAGCTTGATTTGATCGTTCGAGATTAATTTGATAGCTTCCTTCGATAACATCACATACTAAATTAAGCGCAATCACTGAGGATATATTCACGTTGAACGGAGCGATATGCCTACCACCACCATCTGGATCATTATTATGTTTGAGGATAGTTGTTTGTTGTTCTGTTAATTTCTTCCATGCGTCATGGATTTTTTGGAAACCTTCATCGATGGCATCATTGAGAAGTTTTTTTAGTTCTGAGATATTATATCCTGGTAGTTTAAACTCATGAATATCTTCAACGCGTATATTACCTTTCGTCGCAAACTCGGTTCTCGTTTTAGGATTGTCGTCACCTAATATCTCTTGAATAATTAGCAAATGAAATATTTTCATGTCGAGGATTATTTTGTTACATATTTCTACGACGCTGATAAATTCATCTCGGGTGAGAGTACCGGATTTAAGAGATATTAACAACAGCGAAAAATCGTTATTGAACGCTGTGAAATTTTCAGTAATTTTGTCCTGTCGGGGTACGAATTTGACAGCGTTATTTTCTACTATTCCATTGAAAATATCCCACTTATTGTACTCTTTATAACTTTTTACTGGATTATCAGATTTTATCCTGGTGGTGGTATAATCAGATTTTTTAGGTTTGGGTGATACAACAACGGTTTCCTGAGGTGGGTTTTCAGGCCATCCTAGTACGGTTCTTATCGAGCTGTTATAGATATCTACGACGTATCCTTCTGTGCTTATTTCAATTGCGGATGATAGTGTCGGTTCATGAACCGTTATAGCGATTTTTGATTCTTTTCCAGTAATCGATTTTATTGTACGCGCGAATTCATTATTGATTTGTTCGATTTGGTATGACCCTGTTGGTATTGAAACGACGTTCCAGTCTGGAGTCCCGTCTTCTTTATTCTTATTCGCGAAAACCAAGGAATTATTCGGTTGTTGACCACCAAATGATTTTGATCTGATATTAGGCCAACTGTGATACATTCGTAGTTTTGCTAGCGCTATCTCCTTCACGGGGACTGGGCTAGGGAAATTCACACTAAACTCGGGTTCCGTTGATGTTATTGATATCATACTTGTTTGTACTGGGTTCGTGTTCTCCACTACTCGTTGAAGTAATTCCATCGGTGTCGTCATTGTTATTATACTCATGTTGTCGCTCTAATTTTGACACCGCGGAATCATAAATACTGACCATCACTGAGAACTCACAATTTGGTATGGTTGAGGTTATTGAGATCATTCTGGTTTTCGGGTTCGTGTTTTCTAATTCCATCGGTGTTGTCATTGTTATTATATTCATGTTGTCGCTCTAATTTCGATATCGCGGAATCAAAAATACTGACCATCGCTGAGAATTCACTATCTGATATAATCGTATTATCGAGTGACGATGATATCATCAGGGATAACTGCGAATATGCGGTTGATGCAATATGAAATTGAAGTAAGTAATTCTGCAGTTTACTCTGGCTGCATGATGATATCTTTTTTGCTATCCCGGTTGATATACCCCCGATTGTAGCCACCGCAGAAATGCAAATTGGAACAACGACCGGGGCAATCATTGTAACCGATGCAAGTATTATTCCGGCGCAAGTGAGAACGCTTGACACCGAGTACACAATAACATCAATTGCGGTGATTCTTCGTCGGTATTTTTTTATTTTTATTTGATACTCCTCGGCGAGGGTGTTGAGTCTATTCTGAAATTCTCTGACCTGATCATAGCGACATTGTGTTGATGAAATCATTGTTATTTTAAAAAAGCTAGCGTTTCCAATTGTGAAATCCGAACGATTTTCCTTTCAATTTAGTTATTTACTTCGCATACGAATTCTAAGCACCAGGATATTTTTAATCTATCGGTGTTATCAACCGCAATAATCTCAAATTCTTCTTCAACTCCGATAATTACTGTCGCGGTGCCACCAAAGTAGGTTTTACCGCTTACGATGATATCAAATTGCTTGTTAGAGATTAACGTCATCCTGTAGATACCATGCGTCCACTTCTCGATATTGACTTTCAATTTAGCATTAGATTCTTTTACCCAATCAAAGGTCCCATGCTTTACCCTTTCAGAGGTTTCTTTTAGTTTAAGAATATCGTCGTAAACGTCGAGATAGGTTTTTTTGATTTCAGCGAGAGTCGGGCCTGTCAACGATGTGGTTTCAGATTCATCACGTGTTCTCCCCAAAAATCTATCCACGATGGTATTAAGTGTTGTTTGTCTCACCATAAACCTAATAATATCGTTGAGAGTCATCGTAGATGTAGCGGGGACACCAAAGAAAATTTTAGCGACGTAGGCATTGTGAGTATGCCTGATAATAAACTCGCTGATTTCAGCGAGAGTCGAGTCTGCCACAGGTTGGGATCCAAAAAACCTAACAATGACGTCGTTAGTGGGTTTTTGTACCCGCTCAACATTTTCTATTATTTTAGAAATATCATTGTAAATATCGAGAAAATTTGCCTTGATTTCAGTTTCATTCATCATCCTTCCCGCGTCCTTGTTAAAAAAGAATAGCGATAGATAGTTTTTGATTTCAGCGAGAGTCATGCCAACCAGAAGCGGGGTTCCAAAGAATTTATGTACGACATTTTACGAAAAACTGAAAACTGTTTTCCGTGTTCTTCAATTTTAGATTGAAGTGTTGCTAGTTCTAACAGAGAATTATCCAACTCATGGTCGTGGGCGGCAATCTTGTCGGTGATCGTAGAAACAAGTGCACCTGGTTTAAGTCGTCCGTCGCTGGAATACAACGCAATAGAGTTTTCAGTGGCGTCTTGCTGCCGTTTTAAAATGTCATCCGCGGATATATTACTGGTTTTCAATTTACCCTGATCCGAAAATAACGCGATAGTATCCTCGATTGCGTTTTGTTGTTTAACCAAAATATCATCCAACGACACATCACTAGTTTTCAATTTACCCTGATCGGAAAATAGCGCGATAGTATTCTCGATTGCGTTTTGTTGTTTAACTAAAATATCATCCAATGACACATCACTGGATTTCAATTTACCCTGATCGGAAAATAGCGCGATAGTATTCTCGATTGCGTTTCGTTGTTTAACTAAAATATCATCCAATGACACATCACTGGATTTCAATTTACCCTGTTTGTCCTGAAATACAACTATTTCGTTCGGGTCAACACTTGTTAAATTTAACGTCTCAGCGATTTCATCTTTGATTAGTTTTTTTACATCACCGGTTGCAGTGTCATCGGGTTTGGGTTTCAAAGATCTCCCCCAAATATCAATCATGTTATTGTAAAACTCTTTCTCTCTCTAACATCGTTTTTGACGACTTTGTTGAAAAATCTTCGATTTTCTCCAGCGATTACTAGTGTAGTCATTCACGACAACATGTGGTGGTTTTCCGCTTGGGTTACTCAAGGAGTTAGAAATAGCGTCAAGGACATTTAATACTTCGCTGCCACATATTGGTGGGTCATTCATTTGTTGTGTTGGTAGCGTAGAATACCAAGTCTTCATTGGAAGGGTTTTTATATAACGCATAAACTCTTTTGGTGGGGCTAATCCATATGAATCGAAATAAACAATCCCACGTGGATCAATAGCGTATGCAACCCAGTGAGTTCCAGGTCCGGTGCTGTTATCTAAATTAATGATTCCGGTTTCAGTGTTGTTTGGTTGATGTGGTAATTGATCTTTCATAAAGACACCTCTGAAGTTTTTAATCGCTAGTTTTTTAGCAGCATCCATTAAATCAAAATTGGACATAGGAATCTTCGATTCCTCAATTAATAAATCGTTCCTGGTAGTCTTAGACCCTTTCCGCTGTACCACGAATACGGGGTTCCTGGTAGTCTTAGACCCTTTCCGCTGTACCACGAATACGGGGTTCCTGGTAGTCTTAGACCCTTTCCCTTTTTTTATATCCTTTCCCAGCTGCTTTCTTTAGTGCCATTCCTGCTGCAGTACCAACGGCTCCTAACGCAGCCGCTTTAGCCACCGCTGGGGCTGCTGCTGCAATCAATGCTGGAATCGCAGCTAACAACGGAAATATACCGCCTGTTTTAATCATATTTTTGATAGCAGCCGCAGAGAGAGTAATCTGAACACCTTTTTTGGCTGCAAGTGCATCATTGAAATGTTTCACCTGACGAGTTGTCAGCGATAGTTTATTTGCACCACCAGTCATTTGGTTGGGTTTCAACGTGATTGTGGTTCCACATTTTTTAGCTGATTCCGATTGCAATTTTTTTAATTGACAGGGAGTTAACGCAACACTAATAACACTATATGACATTATACATAATTGATTGATTCTAAATCGTTTACAATTTCAATTACATGTTTTCCACTGGTGCATCTACCACTCTCATTCTTCCACCAACACCTTCGAGTAGCATTGATTTATCACTGAGAATGACAGCAACCGCTCTATAATCAGCAATAGCACCACGAGTCACATTAGCTTTAAAATGTATATCAACAACAGATTGTCTCATCAAATCGAGATGTTCCAATGAGAAGTAATAGATCGGATACAGATTTTTAAAATCATATTGTGATATTTGCAAACCAGTATCGACATTTTGGTCGCGTGCCATAAATGACAACAGACGATGATAAACTCGTGCAATATGATTTTCGGTGTAATTAAGTTCTATATCCTCGGATGGTTCCTGCTGGCCGTTTATTCTCAGTGAGACGTCTTTCACACCTAATTGATTAAATATCATATGGCTGGAGAGTTGATCGCCAACTCGTGCGTTATTTTGTAACGCAATAAATATATGACGTGGCGCAGAAACGCCATGTTTTGATGCTAGGTTCCAAGTGAATAACCCGTTGATATTTGATTGTTTAACATCTGTACTCACGGTTAGCCATCTTAGTAATGATTTTCCTCCTTGGTCCATAAATGATAGTAATCGTTCTTCTGCGGTGATTGCTGGAGTCAACACTGGCATCCACAATGATATTTTTGTTAAATTGACTTTACCAGCATCAGCATTGGGATTTGCAGCATCTGCTGGAATCCTCCAGATTGCGTCGTTATCATCACTTTTTCGTACAAGCGATACTGTATGCTTCGCCCCGTAGATAACTTTTCTGACGTTTCTACAGAATCCAAATATGTAATGCAGTGGAATTGCGCATGAAAATGATTTACGCGCTCCTTGCAACATTGAGTTTCGTGTTGCAGCTCCTAGACTGAAATTAGCATCGTTGTTTATAATCATATTCTCGACATCAGCATCACTATTATCACGTTTTTTAGGTCGTCTTACAACAAATGGATTTCCTCCAGCGGTATTCTTACCATCTTTTGCAAACATCATAGAGGGTCCTGCTGATCTTGTATAATCATCAGAATATCTCGCTAACCCGATTATTGTTGTAGCCACATCAACATCGCGATCTATCGACTCAATTTCTTTTCCATCAATGAGATATCTAGCACTCTCAAATAGCACCATAATACCATTATTGACAAAACCGACTTGAGTACCATCTGGATACGGTGCTGGTACAGCAGTAGTATCAGCAGCTGTTACAAGTTCTCCTTCTACTTCAATAAACGCTTCACAGGGCAAAAAGTATTTACTGGTATCATGGACTTGAAGTTCAATTCTTGCTCGACTATTTGAGTCTATGGCATGATAGGCGTAATATTGATAATCGCGTACAGAATCATCCTTGCGAACTGGGGCATCTATATCAAACGCTGGATCAGGTGACTGTTTGAACATTTTATTCTATTTATCAGAATCTAAATCGCGATTTTCCATTTTCATCGTCGTAGTTTTTTAAAGCCACTTCCTGCTATCATATTTGCAACATTGCTTTGGTCGGGGGTTAAAGCCATCGACGCTAATTTTTCGTCTACTGCGTTATTTATAATTCTACTAACACTTGCAGGCATTTCCGCTGTAGATGGCAATGGTACCGGTTTCTTTTTTCGTCTCACTAATGATGTTATTTTATTCTTCGCAGTTGAAAACGCTTTTCCAGCAAGATCTCCAACAGCACCAATACCCTTATCACGAATAACATCAATTGCTTTCATTCCTAATTGTTTAGCCAACGGCATCACTTTTGGAGCCATTCTCGCAAATAACCCTAAAATGGTATTGCCTAAACCATCTCCGTAGTATGCTCTATAAACTGGAAACCGTGAATTAACTACGTAGACGGGGGTTGGTTTATCATGATTGTAGTGTATGATCATTATTTGAGCAGCAGAGAGGGTGAACAGACCACGTTTTCAAGCAAAAATAAGGCTTCCAGATAAGGTTTTCGAGCAAAATATGGCCTATAGATAACGTTTTCGAACAAAATATCAGGTTTCCAACAAATCTCATTTAACCAAAAAAAAAGTCTCCATTTTTGCAATAACGGAGATTTTACGATTTTTTAATCAATTTTGCTCGCAACGATGTGGTCATCCACCCTCTCTGCTGCTAAAGTTTTCAGTTCTGGGTTAATAATTCTTTTACGATTTTAACCGAATATTTGATCAAGTCCGATACGATATCGTGTCCGAGGATCATGCAAATTTATTGTTGCGAATCCGTGCGGAGTCGACTGAGCATGACTAAAGAAATCTCGAAATTGATTGAAGTCCATATCAGAACACCATGTCTGCCAAATATTTCTAAGAGTATGAGTATCAACTCCGTTGAATACAGAAAGAATATTGCAGTTATCTCTGATGACTTTTGGAACCTGAGTGTAGCGTTGAGTGACATATATCACGTCAGTGTTTTCGTGACGCCCACGGGAAAATATTCTAGCAGGATTTTTTTGTTTATCCAACATTATATCGTTGCATACGACTAAATTGTTAATATCTCCATCAATATCATCAATACTCGGTGTTTCATCGATATCGGTTATAAAATCAATGGCGTTCTCACCCTTAATTTCTGATGCATTCTCGTTAAAATCCTTTAACACTTCATAACATCGTTGATCATCTACGCTAGGGGCAATTAAATACAACTTATCCCACTTCATCCATCTCATTATTAAATTGAGCAGCAATTGCGTTTTACCGGATCCAGATGGCCCGATTATAATCATCCGGATAGAGTTTGGTAGCGCTGCATGATGCTTAATTGGTTCTCTTGTTTTAGTCGCTGAAAAATCAATTATATCCATATTTCTATACATAAATTATGGATCTATATTGTGTGAAGTGTAAAACGCGTACTGGCACAGATGATGTGACGACGGTTACAACTAAAAATAACCGATCAGCGCTTTCTGATAAATGCGTGCAATGTGGTACAAAGAAATTTAGATTTGTGTCTATGAGATCTGATTTAAAAAAAAACGAGGAGGTGATATCGCAGCCAAATTGGCAAAGCTCCCTGGAACCCCATGGGCAAAGTACCCCGGAGAAAAGCACCTCCCAGGATATAGCTACTGTGGACCGGGAACCAGACTTGATATCAGACTCAATAATCAAAATCAACCCAACCCCGGTGAAGAACCAATAAACGCCATTGATAAGGCCTGTCACCTTCACGATGTTGCTTATAAAAGCAGCAATCTGCAACACAGGCATCTCGCGGATGTGAAATTAATTCATGCGTTAAATGCTATTCCTGATAAATCCTTCAAAGAAAAATTGTCTTCATTTTTGATAAAATCGGCTATGAAAAGTAAATTGATGTTAGGTGCTGGTAATTAATAATATGGAATCAATTTATTATTCCCCAAGAGGATACTGGAGGGGTAAATCAGCAGTCCATAAACTCGCTAGCGCTGCAAAAGTGAAAAAAACCACTGCGGCTAATTGGTTATCCAAACAGGCACTATGGCAAATTTATCTACCACCGCCTAAACAAATTCAATTCTCGCATTTTGATGTGACCGCTCCTAATGAAGTTCATCAGGCTGATATATTATTTCTGCCACATGATCGTGGTTACAAATACGCTTTAACCGTAGTTGATGTTGCAAGTCGATAGAAAGAAGCAGAACCGTTAAAAACAAAATCAGCCACTGAAGTCGCTTCTGCATTTGAAAGGATTTATCGACGAGGTCCTCTGCACTGGCCAAATCTATTGCAGGTTGATCCTGGCAAGGAATTTCAGGGTGCAGTGTTATCTACAATGAAACATCATAATGTCACCATACGACGAGGGCATACTGCGCTACATCGCGATCAGGCCATTGTAGAACGATTTAATCGGACGATTGCTGAGCGGTTATTTGGATATCAATACGCAAAAGAATTCATTCAAGAAAAGCGATCCCGTGAATGGGTTAAAAGATTACCATCTGTGATTACTGCACTGAATAACGAGATTACTAGAACAATCAACATGAAACCTATCAACGCGATTAAAAAGAAGTCAATACCCGTACAACCACAAAAAGATTTCAAAGAACCAATTCTTGGTAGTAGTGTCATTGTGAGGTACTTATACGAACCAGGAGAGCTTGAAGGGGGTAGAAAAAGGGCTACTGATCCTATTTGGAGCGTCACTACGCATAAGATATCTAGTATAACACGATCAACTGGTAGACCTCCAGTCTATAAACTGGATTCAACTGCCCCTCAGCGGGGTTTTACTCGACAACAACTACAAGTGATTCCCGAGGATACTCAATTGCCACCGCATGGTCTTAACTAGCACCGTTGCGTCTATTGCACTCAAGACAAGTCAACATCACATTATTTCTGACATGACCGAGATTGTTATTTTTTCTGTCTACGGTGAATTGGCGAGGATCCTTATCCGAATACTGCCAACGCATTATACAATTGCAACTCGCGCAGTGATTATTCTGTTGTTTCTTCAAAGTGATTATTAATTCAGCATCAATATCAAATTCTCGTTGTTTTTTTTGGTCCTGTTGTTTGTAACCGGAGAGTTTTTTATCAATAATTTTAACATCAATATCATTTATTGTGGTGTCATTATCATCGAAAACAATTCTTCGAAGTTGATTTATTTTTCGCACTCTGGATACTGCGAGATAGACTAAATTCGACCATTCGATGCGATTATCCACCATCCAAACAATTGTATCCGATATAGTCAATCCCTGTGAAGAGTGTATTGTTGCTGCGTATCCTAGCGTCCACGGGGATTTATTAGCACGCAATGCATCTTCAACGACATTGATATCAACCAGCACAATATCATTTAATACGAGAATTTGTTTTTCACTCTGTCCTGGAATATCAACTTCAATATTCTGTTTTCGTGTATCCGATGGCCTATAACAAAGGGGTACTGGAAGCGTTGCAAATTTTTCTTTATGCAATTCCAATAACTTCATCTGAAGTGTGTCCCTGACTATTTTTCTACTTGCAATTATCAAATCATTTGGTCTCCATGTTTCCCAGAAATCATTCATTGGAGTTTCTGAAATCACTTCACGCGCTATTTCGCATTGGATTCTATCCGGTTGTAATCTAATTAGCGCTTTGAATTCTCGTAATCGTTCATCAATTGATCTATAATCAGTGGTAATTTCTTCATAATAGTCTACAAAACCCCTTAGCCATTCATGTGGAGATGCACCGACAAATGATGGTGGTTGGCCGTATTCACCGCACATGACGACTTTTGTGTTTTTTTTTAACAACCACTCAAGAAATGTTTTTAATACATCTAATGACACTGTGCATATTTCATCCTAAATTATGATTTCAGGAATGAATTTATCACCCATACGCTCAGGAGTCCATTTGTCACCTTTCCATCGAAAGAAGCTGTGGTAAGTGCAAGCATTTACCCCTCGTTGTATCATCTCTCTGGCGAGTCTGTGAGTCGGTGTTAGCACAATCATGTTAGAAACGCTAGCGTTTCCACGACGAAATAATTCAATTGCACGAGTTGTCTTTCCTGACCCACCACAACCGTTTAAATAAACTTATATCTACATACTGGATCAGATACCGGTGGTGCATTAGAAAATTCTGATTGAATTTCAATACGGTTACAACAAAGATATTTATCATCCATGGCAACTTCTGCGGATTCACAATACTCATGTAGCATCTCCTTTTTAAATCGCCAACGCCCCCAATTTTCTTCGGGATCTGTGAATGCCGCTACAGCTGATTTGTACTTATTGTGTATATACATCGAATCAGTGGCCACTCTAACCGCGGTATTAGGAAATCTATTTATCATCGAAAATAGATTAATAGAAGCATAGGCTAGCATAGAACTTCTCAAATGTGTGTACTGGGAATTATATCCATCACAGTAGGTAACAACCGTATCCAATTTCTCACCATTGGATAGAAAAGCATCCTTACGGGATACAAGTTTTCCCTGTTTCGTTAAATCCGCTACAATAAAATCGTATTCAGCGACATCTATGATCAACCGCGAAGAGTATTTTGCGTTGATGTATCGTCCACCTTGGGTAAATTTACCGATTATTCTTCTTCCGAGATCTTTTGCTTGTTCTTTTTTAATTTCAAATAACTTCTTAGACCAATTTATGATTTCTTCTTCACTGAAATCTGGAAACTGTTTTCGTAGTTCGTTGATTATTCTATCTAGATCGGGTTGTGGTAGCCAAACTTCTTTCTGAGCTCGATAGCATATAATAGCCTCGGAAACAATCAACGATATTAGCATACCACAATCAATCATATATCTCAATAGCACTATTGGCATCCAGTGTTTTTCAGATAGGTGTCTACCGAGCCAAACATAACTACATGGATGTTACCCTGTAGCTAATTCAAATGATATCACACGAGCGAATCCGGTTAAATCAAAATCAGGCAATGGTCCATTAATCGCAACACGAGTCATTTCATGCGTGGGGTGTCCAAATCGTTTGAAGTACTCAGCGCATTCCCCATATCCGAGAAAACTTCCGGGATAACACGCGGCTATATCAATTGAAATCATACCATCACGTGAGTATTTCGTATTCCACAGTCCTCCATGACCAAATTCGACGCAACTCAATTTAACATCCTCGAGAAAATCACTTCGTGTTGGACGCCATGAGTTTTTTTCTCTTGCGAAGTGAGCTACCACTGATGCAATAGTAAAACTATCCGTGAGTAGTTTTTCATGGGAATTCTCCGGTGAAAAATCACTAGCGATTTTTCTCATTCTATTATCTAATTCTTCAATGCGATATAATTCACCATTTGGTTTTACAAATTGATCGAATCCTATTTCGGGATCTTCATCACTTCTAAGTAACCACACTGACACAGGATCATCTTTACACAACGCATGAATAGCATCGAATAATCTCTCTTCATAGAAAACATCCCCGACGAACTCCTTAGGGATATATTTCACGGTTCGTTCTCGTGGAAATATTGTTACCGCAGGTGTCCACGCGTGTTTGTTATGATCAATAATCTGTATTGGGGCTCCTCGCGATTGATATTTCGGTTCGTATAATACTTCTCCGGTTATTGTTGTTACTGATATTGGGAATTTTAATGATGCTTCTAATTTAGCTATATCAGAAATCTTTGCACCGTGCTGTTTTACCGTTAATTCCCACTCAGTTATTTTTTTTCGTCTTAGATCAGTTAGTTTATTCCCCCGGGACGCATTTGTGAAGTGTTCTATTATTCGTTCTGCTACACAATTCAGTGAACTTGAATATTTCATAGGAGCTAGTTTTGCGATATCGGGTTTATCATTTAACGGATATATCCCATAAACCATTGCTGTTACGGGATAAGATCTTTCGTAGTATGGCTTATCGATTCCGGTTAGAATTCCTGGTTTGGAATCTCTACTCACAATGACAGCTTTTTTATTCTTGAGGATTGGTTCAAATTTATCCCTAATAATCCATTTGCCATCGACTTCGATAATGAATTTGATTCGGAAAAAATGCCGTTTTTCCCCAACACGTGAAATTATCACTGTTGCTTTTTCATCATTCATGGTAGCGTCAACAACACCATCAATTCGAAATGTTGACCAACAATAAGATGCTCCATCACGCTTGAATTCATTAAAACAGTCTCTGATTTTACTAATCATGGCTTTATCAAGAATTGTATTCTTTGGTGTATTAGAAACTATATCGAGATTGAATTGAGCATCTTTCCAGGGTAATCTCTTGGACGTTTTTTTTGGTTTATCGAGATTAAATCTAGGATTGATTTTTAATAATCTCTTAAACTCTTTCATGTTTCCGTCTATTGGACGTTTGTTACGTTTTTTTGGTTTATCGAGATTAAATCTAGGATTGATTTTTAATAATCTCTTAAACTCTTTCATGTTTCCGTCTATTGGACGTTTGTTACGTTTTTTTGGTTTATCGAGATTAAATCTAGGATTGATTTTTAATAATCTCTTAAACTCTTTCATGTTTCCGTCTATTGGACGTTTGTTACGTTTTTTTGGTTTATCGAGATTAAATCTAGGATTGATTTTTAATAATCTCTTAAACTCTTTCATGTTTCCGTCTATTGGACGTTTTTTGGGTCTATCGAGATTAAATCTAAGATTGATTTTTAATAATCTCTTAAACTCCTTATCAGCATTTTTCGAAGGCGTTCTCCCTAATTTCCTCATGCTATAATTAAAACAAGCATTTAAATGAAAGATTTTTATATAATGAATCACTGCAAGTGGCTTATGATTGGATCGATAACCCCGTGTAACAAATCATGCAGAAATGAGTTCTGTGGGTATCATATGCAAAGCTTTCGTCGTGGAAGCCTTGGTCCATTACCTTGTATTCTATGTGGAGTTGGGGTCAGGGGAAAATCTCAGTTGTGTTTGAATTGCGGTGGTAAGCGATACAGGGAGTTGAAGCGTTATTATGATAAAAGAATAAAAAATGGACAATCAATCAGAAATTATGACCCTGACGCTGACAAAGTCAGTATTCTTGACGCTGACAAAGTCAGTATTCTTGACGCTGACAAAGTCAGTATCAAGGATAAAATCATAAGAACTCCTCAAGACTACATCGAAAGATTTATCATTAAACCAAACAATGAATTAGACAAACAATAGTATTATGTATACGAATGAACCAAGAATTCAGACAACACCCTGTGATCACAAATTATGAAGCATCCAGTGATGGTGTTGTAAGAAACCGCAGACTGAAGAAACCAGTTGGTTCTGTGAATAATCAAGGGTACTTGGTGTTTGGTGCTGGAAAGAAAACTTATCTCAATCATCGTTTCGCATTTGAGTGTTTTTATGGATTGATCGAGGATGATTCTGTCATTGATCACAAGGATTCTAATCCGAAAAACAATTCTTTATCAAATCTGCAGGCTATCACACAAAGTGAAAATTCCGAACGAGGGGGGACTGGAAATACTCGAAAAAAGCGAGACCTGTGAAATCTTTGAATACGATAACTAACGAAGAAAAAATATTTCAATCAATGAATGAAGCCGGTAGGCACTTCGATATTTGTGGATCTTCAGTACAAAGAGTTGCAGAGGGGATAACCAAAACGGCGATTTCAAAAAAGACAGGACAGAAAATTCGATTTAGTTACGTCTAATGCGTCATATTTTTCATTTAGAAATATATCATTATTATAGAATAATGAATTCTGAAAACATGAATAGCATCATATCCGAGATTTCAAAATTGAAAAGTTAGGATATTGAACTATCAGATGGGTTAAATCCTGATCAAATCATGTCTGATTTTCAGGATATAGAATACGGAGTTAACAACAATAAATATATGCTACCAAAGAAGTATGCGCTCATCAAAAGAATTCAGAATTCTATTCGGGACTCTCTCGCATTCTCCAGTGACGTAAGTGTGTTCGCTCCGTTGTATACCATCGTAGAACGAATACGAAAAGAATTGGGGTACGAATACGAATTGAAAAAGGAGGTTAATTCTAAAGTTAGAAACCTACGGGCGTTAATTCAAGAAAATGAACAATTTTGATTGACCATTTATCATTATTTGATTGTGACCGTCCCTCATAGAGATTTTAATTTTTTTTTAGCATTTTTTGATTAAAACTGTTGAAATCAGTGAATAAAAAATTGATGGCTGGTTCGGATTGATCAGAAATAGAATGGCGAAAGTCACAGTATTATATTTTATTTATAGCAATTATGTGAGTTTCGCCATCAATGATAGAGATGTTAAAACACTTCCACGATGGTGTTAGGTCGGATTGAAAAATTGTTTTGCAATTGAAAAATTGTTTCTGATTTTAAATAATGGTCAATGAAGCATTAACAACCCGATTGGCTCGTGAACGACTGGATGCAATCAGGAGATTTGTACCAATTCGTGACTCTGTACGGAATAAACTGCAACGACGACAACAAGCGCAGACTGACTTTTCTGTGTCAAGTGAACAACTGTTTACTCCGATAACAAGTGCGACCAAAGATGTGAAAAAGTTAACTGAAGCAGCGATATACGGAGATATTCCTGAGCGAGAACGAGTAAAGAAGGCGCCGCTGCTTGATACGCTTGAAAAGATAGCAGCAGAGACCGGACAAACACGCGCAGGGATACAACAGTTATCCAGTGATATAAAAACTCAGCGCGAGTATGAACGATTAGCTGATATTGATGATTCTGCGCCTGAAACTCAAAGAGTTTCCACACTTGAACCACAACCTGTTGATGTCGTCACCCCAAAAGGTATCCCCTTTATAGACAAATTCACCGAAGGAGCTATAACAGAAATCAAACAACATAAATTAATAAAACTCGAAGATTATGCAGATTTTGGCATTTTCGCTATCCAAAAATATTATTCAAGGGAAGAGTTTTTAAAAGACGAGTATAAAAACAGTAGAATTAAACGAGACGACTGGGTAGATTGGTTGTATAAAATAAACAAGGAGATTACTGGTAATTTGAAAAAGGATACAATTAAGAACAGAACTTTTAAAGCAGGAGTTGATAGCTATGGTATACAAAAACAACAAAGTCGAGGCCGACAAAGGAAATTACTTGATGATAGTGAGGGCGCAACTGGTACAACTGAGGAAACAAGCGGAAAAGGATATTCGATTGGAAATCCAAAGGATTTCAACGCTGGAGTCTTTGACTCTACCACGACATGTCCTGGTAGTGTTATCAATGATATATCACGATTAGAAGTTCTTGTAGGAGGTTTCCGAGCTGGAAATAACTCACCGGAAATAATTAATGAAGCAGCTGATATCTGTAGACGATTATTTCAGGGTGGTATCATGGATATCAGCACATTTCGAGATTTCATTGACGAGTTAGCAAATGGGTATCATAGTGACTGAATTGAAAAGTCAATTGAAACATTGTTTCTGATTTCAAATAATGATCATACACTACAATCATGATAAACCAACCCCCGTCTACGTAGTTAATTCACGGTTTCCAGTTTATAGAGCATACTACGGAGATGGTTTAGGCAATACCATTGCAGGGTTATTTGCGAGAATGGCTCCAAAAGTGATGCCGTTGGCTAAACAACTAGGAATGAAAGCCATTGATGTTATTCGTGATAAGGGTATTAGTGCTGTTGGAGATTTTGCTGGAAAAGCGTTTTCAACTGCGAAGAATAAAATAACATCATTAGTGAGACGAAAAAAGAAACCGGTACCATTGCCATCTACAGCAGAAATGCCTGCAAGTGTTAGTAGAATTATAAATAACGCAGTAGACGAAAAATTAGCGTCGATGGCTTTAACCCCCGACCAAAGTAATATTGCAAATATGATAGCAGGAAGTGGCTTTAAAAAACTACGACGATGAGAATGGAAAAATCGTTTACGATTTCACTATTTAGACTCTGATAAATAGAATAAAATGTTCAAACAGTCACCTGATCCAGCGTTTGATATAGATGCCCCAGTTCGCAAGGATGATTCTGTACGCGATTATCAATATTACGCCTATCATGCCATAGACTCAAATAGTCAAGCAAGAATTGAACTTCAAGTCCATGATACCAGTAAATACTTTTTGCCCTGTGAAGCGTTTATTGAAGTAGAAGGAGAACTTGTAACAGCTGATGATACTCCTGCTGTACCAGCACCGTATCCAGATGGTACTCAAGTCGGTTTTGTCAATAATGGTATTATGGCGCTATTTGAGAGTGCTAGATATCTCATTGATGGAAAAGAAATTGAGTCGATAGATCGCGATGTTGATGTGACTACAACAATAATCGGGTTAGCGAGATATTCTGATGATTATACAAGATCAGCAGGACCCTCTATGATGTTTGCAAAAGATTGTAAGAATACCGCTGAAGGAAATCCATTTGTTGTAAGACGACCAAAAAAACGTGATAATAGTGATGCTGATGTCGAGAATATGATTATAAACAACGATGCTAATTTCAATCTAGGAGCTGCAACACGAAACTCAATGTTGCAAGGAGCGCGTAAATCATTTTCATGCGCGATTCCACTGCATCATATATTTGGATTCTGTAGAAACGTCAGAAAAGTTATCTACGGGGCGAAGCATACAGTATCGCTTGTACGAAAAAGTGATGATAACGACGCAATCTGGAGGATTCCAGCAGATGCTGCAAATCCCAATGCTGATGCCGGTAAAGTCAATTTAACAAAAATATCATTGTGGATGCCAGTGTTGACTCCAGCAATTACCGCAGAAGAACGATTACTATCATTTATGGACCAAGGAGGAAAGTCGTTGTTGAGTTGGCTAACCGTGAGTACAGATGTTAAACAATCAAATATCAACGGGTTATTCACGTGGAATCTAGCATCAAAACAAGTCGTTTCTGCGCCACGTCATATATTTATTGCGTTACAGGATAACACACGAGTTGGCGATCAACGTTTCAGTCATATGATATTTGATCAATTAGGTGTGAAAGACGTCTCACTGAGAATAAACGGCCAACAGGAACCATCCGAGGATATACAACTTAATTACACAGAAAATCATATTGCACGAGTTTATCATCGTCTGTTGTCATTTATGGCACGCGATCAAAATGTGGATACTGGTTTGCAAATATCACAATATGATTTTAAAAATCTGTATCCAATCTATTACTTCTCACTGGAACATCTCGATTTGATGAGACAATCTGTTGTTGATATACATTTTAGAGCTAATGTGACTCGTGGTGCTATTGCTGATTATAGAGCGGTTGCTGTCATTCTCAGTGATAAATCAATGCTACTTGAAGGTGTTGGTGGAAGAATGAGAGTGGTAGATGCACCAGTGGAAAACATGTAAACGATTTAGAATCAATCAATTATGTATAATGTCATATAGTGTTATTAGTGTTGCGTTAACTCCCGGTCAATTAAAAAAATTGCAATCGGAATCAGCTAAAAAATGTGGAACCACAATCACGTTGAAACCCAACCAAATGACTGGTGGTGCAAATAAACTATCGCTGACAACTCGTCAGGTGAAACATTTCAATGATGCACTTGCAGCCAAAAAAGGTGTTCAGATTACTCTCTCTGCGGCTGCTATCAAAAATATGATTAAAACAGGCGGTATATTCCCGTTGTTAGCTGCGATTCCAGCATTGATTGCAGCAGCAGCCCCAGCGGTGGCTAAAGCGGCTGCGTTAGGAGCCGTTGGTACTGCAGCAGGAATGGCACTAAAGAAAGCAACTGGGAAAGGATATAAAAAAAGGGAAAGGGTCTAAGACTACCAGGAACCCCGTATTCGTGGTACAGCGGAAAGGGTCTAAGACTACCAGGAACCCCGTATTCGTGATACAGCGGAAAGGGTCTAAGACTACCAGGAACGATTTATTAATAGAAGAATCGAAGATTCCTATGTCCAATTTTGATTTAATGGATGCTGCTAAAAAACTAGCGATTAAAAACTTCAGAGGTGTCTTTATGAAAGATCAATTACCACATCAACCAAACAACACTGAAACCGGAATCATTAATTTAGATAACAGCACCGGACCTGGAACTCACTGGGTTGCATACGCTATTGATCCACGTGGGATTGTTTATTTCGATTCATATGGATTAGCCCCACCAAAAGAGTTTATGCGGTATATAAAAACCCTTCCAATGAAGACTTTTTATTCTACGCTACCAACACAAACGATGATTGACCCACCAATATGCGGCAGCGAAGTATTAAATGTCCTTGACGCTATTTCTAACTCCTTGAGTAACCCAAGCGGAAAACCACCACATGTTGTCGTTAATGAATACACTAGTAATCGCTGGAAATCGAAACGATTTTAGAGAGAGAAAGAGTTTTACAATAACATGATTGATATTTGGGGGAGATCTTTGAAACCCAAACCCGATGGCACTGCACCACCTGATTCTGTCAAGGATGTAAAAAAACTAATCAAAGATGAAATAGCTGAGACGTTGAACTTAACAAATGTTGATCCTAATGAAATAGTTGTATTTCAAGACAAACAGGGTAAATTGAAATCCAGTGATGTGTCATTGGATGATATTTTAGTTAAACAACGAAACGCAATCGAGAATACTATCGCGTTATTTTCGGATCAGGGTAAATTGAAAACCAGTAATATTTCTCTGGATGATATTTTGGTTAAACAACAAAACGCAATCGAAAATACTATCGCGTTATTTTCCGATCAGGGTAAATTGAAAACTAGTGATGTCTCTCTGGATGATATTTTAGTTAAACAACGAAACGCAATCGAGAATACTATCGCGCTATTTTCCGATCAGGGTAAACTCAAACCGGGTGTACACGTTTCGACGATTACAGATCGATTAAAAACTCTCAACGATGAGTTAAACAATTCTGTGTTTGTACTAACAACACTTGAATCTAGAATTGAAGAAAACGGAAAACAGTTTTCAGTTTTTCGTAGAAATATAGCAGCAGAGAGGGTGAACAGACCACGATTTCAAGCAAAAATAAGGCTTCCAGATAACGTTTCCGAACAAAAAATGGCCTACACACTACGTTTTCAGACAAAAAATAAGACTTCCAACAAAATCTCATTTAACCAAAAAAAAAGTCTCCATTTTTGCAAAACGAAGATTTTACGATTTTGCTCGCAACGATGTGGTCATCCACCCTCTCTGCTGCTAGTGATTTCATCACTAGTGATTTCAGTTCTGGTTAACAAAAAATAATAAATGATTTGATCAAGTCTTTAGGATTTCACAAACAGACTAATCGCTAACACCTCTTCTTGTAAATCAATCAGATTATTTGACTGGTCGGTGAGTTTGAAATTAATTCTGGTTAATGAATTATTATGGCATCGCATGTAGACAGGATTAATTGGGTTTTCAATAATTAGGAATCCTGGAGGAGCTGTTGGTGCAAATGAATAAAGAATATATCCTTGCTGAGCTTGATTTGATTGCTCTAGATTAATTTGATAGCTTCCTTCGATAACATCACACACTAAATTAAGCGCAATCACCGTTGAAATATTCACGTTGAACGGAGCGATATGCCTACCACCACCATCTGGGTCATTATTATGTTTGAGGATTTTTATTTCCGGTGATGTTGTTTTTTTCCATGCGTCATGAATTATTTTAAAACCAACATCGATAGCATCGTTGAGAGATTTTTTTAGTTCTGGTACGTTATATCCTGGTAGTTTGACTGTTGGAATATCCTTGACGGGGATGCCCCTGCTTTCTGCAAAAAATGTTCTTGTTTCAGGATCACTGTCATCCAATATCTCTTGAATAATTTGTGAATTAAGTTTTTCCATATCGTCGATAATTTTGTTACATGTTTCTACGACGCTGATAAATTCATCTCGGGTAAGAGAGCCGGATTTAAGAGGTATTAACAACAGTGAAAAAATATTATTCATTGCTGTGAAATTTTTATTGATTTTAAGTTCGCTAACAACAAGATATTTCCCTCCCTTACCAAAAAAATCTCTAGCAACCCTGTAATCGCTATAGCTTTTTACTGGATTATCAGGTTTTATCCTATCTGTGATATAATCAGATTTTTTTGGTTCTGGTAAATCAACAATTTCACCCCGGGGTGGTAATTCAGGCCATCCTAGTACGGTTCTTATTGAGCTTTGATAGATATCTACGACATATTCTTCTGAGTTTATTTCAATGGCGGATGATAGCGTCGGTTCATGAACTGTTATAGCAATTTTTGACTCTACTCCAGTAATCGATTTTATTCTACGCGCGAATTCATTATTGATTTGTTCTATTTGGTATGACCCAGTTGGTATGGAAACGACGTTCCAGTCTGGGGTACCGTCGTCTTTATTCTTATACGAGAACACCAGTGAATTATTGGGTTGTTGACCACCAAATGCTACCGATCTAATATTAGGCCAACTGTGATACATTCGTAGTTTTGCTAGCGCGATTTCGCTCACAGGAACCGGAGAGGGGAAATTCACACTAAACTCGGGTTTCGTAGATGTTATTGATATCATACTCGTTTGTACTGGGTTCGTGTTCTCCACTACTTGTTGAAGTAATTCCATCTGTGTCGTCATTATACTCATGATTTATTTCTAATTTTGGTATCGAGGAATCATAAATACTGACCATCACTGAGAACTCACAATCTGGTAATGTTGATATTATTGAGATCATTTTGTTTTTTGGGTTCGTGTTTTCTGATTCCATCGGTGTTGTCATTGTTATTATACTCATGTTGTCGCTCTAATTTCGATATCGCGGAATCAAAAATACTGACCATCGCTGAGAATTCAATATCTGATATAATCGTATTATCGAGTGACGACGATATCATCAATGATAATTGCGAATATGCGGTTGATGCAATATGAAATTGAAGTAAGTAATTCTGCAGTTTACTCTGGCTGCATGATGATATCTTTTTTGCTATCCCGGTTGATATACCCCCGATTGTAGCCACCGCAGAAATGCAAATTGGAACTACGACCGGGGCAATCATTGTAACAGATGCTAGTATTATTCCGGCACCAGTAAGAACGCTTGACACCGAGTATATAATAACATCAATTGCGGTGATTCTTCGTCGGTATTTTTTTATTTTTATTTGATATTCCTCAGTGAGGGTTTTGAGTCTATTTTGAAATTCTCTGACCTGATCATAGCGACATTGCGTCGATGACAAAGTCATTGTTGTTTATTTTAAAAACACTAGCGTTTTCAATTGTGAAATCCGAACGATTTAGTTATTTACTTAAATCCGCTACGAATTCCAGATACCATGTTACTGATGCCTTAGCCAAACTTTTATCATCGGCTTTTATCGTTAACCGTTCAGTTTTATCCTTGTCGATGATCGTTGAAATCGTATTGTTGACCCCGGATGAACTCGACGATGATATATTAAATTGAATTGGTGCTACCAGCGTTAATCGATAAATACCCTTGATAGTAGCTGTGATATCTAATTTGTTGTTTGCAGGTGTCCACTCAAATGATCCGTGTTGGATTGTATATACTACGTTATTGGTTTTCTCATGAGGAATTTTTGTTTTTTCAATGATTGTTATCATCCTCGAAAAATCACCTTTGACGGCTTCGATGAAAGTTTTCGTCTCATCGATGGATTTTTTAATATCAGGGAGTTTTATTTCAATTTTATCCAACTGGGTTCCAATAAATTTATCAATGATATTTCTACGAAATGATATAAACTGTTTTCCGTTATCTTCAATTTTAGATTCAAGTATTTTTAGTACAGCCAGAGAATTGTTTAACTCATCGTTGAGAGTTTTTAATCGATCTGTAATCGTCGAAACGAGTACACCCGGTTTGAGTTTACCCTGATCGGAAAATAACGCGATAGTATCCTCGATTGCGTTTTGTTGTTTAACTAAAATATCATCCAGAGAAATATTACTGGTTTTCAATTTACCCTGATCGGAAAATAACGCGATAGTATCCTCGATTGCGTTTCGTTGTTTAACTAAAATATCATCCAGAGAAATATTACTAGATTTCAATTTACCCTGTTTGTCCTGAAATACAACTATTTCATTAGGATCAACATTTGTTAAGTTCAACGTCTCAGCGATTTCATCTTTAATTTTTTTTGTTATATCCTTGACAGAATCAGGTGGTGCAGTGCCATCGGGTTTGGATTTCAAAGATCTCCCCCAAATATCAATCATGTTATTGTAAAACTCTTTCTCTCTCTAAAATCGTTTCGATTTCCAGCGATTGCTAGTGTATTCATTCACGACAACATGTGGTGGTTTTCCGCTTGGGTTACTCAAGGAGTTAGAAATAGCGTCAAGGACATTTAATACTTCGCTGCCACATATTGGTGGGTCAATCATCGTTTGTGTTGGTAGCGTAGAATACCAAGTCTTCATTGGAAGGGTTTTTATATACCGCATAAACTCTTTTGGTGGGGCTAATCCATATGAATCGAAATAAACAATCCCACGTGGATCAATAGCGTATGCAACCCAGTGAGTTCCAGGTCCGGTGCTGTTATCTAAATTAATGATTCCGGTTTCAACGCTGTTTGGTTGATGTGGTAATTGATCTTTCATAAAGACACCTCTGAAGTTTTTAATCGCGAGTTTTTTAGCCGCATCCATTAAATCAAAATTGGACATAGGAATCTTCGATTCCTCAATTAATAAATCGTTCCTGGTAGTCTTAGACCCTTTCCGCTGTACCACGAATACGGGGTTCCTGGTAGTCTTAGACCCAATCCGTTCACGGATCTTCCGCTGTACCACGAATACGGGGTTCCTGGTAGTCTTAGACCCTTTCCCTTTTTTTTATATCCTTTCCCAGTTGCCTTCTTTAGTGCCATTCCTGCTGCAGTACCAACGGCTCCTAACGCTGCCGCTTTAGCCACCGCTGGGGCTGCTGCTGCAATCAATGCTGGAATCGCAGCTAACAACGGAAATATACCGCCTGTTTTAATCATATTTTTGATAGCAGCCGCAGAAAGAGTAATCTGAACACCTTTTTTGGCTGCAAGTGCATCATTGAAATGTTTCACCTGACGAGTTGTCAGCGATAATTTATTTGCACCACCAGTCATTTGGTTGGGTTTCAACGTGATTGTGGTTCCACATCGCTTAACCGATTCTGATTGCAATTTTTTTAATTGACCGGGAGTTAACGTAACACTAATAACACTATATGACATTATACATAATAGATTGATTCTAATTCGTAAAATCCGTAGGATTTCATTGAAAAATCAAGAAAATCGTTTACGATTTCAATCAAAGATTTTCTACTGGTGCATCTACCACTCTCATTCTTCCTCCAACACCTTCGAGTAGCATTGATTTGTCGCTGAGAATGACAGCAACCGCTCTATAATCAGCAGCACCAACAGGACGATTCACATTAGCTCTAAAGTGTATATCAACAACTGACTGTCTTGTTAAATCGAGATGTTCCAGTGAGAAGTAATAGATCGGATATAGATTTTTAAAATCATATTGTGATATTTGCAAACCAGTATCCACATTTTGATCACGTGCCATAAATGACAACAGACGATGATACACGCGTGCAATATGGTTGTTAGTGTAATCAAGTTGTATATCCTCGGATGGTTCCTGCTGGCCATTTATTCTCAGTGAGACGTCTTTCACACCTAATTGATCAAATATCATATGACTGTAGGTTTGATTGCCAATTCGCCTATTATCCTGTAACGCTACGAATATATGACGTGGCGCAGTAACACCTTGTTTTGATGCTAGATTCCACGTGAATAACCCGGTGAGATTTGATTGTTTAACATCTGTACTCACGGTTAGCCAACTCAACAACGACTTTCCTCCTTGGTCCATAAATGATAGTAATCGTTCTTCTGCAGTGATTGCTGGAGTCAACACTGGCATCCACAATGATGTTTTTGTTAAAATAACTTTACCGGCATCATCATTTACATGATCTGCAGCTGGGTTTGCTGGAATCCTCCAAATTGCGTCATTATCATCACCCTTTCGTACAAGCGATACTGTATGCTTCGCCCCATAAATAACTTTTCGGACGTTTCTACAGAATCCAAATATATGATGTAGTGGAATCGCGCATGAAAATGATTTACGCTCTCCTTGCAACATTGCGTTTCGTGTTGCAGCTCCTAGATTGAAATTAACGTCGTTGTTTATAATCATATCCTCGACCTCAGCATCACTATTATCACGTTTTTTTGGTCGTCTTACAACAAATGGATTTCCTCCAGCGGTATTCTTACCATCTTTTGCAAACATCATAGAAGGTCCTGCTGATCTTGTATAATCATCAGAATATCTCGCTAACCCGATTATTGTTGTAGCTACATCAACATCACGATCTATGGACTCAATTTCTTTTCCATCAATGAGATATCTAGCACTCTCAAATAGCGCCATAATACCATTATTGACAAAACCGACTTGAGTACCAGCTGGATACGGTGCTGGTACATCAGTAGTATCAGCAGCTGTTACAAGTACTCCTTCTACTTCAATAAACGCTTCACAGGGCAAAAAGTATTTACTGGTATCATGGACTTGAAGTTCAATTCGCGATCGACTATTTGCGTCTATTGCATGATAAGCGTAATATTGATAATCGCGTACAGAATCATCCTTGCCAACTGGGGCGTCTATATCAAACGCCGGATCATGTGATTTTTTGAACATTTTATTCTATTTATCAGAGTCTAAATCGTAAAAATCCGTAGGATTTTCATCGTAAACGATTTTCATCGACGTAGTTTTTTAAAGCCGCTTCCTGCTATCATATTTGCAATATTGCTTTGGTCCCCTTGATTTACCATCGACGCTAATTTTTCGTCTACTGCGTTATTTATAATTCTACTAACACTTGCAGGCATTTCCGCTGTAGACGGTAACGGTTTCTTTGAAAATCCTTTGGATTTCATCCGTGATTTCACTAATGATGTTAATTTATTCCTCGCAGTTGAAAACGCTTTTCCAGCAAGATCTCCAACAGCACCAATACCCTTATCACGAATAACTTCAATTGCTTTCATTCCTAGTTGTTTAGCCAACGGCATCACTTTTGGAGCCATTCTCGCAAATAACCCTGCAATGGTATTGCCTAAACCATCTCCGTAGTATGCTCTATAAACTGGAAACCGTGAATTAACTACGTAGACGGGGGTTGGTTTATCATGATTGTAGTGTATGATCATTATTTGAAATCAGAAACCATTTTTCAATTGTGAAATCCTTCGGATTTCCACGCTAGCGTTTTTATTCAGTCTCGGTGATTAATCACTGTGATAATCCTCCACTAACTCGTCAATGAAATCTCGATATGTTTTGATATCCATGATACCACCCTGAAATAATCGTCTACAGATATCAGCTGCTTCATTAATTATTTCCGGTGAGTTATTTCCAGCTCGGAAACCTCCTACAAGAACTTCTAATCGTGATATATCATTGATAACACTACCAGGACATGAAACACTGGAATCTCTTAATCCACTTCCGCTATAACCAGTTGCTTCATCCTGTTTTTCTAAATCCTTTTGTAAATAATCAAGAAGATCATCATCATCATCACGTGGTATTTGTTGTTTTTTAGGAGAGTAGACTACTTTCTTTGCAGGTTGCTGTCGCTTTCCTCGCAATTTTTGCGGTTTTTGTTGTTGTTTAAACTCTTCGTATTGATTATACACTTCGCCCACCGCATTGATATATCCAATGTATGATGCGTTACCCTTCTTCTTAATTCTACCTGTTTTCTCAGTTTTGATTTTGTAGAATATATCAGCCCAGTGAGTTATATCTCTAACAAAGTTATGATGTTCTGGTTTCAACAAATGTTTCCTGTTTTCATAAGTCGTAACAACAAGCGCAGGAATTTTTGCTAGTTTAGTCTCAATGATTGCTGCTAAACCCGCCTCGTTAAATATCACGCGTAAATCATCTACTATTTCTTTTGATTCCATTTGTTTTGTTTGTTCAGTTTGTTCAGTTTTCGCTGCTATTTTTTCGAGTTCACCGATAACAGATTTTCCCGTCTCGGGAACATCTCCCAGTATAGCACGCTCTATCCCTTTCGTTGCTGTGGTTACTGGTTTAAACAATTCTTCGGATCCCATAGCAAAATCAGTCTGAAGACTCTGTCGTTGTTGTAGTTTATTCCGTACAGAGTCACGAATTGGTACAAATCTCCTGATTGCATCCAGTCGTTCACGAGCCAATCGGGTTGTTAATGCTTCATTGACCATTATTTGAAATCGTAAACAATTTTTCAATTGCAAAACAATTTTTTAATCCGACCTAACACCATCGGATGGTCATGGAAGTGTTATTTCGTCGTGAGACAGCTTCGTTCATCGATGGCGAAAGTAGCAAAATTGTATATAAAATAAATAATACTGACACTTTCGCCATTCTACGCTGATCAATGCGAACCAGCCATCAATTTTTTATTCACTGATTTCAACAGTTTTGATCAAAAAATGCTAAAAAAAAATTAAAATCTCTATGAGGGACGGTCACAATCAAATAATGATAAATGGTTGGTCAATCAAATAATGATAAATGGTTGGTCTATCAAAATTTTTCATTTTCTTGAATTAACGCCCGTAGGTTTCTAACTTTAGAATTAACCTCCTTTTTCAATTCGTATTCGTACCCCAATTCTTTTCGTATTCGTTCTACGATGGTATACAACGGAGCGAACACACTTACGTCACTGGAAAATGCGAGAGAGTCCTTAATAGAATTCTGAATTCTTTTGATGAGCGCATACTTCTTTGGTAGCATATATTTATTGTTGTTAACTCCGTATTCTATATCCTGAAAATCAGACATGATTTGATCAGGATTTAACCCATCTGATAGTTCAATATCCCAATCTTTCAATTTTGAAATCTCGGATATGATGCTATTCATGTTTTCAGAATTCATTATTCTATAATAATGATATATTTCTAAATGAAAAATATGACGTATTAGACATAACTAAATTGAATTTTCTGTCCGCTCTTTTTTGAAATAGCCGATCGACAAACCCCCTCTGCAACATATCGTGCTGAGGGTCTACAAATATTGAAATACTTGCCGGCTTCATATATTGATTTAAATACTTTTTCTTCGTTAGTTATTGTATTCAAAGATTTCACAGGTCTCGCTTTTTTCGAGTATTTCCCAGTCCTTCCTCGTTTGGTATTCTCACTATGTGTGATTGCTTGAAGATTTGATAAGGAATTGTTCTTCGGATTAGAATCAATATGATCAATAACAAAACCATCTTTGATCAATCCATGGAAACATTCATACACGAAACGATGATTGTAATATTTCTTCTTTCCAACAGTAAAGAACAAATACCCCATACCATTATCCCACCCAACTGGGTTCTTCAGTCTACGGTTTCTTACAACACCATCACTGGATGCTTCATAATTTGTACTCACTGGGTGTGGTCTGAATTCCTGGTTCATTCGTATACTATACTATTTGTCTAATTCATTGACTGATCCATTTGCAGTGATTCATTATATAAAAATCTTTCATTTAGACACTTGTTTTTAGTATAGCATGATGGAGTTCAAGAGATTGACTTCGAGAAATGCTAAATTTAATGCTGATAGAGAGTTTAAGAGATTATTGAAAATCAGTCCTAGATTTAATCTCGATAGACCAAAACAACGTAACAAACGTCCAAGAGACGGAAACATGAAAGAGTTTAAGAGATTATTGAAAATCAGTCCTAGATTTAATCTCGATAGACCCAAAAAACGTAACAAATTTAATCGCGATAAACCCAAAATCCTTCGGAGTTCAAAAACGTCCAAGAGAGATTACCCCTGGAAAGATGCTCAATTCAATCTCGATATAGTTTCTAATACACCAAAGAATACAATTCTTGATAAAGCCATGATTAGTAAAATCAGAGACTGTTTTAATGAATTTAAGCGTGATGGAGCATCTTATTGTTGGTCAACATTTCGAATTGATGGTGTTGTTGATGCTACCATGAATGATGAAAAAGCAGCAGTGATAATTTCACGTGTTGGGGAAAAACGGCATTTTTTCCGAATCAAATTCATTATCGAAGTCGATGGCAAATGGATTATTAAGGATAAATTTGAACCAATCCTCAAGAATAAAAAAGCTGTCATTGTGAGTAGAGATTCCAAACCAGGGATTCTAACCGGCATTGATAAACCATACTACGAAAGATCTTATCCCGTAACAGCAATGGTTTATGGGATATATCCGTTAAATGATAAACCCGATATCGCAAAACTAGCTCCTATGAAATATTCGTCAGGGCTTAATTGTGTAGCAGAACGAATAATAGAACATTTCACAAATGCATCCCGAGGAAATAAACTAACTGATCTGCGACGTAGAAAAATAACCGAGTGGGAACTGACAGTGAAACAGCATGGTGCAAAGATTTCTGATATAGCTAAATTAGAAGCATCATTAAAATTCCCAATATCAGTAACAACAATAACCGGAGAAGTATTATACGAACCGAAATATCAATCGCGAGGAGCCCCAATACAGATTATTGATCATAACAAACACGCGTGGACACCTGCGGTAACAATATTTCCACGAGAACGAACCGTGAAATATATCCCTAAGGAGTTCGTCGGGGATGTTTTCTATGAAGAGAGATTATTTGATGCTATTCATGCGTTGTGTAAGGATGATCCTGTGTCAGTGTGGTTACTTAGAAGTGATGAAGAATTCGATCAATTTGTAAAACCAAATGGTGAATTATATCGCATTGAAGAATTAGATAACAGAATGAGAAAAATCGCTAGTGATTTTTCACCGCAGAATTCCCATGAAAAACTACTCACGGATAGTTTTACTATTCCATCAGTGGTAGCTCACTTCGCAAGAGAAAAAAACTCATGGCGTCCAACACGAAGTGATTTTCTCGAAGATGTTAAATTGAGTTGCGTCGAATTTGGTCATGGAGGACTGTGGAATACGAAATACCATCGTGATGGTATGATTTCAATTGATATAGCCGCGTGTTATCCCGGAAGTTTTCTCGGGTATGGGGAATGCGCTGAGTACTTCAAACGATTTGGACACCCCACGCATGAAATGACTCGTGTTGCGATTAATGGACCATTGCCTGATTTTGATTTAACCGGATTCGCTCGTGTGATATCATTTGAATTAGCTACAGGGTTACATCCGTGTAGTTATGTTTGGCTCGGTAGACACCTATCTGAAAAACACTGGATGCCAATAGTGCTATTGAGATATATGATTGATTGTGGTATGCTAATATCGTTGATTGTTTCCGAGGCTATTATATGCTATCGAGCTCAGAAAGAAGTTTGGCTACCACAACCCAATCTAAATAGAATAATCAACGAACTACGAAAACAGTTTCCAGATTTCAGTGAAGAAGAAATCATAAATTGGTCTAAGAAGTTATTTGAAATTAAAAAAGAACAAACAAAAGATCTCGGAAGAAGAATAATCGGTAAATTTACCCAGGGTGGACGATACGATAACGCGAAATACTCTTCGCGGTTGATCATAGATGTCGCTGAATACGATTTTATTGTAGCGGATTTAATGAAACAGGGAAAACTTGTATCCCGTAAGGATGCTTTTCTATCCAGCGGCGAGAAATTAGGTACGGTTGTTACCTACTGTGATGGATATAATTCCCAGTACACACATTTGAGAAGTTCAATGTTAGCCTATGCTTGCATTAATCTATTTTCGATGATAAATAGATTTCCTAATACCGCGGTTAGAGTAGCCACTGATTCGATGTATATACATAATAAGTACAAATCAGCTGTAGCTAAATTCACAGATCCCGAAGAAAATTGGGGGTGTTGGCGATTTAAAAAGGAGATGCTACATGAGTATTGTGAATCCGCAGACGTTGCCATGGATGATAAATATATTTGTTGTAACCGTATTGAAATTGGAAACACTAGTGTTTCTACAGAATTTTCTAATGCACCACCGGTATCTGATCCAGTATGTAGATACAAGACAGTTTATTTAAACGGTTGTGGTGGGTCAGGAAAGACAACGCGTGCAATTGAATTATATCGTGGTGGTGGAAATACTTGTATTTCTACTAACATGATTGTGCTAACACCGACTCATAGACTCGCCAGAGAGATGATACAACGAGGGGTAAATGCTTGCACTTATCACAGCTTCTTTCGATGGAAGGGTGACAAATGGACTCCTGATCGAATGGGTGATAAATTCATTCCTGAAATCATAATCTGGGATGAAATATGCACAGTGTCATTAGATGTATTAAAAACATTTCTTGAGTGGTTGTTAACCAAAAACACAAAAGTCGTCATGTGCGGGGATCAAGGCCAACCACCACCATTTGTCGGTGCATCTCCACATGAATGGCTAAAGGGTTTTGTAGACTACTATGAAGAAATCACCACTGATTATAGATCACTTGATGAACGATTACGCGAGTTCAAAGCGCTAATTAGATTACAACCGGATAGAATCCAATGCGAAATAGCGCGTGAAGTGATTTCAGAAACCCCAATGAATGATTTCTGGGAAGCGTGGAGACCAAACGATTTAATCATTGCAAGTAGAAAAATAGTCAGGGATACACTTCAGATGAAGTTATTTGAATTGCATAAAGAAAAATTTGCAACGCTTCCAGTACCCCTTTGTTATAGGCCATCGGATACACGAAAACAGAATATTGAAGTTGATATTCCAGGACAGAGTGAAAAACAAATTCTGGTATTAAATGATATTGTGCTGGTTGATATCAATGTCGTTGAAGATGCATTGCGTGCTAATAAATCCCCGTGGACGCTAGGATACGCAGCAACAATACACTCTTCACAGGGATTGACTATATCGGATACAATTGTTTGGATGGTAGATAATCGCATCGAATGGTCAAATTTAGTCTATCTCGCAGTATCCAGAGTACGAAACATAAATCAACTTCGAAGAATTGTCCTCGATGATGAAATCATTGGTGATGATAATGACACAACAATAAGTGATATTGATGTTAGCATCATTAATAAAAAACTCTCCGGTTACAAACAACAGGACAAAAAAAAACAACGAGAATTCGATATTGATGCTAAATTAATAATCACTTTGAAGAAACAACAGAATAATCACTGCGCGAGTTGCAATTGTATAATGCGTTGGCAGTATTCGGATAAGGATCCTCGCCAATTTACCGTAGACAGAAAAAATAACAATCTCGGTCCTGTCAGAAATAATGTGATGTTGACTTGTCTTGAGTGCAATAGACGCAACGGCGCTAGTTAAGACCATGCGGTGGCAATTGAGTATCCTCGGGAATCACTTGTAGTTGTTGTCGAGTAAAACCCCGCTGAGGGGCAGTTGAATCCAGTTTATAGACTGGAGGTCTACCAGTTGATCGTGTTATACTAGATATCTTATGCGTAGTGACGCTCCAAATAGGATCAGTAGCCCTTTTTCTACCCCCTTCAAGCTCTCCTGGTTCGTATAAGTACCTCACAATGACACTACTACCAAGAATTGGTTGGGAAATGCTAGCGTTTCTAGGGAAATCTTTTTGTGGTTGTACGGGTATTGACTTCTTTTTAATCGCGTTGATAGGTTTCATGTTGATTGTTCTAGTAATCTCGTTATTCAGTGCAGTAATCACAGATGGTAATCTTTTAACCCATTCACTGGATCGCTTTTCTTGAATGAATTCTTTTGCGTATTGATATCCAAATAACCGCTCAGCAATCGTCCGATTAAATCGTTCTACAATGGCCTGATCGCGATGTAGCGCAGTATGCCCTCGTCGTATGGTGACATTATGATGTTTCATTGTAGATAACACTGCACCCTGAAATTCCTTGCCAGGATCAACTTGTAACAGATTTGGCCAGTGCAGAGGACCTCGTCGATAAATCCTTTCAAATGCAGAAGCGACTTCAGTGGCTGATTTTGTTTTTAATGGTTCTGCTTCTTTGTATCGACTCGCAACATCAACTATGGTTAGCGCGTATTTGTAACCACGATCATGTGGCAGAAATAATATATCAGCCTGATGAACTTCATTAGGAGCGGTCACATCAAAATGCGAGAATTGAATTTGTTTAGGCGGTGGTAGATAAATTTGCCATAGTGCCTGTTTGGATAACCAATTAGCCGCAGTGGTTTTTTTCACTTTTGCAGCTCTAGCGAGTTTATTGATTGCAGCGTTACCCCTCCAGTATCCTCTTGGGGAATAATAAATTGATTCCATATTATTAATTACCGGCACCTAACATCAATTTACTTTTCATAGCATAGCCGATTTTATCAAAAATGAAGACAATTTTTCTTTGAAGGATTTATCAGGAATAGCATTTAACGCATGAATTAATTTCACATCCGCGAGATGCCTGTGTTGCAGATTGCTGCTTTTATAAGCAACATCATGAAGGTGACAGGCCTTATCAATGGCGTTTATTGGTTCTTCACCGGGGTTGGGTTGATTTTGATTATTGAGTCTGATATCAAGTCTGGTTCCCGGTCCACAGTAGCTATATCCTGGGAGGTGCTTTTCTCCGGGGTACTTTGCCCATGGGGTTCCAGGGAGTTTTGCTAATTTGGCTGCGATATCACCTCCTCGTTTTTTTTTAAATCAGATTTCATAGACACAAATCTAAATTTCTTTGTACCACATTGCACGCATTTACCAGAAAGCGCTGATCGGTTATTTTTAGTTGTAATCGTCGTCACATCATCTGTGCCAGTACGCGTTCTACACTTCACACAATATAGATCCATAATTTATGTATAGAGATATGGATATAATTGATTTTTCAGCGACTAAAACAAGAGAACCAATTAAGCATCATGCAGCGCTACCAAACTCTATCCGGATGATTATAATCGGGCCATCTGGATCCGGTAAAACGCAATTGTTGCTAAATTTAATAATGAGATGGATGAAGTGGGATAAGTTGTATTTAATTGCCCCTAGCGTAGACGACCAACGATGCTATGAAGTGCTAAAAGATTTTAACGAGAATGCATCAGAAATTAAGGGTGAGAATGCCATTGATTTTATAACCGATATCGATGAAGCACCGAGTATTGATGATATTGATGGAGATATTAACAATTTAGTCGTATACGACGATATAATGTTGGATAAACAAAAGAATCCTGCTAGAATATTTTCCCGTGGGCGTCACAAAAACACTGACGTGATATATGTCACTCAACGCTACACTCAGGTTCCAAAAGTGATCAGAGATAACTGCAATATTCTTTCTGTATTCAACGGAGTTGATACTCATACTCTTAGAAATATTTGGCAGACATGGTGCTCTGATATGGACTTCAATCAATTTCGAGATTTCTTTAGTCATGCTCAGTCGACTCCGCACGGATTCGCAACAATAAATCTACATGATCCTCGGACACGATATCGTATCGGACTGGATCAAATATTCGGTTAAATCATTTATTATTTTTTGTTAACCAGAACTGAAATCACTAGTGATGAAATCACTAGCAGCAGAGAGGGTGGATGACCACATCGTTGCGAGCAAAATCGTAAAATCTTCGTTTTGCAAAAATGGAGACTTTTTTTTTGGTTAAATGAGATTTTGTTGGAAGTCTTATTTTTTGTCTGAAAACGTAGTGTGTAGGCCATTTTTTGTTCGGAAACGTTATCTGGAAGCCTTATTTTTGCTTGAAATCGTGGTCTGTTCACCCTCTCTGCTGCTAATATCATTGATAAATTTATTGGAACCCAGTTGGATAAAATTGAAATAAAACTCCCTGATATTAAAAAATTCATCGATGAGACGAAAAACTTCATCGAAGCCGTCAAAGGTGATTTTTCGAGGATGATAACAATCATTGAAAAAACAAAAATTCCTCATGAGAAAACCAACAACGTAGTATATACAATCCAACACGGATCATTTGAGTGGACACCTGCAAACAACAAATTAGATATCACTGCAACCGTTAAGGGTATTTATCGATTAACACTAGTAACACCATTAACTCAATTTAATATATCATCGTCGAGTTCATCCGGGGTCAACAATACGATTTCAACGATCATCGACAAGGATACAACTGAAAAGTTCACTATAACAGCTACTGATAAAAATTTGATTCGGGTTTCAGTAACCTGGTATGTTGAATTCGTAGCGGATTTAAGTAAATAACTAAATTGAAAGGAAAATCGTTCGGATTTCACAATTGAAAACGCTAGTATTTTTAAAATAACAATGATTTCATCAACTCAATGTCGCTATGATCAGGTCAGAGAATTTCAAAATAGACTCAAAACCCTCACTGAGGAGTATCAAATAAAAATAAAAAAATACCGACGAAGAATCACCGCAATTGATATTACTATGTACTCGGTGTCAAGCGTTCTCGCTGGCGCCGGAATAATACTTGCATCGGTTACAATGATTGCCCCGGTCGTAGTTCCAATTTGCATTTCTGCGGTGGCTACAATCGGGGGTATATCAACCGGGATAGCAAAAAAGATATCATCATGCAGCCAGAGTAAACTGCAGAATTACTTACTTCAATTTCATATTGCATCAACCGCATACTCGCAATTATCATTGATGATATCGTCGTCACTCGATAATACAATTATATCAGATAGTGAATTCTCAGCGATGGTCAGTATTTTTGATTCCGCGATATCGAAATTAGAGCGACAACATGAATATAATAACAATGACAACACCGATGGAATCAGAAAACACGAACCCAAAAAACAAAATGATCTCAATAATATCAACATTACCAGATTGTGAGTTCTCAGTGATGGTCAGTATTTATAATTCCTCGATACCAAAATTAGAAATAAATCATGAGTATAATAACAATGACAACACCGCAGGATTTACTTCAACAAATAGTGGAGAACACGAACCCAGTACAAACAAGCATGATATCAATAACATCAACGAATCCAGAATTCAGTGTGAATTTCCCCTCTCCGGTCCCAGTGAAGGAGATAGCGCTAGCAAAAGTACGAGCGTATCACAGTTGGCCTAATATCAGATCAAAATCATTTGGTGGTCAACAACCCAATAATTCTTTAGTGTTTGCAAATAAGAATAAACCCGACGGAACCCCAGACTGGAAAGCTGTTTCGATACCAACAGGGTCATACCAAATCGAACAAATCAATGATGAATTCGCGCGTAGAATAAAATCGATTACTGGAAAAAAATCAAAAATCGCTATAACGGTTCATGAACCGACGCTATCATCCGCGATTGAAATAAGCACAGAAGGATACGTCGTAGATATCTATCAAAGTTCTATTAGAACCGTACTAGGATGGCCTGAGTTACCACCAGGGGGAAAAACCGTTGATGTACCAGAACCACAAAAATCTGATTATATCACCGACAGAATAAAACCTAAAAATCCAATAAGGAGTTATAAAAAATACAACATATTTATAGAGTTTTTTGGGTTAGCATACGAACATAGGGCGAAGGGTGGACCATTGAAGGGATATAATTTTGTTAACGAACCTGAAATCATTAAAAATTTCACAGCAATGAATAATGATTTATCGCTGTTGTTAATATCTCTTAAATCCGGCTCTCTCAGCCGAGATGAATTTATCAGCGTCGTAGAAACATGCAATAAAATTATCGACGATATGGAAAAATTTAATTCACAAATTATTCAAGTAATACTCGATGATAAAAACCCCACATCGAGAACAGGATTTGCAAATCAATATAAAATCCGCGTTGAAGATATCCCAACATTTAAACTACCAGGATATAACGTACCGGAACTAAAAAAACTTCTCAGTGACACCATCGATATTGGTTTTAAAATAATTCATGATGCATGGAAAAAAACAGCATCACCGGAAATAAAAATCCTCAAACATAATAATGACCCAGACGGTGGCGGTAGGCATATCGCTCCGTTCAACGTGAATATATCCTCAGTGATTGCGCTCAATTTAGTATGTGATGTTATCGAAGGAAGCTATCAAATTAATCTCGAACGTTCAAATCAAGCTCAGCAAGGATATATTCTTTATTCATTTGCACCAACAGCTCCTCCAGGATTCCTAATTATTGAAAACCCAATTAATCCTGTCTACATGCGATGCCATAATAATTCGTTAACGAGAATTAATTTCAAACTTACCGACCAGTCAAATAATCTGATTGATTTACAAGAAGAGGTGTTAGTGATTAGTTTGTTTGTGAGATCCTGAAAGGATTTTCGTCCTAAGGACTTGATCAAATATTCGGTTAAAATCATTTATTATTTTCTGTTAACCTGTAGCAGCAGAGAGGGTGGATGACCACATCGTTGCGAGCAAAATTGATTAAAAAATCGTAAAATCTCCGTTTTTGCAAAAATGGAGACTTTTTTTTTGGTTAAATGAGATTTGTTGGAAACCTGATATTTTGTTCGAAAACGTTATCTATAGGCCATATTTTGCTCGAAAACCTTATCTGGAAGCCTTATTTTTGCTTGAAAACGTGGTCTGTTCACCCTCTCTGCTGCTATTTGAAATCAGAAACAATTTTTCAATTGACTTTTCAATTCAGTCACTATGATACCCACTTTCCACTAACTCGCCAATGAAATCTCGATATGTGCTGATATCCATGATACCACCCTGAAATAATCGTCTACAGATATCAGCTGCTTCATTAATTATTTCCGGTGAGTTATTTCCGGCTCGGAACCCTCCTACAATAACCTCTAATCGTGATATATCACTGAGAACACTACCAGGACATGAAACGCTAGCGTTTCCAACTAGACCACTCCCCAAAAATTTCTTCTCATCGTATGGCCGTCTTATTTGGAGTTGAAAGTTTCTCTTGAAGTCTCTGTATTCCTTCATCCTTCTATCTAAACTCCCAGTATTTATTTCATACACTATATCAGCCCATTCATTATGTGACATTCTATAATCCGAATAATTGTCCGTGAAAAACTTCTCTTGTGAATCATAGCTGTTAGCAGCGAATTCACCTAAATTGTCTATATCCTCGTTGAGAATTTGTTGTTTAGCGCTCTCGGTAAATATAATTGATTTAGGTAGTCCACTAACTAGTTCTTCCTGAAATCCTTTAAATTTTCGTTCTGAAGCGGTTGATATATCCTGAGGAAGTGATTGCAAGGATTTTTTTGTTTCTTTAGTTCTTTTTGCTATTTTTTCTAACACAGGAATAAGACCCTCTTCTTTTCTTTTACCGTCAGGATCATCTCCCAGTATAGCACGCTCTATCTCCTTCGTTGCTGTGGTTACTGGTTTAAACAATTCTTCAGATCCCGCAGCAAAATCAGTCTGAAGACTCTGTCGTTGTTGTAGTTTATTCCGTACAGAGTCACGAATTGGTACAAATCTCCTGATTGCATCCAGTCGTTCACGAGCCAATCGGGTTGTTAATGCTTCATTGACCATTATTTGAAATCAGAAACAATTTTTCAATTGCAAAACACTTTTTCAATCCGACCTAACACCATCGTGGAAGTGTTTTGAGATCTCTATCATTGATGGGAAAAGTGTGGAAATCCTTATAAAAAATAAATAATATCACACTTTCCCCACTTTTCCATTGATCAATCTGAACCGTCCATCAATTTTTATTCAGTGTGAAATATTTTTTATTCACTGATTTTGACATTGTCAATCAAAAAATGCTAAAAAAAAATTAAAATCTCTATGAGGGACGGTCACAATCAAATAATGATAAATGGTCAATCAAAATTGTTCATTTTCTTGAATTAACGCCCGTAGGTTTCTAATTTTAGAATTAACCTCCTTTTTCAATTCGTATTCGTACCCCAATTCTTTTCGTATTCGTTCTACGATAGTATATAACGGAGCGAACACACTTACGTCACTGGAGAATGCAAGAGAGTCCCGAATAGAATTCTGAATTCTCTTGATGAGCGCATACTTCTTTGGTAGCATATACTTGTTAGTGCTAACTCCGTATTCTATATCCTGAAAATCAGACATGATTTGATCAGGATTTAACCCATCTGATAGTTCAATATCCCAACTTTTCAATTTTGAAATCTCGGATAAAATGCTATTCATGTTTTCAGAATTCATTATTCTATAATAATGATATATTTCTAAATGAAAAATATGACGCATTAGACGTAACTAAATCTAATTTTCTGTCCAGTTCCCTTTGAAATAGCCGATCGATAAATCTCCTCTGCAACTTTTCGTACTGAGGCTCTACAAATATCGAAATACTTGCCGGCTTCATATAATGATTGAAATATTTTTTCTTCGTTAGTTGTTGTATTCAAAGATTTTACTGGTCTCGCTTTTTTTGAACAAGTGCCAGTCTTTCCTCGTTTGGTATTCTCACTTTGTGTGATAGCCTGCAGATTTGATAAAGAATTGTTTTTCGGATTAGAATCGATATGATCAATAACAAAATCATCCTCGATCAATCCATAAAAACATTCAAATACGAAACGATGATTGAGATAAGTTTTCTTTCCCTTAACAGTGAACACCAAGTACCCTTGATTATTCACAGAACCAACTGGTTTCTTCAGTCTGCGGTTTCTTACAACACCATCACTGGATGCTTCATAATTTGTGATCACAGGGTGTTGTCTGAATTCTTGGTTCATTCGTATACATAATACTATTGTTTGTCTAATTCATCGTTTGGTTTAATGATAAATCTTTCGATGTAGTCTTGAGGAGTTCTTATGATTTTATCCTTGATACTGACTTTGTCAGCGTCAAGAATACTGACTTTATCAGCGTCAAGAATACTGACTTTGTCAGCGTCAGGGTCATAATTTCTGATTGATTGTCCATTTTTTATTCTTTCATCATAATAACGCTTCTATTCCCTGTATCGCTTACCACCGCAATTTAGACACAACTGAGATTTTCCCCTGACCCCAACCCCACATAGAATACAGGGTAACGGACCAAGGCTTCCACGTCGAAAGCTTTGCATATGATACCCACAAAACTCATTTCTGCATGATTTGTTACACGGGGTTACTGATCCAATCATAAGCAACTTGCAGTGATTCATTATATAAAAATCTTTCATTTAAATGCTTGTTTTAATTATAGCATGAGGGAATTAAGGAGAACGCCTTCGAAAAATGCTGATAAGGAGTTTAAGAGATTATTAAAAATCAATCCTAGATTTAATCTCGATAGACCCAAAAAACGTCCAATAGACGGAAACATGAAAGAGTTTAAGAGATTATTAAAAATCAATCCTAAATTTAATCTCGATAATCCCAAAAAACGTAACAAACGTCCAAGAGACGGAAACATGAAAGAGTTTAAGAGATTATTAAAAATCAATCCTAGATTTAATCTCGATAGACCCAAAAAACGTCCAATAGACGGAAACATGAAAGAGTTTAAGAGATTATTAAAAATCAATCCTAAATTTAATATCGATAGACCCAAAAAACGTAACAAGAGATTATTGAAAATCAATCCTAGATTTAATCTCGATAAACCCAAAAAACGTCCAATAGACGGAAACATGAAAGAGTTTAAGAGATTATTGAAAATCAATCCTAAATTTAATCTCGATAAACCAAAAAAAACGTCCAAGAGATTACCCTGGAAAGATGCTCAATTCAATCTCGATATAGTTTCTAATACACCAAAGAATACAATTCTTGATAAAGCCATGATTAGTAAAATCAGAGACTGTTTTAATGAATTCAAGCGTGATGGAGCATCTTATTGCTGGTCAACATTTCGAATTGATGGTGTTGTTGATGCTACCATGAGTGATGAAAAAGCAGCAGTGATAATTTCACGTGTTGGGGAAAAACGGCATTTTTTCCGAATCAAATTCATTATCGAAGTCGATGGTGATGCTGCTATTGCCGAGTATTAGTTGTTTTGACAAATCATTTTGTGGTTTTACGGGTATATACTTTTTTAATCGCGTTGTTAGGTTTCATATCAATTGTTCGAGAAATCTCATTATTCAGCGCGGTAATTACGCCTGGTAATCTCTTGACTCATTCACGAGATCGTTTATCCTGAATAAATTCCTTAGCGTATTGATATCCAAATAATCGCTCAAGTATGCGATTAAATCCTTCAACAATTGCCTGATCGCGATGTAATGCTGTATGTCCTCGTCTGATGGTGACATTATCATGCTTCATTGTTGATAACACTGCATCCTGAAATTGCTTGCCAGGATCAACATGTAATAGATTTGACCAATGAAGAAGACACCTTCGATAAATCCTTTCAAACGAAGAAGCCACTTCAGTTGATGATGTTGTCTTTTGCGGTTCTGCTTGTTTGTATCGACTCGCAACATCATCTACGGTTAGCGCATACTCGTAAAAACCATCATGCTGCAGAAATAACATATCAGCCTGATGAACTTCATTAGGTGCGCTGACATCAAAATGCGAGTAGTAAATTTGTTTAGGCGGTTCTAGATAAATTTGCCATATCGCCTGTTTGGATAACCAATCCGCTGCAGTGGTAGTTTTTACCCTTGCGGCGCTAGCGAGTTTACTGATTGCTGCTTTACCTCTCCAGTATCCTCTTGGAGAATAATAAATTGATTCCATGATGTTATTAATTACCAGCACCCAATATTAATTTATCAACCATGAAGCCAATTTTTCTTTGAATGATTTATCAGTGATAGAATTCAACACATGAATCAATTTTACATCTGCTATATGTGTATTTTGCAGATTACTGCTTTTATAAGCAGCATCATGAGCATGACACGCCTTATCAATGGCGTTTATCGGGTTTTGACCGGGTCGGGGTTGGTTTTGGTCATCGAGTCTGATATCGAGTCTAGATCCGGGTCCATAATAATTACATCCTGGAAGGTGTTTTTCTATCGGACATTTTGCCCATGGTGTTCCTAGTAATTTGACTAATTTGGCTGCAATATCACCTCCTCGTTTTTTATATAAAATCATCTGTAGATTTCATAGAAACAAATCTAATTCTTTTTGTACCACATTGTACACAGTTACCAGCAAGTGCTGATCTGTTATATTTAGTTGTAATCGTCGTCAAGGCATTTGTGCCAGTACGCTCCTTACATTTTACACAATAGAGATCCATGATTTATTTATAATAACATGAATGTAATTGATTTTTCGGCGACAAAAACACGAGAACCAGTTAAGCATCATGCAGCGCTACCGGATTCATTTCGCATGATTATAATCGCACCATCTGGATGTGGCAAGACACAACTGCTACTTAATGTGATAACGAGATGGATGAAATGGGACAAGTTGTATTTAGTAGCCCTGAGTGTAGACGATCAGCGATGTTACGAGATGTTAGAGGATTTTAACGAGAAATTAAAATCGGAAATCGATGAGGATATTATTGAGTGTATAACCGATATCGGGGAAGCACCGAGCATTGATGATATTGATGGAAGTATTAACAATTTAGTCGTATATGATGATGTCATGCTAGACAATCAAAATAATCCCGCTAGGATATTTTCCAGAGGTAGGCATAAAATTACCGATGTGATTTATATATATATATATATATATATATATATATATATATATATATATATATATATATATATATATATATATATATATATATATCACTCAACGATACACTCAAATACCAAAACTGCAATATTCTTGCTGTATTCAACGGAGTTGACACACATACGCTGCGAAATATTTGGCAAACTTGGTGCGGCGGTGAGATGGAAATTTCAGTCAATTCCACATGGATTTGTAACAATACATTTGCACGAACCAAGATCATGATATCGTATCGGACTTGAGCAAACATTCGGTTGAAATCCTAAAAGGATTTTTAACCGCATAGCAACAGGGAGGGTGCTACAACGACTTTGCGTCCCAAAAGGAAACTTTTTTTAAACGATTTTGGTGGAAGCCTTGGTTTGCTAAACAGACGCTTTTTTACAAATTTGGAGGAAGCCTTGGTTTGCCAAATAGATGCCTCTATAAAAGGTTGTCCGATTCGCCCTCCCTGCTAAACAAGATAATACATAACTAATATTGCTCTGAGTGTGGATTAAATATTATTAATATTAAATATGTTTACTTGAACCTAAGTCTAGAACATAAAGTTGTGCATCTCGAAATTTCAAAATGTGTTAACAACTTTGATTGTTTTATAAAGGTAACTGTTCTGCATCCGCCTCCAATATGGTGTCTTAGCTATTATTCTACTGCTGTGAACATGAAAAAATATAATTCTTACCATACTATCTAAATCAGAATCAGTCTAACTGTCATGTTCAGCATTAGTTCGGTTTGATTTATATATGTAAATGATGTATCACTGGAATAACAGTGTGCTCAATAATATTCCTGGACCTAAATATTAAGTTGTAATTATAGTGAATTTAAACAGTGAAATTTTGGATTATATAATTCTAATACATCCAAAGACTATTAACCAATCGCTACATCCTATGCCGTTCAAAACCACAGGTACACCGACATATTCAATATTGGACTTTATTTTGGAATACAACTGGAATTCAATTGCAATTTGATACAATTGGATCTGCAAGGGCTATATATTAGTATTGAATGCACAATATAAATAAATAATAATATTTGTTGTATTTTCTGTTAGTCAGTTGAGGTCATTGAGTCATAGCCATACATATTTACTTCCAAGTCTGTATCAGTGCGTCCATACATCTATCCATCCATACATACATGATTAGACCTATGGTTTGGATGGAAGGTACATATCCACATATGGAGATGTTGTCCTTAGTACGTTCAGTAGTACTTGTAATAGGATTGTTTAAATAGTTTCTAGTATGTTGATGTTTTTTAATCATTATGCCGTCTCGAAGATTTGACTAGGCGTTATTACGTTTTTAGGAAAAGTAGTAGGCGATGCAGCAATCTCAATCGTAGTTGTGATTATTTCGCGAACATGCTTGTTTATATCGCGTATGTTTCAATGTGAATGTCAATTACGTAAACAAATAATGTCAAGGCATAGAATGTTCATTAAATGAACTGTTAAAAGTAATGAGGAGTAATATTGTTCACCATACAAATAATATCTTCCTTGTGATGGCGGAGTCACAATATGTTCGGTTGAATCCTGACGATCTGTACACGTAACCTTGAACAAGATAAATATCTTTATGTTGTTGTATATATCTTTAAGAACATGCACGCAACACAAAGACTTGTGCTTGATGACCACCCAGTGAAAATATCACCTATGACCTCGCCCTGCAAGATTATTATACGATGGGTTTACATCGTTGATTCCTGGTGGGTTAGCGATGTTAGACTCGACTTGTAGGTAATAATCTAGTTTCGCCAATTATATCGTAACTGGATTTATTATACGTAAAATAAATATAATTTAACCCACTGAGTCAGGAAATATTTGATACACAAAACCAGATTATACAGCTGATCTGCGGGTTAATACCTGAGTGGAATGCTGGCCTCAATCTCACTTCAATATTGTCGATAATGACTTCGTCTTTTGTCTTGCATAGTTTAATCGAGGACAACGCCATAGGGCAGAGTACAATCGTGGCGGAACAGGGTCATCTTAGTTGGATTGACATTGTCAAGTTCATTAAGGGTTATACTTTATCATGAAGATTTTTAAAGTACATAACACGACACGTATTGATTACCGAACGATATCCATGAACATATACATAATCTAGTGCAAAAGGAAGACTAAATCTTTTAAATGATTTATGTATGAATGTCCTAATGTCTGTGTGTGTGTGTGTGTGTGTGTGTGTTAAATCACAGATAACAGTAACCCTAACCATAACGTAAACAACTGCATTTTACTCCTAAGCCTTTGGACTTATTGTAATTAAAAAAATACCTAACCATAGGGCTCTAAAATACAAGTACTGTAGTGAAAACTGCAACCGAATTTTCCTGTTTATCAGAACAGTATTACCGTTGGGTGGTAAACTATGGGGGTACCTACGGGATATTCGGTTAGTCGGGAAAATGCAAACAACCCCCCCCCCCCAAAAAAAAAAGAACAGCTAGTGAGGGTTTGTTTGTTTTTGTATGGTTTAACGCCATTTTTCAGGACAATAGAGGCTATACATGGCAGTCACTATTAATGGTGGAGGAAGAACCCGGAAAACCCCCGGAAGCAACCACCGACCCACGAGAAGCTACTGGCAAGCTTTCTTACATACCCACATTGCCCAAATCTGAGACCCACGCAGACAGAAAGTGATATGGCAGTGATCCGTAGCAGACAACGCTGTAAACCACTCGGACACTTGGGACCCTCCCCAGCTAGGGAGGGTGAATCTGAATCTAAGTTTACCGAAATAGACATAACCGGAAAATCCATGCATACACATGGGTTTGAAGTTTATACCATCAACTAAACTTCTAGATAGAAATTCAATTTCAGTACCAGGGAAATAATTTACTAGAAAATTCACGGCTATTAATTTTTTCAATGGTAAACCAAACATAACGGAAACATAATTTGTTGTGAAATGTTCTTGGTATCTGCAACTTTCAGTCTCCATTCATTAATTGTGAGGGAAATAACAGAACGAACTTGTATGCAGGCATCACACTATCTACCCGAAAAATGAATGGGATTGTGCAAAGATTATTAAATGAGAAGTTTATAACAAATAACGTCCTACTTAAGCCCACTAGGTTAGAACTGGGCATATTTACACCTTGCCAAAAGTTCAAAAAGTTCAATCTTGGCCAGTCCCTTCTAAAATTCCTACATAAATAAACATCGTTTAGCTGCAGTGAGCGAATCGTACAACATTGCGGAATACATATACCTTTTTTGGCGTGTTTGATTTTAAAATTTAACGTAACTTACAAAGAAATCAGTCAAATCAATACGATGTCTGCATTGTGGCGGTCAACCGCATCAAATGCGGAAGCTATAACAACCAGGCCAAGGGATCGATCCCTTTGACAGATAAACGTATGACGTATCAGTAATAAAGTGTTAGGGAAATATTTCAAGAATATCCACGTCCAGATAAGACCCGACTTAGAAGTTTACAATTGTTAAACCTGGGTTTGGAAAATAATGACTTATAATTTAATGGTAATTGGTTCCTACAACTATCGGACACTTTAAAGCCAAACTCGACGCGCTAGCTCTTAGACATACATTCTGTCAATCCTATACACACTTCTATCTGCATTCTGAAATCTCAGATTATAACGTTACATTGATTATGGTCGCAAATGGGAAGATTTTCAAAAAGCAAATAATACCAAGAGATCGCATAAATTTGTCCCAAAATCATGCTGTTGAGCAGTGAGGGTTTGAATTTTAAACTCGAGGGAAAATGGACTGTGCTTTTTAAAATAAAAGTCATTTATACATCTGAATTCGACAAATGAAAATAAATGCAGGTATTGCATGTGAATGTAACGGGCAAAATTTCAGATGTCTGGACCGACGATCACCAAGCCAAACTAATGAATTTTTATATAAAAAAAAATCTTTCCAGGATACAGCGGGGGTGGGGGTAAGTAGAGAACACAACAGTAGAATGATATTGTTACACGCACAGGGGTATTCACTTGACCGAGCGGTGTCAAAACCCTGGTGCGAGTCACGCTTAAAGTCATAAGTTTTCCCCAAATTTCCAAAGACTACCACACAACTTGAGTTGTAAAATGGAAAGAAAGACGTGTCTGCTATAACTAATAATCTTTGCTCTAATCAATTGGCGACCCAAAGTAGACAACTTGCCCAAACGTCCATTAACTGCACCTTTGCATCGTTTTTCTTCATTATCATCCGTTTTCCGTACCGATAGCTTGTCATGCCATAGAAATTACACCAGTATTCCATTACTAACTGGGAAATATTTAACTGCGCGACCCTAAGCCAGTCAATCCTCATAATTTCCGGCGTATCACGCTCATATACATAAGCCCATTTTCCACTATGGACACATAAACGGCACCTACCAAGTTACAACTTATTGATTCCATTCTATAATTTACTGATTTCCAACCATAAATGCTGCCTTTTCAATCACAATACTTGTATACACCGCTGAATTTTAATATGGACTATGTTACTGAAAGGGACAGTCTTTCGGCTTGTTCCTAAATTCACTACTAACGACCCCAGCATGGTTCAAATTCACTAACACTCCTCTCTGTGATGTTTGCTCCTACTAACTGGCTAACTATCTCGGGCTAGTAACTCCAAATTTATTACAATATACATGAAGGTATAGAAATCGGCTGAGGAGTCTCACTCCAATAATTGAGGGTCATCTATTTGCTACCATTTGTATGATGCAAATGTATGAATTGAATAACAGTTGAATACAACAACAGAGTTATTTGGGTTTATGTGTGAGTTATTCAAGTGTCAGCTGAGGGTAATGAATTATGGAGTTAATTATGAACGTTGAGATCTAGCAAAACACATAATAGGAGCATCTATTGAACTGAATATGGCATGATAACTTTTGCTTACTAACTAATGATGTAATTTCTGACATGTCACAGAGATCTTTAACAAATGGATACAGTAAATTCTGTATTAAATAGCAGTAGTGGGAAAAAATGAAAATTAGATTTACAGGAAACTTGCACTTTTATATACAAGTGTGTGCCTTAATATAATGTTACATAGCATCCTCTGCTGAAATATGACTTAATTAAATCCAGCTATGTTTTATATTACTAACTGCATTTATTCAACACCCTCATGAGCTTTATGTACTGACAGTATTAATGAAATTTCTTAAACCCAGAGCTCAAATGACGATGTCTTAAACCATTCCGCCATCAAAGGACTGTTTTTAGTGGTACATGGGGAATGGTGATGCAGACACGTAGCATGATATCCCACTCATGTCGTCTGTATATTCAAGTACTAAACAAACATTCAATAAATAAATATATTTTTATACAGAAATACAGTAAAGATAACAATATCTGAATACAATTACAATATGAAATTTAGCAATGAAAAAGATTTAAAATAGGGACATAACTATTAGATATTTTTCAATTCACTCATTTTAATAATTTATACAAGACCGGTTAACATGTGAGGAAAAAAGCCTTAATCATTATTCAAAGTGCTGGCACCAAAAATGCAATATTTTAGAATATAATATGTAATTATGTTTTTTTTAAAAAAAATTAATGGTGCTTACAAATCACAATATAAATCATACAATGGTCAGAGTTTGTCCAGGTGTGGAAGATGAGGTAGGGGTGGGGGGTGGCAATGGTGTAAAAATATTTAAAGGCAGTACATGTTTCATAAACAGACTCTTATCTACTTGAAATAGGAAATATCATAGTTAAAAAATTAATAAAGCATGTACTGAATGAAATGGTAGCAAATTATGAAGAACACAGTAGGACTTTCCATTCATATAAATCACTGTTGTCAACCTGAAGAACAATCAGCCTGCTATAGGTGGCTGTGAAAAAATGTTGTACAAGCAATTTTTATCGGTTAAAATTAAATTTCAGTTTCTGCCTTATTGAGTCAAAATAATTGGTCATCTTTGATTTATCAAACGTTCGTTTGCAAGCACCTTATTAATATAACTTTCACTGCATTAATATGAAGACAGTTAAAGTCGATACATCAGTTTTATGCTAAACATTGTAGACATGCGAAAAACACATACACTCACAAGGAACATACCACATGAGTTTTAATCTGCACGCACATACTCTTTTATCAAAAGATATATTGAACGGCTATTTGCTAAGTTCAGTTGCAGAAATGAATACTTATATTGTATTATTAGATCAAGGTGTCAACAGGTATCCCAGTACAAGAACAATACAACTTCATTTAGACCATGGTAATTTTCTCCAAGCAATATAGTTTATGTATAGGATGTCGGAATAAAAAGAAAATAGATCATTTCACTTCTAGCAATTCTGACATATATCACTGCACACACACAAAACACACACACCTGTACACCATCTCTCTCTCTCCAACCAAGGGATTAATATCCAATTAAACCCAATTTAAATAATAAGTATATCTGTCACAACAAAGCTAATGACAAATAGTGGCAAACAAATCTCAAACCAGATTAAAGTCACAGGACAGGAACTGGAAACAGTGGGCCGGTTCAAATATCTTGGTTCCATACTCACCGAAGAGGGATCAAGAGAACGCAATTTTGTCACGAGTAGCACAAAGAACGGCAACTATGTCAAAGCTAAAACTCATCTGGAGAGACAAGAACATCTGTCTGAAACTAAAATCAGACTAAGGAGAGCACTAGTCATATGAATCTTTTTTGTATTCATGTGATGTCTGGACCCTGGTAGAACAATTATAGCGAATAATCCAGGCACTTAAAATGAGATGCTACAGAACCATAATTGGCGTCTCTTACATGGATCACATCACAAACGAAGAAGTGCGTAACACCATCAGGCACAAAGTAGGCCAGTATGAAAACCTCCTCACCACTGTCAAAAAGAGACAGGTGAAATAGTTTGGCCATGTCACTAGAGCCAACAGTCCATGCACAACAGTCCTGCAGGGCAGCGTCCAGGGTGGCAGAAGGAGAGGTAGACCGAAAAAAGTGGACTGACAGCAACAAATAATGGATCAGGAAACGTTTTGCGGAGGCACAGTCAATTTAGACGTAATCGAGGCAAGTGGAGCGACCTGGTCAGATGTTCAGCATCACAGTACTTCATCGACTACACTAGGTCGAGATACTGATGATGATGACATAATTAAGCTCATATTCATTTATCTCAAATTGCTTGAAAGGGATTGGACAAATAAATCATTTAAAAAAAAATACCCCATACTTTGAATCACTTGACATCTCTAACTTATCTAAAAGGTTTCAAGAGTGCAAACGAAAAAGGGATTTGCACATAGATTGAAAAATCACCAAATACAATGCTGCTTATTCCCGATTTCACGTCATAAAAGAAACAAGATAATATAATGTACTTGCCTGAATTCACTATGGTCACAATTACCAATTGTTGTTGAACCTTCTGACAGAAAGGTTTTAATTAAATTCTATGTAACCATTATGAACCATTTTAACTTTCCATACATTGCAAGTGTTAGCTGGAGCATGACGTTTAGTGTACTACAGCTTACACGAGGAATTAGAGAGAAAGTGATAGTTTTGTATCACGTCATTAAAATGTATGTATGGTTTCTTAAGACTAGACAAAAATTAGTAATCAAAAGTTATAATAAGTGTAGGGAAGATGAGACGTTTTAGACATGTATTTGAGATGATTGCTTGAAATGACAGCTGAGTTGCATTCAAAATCGACCGCTCCTGTGGCTTAGTGGTTAGAACGTCCGCTCCGGATGCAGGTTCAAAACCCGACCAAAGACTTATTAAAACGTCCTAGCATGGTGGGACATATATCTACATGTCTGCGGCATAATGCGCAGTGCTTGTCATCACTATAAACTGCAACACTGCAGACATCGCTGAAATATTTGTATAGCTACGTTACAAATCCAAATTACACACACACACACACACACACACACGTACAATCAAGTATTCCGTCTCAAAATATAATATCATAATTGCATTAAAGACAACCACATGATATTTAAGATAGTATTGAACATTTGTTATATATTCATAACACCATGAACAACACAAGTATGCACTACAAATCTGCATGAAATGATTGTGTCTGGAAAACTCGAATTCCAAAAGTGGACGACTAGTACTCTCAAAGCATTGTTTGTCACAATGTAGGCAAGATTTTGGATTTCTGAAAAGTTTGAAAGCGATATTAATGCCTTCAATAAGGTAAAGGTTTAACAGGACAGCTCATCCACTTCGGACAAGACGATGTTTCCACTTTACTCGTTAACAATATCCATATATCTACTAAAATAATAGATACCCTAAATATATTATATCATAGAAGGGTAGAGTTCTAATAATACATGCAATTTAAAATAAGTAATAAAACAAATACACATCGATTTTTATTTTTTACCACCATTCCTTTTGTCCTTTCATTTTAGTATACTCTCAAAAGAAACTAAAGACCATTTTGATAACCGTTTCTTCTTCAGATGTTAAGAAAGCAAAAACCAATTCTAAGGTCAACATCCTTTATATAAATATCTAAAACAACTGAACCAAAACGATGTTCGAATACCGTTTCAAACTCACTAACGTGAACATGCTAAGTACTTTGATAGCGAACCGATCAGGAATTGAGTCACTAAGATTTAAGCTGGAGGGTGGACAGATGGCCCGATCTCAGTTTGTCAACACTATTTCCATGTATCAACGCCGCAATAACTTGAGGTGTTCAAACTCGCAACCTCCCGCATCAGAGGCGTACTTACTAACCACTTGGCCACCTCCTGGAGAAAGCATTGGGCGGTAATTTTTTTGGATCTTTTTAAAATAGTTTTTGTCTGGGCTATGTTTGGATAGATAAAACTGTTTTGAACACAGAGGGACTTTTTTCTTAACAATCTTATTTGCCATATTTATTAAATCATGGCAATCTAGAATTAGATAATCCTTATGAGTCAGATTAAAGAGAAACTTACTTGTGATCAAGTTGAACTATATATATATAAATATATATATATATATATATATATATATATATATATATATATATATATATATATATATATATATATATATATATATATATATATATATATATATATATATATATTTATATATATATATATATTGTAGCTTTGACAAATGTAGAAAATATTAATGAATAACCAAGTATGGCTGCTTGTATTTATAGTGATTTAGGAGGACAGAAGTGGTCATGATGTATGATTGTAAATCCAAGGGAGTGAACTTTGTGTAACGTACTAACTTTGTATTAGCCTGCCAATAAGATTTGTTACTAATGAAAAATTATATTAAACTTTATTTGCAGAAAGGTCCGAGTAAATAAAAAAAATATAGAAATTGCTAAAATTCAGGTTCACATGATGCTCGAAATGTTTAATAAATGCAATTTGGGAAAGCGATGAAAAAATGTGCAGGTTGACATGCAATATATTGCTTTGCACCTAACTTACAATAAAATTAGATATCTCGACAGCGTTTACATCTCTAGTACAGTATTTGTTTTAGATACTGAAGGCGATCGATATTATTGTCTTTTACCTCAAAGCAATTTATTTCTTTCAAGCAAATTTCAGCCGCCATATACCTGTACTGTAGTATACTATCTTATGGAGCTTGTAAATCATGCAAATGAAAGAACTGTTTATCAATACCTCAACATAAAGATTTTATCTGAATACGTTTGAGCCTGACAAGGAAACAATTGTCCAATTTATCTTAATCTGATCTTTTATTGATTGTACATGTAACTTGTTATCGTGGACTTTGTCACACATTCACGTATTAAAGCTGTGGTCTGATGTGCTTTGAGTTTGATAAAAAGAGTGTTTACTTAGCAGTAAATAGATATGATAGGCATTCAAATATGTACAAATGTTGTCTATGAAATAGATCTAGATTGTATTCATTATATAAATGTCTTTCATTTTCAAAATTGTTTCCAGTTTTAATAAAACGCTCGAAAATTTAAAATAATTATCTCTGTATTTGGTTTGCAAATAAAATGATACTGTGATTCACGCAACCTTCACCAAGATCTACTAAGTTATTTCATAGAGAGCACATGGATAATTATGAGCATATTAGGGTGTTGTAACTTAGCATGACATTTGGTGGAAATTGTAGAATGCGAGTCATAACTTTCAGGGTCGAGATTCTTCCGTGTTGCACTACAGCTGACTACATTAAATATTCTGACAATGTAACAAATGAAATAAATAAGAACAATTTATATATTCATTGTGAAGTCGATGAATGTTTGTTTTGTTTGTTGCTGATGATTTAACGCCTTTAGCGCTTTAGACCACTCGGCCACTCGGGGCCCCTTGATGAATGTACTGGCACCAGTTTCTACTTTTATATGATATGGGACTCAAGAATGAAATGAAGGTAAATAAGAGAAAAAAAAAACCCACCCAAATGACACATTATTATAATGTATTTTTCTCCATTATGTCCTCTTCATTCCACCATAGGGGGCCCCGAGTGGCCGAGTGGTCTAAAGCGCTGTCCGTTACGGACCACTGCCATCTCACCTCTGTCTGCGTGTGTTCGAGTCTAAGATTCGGCAAATGTAGTTATGTGAGAAAGCTTGCCAGTAGCTTCACGTGGGTCGGTGGTTCTTACCAGGGGTTGTCCGGGTTCTTCCTTCACCATTAATACTGGCCGCCATGTATAGCCTATATTGTGCTGAAAAATGGCGTTAAACCATAACAAACAAACAAATCATCCCACCATTGTTATGTCAATGTTTGTTGTTACTATCACCTAATCTATTAGTTTTTAAAAAAAATAAATCTGGGTTCTAAATACCTAATAATTATTTTTGCTCTGATTTATAGAAGTAAATATTATCTATATCAACTGTATTAGTTGACAAAAGATTTTTAAGGTAACCGAAAAAGATAAATATATAGGCTAGAAATACCCACCCACCTCCAAATTAAACATAAAAGCAGGCGTTGAATACAAGTACAGCAATTTAATAATGAAACTAGGAAATAAGCCAATCTTGAGTTGTCGTAAATTTCAAATATACTACGTATGGTGCATTGATTGGAAAACCATTCAGAAAAGGAATTTATAAGCACTCACGTACGCATGGGAACATACCCGCAGAGAGGATCCAGGTGGCCGTGTGATATATGGCAGTTGCCTTTGCAGATCACTGACATCTCGCGTCTGTTTGAGTGGGTTCGAGTCTCAGGCTCGGTCATCATGGGTATATGAAAAGGCATCTAGTGGGTTGGTGGTTCTTCCTAGAATTTGCACCTATCGGCCGCCATGTAACATGTGATGAAAAATGGCCCACGACCTTTTTGACTTAGGGATAAAACCATACTTGTGACCTGTTAAATATTAAAGGATCGGCATACTTATAAAACTATCTTTCACCCGTTAATCAGTCGAGTAATTTGTCGTTTAATTTATAATAATGCAGCAACTATGGTTGACCATGTCAGCGCAACATTTTTCTATCTAAAGGCATTCACATAGACCCCCCCTCTCTCTCTCTCTCACTCTCTCTTTCTCTCTCTCTCTCTCTTCTCTCTCTCTCTCTCTCTCTCTCTCTCTCTCTCTCTCTCTCTCTCTCTCTCTCTCTCTCTCTCTCTCTCTCTCTCCTTAAAGATGCGTTTATGTATTTCACAGAGCTCTCCTATAATATATAGAGAGACATAGAAGAAAAACACAATTCACTCGAAATAGCTTCAAAAGATAAAACATTATGGCCTTCATTTAATGCGCAACATGTCTCGTGCGGCTATTGCCCGTGCTTATCAAAGTTTTGCATACACATCTGATTTTTGCTGTTGTCGCTGCCAGTATCAAGATTGGATTTGTTAGCGACTGTATGATAACGTTCTTTAGCAGATCGCATAATTTCACTGATGGAATGGAAATTGTAGCACATGTGATCATCTTTGCCATTGGCACGACAATGCTCGGACGCTAGAGATTCAGTTAGGATTATACAAGACCCGTAGACATGTGTATGATGTTTTACAGAAATAACTGCTGAAGATGTTTAAGGTAGGTTTGTGTAGTAAAATCGGCTAGCATAAAGGTATGTAGCTGCAATTAGTTTGTTAAATGATCTACATTTATTAGGTATTTGGATATACCATTACTGAACCTTTAGTCATATATCACTACAAAGTTTTCAAAATATTGTGGCTTTCCATATATTTCTGCATTACACAATACTAACGTCCAAAGAGTATTATTGAACACCACTTCAGTGTATATAATTTACCTTGCAGCAATATTAGTTTTTAATAATGACTGTGACAGAGTTAGGTAGATAATTTTTTTTAGATTCATTGTAGCAGAGATTGTGTTGAAACATACGAGCATATAAACAAGTTAGAGGGGATAAACATGCAAAACTGAAATTCGCCAAACGTTTTATATAATTTGCTATATGTATGTAGTTCATTTTCTAACTCGTTAAGAAGACAATTTATAGAAGACCGATCATATCTCCCAATCTGTCTTGAATAAATTAACGCACTTTACTCCCCCTCACAAATAGCGGAAGTGACGTAATTTGAGACACTGTACATACCGGCAACGTTAATAATGCACTATGGAGAACTCGCCCCATAGAAAACTGACCCTGGGTGACTAATTGTGAGATGTCGCCACATGGTTGTTAAGGCTTTATTTATTGTTGTCTTTTTTCAACTTAATAACGTATTAAATCTATCAAATTTGTAACTTTTCAGCTTTTCCATTTGATCAACACCGCTTCTGTACTTACGAAAAAGAAGAGGTATCTGTTACTTGTTCTCTGCTCTTCAAACCATTCGATACATTTTAATTGGGAAAAAATAGAGCAGGTGTAAGTGTGATGCGACGTCTGTAGTTTTATATATGAAAGGGCTCCAACCTAATAATGAATGATAGTAGTAAATATAGGAGACTCTAACGTCAATGGGAAATCCAGTCAAAAAGGTCGTGGGACACTCTGGCGTCAAGATTTCTAGCGTCAATGGAAATCCCAGTCAGAAGGTCATGGGACACTTTTGTGTCCAGGGGGGATTTAACATGGTGGGTTTTAATATAACGTCAATGGGATTTTAACATGGTGGGTCTTTCTATTGTCAAGGGGAATATAACATGGGGAATATTATTTGGGCCTCTCCAGCGACAAGGGAAATTTAGGTAAAGAAAGCAAATATATTTTCGAGGTATATGAGTGGCCATGAAAAGAGCCTTTGGGTTCTACTTCTTTTATTTTCTGACGTGGTTCCTCCACCTTTTGATTTTATCAATGATTCCTATATTCTTCTTCTTCTTCTTTTCGTCATCGGGAATACATTCAGGATGTCCCATAACTCTAAACGTTTCCTGAACTTTAATCCATTTCTGAAGTAGTTTATCAAAGTCCTCTTCTTTTTGTTGTCTTGTTCCTTTCTCTCCTTTGTCCATTTCTCTTTTATCTTCTTCACATTTTCTGTTAGGTCATTTCGCATTAGTTCTTTGACTTTCTTGAGCATGTCCAGACCCTTTTGGACATGGGGCCACTCTGTCAAATGAAAGATATTATCCATAAAACACTTTATGATTAGGACAAGATCAATGATTTCCTTCAATGTTCCAACTCTGACATAGGACGGGTTAATGCAGCCTAGTAACTTTTCGACTTCTTTATCTAGCATTCCTTCTAAGAGCTCCCTGACTATTTTAAGTCTGTTTGCAGGGTAGCTAGGTGTGCTCAAAGATTTCGTAGTAATACTGCGTAAGTATGGTTATGGAGAAATTCCATTGTGCAGCTCTTGGATGTGAAGTTTGCAAAGACCGGAAGTCTACGTAGGTGATGGCGTTGATGAAATGCCAAGCCTTCTTCTTATCCTTTAGTAGTTTGTTAAGTCCCAGGTTGCTGTAAAGTTTCTTCATGAGATCATCTCTGGTTTTCATGGGCATTCTAACCGTCATCTTTGCTGGCGTAAATTCCTCTTCAGAAGATGAGGAAGCTTCAAAGTCCTTTTTCAAGTTAATTGCCATCCCCTTGGAGTCTGCTTAAGGTCAGGTGTTTGTGGCTTTTCCTTCCCCTTGGCCGGTGTTTTCATGGTCTTCCCTTTTGGTGGTGGTGATGGTGTACAAGCTTCGACCAAAAGCTGTAAGTTGGAACCCTGTTCCGACATTGCTGTGAGTAGTAATTGAAGCTTATTGGCCAAAAATTGCCAAATGTTCGCTACGAACCGTGGCTACATCTTCTGATCCAGCTTCCTCCTTTATAGGAGGTGGAGAGGCCGGTTTCTCAATGAATCATGGTGTTGGGGGTGGGGTGATTTCCCGATCTGGCTGGGTATTTCTCTTCTGCCATCTATTCCCTCTTATTTTGCTGTATCTGATTCTCTGTGTCTTGTATATCGTTGTTATCCCAAACTACGAGAAGTGTATTCTTCAATATGACTTGTTGCTTGCATGGTCGCCGCAGACTAATGGTGGTAATGCTGCTTCTATGCATTAAAGTGATTCGACCACTAGGGTCTTTTATCACTATTTTATTTATCAAAAGATAGTTATTTAATTTTTCCCGGGGGAAGTAATTGTGCCGCATCCTCAAGGGCATTTATGCGTACAAAGTACGCTATTTAATTTGGTCGTAAAATCGAGTCGCTGTTAAGCGACTATCGAAGTGAATGGAAGGCCGTGGTGAGTGGGAATCGTACCAACACGCACTCAACCCTATCAACCAATCAGATGAGTTATAACAGGGGTGCAATGACACCAAATAATAGCGAGAGAAAAATAGTTTTCTCATATCGCTATGTTGATGGTCACTGGATGTAGGAAAGGAGGAAAGAGACCCGGTAGGTTGGCCGGCCGATGTCGTAAATGGATGTCATTTACGCCCTGGAACGCCCTAGCCATACATATTTCAAATTCAGTTCAGTTGTACTAATGGACGGCAATATACCAATATTGTCTAAGCCACCTTTGCAATTATATCAAATTCAATGAGTTGTAAAGTTTTTCCTAAGACTTAACATAACAATTGTTCTTGTACATAGTGTACATATAATAAGTCCCTAACAAATTTTATTGTAATATGTCTATGCGACATATGCAGTTGAGGCACTGTTAGGTTGGAATAAATTGTAAATTTGGAACGGTATTTCGAAATGATCATGTTAGATTTCTCGACAGAGATTGTTCGAATAAGGCTCTCTACCAAATGAGAGCTCAATAAATAAAGGGCAACGAAAGTAGCCCTTAGAAGGACTATATATCAATTTGACAGAAAGTGCCTCTTTGGTCTTCCATCTCTGCAACGATTGCAGCCGTCCTTTCTTCCTGTCGGTATACGTTGGGGAAATAAATTCCATGGTGGGTAGCGATGTATTTAGCTGCGTCAAATGGTGGAGGCGACGGTTCTCGAAGATCTCATAGTAATGCCTAGTGAGTACTCGTAGTGCAAAATGCCACTGTTGGTTGCGTGGTGGTGAAGTTTGCAGTGACTTGAAGCCTATGTAGGCGATAGAAGAAACAAAACCGCCTGCCTTCCTCTTGACCTGTAGGAGCTCCGAGAGTCCTAGATCACTGCAAAGCTTCACCCTAAGTTTATCCTTTGTTTGTTCCGGCATTCGCAACGTCTTAACCGGCGATTCCCATGTGTCTTCGGGTGAGCAAGCCTCCAGTTTGGTGGGGGAGGGGGTGGTGGTGGTGTTGGTTCAGGCTCAGAAAGTAACGGCGACGTGGCCACATCCACTGTATTTGCCATGAACAAATCCTGCTATCTGTTCTTGAAGAACCTTTACTGCATCCCCTTGTACAGTGGGATCCTTTTCAGGTGTCGTAAGGGCAGGTTCCTCAATGACTCTTGGTTGTGGGGGTAGGGTGCTGTGGGTGCTGAAAAGGGCTGTTTTCTGTGTGCATGAGGAGTGATTGCAATATTTTATCGTCTAAAATTGCGTCCTCGTCTGGCACCAGGATAGGGTCTGTTTCGTCGGAAAGAGAAGGAGAACTATTTTGTATTGACACGATAGTCGACAAAACCTCTGTCTGATTCCTGCTGCTGTTGTTGCTGCTGCTGTTGTTGAAAATCTCTATGATGCCTTTAAAGTCTATACTTCTCAGTCCATTCTTCTTTTTCGTTCTTAATTTCCTCTCTGAAGAGTTCTTTTATTTTATCTTCCGTCTCTTGCAACATTCTAATATTCTCCATCTGATACGATGCAGATTGACGTAAGCTTCATTCATCTTGGCCAGTTATGAGCACAACTTCGTAGGAGGATGAGTCAAACAATGGATGGTCAAACTGACGAGGGGGGTGGGGTTGACTAATAGTGCTTCGGCCACGAAGGGTCTTTTGCACTATTTTATCCAGCAAAGGCTGTTTTTTTTATTTTCCCTCAGGCGCTTATGTGTTCAGAGAACACTTTTTGATTAGGCCGTCAAATAGGAGTGGCTATTTAGCAACTATCAATGTGAATGATAGGCCGATGTGAGTGGAAATGGAACCAGCACACACTCACTCTAGTTCATTCGATACCGCTGTGTTTGATAACGGTCGTGTCCTGCACGTGAAATTGTGTCCGGTCGTGGAAAAGATGTAAAGGTGGCTCGGCAAGACTGGAGCGTAGGTCGGTCAGTGCTGCGTTCTTTTCCATGGTATCTTGATCTAAATTGTCCATATTAATTTTGATAGACTCTGTGCTGTTCGGAATCTAAAGTGTATACAGCCTCGTATGACAGCCTATTTTGCGGGTTTTGGTTCCGCTGCCCTGATGTATCGAGGTTCGATACCAACATATATTTCTTAAGTTTATTGGTTAAGGTTTGCCTAATTGTATGGTTTTGGTGCAGCATTGTGCTGCTGTGCCTGATGACCTTGGGGTTTTGGTGTCCTTATATTTGCTATTATGGGCCCTAGGTCTTATGACTTTTGCTGCTGTGCCTGAGAGTCCTGGGTTTTTGACTACCTCATAGTTTCTAGTTTGGGGATTTGTATTGCTTTTTATCTAGGATTTGTGTTGCTATTTTGTATCGCGGGGCCTGATAGTTTTTGGGCTTTTAGACTACCTTATGCTTTTTATTTTGGGTCCTTAACTGGGTTTGGAAAACGTTTGTGTGTACTGGTCGCAGTACACTGTTGTGGAATTTTACTTTTAGGATTCTTACTTTCAATTGGTTTGATATTCGTTTATCGTTTACCTGTAAATGCTGTCAACGAGGCTGTATATAGAGAAAATTAAGAGACAGTCATAGAGGAGGGTGTTAGGAGTAGACTCATTTATTTCCTGCTGTTTACGCCTATGCTGATGGTATCTATTTCCACATTTATTTGAGTTATTGATGTACTACCTTTGATATTCAGTATTTATGACGGTAACTGATGTTGTTATTCCCTAAGGTGTTTCGATTAATGTTGATGTGTAATTTAAAAATATAATTCCTTTTTGATGGTATATGTATATACTCAAGCAGCACATTACCCAGGGTGAGTAAGTTGTCATGTTTCCTAATTATCGTTAATTGATTTGTTCACCTCTTAATTTTTGGTTAGGTTGCACAGGTCACGAATGATGCTACTTGCCCAGCGTGGTGTAGGTGGGTCCGTAACAGGTGCGGCATCACTGTCCGTTGCTGATACTTCCTTTCTTTTAAGTGGCTGACATTTTTGTTGCGCATTTGAGGATATATTTGTGTGAATTTACTTTTTTGGCTTTTTGCCCTGCGTAGTGTAGGTGGCTCCTGGTTAGACAGGAGACTACCTCTGCTTTATATTTTTCCAGCGCGGACGCGATTGAAAACACCCCTCTACAGTTTAGTGTTGGAAACGGTAAGATATTTTTATGTGTGGAATATAAAGAAGTCTAAGAGCATCTATACTAATAAAGATTTAAAACAAACGACAGACGGATTTGTTTCAATTAACAAACAACTAACAAAATATTTTGTTTCAACTAACATTTTTTAAAAGTAACAAGCATTTTTATCAATAATACAAATACATTATTTTTGACATGGTTGACAACGTTGAGAATTAAATTGAGATTTCCACTGTTGAAAGTCATTAAGCCATTGATGTACATAAGGCAACATATAGCCATAATGGTCACAAAACCATCGATCTATTTTGTCGTCGTTTCGAGATGATCAAAATAAGTCACTAAATGTTCTAAAGAATATACAAGACTGCGATGATGCAAAAAAAAGACACAATATTGTCCACACACCATTGAATCATGTCGTCTAGCATTTTGTCTCCTAAAGTCAATGATATCGTCTTCCAAAGGGGAAATTCATACGAATCAAAATACTCCCCACATCCCTCTTGAGGAAAGTAGTAAGCTACCTAGTGGGTTCCTGGAAGATGACTGTCGTCTGAGTTGATGACATAAACTTAATTCTCTAGGGGTTTGCGATGAGGTAGTTCATCTTTAGCACACACGATATAATTCCAAGAAGCAGTGTAGGAACTCTGGTTCAAAAGGTAATAAAGTTCCCAGGTATCCATATTTGTGGTCTTTGTTTGTGGTCTTGTGTTTTCCTTTTCGCAGGTGATAATAAGTCATCAATTCAGTTCAGGCTTTTTGCTTGATAAGGTCAGTCAAGTAAATGTTTTTCGATTCTTCTCCTTACTCTGTGCCAAGTGCACAACGATGCGATCAATCTCTCGAGCAAACAATGGAGGGGAGGAATGATCACGCAAACCTTTATACCACTGATGTAGCACGGATTTTTCTGAGATGAGACTCCAAGCTTCGTTCAGATAATCGTTAAATGATTCTTCTTGACTCATCATCATACATTTATCGTGTTGAATTTGATTGGGATATCGTTTTGACATTCAAAATACTCTTTCTTGATCAGGTCTCTCATTTAATCCTCCAAGTAATTGGTAAAACAGGTGACTAGATGTTGTTCATGTTCTGGCAATTTGGACTTCATTATCATACTTCTACTTTTTTGTGTCTTGAGGGGTCTGTTTTCTCTGTAACATCCATTCCATTCCCATCGATTCTCCAGTCGACAAAGAAGAACAAGGGTCTTCCATAGTTTCTAATAGTCTAGAATGACTTCTCTCAAACTGTCGATTTCTATGGTATTATCGAATTCGGCATACCTAATAACATTCATCGTTTCGGCAAGAGAATCTACAAACTAAAGTTCCACAGGCAGTTGCCCAGATTTTAATGGGTGGAAATTTCCCTCGTCGCTGCCTTGGTCTATAGTGAAATGAAAAACTTACAAAGTGTAACCTACAGCATAATCGTCGTAGGAAATACCGTGACTGGTGTTGGTTCCTAACTGTCTTGTGGCTTCGTACAGCGACAAGTACGACCTCAAGTAATAATTATGGGCAACGTTGGGTTCGAATGGTCGGGTACACAAAGTTTTGCCATCGCGACTGACTTCGAGTTTGTATACTCTGCAGTACTTAAACTGGAAAGGATTTTCATTGTGGGCACCGTTGGGGACTGCATTGCTAACGATACTAATGAATAAACGTTTGGGTAACTGTACTTGGAACAGATGAACTTCGACCCTCGATCGGAATTCAGCAGCAATGGTAAACGTTTCTACTTCCACACGTCATATGGGATACTTGGCTGTCGTTCTGCTCAAAGTGTGACTTTCACTTTCAAATACAAGTAACTGCTGTTCGGATCGATGTAATCGTCGGATTGTCTCTTGATTTAAAACTCGATGGGATGAAATTCGACCCATTGGGCTTCTTGCATGGTCATCATAGCGGGTGGCTTGGCAAATAGATCCAGTTTCGACTTGGAACAGGCACATGATTATTGGTCCATCATTTTGTTCTGTCTCTTTGATTTCTTTTAATAATCAAAAATTTCTAAGTCTCTAACGATTCTTTGTGTTTTAGTCTTTATAGAGTTAAGGGTATGAAGACGTTTGGAAGGGTGTCTTCGTCGTCGCATTATGCCTTGTCCAAGCTGTGTCCTCAGATAAGCGGGAGTGCCAGACTTAGTACCGTTCAGGGCATTTATAGCTATCAAGAAAACTTCTTTGGGGTTTTGTTTGTCGACGATATTTTTGATTTATGTAGGGTGTATCCTTTACACTAACGCGACTTCCCAATTGGCATCTTGATCCAAATGAATGACTTTAGGTAATTTAGCCGTGTAACAACACAAATGTTGTTTGGAAACACCTCTGAGGAGTCACTCGAGGTTAAAGGAGTGTCTCAAAAGGATTGTGATTGGAGGGGTGACTGTTGGGAGAATGACTGACGATGGACACAAGGCTCCCCTTATTGATGTTGTTCCCGTTGTAAGAGTATTTCAGGGAAGATTGGGAATAAGATACCCGATGCAACGGCTGAGTAAAATAGTCCACAATTGTTTGTTTCCTTGTTGCAAACTCGAAATAGCAATGGCTTCACCGATGACACAATACACCACAAAGATTTGACAGAAAAAGACGATTTGCGGTTTAGGTACACGTTCTCCACACCACACCAACAATGGTTGCTTTTGTAAATCTTGCAGAGAAGAAATGGGTGAAGGAGTAGTCACTGTGGTAGCTGAAGCTGTATTGAAGGGCATGATGGTCACTTCTTTTTATAGTCGATGACTTGCGAAGCGTCAATCCAAGAGTCAAAACTGGGAGGATATCCTTTCCAACGTCCTTTGACTTCGTTGACACACCTTTTTCCTACTTTACAGGTTCATCGTTCGAGAATGCTTTCAATGACGTACACTTCGTCTTCTTTTTGGTTACGCGTTGTAACTGAGGCAAGTAAAACGTTCCTTTTAATACTTCTTCTTTCATGTCTTCCAATTTATAGACGGTCACTCACTCGTCCAGTAACACGAAACAATTTGGTGGTCCAGTTGGGTAAGTAACCTTTGTCGAAAGTGCGTTTAGTTTTGCCAATTCGAACCCAATCTCCAGTTTTTAAAACTCCACCTTTATTGGGGACAGACATCGTCCAGGTCGTACCAAGCAGACGCTCAAAAACAGTCAATTCTTTGTCAGGTGTCATATCTTGTGGGACACGTCCAATGCTTCTATGGTAAGATTGGTTGTGTAACAGAATTGTTACCGAGTGGATGGTGGATTAAATGAACAAAACAAACACAAGTGTGAAAGATAATGTAAATTTATGAAATAAATTATTAATGAAAAATAATGATGTATCAGCACAATAACTCATGCGTTCAACCCACAATTACAATCACAACCATTCACAATACATGAATAAATGAAATATTAATACAAAATAAAACACAGATACAAAGGAATCTCTTGGACTATACACAGATCCAAGAACCTTTACAAAAGTTAAATTAATGCAAGTATAAATCACGATAATAAACACAAACGACAAACTATACTATCGCACGTATGGATTGCGACAACTAGCGCGAACATATATATAGGTATTCAATCAAGATGCTAGCTTTTATTGAGAATCATGCAAAGCCTTGAAATACTATTGTGTTCTGAAATAACCATGTAAATATTACTATGTATTCAATTGTACACAATTGCAACACACATATGTGTCTCGACCCTGTATAACCGTACGATTCACACAGTTGAATCGGCGCCCAGTTTCCCCGAAGACCTAGGGTTTGACCAATACTTTTATCGGCTGTTTGCCCTTCACGGATCCACCACAGTTATACGTACAGACAGCATACAACATCTACTAGAACCAACGTTCCTCAATACCCTAGATGTCGCCCCGGATGTTTATAACAATAGACAGCTCCGACACTCGGACTTCTAGCTTTCCGGATATTTACACGTCACGACAGATGTAGACGAACAGACAGTTCGACAGACAGACAGTCAGATACTTCAATTCGATTGCACAATAAATCAGCAACAATTTCAGCTATGATAACAGATGTTATCAGAGATGTTCCGCAATAAATCAGCTATAATTCAGAAATGTTCTCAGTGATGATATCAGATTTTATCAACCGACGTTATCAGATGTTAACAACCGACGTCATCAGCTACAATAAAGAAACCAGACTAATAACAGTTGTCTCAAAAAATAATCTAAACCTTAGATCACGCTATTGTATTTAAAGTCTAATGGTGACTAGTAATTCCAAATATTCCACGTTTAAAATCTGCATTGCAATAAAGGCATCATTATATGAAATGATAAACTGAATAAAATTCACAATAAAACGAAATATAAATTTAACACTCACCCCTTTGGCTGGAGATTGAAAGACGAGCTTATCTATCCTATGATTAGATACTTTTGGTCCCGTAATTATTATGAGAAATATTCTGCCTTTATATACTCTCAAATAGGTGAGCAGAAATCACGGCAAGATTACCGTGCACTACGTGAAACTAATGTTACGGATTTCATGTACTTCAAAAATCAAGCACATGCAAATCGTTACACGCCGCTTACCTTGGAGAATCACCCCAGGTAATGCATGTACGACGAAACAAAGAAAATGGTGAGATTAGTTTGTAAATCAAAAAGAAAATAAATTTTAATTTTCGCCTAATTCTGTGACAGGTTGTACGCTTGGACTAAGTGCGGTAGGACGTCGATGTACTTGAGAGTGTGTTGATGCGTAAAATATTTCCACATGCGTTCTTTCAAGGTACGTTGAATACATTCTACGAAGCTGGATTTGGTTTCAAGATTGTTAGTGGTAAAACAAAATCAAAGAGGGTGGCGACCACATTGTTTTGACATCAGTTGGATGGCTCGTACTAACTCTCCGCTCATTTAGGAAGTCAATGGTACGACCCAGGCAAATTTAAAAAAGACGTCGATGACACAAAACAAATATTTGTCGCCATGTATTGCCATTTGTGATCGATGCTTTCCACTTGAGTGCAACTTCTGTAAATTTTCGTCAGTTGGGTTTGTGTTACGTGTACGTGGCTTGTTCTTGTAACCATCGTTGTACTTCAGGTAAACGGAGCTTTTTCAGGCGAGTTTTAGCAGCACAATACAATAACTGCAGGGCGGGCTGGATTGTAATAAATGCTGGCTAACACCTTCTACATTTGTTTGTCAATAGGCCACCCACTCTTCGTTGATACAGATTTTTGGTAGGCCGAAATGGTGGTTGTTTGGAAACGGTGTTCCGTGTCCGATGTGCCACAGGAATAAACGTCGAAGATACTGGTGGTGGTGGTGGTGCAGAAAATGGAATAACTTTGGCCTTCGGTTCTTTTCCTTCTTTTGGTTTCTTTTTATTCCCCACTTTTATCGAGGGAGGAGTGGCTATCATTTTTGTATTCAAAGCTTTGAGTTCTTCTCGTTAGGGAGTGTGGGGAAAGAATCTGCAATCTTACTACGACTGGGAGTTGCAGTCGGTGTTTTAAAGATTTCATGGGTCTCTTCTTCATTGGGTAATTGCGGGATTACGTCTGTCTTGTCAACTGCAGATAGTGATGGCAACGGTACTATTCATCAGAGCCTTTAAATCGTTCAGAGTGGGTAGATCTGTTTGTTCGACAATTTTTCGATGAAAGAGTTGCAGTCGTTTCAAGAGTTGACCGTACTTTTGCGATTTTTCGGTTTCGGACATCAGCGATTGCAATTCGTGTTTTAATTGGGACGCATCGGTCAAACGAGGATTGGGTGGTAGATGCCAGGGTTCGTTGCTCTGGCCAACGATGGTATTCCATCCATGGTTTGTAAGGGACCAAAGTCAGTTTTTGTCCTTCCTTTGGCTTCCAAAGGTTACGTCTGAAATTGTTGTGCTCCATCGCTCATTTTTATATTCAGGAAGGATCATACATATTTCTACCCATCCCTTGTGGCATCCCTTGTGCTGTCCCTTTTGTCATCCTTTGTATCATACCTGGCAATACGACACCAATTATATTTTGCGGTAATCCTGTCAAAAAATGAGGAAGAAACGGTAAAATTCCTCCGTGTTGCACCAGCATCCTTTTCTTTAGACAGATGGCTATTTTCATTTTGGACCATTCGACGAAGAAGGTGTCGATGTTTAGCCAAGCATTTTTGCTGACGTGGAGACAAAGGTATCGTGCCTTTAAAGACATTCAAACAACATTCGCACGTGGCATCGATGACATCTTTGGAGGAAGTTTAATGATTTGTTTTCGCATGGTCGGAGAGACTTTGGACAGAACGGAAAACATGTTTGTCGAAACGAGGACGTAGCCCTTTCCTTTTCTCTCCTTTGTGGGGTAACTATGAATGATTTCTGCGGAGTGACATCTTTGCTTGTTCGTTCCAGAAATACACTGACGTCAATGACTTGGTACACATCCTCTTTGGTCTTCCTTTTGAAACTAGCTCTTTTCCAAAAGGTGACAATCTTATCTCGAAAAAAATCTCTAAATGCACCAGTTCGATTTTGAAATTATTTATCAAGTTTGTTCAAATTTTTAAGCAAGCAAATTATCATGCCTCCCTTTTGGTGATTTCTCCCTTTTTTTCTTGATAATTGCGTCTTTTGAGGGGAATACGTTGATGTTTGGCTAAGCGTTTTGTGGGATGACAAAATTATCTTTTTCATTTTCTTTTTTGGACAGAAGAACGACGATGGTTGTGACGTGCACGTATTGGAGGAGACATCGTTGAGTGATCAGATGCAGCACAGAAAATACTGATTCACATCGACACTGATTATCTTTGCGTCGTATCAACTTCATGACAGGTAACACACGTCGTGAAGGGGTTAGCAACGGACTAAATCGGGACAGTTCTTGTTTGGAAAAATCCAGTAAATTCTATAACATGCTGGACTTTTCTTGGACTTCAACTTTAGGGGCAGGTAGATTGTGAATAAACGTGACAAGAGGTTTTTATACTTTTATTCAGGACACGTCTTTTTAAATTCATGTTTAAACTGGAACAACACGAAAGAAAAAATACATCAAAGCCAAATTGATATGTACAGGAATAAAATATACATTGTAACAATCAAAGTGGCATATAAACAGGTCTCTGTATAACATCGGTTTGTTAACCATGGTGTCCTAGAGGTAGTGTGTAATGTTCTTACATTTTCTATATTGGGTACAGTGACATAAGTGTCCTCTCGGAATGGTCTTTAAGGAAAGTCCATGACAGTCCTCTCCTGTGAGGAGTGATTGTCCTCTGTGACAGACTCTTCTTCTTCTGGCACTGTCACTAACATTGTTAAAAGTGACTTTTTTTTAACTCGACGATGGAGCTTACTATCAAAACGCTGATGTATAATGGGATAATTCTTTTGTCCAAACCTAAAACCCCCAACATTTCCAGTCACGAACATATGACCAATGAGGGTATAAGTTACAAGCTATACATACATCATCGTACACCTCTTTCGTACCTCAAATTTGACGAATCTTTTTTTCTTGTAGAGGTCTAGATGTATCCAGATGAAAGCGTAAGGCTTTTAACAGAATGAGTCTCTCGTGAACATTTAAAGGAGTCACCATACTGTCTTTGTAGGTATTGTTCGTAAAGTGTCCACAAGGAATCTACGGGTAAATTAAATCCCAGAAAGCAAGTCACTAAAACACACTACACATCAACCCCAATTGATGGGACACATATATCGTAATAAGTCTTGTTAATTGTTCACGTTTTAAATATTCTCATTGAATATTAAATATTAAATATTCCACGGAATCTATTTTATCACAAGTGATAAAGATTGTGGCATGGTAGCCTATTTTATACTTCTTTTCGTCAAAGGTAATAAGTGTACATTCTGCACAAAATTATTTAAAATCGTCTCCTCGAGCGAAAGTGATGGACATAGTGTGTAATTTCAGACCACTGCTATTCAGGGTAACGCTCAAGAATGGTAATACAATCTTCTGATATCAACGGTCTAAATTGGAATCTTTCTAAAAAGACACTTGATCCATATAAATCTGACGCGTTGGTTGACTTTTGTCACTTTCTTCTTGTGAATTTCACGATACAAAAGTTCTACAGTCACCAATTGAGATTTTTCTTTAACAAATCCTTGTCAAACTTCATTGTAAATCTTGTCTTGCAATTCGTTTGGTAATCCTTAAATATTATTTTTTATATGGGGTTTAAATACTTGTCTAGGTTTGACTGCTAGCCAAACTGGTTTTTTAAACGACATGGTATTTTCACTTTCAATAACTAAGATCCCGATAGAGGTAGGTATTCGGACACCATCGAGCATGTTCCAGGTAAGCAGATTCGTTCTGTTCCCACTGGTAAATTGACACACCGCTACTGAAGCACTTGACTTGATCCTCTTCGCGCAGGAAGAAAGATCCGGCTTTGGATAATTCTTCAGGAGTTGGTCCAGGCAGATATTTTGGCCATTTATCTTTGAACGTTTGGAATTGACTTTTAGAATTACCGTATTCAGGCAATCATTTAGGGAACGAATATTAGACTCTCCTAAGGTCAGTTCGATGCAGGTACGGTGAATTCCCAGGAGTCCACGATAACGCGTGGCACCGCTTTCGCATCCCTCAGGTTTGACACGTACATCATCACTTTCCATGGTAGGTATTTTTTGAGTAGTCATAGCAAAGTTCACACGATGTTCTACAGAATCGCTGAGGTCACAACGTATGGCATCACTACAATCGCAAGGTATAGCATCGAACTTCACATAAGAATCCACATTTTTGAATGATGTATGTTTAAACGGATTGATTTTGTTTCGCTTGGTCGTTGTAGTTTAAAATGAACTATTGGTCTTGGACAGTAACTCTTTTATATACTGCTCAATATCGACATGACCGTACGGTAAAGATGAAGTGATTGGGAGGCTTCACTATCTTCTTGTACACGATTTCATAGGCCTTTTCCAAAGGTCGGCTGACGATTTGATGTGTGGGTAAACGGACGATCTTGTGCGCTTCGTGGGTAGTCACTTTAAAACTTTCATCTTTTCCAGTCTGTAAGGCTTCTTGTAGCACGTCAAAGTTCATCACTAGACTGATGCGATAATTGAGAGTCAATCATTTTACTGTACATTCGGTTTGCATTTCTCCTTGTGGGTCTCGGTATTCGTAACCGTAATTGTTAGGACCACAACTTCCAAAACGTAGAATCTTGTCGTCGGGATGTTCATAGGCCCAGGCTACTAAACGATCTCTTTCGATGGCAGGGTAACACTGGTTCGAGTGATCGATGTAGATGCAACTGTCGGTGTTGAAGTACAGGACGCAATATCCTAACAGTTATAAACTTCGTACAATGTTAAGCGAGCGTGGGGTCTCATGTAAGCCGCAATGATGACATTTTCAAATTTGTCGGCTTCTACAAAGTCTAGCTCTTCTTCGTAATTGACTAAGATAACGTTCTCACAAACGACGTCCACGTGTTTCATGTATTTGGTCTTGGCGTGAATCATCTGGAAGTAGCGGGAAGGTTCTGACAAATACTCCGTCTTGGGTAACGATGGTAGTTGTGCAATTTTACCCCGCAAGCAATTTAACATAACGTTTTCAAACGATCGCCTTCCTTCGTTATTTTTTCGATGTGGTTTAAAGTGATGCTTTCCCGCTCCCTTTCTCTTTAAATGTCTATTGGTGTTCGGGAGTGTAGCACCATGAAGGATAGCCACTGGCTTCTTGTTTTATTTTCAAAAAGGCATCTACGAATTCTGTAAAAATACCTTTCTGTGTCTCGTCACACTTTTGGTATTGTTGTGTCTTTGGAAAGTTTTAAATTTCGTGCACTTCTAACAGTTGGTATGACAGGTTCAAAACTTCAAACAGTTCCACGCTAAGCCACGTTCTTGTCAAGGCGCATTTTTCCTGAGTGTGATAAGGTTGGTCTTGGCTGCATGTTTCGGTACAAGTACGACACAAAGGAAACATTAGTTTCCGTTGGCAATGGTGAGGTAAAACAGGCTGGTACAAGTCTGTGAAAGGCAAGACTTTTCACTTGATCAATCCTTCGCACTGTCGAATGATGTCCAGGTCAGCATGTTCCATTATCAATTGTAGGTGCTCTACGGGAAAGTGACGATGTTTGCACATAAAAGGATACAGCGAGCACCCGTCCAAGTATTTGATTTTTTTTAACCCTTTTCCTCGTCCGCCTTGGTATAGCAAAGAGATGGCATTTGTCATTCTTACGACAAACTTTCCCGGTGTTTAGATGGTCCATCAATTTGTACCTTTCTACGATGCGTTCAATTTCGGGATCGGCTTTCAAACGGTGATCGTACTCGTGTTCCCACATCTTCACCACCTGGTATCCTTGCTGTTCTAAGTTCAAACGCCGCTGAGAAGTAGCCTGGTACAAGTCTAACATGGTCCGTTTTAAAAACTGATTTTTGGTGTCACGTTGAGGGTAGTATATGTGACATTCGTGAAAAAGTATCCGTTACACTCGTACACGATTTGAGTTTTTTTTTAAAAGTCCCACCATCCACCGAATACGTTCTAATGGTCTTTTTGCCTCCACCGCTGCGGGCGTGTAGGATCCCTTTGTCTTCATTGTCGTACAAGTAATGTAGGGCTTTAACTGAGTATTGATTTTAACAAAGTTAGTCGTTTGAGGACTGATGACAGCCAGGGTTTTTATTTTTATAATCGTTTTCGGTATACTAAAGAACACGTTTTGGCGATGTTAAAGCTTCTTTCATACGATCGATTCCTCCGTGCTCCATGAACAGTTCTAGAAATGTTTTAATTTCGAATGGATCCGAGGCGTGATTCTGGTACCAAGCGTGGAAAGCTTCTCGTTGTTCGGTGCGCATGTTATCGGGTCGTAGTCGTCAGTCGCAGGTAAATAGGTTAGAACGACATGTTGATTGGTTTCGGTATTGAAAAAGTGTGGAAATTAACCTTTGGCCATTTCTGTCATTCCAAACGTTTTAGGCCTGCGGCTCAAAGGCATGACCACGTAACGCACTGAATCTTTAAACTGTACTTGTCCTACTTGCATAGAAATAATTTTGGCTCCGTTTAAAGTCACTTTAGCAGAAATGGCCATTATTATGCAGAGAAATTGTTAGCCATTACCGTGGCTTTAATGTTCGATGTCCTCTTGACTCCATGTTTCGTCGATTCGATGGGGTCCACAAACCATTGGGCAAGATTGGCCAGCGTGTTCTGTCCCCGAAAGATTTGTCACGCCCTTCAGGAATCCTGCTGAAGTGAGAGCAATGACTAAATATGGGTTCTTGGATGCACTGAATTAGGCAATTAAAAATAGTATGTCTTTTCGAAACATTTGAGTGGCCCTGAAAATGACCGTTGGGTAATTTTTTTTTTAAAACAATACAAAATCAGAAACGGGACGAAACCATCTTTAACTGCCACGACCAAGACCTACATCTGTACTGGTTCCTGTCAATGATTTGGTAGAAATCACTAAAGGTGGTATAGCAGGCACAGTCAAAGTTAGATTTTGCTGTTTAGCTCGAGAAGGCCTCCGTCTTTCGGTCGTAAAAAAGAAGTCTGATCCATTTGTTTCAGACTCCTTAACATTGCTTAAATGTCTAAAAGTACCGCGACCGACTGACATTCACTTTTCTTTTTCTGTTCTTGGTCTTCCTTAGTTTCTGCCGCTGTTTCTTCCTGGTGTTTCCTTCTTGCCTCTTCTTCTCGCTGTTGAAGGAGAAAAGAATGTTCTGATTTTTTTTGTTGGTGAAAAAATTGCTCCAATTCTTCTTTCTGTCTCTGTTTAAAATCATAGACGTGTAATAAAGAAGAAAAAGGTGACGATGTTTCCGGAACAAATTCTTGTGAAGTTCGAAAATCCACAATATCCTAGTTAAAATCAACCTCTTCTGAATGTAGATTTGTGTTGACTTTGCTAGTCACTGCTTTGCCATTACTTTTGTCTCCACCGCTGGTTCAATCCATGTTAATCGTCTTCTTAGTTTGCGACATGATTGACAACTTTGTCGCATGGATTGACTGCGTATTGACCCTAGTACCTCTATATATGGAATATGATGTCACAGACTGCTCTCTCCCGATTGGACGACTGTGTCTGACTTTTGTAACGCGTATTTGGATTGGTAAATAAACTGTATCCGTTTCCCCTATAAATAACCGCAGTACACGGCATGCGCTTCAACTGTTCTTGTAACAAGATTAGGACCAGCGCATAATCCTCTACCCTTGTTTCATCAAATGCTCTTTCACTCAGACTATCCCATGTATGTCAGATAATCATGGGCAATTACTCAAATGACTGATACAATCCTTTGGAAAAGAAGGATCTATGTGGAGAGGCAAGGTTGTTTGAAGAGTGGACCATGGACCAGAAGTTAGACGAAGTTTGATGAAGAGTAGAAGTTTCGTGAGATGTCCTCTGTGCTAACGATATAATGTTAAACAAAAAATGAAAAGGCCTCTTTCATGGCCACTCATATACCCCGAAAATATATTTGCTTTCTTTGCCTAAATTTCCCTTGTCGCTAGAGAGGCAAAAAAGTATTCCCCATGTTAAATTCCCCTTGACGCTAGATAGACCCACCATGTTAAATTCCCATTGACGCTATTTTAGCCCACCATATTAAAATCTCCCTTAAAGCCAGAGTGTCCCACGACCGTTTTGACTGGATTTCCCATTGACACTAGACTGTCCTATATTACTACTAATGATGCTTGAACTCGATAAAAGAAAGAACAATAGCATTGACGCCTACTCAAGAAATGCGGTCTCTACTGAGTTCAACATCTTCGTTTAGTTTATTTCTTCTCCTTTGTTAGTGTTCGTAATTGTATTATGTCTTATTCATAGAAACTATTTAAAGTTGAACGAGAAGTTTAAGACATGTTTCACTACTGAATTGATGATGTAAAATAATCAGGTTTAAATTATTTTGTTATATTTATCAACCCCATGATCATGCGTAATTCCGCGTCCTAAAGGGATTTTGTTACCTTAAATCTATACATGCATTTAAACAGCTTCACGTACATGGAACATAATGAGAAAATCATCTTTAAATCAAATTTAAATGTTACGTTTCAATCCTGTTCAAAATTGAATAATATTTCACTCGATCGGAATAAGCTTGGAAATTTGGAGAATCAGCCAGATATCTGGGCCGAATAAGTCAGCAATTTGTACTAAATAATCCTGGTCCAAATGTGAGAGTAATTACCACCTTAATTAATAATGTTAGTATAATATTTGCTTCAATCAAGAAAGTTAACAGAACCATTTGTTTAATTTTTTGATGGTGGTGTTTCGGGATGTGTTGTTATAAGAAATGCAACGAGAGTATATGAACACACATACTCTCAATTATAGGTGTTTTGTATTCTATTATCGACATTACACAAAAAAGATGAATGATGTATGTAATCTAGAAAATGTATTCAACAAGCAAGACACTTAGTTCTTCGTTTCTGAACAAATCTCACAAGTGAAATATTCTTCCTTGTATATCTTTTATTTCCCGGTTTGACTTCGTTTCAGTTTCCCTCCCGAAACATTCTGAAGTTGCATAGGTATGGAGTTTACTTCCTTGTACAGGTGAACCAATACCTCATATTAAGATATACTGTTAATGTATTCAACAAATTGTCCACCCTCTTTGCTGCTATTTTAAAGGACCGGCATACTTATTGATGAAACTATCTTTTCACCAGATTAAGGCTGTTAATTAGTCTAGTAATGTGTCGGTTAATTTGTAATAATGCAGTAACTATGGTTGACAATTTTGCCCAGTACTGACAAGAATGTCAGGTACAAATCAAGTTGGAAAATAAAATTTAACATAAAAAAATAAAATTAATAAAGAAATTCAGAATTCAGCTATTAAAAACGAGTGAAATGGAAAATATGTTTCAAAAAGATCTTCAGCGCAACATTTTTCTATTTAAAGGTATTCACATAGTCCCCCCTCTCTTTCTCTCTCTCTCTTTATATATATATATATATATATATATATATATATATATATATATATATATATATATATATATATATATATATATATATATATATATATATATAATCATCATCATCATCATCATCATCATCATTGGCGAATTAGTCTCAGAATACCATGCGGATAGCGCCCTTTGGGTGTCGTCTGTCTCTTTTTTTGTTGGCATCGTCTGTTGTGGCTGTGCAGGCCTCCACGCGAATGGCAGTCCCTTTTGCAGTTTCTGCAGACATACTGAGAAACCTCGTTTACTGTGGTTGCTGCCACGTGGCCCTTTCTTACACGTTTCTCTGCCGCCATTTGACCTCTCCTAGCATCAGCGACTGATATAGGTCTTTCCAATAAGTTACTTAATTCCCTTTGGTAGGTGGCGCTGTCATCACTTAATAAACTTGAGGGGGCTATATTTATCAATTTAGATTACTCGCTACAATGAGCTACTTAAACGATGGCACTTTGGAAAGGTTTTGTGATTATAAAAGGCACTCAAAATTGACTTGTACGTTTTATTATAAATAATACTACCAAATAAATGGTTATTGTTGACTCATACCATTTTTTAAAAGTGCCATATGGTGTGATATTCATTGGTTATAAAATATCGACATGAAAGACAATTCGCTTAGAGAGTTATTATTGGTGTTAAACTGTGTTGAAATATTAGACGAAAACTGCGGATCTCTATAATTTTATATATGAAAGCGATGCTTATTCATAGTAGTTTATCTTATATTTGCACATCGTGAGCACCGGTGTATGTTACATTTAGATGACGAAAATGTTCTTTTTTCTTTTTCTTTTTCTTTTGTCTGTTTAGTACTAATAAAAAAAAATCTTGCAAATTCTTGGGTCCTTTTTAAGCGATAATTGATTTACTTTTGTAAAGTGTTTTTACACTGGTAAATAGATAAATTTATTTGATAAATTTAGGGGACTAACATTTATTAATTATACGACGTAGATTAGATAATGAAGGATTCAATTGTATTCTGAAAGGATTTACATCTCTCTAAATTGTACATACTGCCTTGTTTAAAGTCCAATATTGAGTAATATTACAGGCTTTGTTCAGCACAGAATCAATGATATGTGTAGGATAATTTCTGTTTTGTAAATATATTTGGAATTTATTCAACGAATTTTGTAATTGACAATTATCTGAAATAATACGTCGGTATCTTTTCGACTGGCTATGTCGTATACCGTTTTAAAATGACATTGGGTGATATGACGATTATTCCACATATTGGTGGATATTAGTTTCCTTGATATGAATATTTGCAGAGATAGTGTAATCAATATTTTATATCACATTTACATATGAAAATGAAACATGCCTACTAGATGCAGTATAAGTAACTTTAATTGTTTGGTGAAAATGATTTAGGCGATCAATACAATTTTACAGTTCTTCGGTTGACTGCTTCCAAATATAAATATGTCATCGAAAAATCTGAACCCAAGGGATGAATTAAATTTTTCGTTTCGAAGAATGTCCTTTTCAAATTTACCCATGAAAGGAAAGCGTATGAAGGAGCCATATTAATACACATTGCCGTACCAACTATGTATATGTATTTCGTATTATTACATTGAAAATAATTACTTTCCAAGATAAGTTTTAATATTATACAACTATCTTCACAAGATAGTGCACTATGGTTAGTATTGTAATCAAGAACATTTGCACACGCTTCAATACCAACTGCATGCGGAAAGTTGGTATATAGTGATGTTACATCTAATAATACCAGGATTGAAATTAACAGATAGCTGTGGAATAGACTTTTTAATGAAAGTTGTTGTATCTTTAATATATGATTTCATTATGAGTTTTGGTTAATATATAGAACTGAGGTGTACGCATGCTAAAGGGAATGTATCAAATTCCTCATATACATATTTTTTTTGTAGCCATCTCATTAATGCATGTTGAAATGTTTTATTTAATTTCTATTGACAGATCTTCGCCAATATGTCTGTAATATTTTTTGTCATTTAATTGACGTTCAAATTATATAAAAAAAATTTCTTGATTCATAATAATGATAGTGTTTGACTAATCATCCTTTTTAATCACTATACTGTCGTCATTCATTAGATTATTTAAAGAATGAATATAGTCTAAGAAATATTAATATGATATTGTTTTTATGATAGCGGGTTTTTGCCAGAGTCATTCTTTGACAGCTGATGAATGGGTAGCCCACGAAAGTTGAAGCGGCAGCTAACGCATGCACAAAAGATGCACTGAAGAGTTCCTACTAGGAGGAGACAACAACCTTTATTGAAAAGGTCTATACCCTTACTTACTGGCAGTCTTCAGGTGACTCGATCCTCGGGCAGCACTTCCCAGCCATCAGGTGCGATGTCGCATGCCTTCATGTCCCTCTTGCTCGCATCCTTGAAACGGAGTGAGGGGCGGGCGATTCTTATCGTGCCAGTGGCCAGCTGTCCATATAAGATGTACTTTGGCAGCCTCTATCCTCCATGCGTCGGACATGTCCCAGCTATCGAAGGCGACGTTTACTCAGCAGGGAGAACATGCTGGGGCTATTTGCACGCTGTAGTATTTCATTGTGAGGGAGACGGCCTTGCCAGTTGAATTTCAAGATGCATTTAAGGCACCGTATATGGAAGGAGTTAAGCTGGCGCTCTTGCCTCATGTAGGTACTCCAGGTCTCACTTCCATATAAAAGTTTGCTGAGAATGCAGGCCTAGTAACTTGGATTTTGGTGTGCTCTGTCAGTGCGTTGTTTTCCCACACCGTCTTCGCCAGTCGTGATATGATGGTGTTTGCCTTTTCAAGCCTTTTGTCCAGCTCGTTATTAAGCGATAGAGTGTTGCTGATGGTTGATCCTAGGTCAGGAAAATTGTTGACTGCTTCCAAGGTGACTCAGTTGATTTTGATTGTGGGGGCAATGGTGGTATCTTGCACACAGACCTTTGTCTTTTCCAGGCTGATGGTGAGTCCAAGCTGCATGCAGGCATCAGCAAAACGGTCTCCCAGTCTCTTGGGGGCTTCCTCAGTGTGCTTCACAAGAGCCGCGTCATCTGCAAAAAGCATCTCCCTGATGAGCACAGCCTCCCATCGGACCTGGTGTGTAGATATATGCCATTAGTGGATGATTCAAAGGCGTAGGACAGAAGCAAGGAGCAGAAGATCCCGAATAGGGTTGGTGCCAGTTTGCAGCCCTGCTTCACGTTGCTGGTAACTGGGAAGGAGGTAGAGGAAGATCCATTATACTGGACTGTTCCCTTCATATCTGCATGGAAACAGATTATCTTGCTGCGGAGTTTTTTTTTTGGGTGGTGGTGATGGGGGGGGGAGGGTAAGCGATCGTACTGAGAACTTCGAAAAGGCCCTTCCTGCTGACTAAGTCAAAGGCTTTGATGAGGTCGTTGAACATCAGAGTGGTTGACCTTTCTCTCTGGCTTTCTCATGGAGTTGTCACAAGGAGAAGATCATATCTGTTGTCGACCTGCCTACTCTGAAGCCGGACTGGGCTTCATGGTACATGGTCTGTCAGCAATTGCAGCCTGTTTAGTATGACGCAGGCATGCACTTTACCAACCATGCTCAGAAGCGAGATCCCGCTGTAATTATTAGAGGCACTGCAATCGCTTTTGTGTTTGTAAAGAGTCACAATTGTGTCATCACGCATGTCTTGGGGGACTTCTCCTTCCTAAGTAGTGCTCCACCCATCTGGCCATCTGTTGCCCACGGTCTATGATCTTCTCTCCCATCAGAGATTTCAGAGGAATGACCCTTTGACTGTTTGACTTAGAGCCTTCTTGATGCCTCTGTACATACCTTGGATGTTTCCGGACTCGGCACTGTGCTGGATTCCTTCACACAATTGTTGCCAGTACTCGTTCGCGCACTGTCTAGCGATGCGTTGGGTGTTGCTTCGGGTACTTTTTAAAGCAGTAAGCGTCCGTTCATTAGGGCATTTTTGTAAACTTAAAAAACGTCTTTTCGCTTCTTCTCGATTAGTGGTGCCATCCTTGATAGGTGTGTGTTTAACCAATCCTGACCTGGTCGTTCTTTTATCGATGGCAGTCTTCATGGCGTTCCACTTGGCTGTGGCGTCGTTCTCTGGCAGTTCCTGGAGAGCCTTTTCCAGGGCGGACACATACTCCTGCACCTTGGAGGGGACCGACATCTGTGCAGTGTTTATGCGTGGGTGTCCTTTCGATTTTGAGCGGTGTAGTGTCTGTGGCTGTAGTCGCACCCTGCTGCTCACGAGGGCATGGTCGGATTCACAGTTTGCACTGTGGTAGGTTCTGGTGGAGAAGAGGCTGTGAAGGACAGAGCGCCTGGTGATGACCAAGTCGATTTGATGCCAGTAATGGGACCTGGGGAGTTTCCATGACACTTTGTGTTGTGGCTTACCTTGATAAAGGTGTTTGTTATATTGAGGCCATGGTAGGTGCATAGCTCCGGTAGTCTCTGACCGTTTTCGTGTGTTTTCCAGTACCATGATATCCGAGGCAGGTAAACCATGACTCGCGATACTCACCTACTCTGGCATTGAAATCGCCAAGGAGAAATAATGGTTCGTGCTTGAGGCATGCTTTGATCTGTTCGTCCAGCTGCCCATCGAACTGTTCCTTTATGTCTGTAGACAAGAGGGAGGGGTAGACACTAATGATTTTGACAAGACATGCAGCAGTGGTGAGGCGGATGGACAAGAGACGCTCAGTGCCCCTTGTCGGAACTTCAACCAAGGCCAGAAGATTGTTTTTGATGGTGAAGCTCACTCCATGCTGACGAGGTTCGTCAAGTTCTCTACTCTTCCAGAAGAAGGTGTAGTTTTCCTCTCTGAGGGAAGCCACTAGAGGCCAGCCTAGTTTCCTGCAGGGCAGCTATGCTGATATTTAGCCTGGTGAGTTCTATATCGATGATGACCGTATTCTTGCTATCGTCCACTTCTCTGAGGTCTGTACATATTGTGCGCACATTCCAGTTTGCAAGTCGAAGAGCTGGAGTATCCTTTATTGGTTTATTGTTCGTTTTGTCTGGTGTTGAATTTCCGTCTGCTTGTCATGTTGAGTAACACTCTGAGCGCCAGACACCCACTGGAGAAGACAGACGATGGCGGGTCAACAGCTAACTGACCAGGGGTTGCCCGGCATGAGGTGGGCGGTAGTTGGCCAGTGGTACGCGATGATCCCTCCCACAGTCAAAGCTGACCCGTGGCACCCATTCCTTACGCCAATCGGTTGGGACTTATAATCCGTAAAGTGTCAGCTTCCTTGTTGTTTCCTTACTCATTAGCGAGACTGAATTGACATCTCCAGGGCGCAAGCCTGGGCGTGGAGTATGGAGATCCTTGGTTGTCCAGACGTCAGGATCCTCATCTCGTCCTTGCTGGTGGGGTTAAAAGGAATGCCGAGCATGACATTTGACACTAGTCTGGATGCAAGAGATGCCGGAAGGAAGTCGTAGTTGATATCCATCCGCCTAGGGGTCACCACTCCGACTTTTCTGTCTGGGTTTACTCCCGTAGCGTTTCCCTCTCCCGAAGATATCCGCAAGGCAGTGGGGCCATCATCCAATGGATTGGACTTAATTTGTTTTGAAACAGAGTTTCCTTCTTCTAGACAAATTGCCTTGAAAAGGCTAACGAGCTTCATCTGTCCGGGTTTGGAGTCAGAGTTTCCCTTCTCTTACTGTCTACCTGCCAAGGCTAATGAGCCCAGTGTGCCCACCCAGTTATACCGCCGAGCACTTCGCTCCACACACCAGGCTCTATGAAAACAAAGGGTCCCGCGTGAAGGTGCTTCTGTGGACAGAATAGTGTAGGAGAGGTCATATGCAAAAAACCTTTTGTCCATCAGATCAAGACAGAGGTCCTGCAACGATCACTACAGCGATCACTGGAAATTCAACACCAGACAAAACGAACTATATATATATATATATATATATATATATATATATATTCATAATACTCCAGTTCATGTATGAACATAGTTCTCCTATCTATCTATCTATCTATCTATCTATCTATCTATCTATCTATCTATCTATCTATCTATATATATATATATATATATATATATATATATATATATATATATATATATATATATATATATATATATATATATATATATATATGAATGTTTGTTTGTGTCGTATGCGTTCCTGTACCGTTCATCCGATTGCAAAACAACTTTGGTGAGTTGCTCTGTTCACGCCCGCGAAGGTTTTTGAATTAGTATAACCAATTAAATTGTACAATTAACAAATGTGTGTATTTCATATAGTTTTGCGACATTTACCGTGTGTTCGCTGTGAACTGTAGGCGCCTTAGATACGTCACGTGATCGAACAGTAGGCGCCTTAAATACGTCACGTGATCGAACACGGTCTGTAGCGATACCTAATATCGCGTGTCTCCTTTGTGAACTGTAGGCGCCTTAGATACGTCATGTTTACTTAGTTACGTTTGGTTCGCGCCTTGGTTACGTCAAACAATCGCGGTGTGAATTTGTACGTTACGTGATCGAACAGTAGGCGTCTCAAATACGTCACGTGACCGAACACGGTCTTGATTGGCTGAAAGTATGATGACGTAAATCAACAGCTGTATGAAATTCATAATCGGTAGCGATACCTAATTTTGCGTGTGTTCGGTGTGAACTGTAGGCGCCTTAGATACGTCATGTTTACTTAGTTATGTTTGGTTCGCGCCTTGGTTACGTCAAACAATTGCGGTGTTAATTTGTAATAATCGTTACAAAACATTGCTTTCGCTGTCAAATCAATTATGCCACCTAAACGAAAAGCTATTGGTCGATCTACACCTCAAGCACGAAAGATAAAGGCATCACGAGCTTCAGAAACAGACGAGCAACGGAAAACAAGATTGGAAACCGTTCGAGTTTGCACTGCTCAAACCCGATCATCTGAAACAGACGAGCAACAGGAGGCAAGATTGCAAACCGTTCGCGTTCGCACTGCTTAAGCCCGATCATCTGAAACAGACGAGCAACGGGAAGCAAGATGAGTTATCCCATCGATTCTTACGCATAACTACCGCCAGATGTTGACTTAGGATTGTTTGCTCACAAAAGACGAAACATGAAAGGAAGATTATATTTTACAGATATGTGGGGACGTTCATATTTGACACGATCTAATTGAACGCAATGCTACTAAATATAAATATATTTATGTTGCCTCTGAATGCCTCTAATGTTCTATTGTGAGATAAACTTAATCGTTAATTTGTAATATGACAGGTAAAACATATGCAGGTATATTTCAAACTGAAATCAATCCTTATCCTTATCAATCCTTATACCACCTTGTGTAATAATAGACTTCGTCCAGATACAAACGTTCGTAATCACTCAATGATATTGTGTAATTCTGTACGCAGTCGAGATAACACGTCTGAACCTTCATTCCTGCACAAGAATTACTAGAATCATGTCTTCTGAAAGCAACGGTAAGTGAATGAAAATTGTCAAAAAGAATTCATAGAGACAATCAGTTTTGTTCGTTATTTTCTATTTTAGTATTTTCATTATGATAATAAAAATGGACAATTTCATGTATCTTTATATAGGAAGTATTTTACAGTTTGGTTATATATGTTGCAAGGGGCAAACAATGAGAGTACAGTTGGTGAATACATTAACAAAGTAAAAAGATCTGATTGTCTGAGATTTATTTGACATATTAGTCGTAATTAGTTCCTAATATATATCTATGAAACATACACACACACGCGCGAGCGCGCGCGAAAACGCACACACACACACATACACGTTAGGGTGCATTTGTTTTGACTAGCTATGATGTAGGGAACTTAGATGTTGGGAGCTGATATAGGTCACCGCCCCTATATATCAGGATTGTACTGTTTTTACCCTGATCATCACACGCTAATATATGCGCTGTGGAATAATTAAATCTAAGTATAACGATAGTGTCAAAGACTTTGTGTAGTAAAATCGGCAAGTATAAAGGTATGTAGCTGCAATTAGTATGTTAAATGATATACATGTATTAGGTATTTGGATATACCATTACTGAAACTTTAGTCACGTATCACTAAAAATTAGTCAATTCAAAATATTGTGGCTTTCAATATATTTCTGCATTACACAATACTAACGTCCAAAGAGTATTACTGAACACCACTTCAATGTATATAATTTACATTGCAGCAATATTAGTTTTTAATAATGACTGTGACAGAGTTAGGTATCTATTTTTTTTAGATTTATTGATGCAGAGATTGTGTTGAAATATACGAGCACATAAACATGTTAGAGGGTATAAACATGCAAAACTGAAATTCGCCAAACGTTTAATATAATTTGCTATATGTATGTAGTTCATTTTTTAAAAATGTGTACCTTCCATTTTTCTGGTTATTAAGAAAATTTATAGAAAACCGATCATATCTCCCGATCTGTCTTGAATAAATTAACGCGCCTCCCTCCCCATCACAAATAGCGGAAGTGACGTAATTTGAGACACTACATACCGGCAACGTTAATAATGCATTATGGAGAACTCGACCCATAGATAACTGATCCTGAGAGACTAATTGTGAGATGTCGCCACATGGTTATTAAGGCTTTATTTATTGTTGTCTTTCTTTAACTTAATAACGTATTAAATTTATATAATGTATAACTTTTCAACTTTTCCATTTGATCAACTCCGCTTCTATACTTGAACTCGATAAATAAAAGAAAAACAGCATTGACGCCTAGTCATGAAATGCGGTCTCTACTGAGTTCAACATCATGGTTTAGTTTATTTGTTCTTCTTTGTAAGTGTTCGTAATTGTATTATGTCTTATTTATACAAACTATTTAAAGTTGAACGAGTTTAAGAAATGTTTCACTACTAAATTACCGATGTAAAATAATTAGGTTTAAATTATTTTGTTATATTTATCAACCCCATGATCATGCGTAATTCAGCGCACTAACGGGATTTTGTTACCTTCAATCCGTACATGAATTTAAACATTCCACGTACCTGGAACATAATGATAAAATCGTCTTTAAATCAAATTTAAATGTTACGTTTAAATTCTGTTCAAAATTGAATAATATTACACTCGGTCCGAATAAGCTTGGAAATTTGGAGAATCAGCCAGATATCTGGGTCGAATGAGTCAGCAATTTGTACTGAATCATCCTGGTCCGAATTTGGAGAGTAATTACCACCTTAATTAATAATGTGAGTATAATATTTGTATCAATCAACAAAGTTAACAACAACATTTGTTTAATTTTTTAATGGTGGTCTTTCGGGATGTGTTGTTATAAGAAATGCAACGAGAGTATATGAACACACAGACTTTCAATTATAGGTGAGTTATTTTTATATAATCGATATTACACAAACAAGATGAATGATGTATGTAATCTAGAAAATGTATTCAACAAGCAAGACACTTAGTTCTTCGTTTCTGAACAAATCTCACAAATGAAATATTTTTCCTTTTTTGTCTTTTGTTTTCCGGGTTGACTTCGTTTCAGTTTTCTTCCCGAAACCTTCTGAAATTGCATAGGTATGGAGTTTACGTCCTTGTACAGGTGAACCAATACCTTATATTAAGATATATTGTTAATGTATTCAACAAATTGAGTAAGCATCACTTGGCAACATATTTGTTGATAACAGTATATGTCTAAGGAATACATTTCTATCTTTTAAATAATTTATTTCAAAGATAAATATTAAATATGTTTTCTTGATGACAACTTTTTGGGAGACTTTTCCCACCATTTTGGGCGACTTCTCTAGATACGTCTGGGCGAATTCTTCCAGGGCGAGTTGTCAATTGGGCGAATTATCCATATACCGTTGATAATGCAATCAAGCATTCTATGAGTTGGCTGCTGCGCTTGAATGTTTAAATTAAGTCGACTGTCAGTGAAGGCAGTGGTTTGGATGACAATTCTGAAGTAGAAAATTCCATAAACATCCAACCTTACATGATAGGTTGATGCCCTAATGTAAAAAATGGAACAAAGCTTTCATGTGTTGGTGTGTTCCTCCCGATATGTAGTTTGGTGGTTTATATTATGGTGATTTGATCCTTAAAATTAGATCATCCTCAAAGACTTTTTCCCAGAAATTGTAAATTCATTTATTTGATTTTGAATTTTGAACGCAGTAAAGTGTACTATCTTCGTTTAGCTAAAAAACAAAAAGATTGTAATAATCCGTATTTTTCCGTGTCATTCTTCGAATTGTATATTTATTTCATATTGAGTTCCACTGTGCTCGAGTGGGGGTCCATACATATTTTAATTTGAATTGTACTTCACCCGACTCGAACTTGGTCGCCTCTTATTTATTTATTTATTTAGTCTTTTCAAAGACTTTCTTAACTTGTTTGAGGTACCCTTTCATATGGGTTCTCTGTGGAATACGGAAGCTTCCCATGGGTGGTATAGAGGAAGAATAAAGTATTATATATGTTCATTGTCTGTTTGTTTTTTCTCCTAAAAGATTAATTGGCAAGGCATATTGAGAGACACTTAACTTGTATATCTTATTCATACTTTAGAGTTGCGTATTGAACCATCTTGTGTCTACTTGACACTTCGTTGCACAAACTGGATACGAATCGCATACGTTAATCGTCTCAAATGACGTCACATACTGTTTGTATGTAAGGAAGCTAACACATTCGCAGCAGGGACTTTCCGTTTGTATATAAAATGTAAGTGCAAATACAATATATGCAAATATAAAAAATAGGGATAGATTAAATACACAAATTACTAAATATTCGTGTTTTTTTTACAATAATATGATGCAGGTCCGGGATTTTGTCCCCTTTAAGTAACACATTTATTTTTTTAGGATTTAGAACGAAAATGAAGAGGAATTTACATTAATGTAGATTAGATCCCAAATAATTCTAATTGCCATATCACAAGTCTAAACGTGAAGAAGTATCCGAATGAATTCCAATATTATTCATTGTGCTGGTGTATACATAGTCTTGAAGAGACTGGTGTACCAACAGTCTTCATATATCACAATGATATAATCCAGATTGTTTGTGCATACATTTACCATACTCCCAAAATAATTTTTGTCCAAATTTAACACTTTGTACTTCCAATAAATAATTTAAATAAATAGTTCTACTATTAGTTTTGAACACAACTGAAAATCATTCCACGGTTTGATAAAAATGAAATAATGTTGTTTATATCAACCTTGAATAAAAACTTAGAATTTTTAAATGACCAGGACGAGGGTCAACATGTAACTTCTGAACATCATCAGCTTTCAAACAAGTTTATACCTTAAAATCAAATATCAGTAAACAATTCTTTAAAAAAGAAAGATAACATTTCAACCACTCTACACTCAAAAGCTCAGTCGTACAAAAAACGTAAATATTCACCACACATCCCCTCATCCAGAACATGAACTTTTTATGCAGCACAGATTTCTTTTAGATACTGGTCAAATACACTCACGTTCTTATAATAATACAAATTAATTGGTACGATGTCTTATGAATGTCACAAAATATACAGAAAGCAATATTGTAAACGTGTGGGTGTATGTCCAATTTGATTACAGTTTCTGTTGACATTCCTAATGTAAAATTTGTATTCATACAAAATCAGATTATATTTCAGCAATCTCTTATCTTTGCTTTTCCTTTTGCTAATGAAAGGGATTCGTTTGTTATCATATAATACAATACTCAGAGATGGATCTAAACAAATATACACTTAAAAGTTTTGCACGTGATGCAAAGCTATTTTCTCTGGTGCATGGGTGCTTTCTTGAATTATTACGTTAGCAACACCTACATCTTTTACATCAACACAGATTTTGAAATAACTGACTAAAATTTGGAGCTTCTAGAACTGGTTCGATCTTAAGTATTGACATTTAGTCTCTTGTCACGTTCAGACCAGTGAATTAATTGATAAGATGTTCAGCATTATGAAAACGTTAGATCCAATTGTACAATAATATCAAGCCATATATAAAAAAATCGCATCAGTTACATTTTATTAACATACACGAGGAATGTTGAGATAGCCATTTTACCCTAAGTGTTGCAGGATTTACTTGATCATGTCCCGCAATATGTCCTGAAATGAAGAACAACATCATCACTTTTACGTAACTTAACAGTCCAACAAACTTGCTCCACGCACTCGACCAAAGACTATTCGAATGGTTTCCAATTGATGTTTCAGCTATCTTTATAGATGATGACATCACTGATGAACGTGTCAGAATTATCTAGGTAAGATGAAATGCTGAAGGTGATTTTTTTAATACCTGAATGGCATCACATTATATTGATAATGGACATATTATATTGTAAATGTTACGAATCCGACAGGAATGGTCGGCATCAGTATTCAAAATAAAGATTGTTGGTGTATAGCTATGTAGTGTAATTGTTTGGTTTGCGCGCGTGTATCGGATCCTTGACACAAATAAATATACGATTATAAATATCAGTGCAGAATTTCAGTTCAAATGATGTGTTGTTTGCTTAGGCTCGAATAAGCAGCAACACAGGAAGAGTGAAGACTAACAAGCTTGTAAAACTTTAACAATGAATTTATTAAGTACAATTATTTTCATAAAATAAATAAACTTAAGGTTTTAGAGAATCAAATCCAATATTAATTCACAAAAATAATCCACTAATGGAATTGCCAGAGTCCAGATAAATAAATGTTCTAATAACTCCAGGTTTGAATCTTGACGATTTAATCAAAAATGGCTGACGATATCACGTGATGCAGTTCTTGTTTTTAAAATAATCCAAATAAAAATCATGAACACATGCCTTTTTCCAGATAAATGGAATAATTAATCTTGCTACAACGAAATGACACAATTTCTAGTACAAGGTCATTAAAATTATAACTCAAACAGAAAACACAGCTTGATAATATAACAGACCAACATCTACTGAATTGTTCTATCCCAAACAATAATTTAAATACCCGTATTTTACTTAAACAAGTGATCACGTGATTTTACGGAAGGTCATAGTAGATCATAGAAAGAGCGTACGATCATAAAAACACGTACGAATGGAATGATCTAGATAAGAATCAACCATTTCTTAAACCCAAGAACTAAAAATAAAAAGATGTCAAGTGGATTTAGCCAATCATTTTTGAAGCTTGTTGACACTGTCTGAAGCAGGGTCAGAAATTAAGTCAACAAGCCAAGGTCAAAAACATGTTTACAGATAAAGTATGGTCATAGAGATTTTTCTAGAATAATCTCCCAATTAATGTATTTTAAAACCCAAAATGACAAATTTGGATCTGACAATTAAAAATAAATAATTTAAGTCAAATATACGTAACAGATGTTGCTAACAGCAAAACATCCCAAGCTATTCCTTGCGATGAAAAAATATTATGATCAAGCTTGAACACACTCATAGTTGTGTAACGGGACATCGCAAATACATCCAAAAGCACAAACACACCAGTAGGTAAATATAGATGGTGATTGCTAACATATATTGTACATTAACATTTTCTCCAAATATTGTTTGCGTTTGTGTAATCGTTTGTAGAAATACTTTCACGCAACAAAGAAGGATGGATTTCTTTGATCAGTTTCAGAAAAAAAAACATTCCTATCCCCTTCAGGATACCCCTTGCATTAGTTCCTCATTTCACAAAATACAATGTTTTCCGTACGTTTTTAGTGTCATGTATTTATATAATATATTAGATTAGACGATTTTCTCTAACTGATTTGTTATTGGAGATCTTTGATGCTATTATATCTCTTATGAACATAATTTTAGTTTCAACTACCTGTTTCATTATCTATACTAATAAAACTAGTAAAGTTAGTGATTTCATTTTATTTCTGCACCATATCCAAAAGAGACGTTTTCTTGTTTTTCTCATACGAGTTTCCCAAGGTTACATCGTTGTAGTTCAAAGGTAATCTTTGGGTCGGTTAGTGTATTAATAGACTCCTGACAGGTGTTGCGAAAACAAATTAAACAGCATGCGAGCCTCGTTGAAAAATGTTTGATACACTTAAGCAAAACAGCGGTTTAATCTTTCTTTGAAATTAGGTACATTCTACTGGACTGGTAGATTGATACCAGATTTGGCTATGAATATTTTATTATATTATGTATTAGACGTTTGTGGTTGATTTAGCGTAGAGTAACTATGGTCTATTTGACTTTTCTTTACTGATATCGGAGTTAAAAATCTGGCCTAGTTTGATAACTTGGATTGCCCTGAATGCGAACATTTGACATATACTGGTCATTTTATTATGTGTCTGATCTAATACCAGGTTGAATTAAACACAACTATTTCATTGCCTCCTCTTTTATGATCAGTATTTGGAATCATTTGCGGCTGTGTCAATTATATTTTGAGATGAATCATATATTTAAAGAATGCATTGGAACTACAAGGTGCTCATTGCAATAATTCTGGATAAACAGACTGCTAGCTAGGACGTGTGATATAACATATATGCATAGATGGAATTTAATTCCTAATACATTATGTTCGTTTAAAATGTTCACTTTCCAAATTAGTGATGAAAATGAATTTGTTAATTTTATTACATTTCTAAGTTTGACTTATTTCTTGTAGTTAGTCTTTTATTTGCAACAAACAATGGGGGAGGGACACTTTAGGGTATTTAGTAAATTTGTGAGCCGCGATTTAACGCCGCACGTGTTGTAAATAGGTTAAGACCCATTCTTTAAAATAGTGCGATGTTTCCGAAATAGCTTTTCAAATAACTCTGAACTTTTAATACTACTATGAGGGCGACAAAATAGGTTCTGGTACAAACTTCTCACAAGTTTAATGAACTACACAGAAATTAAGTACAAATACCAGCCCCTTCTGTATATTTAAAGTTTTTAGTTTTGTTATTTGTGCTGGGCTTTCTTAATCCAGTTCATTCTTTTATTTTGAATGTAGGACTGGAGTTCGAATTGTACAGTTTGGTCATATAACGCCATATATTGTTTCTTGAAAACGTGTGCCTTGGAGACATTAGATGAACACAAGTAAAGTACAAAAGAAACATTTTGCAAGCATATTTTGTTTTGATAAACTTGTTTTATGCGATGATGTTAGTAGCCAGTGAGGCTAAAAAGGTTCACTTTTGAAATTAATTCGATCTTTCCTTCATGAATTTATGATTTGGAAATTAAACACTCTTGATCTCTAAATCCTCAATAAAAACATTTACGACTGCAAACGTCGTGGGCACATAAACGTATGCATGCAATCCTTTGATTTTAGTAATATCATCGAATTGCCCGTGATGATAATGCACAAAAAATGAACGGTCCATTTGTTAAATCGGATTATAGAAAATTATAAACTTCAAGTCGAAGGTGATATCCAATATTCTATAGATTTGTGTCTGAAACACTGAGATTACAATGTCAAGTTAAATATAACTCAAACTAAAACTAATGCACGACAGTTTGAAGTCTCCTCTATAGATCGAGTGTAGTATACGGGAATAATTAACATCCAAAGTCATTGACAAAATTCAACATATTAAAACAATCCAATGACATGTTTAACACAACTAAAGCAAACCCCACCCTTCATATGACCCATGTTTGACTTGCATAAGTAGTGGACCACAAATCGTTATTGATGGATGACATTCGCAGTACCAAACGCAAAATCATCCATATTAACACCTCACAAGATGAATGTATTTAGCCTCTACAATATTGGACATAGCGAAGCAGCTAAGAGAAGCAGAAAGCCTTTATATAAATGCATGTTTAAATTCAAATCATTTCAAATGGAGTAGGCTATTTGTTATATATTGAAAGTATTTTCTCAAAAACGTCCGTGGAGCTCTCGAGTTTTGAGTGTTTTAAAATATCTCTAAAATATATAAGACATACATACATACCAGAGAATCATGGGGAAAGGGATTTACCGTTTACTTGATTTAGAATTCATTTAGTAGTATATATTTATTAGATATATAGGTGCATGAAAAAACTATGGGACTTTAAAAAAAATAGATGGACTTGCCTTCATCAAAGTTTAGCTGCTTCAATCCCTTTCTGTAACTATATCATGCTCCTCTTTAGGTGGTTTCTTTTGCTGCTTTGGTAATGATAAACGGCATCTCTTAGAGAGTAGAGATAGTAATAAAAGGTTTATAAATTTGGCACGTGGAGGTCGCTTTCCCTTAGGTTAGTTAAAAATTATAATAAATGTGTCTCAGATTCTTTAATCTCACCAAAATGTCTTGTAGCATACAGCGTTGTTTTTTCTCTCCCTTTCTATTTTGCTTTACAATTAAAAGCTTTTTTCTACAACTTCAACTCCTCTTCGTCTTCTTCATAAAGATGTTTGTATGTTCGTGTGCAAGGTCACTTTGTTTAGCTTTTTCGCTTGCTATATGAGTATAGGGTCATGACTGGTACCCCGAAATAAAACCGTTATTATCTTGCTGATATTAAAAGTAATGATTTGGATTAAAAATACCGAAACCATAATTGTGTAAGCATATAAGTAAAGTTCTCATTTAGTTGATCTCCAATTCCTAAATATCATGGTGGTTAGTGTCCTGGTTCCGTATATGTGCTCTGAGATTCAAGTGATTTTCCATTTTCCATCATCAGAAACTCTGTATATGCAGATACTCGGAAATGTAGCCGTAGCAAATTACTTTGCCAACACCAATGGCATGTGTCGATTTATAGGATAAAAAAATAAAGTAAAGAAGATATTTCATTCATTATATATAAGGGACAATGCTGTCAACCAAACCAAGCGTTCTAGGAATACCACAGGCACGCAAACATCCGTCGCAGGTGAGGACAACATTGTCCTTCTTTCTTTCTTCTTTCATTCATTCATTCTTTCTTTCTTTCTTTCTTTCTTTCTTTCTTTCTTTCTTCTCTCTCTCTCTCTCTCTCTCTCTCTCTCTCTCTCTCTCTCTCTCTCTCTCTCTCTCTCTCTCTCGCATATAAACGTTTAACATCTGGAAGAGTTATCAAATGTTTCAAACAGATAAGAAGGTATGTGAAAGTATCATTCGCGAGCTATCCACGGCGACTCTATGATGGATATGTTTCAAAAGAAGAAGTTTCAGGAAACGGAGCTTCGTGAGTTCGCTATAACTGCAACATCACTGCCACTTACATTGGAACCAAATACGACGCATGCACTCTTCATATGCGATGTTTTGTCCAACGCAATAACCATTTTGGCTGTGCTTTATAACCGGCGTGGTAAGAGGGTCATTAAATCAATGAAGGAATCATAATGTCATCATATGTCCGAATAAGTGCCATTCCCAAAAATACGAATATTGACCCACTTCAGGTTCTAAACTGTAGTCTGGATACATATGCGGATAATCTTGCTGTGTTAGAAAGCATAGCTGCTAACGACTACAACTGCACGATTACACTTCGACAAAACTCCCTAGTGACACTACGAATTCATGAAAAGAAGTTTTATAAAACATGTAACCACGGATTGTGGCTTTTGACTGGTTCACATTTGTTTGTCAAACCCTCGGTGACTACCATGACCTGTGTTTGTGGACGGCTATTTTACTTGTTACAGATGTAATTTAAACTCTTCGCGATACCACTATGCGCACATGCATGTTGGATGCTGCACATTACGTCTTGTCACTGGGAAAGGCGTTGCTGTTTAAACCCGAAACCGAGTTTATCGAATCTGGTATTCGCTGCAGGACTTCTATATCATGACGAGTTACCGTTCCGATTGTGCGAACAATCCAGGCGTGAATTCATACGACTAGAACAAACCAAACATTTACAATATGTTTCTTGACCAGAACGAGCTGGTAGAATAGGAAATGACTCAACCGCTAACCATAATTGAGTTTGCATTATTGGATACATCAGAAATGTTCAAAGACTCATATGTGAGTACGACAACAACAACAACCCTGCATACATCTTTACAACGACGTGGGATGCTCCGACGCGTTGAACGGCTTTGCCACTGATAATCCGCAAGAACTAACGTAGTCATTTCTGAAGACGGTGTGCAAGTTTACGGTTGGAATCTGGTCAGGCAATTCGTCTTCTCAGACGTAAAGCTCTTTGTATCGCTCCTACTATCATATTACCTGCTTACACCTTCCTGCTCCTCCAATAGTACACACGAATTTTCCATTCGAGTATAGATTTTCTGTTGCATCTATTTATGCAGACACGTAGATGTCGACATATATAAGGCTCTCCAGCTCCTCTAGTACTGTTCCTGCTCATGTAGTACTGTTGTTCCTTTGTTTCCTGACAAACTATTTTATGGTGCAAATGTTTGCAACTAGATTGGAGTCGTAGCCGATCTTTCGCTGTAAAAACCCTTCCATTAAGATCGTGTTCTATGGCGGTACGAAAATGATTATTATTAATTCTCAGAAGTTTCCCTATACTCTTGCTTACCATCGAACAATGTTATATATATATATATATATATATATATATATATATATATATATATATATATATAGATATATATATATATATATATATATATATATATATATATATATATATATATATTGAACAAAGAACAACGTTAAAACATGGAGAGAAGGAAAACTGTTTATGAAATTCTTCTTGTTGTGTTAGGTGCAAGATATGAAAAGCAATGAGTGATGATTGGACAGGTTCGAGTTATGTCCATATTACTAAAATAGTAGTCGTTTTATGAACGTCAATTATTGCCAGAATAACCTATGTTGATTACTTAATATTTTGGGCCATTTTCGAACCGAACATAAACAACACAGACTTAGTTCATCTGATATTATTTCTAATGCGCAAAATTTTCTCAAAAACATAGAAAGATTAAGAAAAATTATGATGAATTAAATTGGTACAGTAATAGTAACATGTTGAATAGGATACAATGAAAATCCAAGGCAAAAGCATTGTATGAATAAGTAATCATCAGAAAAACGTTCCTAACTAATAGTGTTATGCATTTAAATGTGGTCGGTATAAAAGTAATTTATTGGTTCATCCACTTTTCAACGTTTATGGCTGTAAACCTTTACACCCGATTTCTACGTTAAGTTGTCGCATCGATACAAGGCTTCCATTGTATTTTAAACTTTCTTTTGCAAAACGTTGTTGTTTACTTGTCAGTCTAATTTGTTTAATTTAAACGTGGGGTATTGTTACAGTGTGAATTTGACAAATGCAGGTGTTTCGGTTATTTTAATTTATTGGGATCATATCACAATATATGTTATGTGCTGGTACAATAACTACAAAACTTCTTACTACGTATTTATATTAATTTTAGCAGAGAAATTCGTTTGATTTTTACAACGAAATCAAAGAATTTGTTTTGTTCACTATAGATTTATATCTATCATTATGTAAGCATTGGGATTCCTAATCAGCTCTGTTCTGAAGAAGATATTACAATTTGGTCTCTGAAGGTATCACATTCCAAAATGCTCCATTCGAAACAGTTTTGTTATTTTCATACACCTTACTGTAAACATACAGTCTGAATTAGTCGATGAAACGCTTAATATTTCAAAAATGTTTATACCACAAATCAGGCAATTAGTATATAAACAGTTATATTTCGTACGTAAATGTCTTCTTTTGTTTTTATACCTTTAGATTTGTCCCCTTTGAAGCTTTATCGGCTTTTCCAGACACATGTATTGTTCGATTAGAAGAAACAGTCAAGATGCCTTTGGGTTATCCTCCAACGTACGAAACGGTGCATATATTTTATTAAAATCCTGCCATGTTTCCATTGATATAATATGCCGAATATTCTGGAACAAACCACACTGGTTCGCGTACCAATAAACACTGAATAATATTATGTGCATTCAACAAAAGCAGCATTAAATCCTAAACAGAAAAAAAATGTGTTTGGTGATCCGTCTGTTACCTTATGTGCAAGATGACAAAACAAACAGCTGTGATTTCATTAGATATTCCGATCATTTCACTGAAATATAACGTTTTCTAGAAAAGGAAGAATAACCTGTCATGATTTATGTATGTGATGTTCATAGTTTAGCGCCTTCCATATGATAGTACGGGTCCACCTCAACTTATACCTATCAAGTGCACTGAATATGATGAAAATGGAAATTTAAAAAAAAAAATTGTTTAATTGATCTCTAGAAGAAACGAATGATAGCCACGGATCTGGTTAGCAAGAGATCTGGCCTGACCCATTATCATCTGAAATGTCATGAATAAATTGGTGGATAATCTACATGCATGTAATCGACAGAAGAGGTCGATAAAACTATTTATTCATATTATAAAAATGAGGATTACATCATTAAGAAAAGTCAAATAAATCAGTCTAATCATGATGCAATTTATTACAATTTCAATTTCACGTGGATCAAATTGTACAGCATTAATTTTCTTTGGAATCGATGATGGACGGATATCATATTAGATGATACGCCATATATTATAATATAGTTGGTTGCTTTTATGTAATGAAACAACCGACACACTATGATCAGACAGGCTACAATTTACAGTATGAAGCCAGGATCGCTTGTCATCAGTCATTAGTGACTTTGCTGACTTTCAGAGATTTTGCAGATATAAATGTTAACTCTTATGAGGGGAAATATTCATTATTCAGCTACATAACTGTATTAGACGTACAATTATGGAGATGTTAAAATGGTCATGAGGAAACATTTTTGTCTGGTGATAGTGAATTTGCGACACAGCTGACATCACTGGAAGAATAATATTAATAACTCTTTATGGTTTTCATCATCCAATTGGCCATTGTATAAACATAACAAACTTTCTAACAATAAATGTTTCAGAACCAACCTTGTTGTACCTATTCTAACATGCCGCATCTAATTCATGTTTAAAATCACCCACTTTATGATGATAGCGAATTCATTATGACGGTTAATCTGGTAATATTATTCATACGGTTATAACATTGTTCACGTTTGAGTATAGTGGTATATACATTAATAAATGCATGTCATGACGATAAAAGTACGAACAGAGATGCATCATATCTTGTTACATTGTATGTGTGTAGGTGATCTGTCAATTAGGATGTTTGCTCTGGCTCTCAGTAGCTGACATAACGTTAAAATTTATCATGTTTTATGGAACTGATAAAAATATTTGTTATCAGAGAAAATAAACCAATGAGCTTGAGCGTTTCAGAGAGATAAAACAAGGACACATTGGATCATATCATGATCACACTTTAAGTCACTGGTACATTGATGCATTTGAAACTACTGTCACATCAAAAACATTAGCGTTATATTTTAATTTGAATAGCAGGGAATTTAATTAAAACGTTATTCGTTAGGACTGTTAATATAACTTTTGCTGTCTTTGGGAATTAGTTCGCATTTATGTAAGTTTGTTTTAAATATTCACTTTGTATTCTAAGGAAACTACATTAATTACTTAATGTTACAATACCTATCGGTTTTCTCTCTTTTCTATTATAATATTTAAATATATATCATTTCGTTAACCGTAAAACTGTTGGGGCAGAGTTTTTTCTGAAAGCGCTTCTGGGTTCAAACGATCTGGACGCTGTTTACATACTTCTGTTTTAAATAACGAATCCGAGAACTGGAAAGGGTATGAACAAAACCTTGAAAGCAATATATTGCAAGATCTTGTCCTGTTGGAAGAAAAACATATAAAAATATCGTTAATAAAGCAAAAATACATTTTATTTGCACAACAGCTCTGAATCCTGACTAATAAGAGATACAATGCCTACAATTATTATTATTTAATAGTCATCGTTATTTCCTTTGACCTGGAATAGCTGATGAGACGATGCGTACAGATTATCTTAAATGGGACCAATACTTCATGGGCGTGGCTCTCATCTCCGCACAAAGGAGCAAGGATCCCGATACACAGGTAAGTAATTCTTACAATGTTTTACACTGTCGCAACTGACATTTTGACATTGCTTGTTTTGTTCTTTGTTACATGTTGGTAGCTTTAGTATCATCGAAAAAATGAATAGACGCCGCGACGCCTGGATATGATCTGATATGATTAAATATGACACAAACATTTTCTCTCGTTAGGTTGGAGCATGTATCATAAATCCTAAGAAACGCATTGTCGGAGTAGGGTATAATGGAATGCCAGATAGGGGCATAGTGGGTAATGATGGCAAGTTTCCATGGACAAAGAACCCTGGGTATAAAGAAAACAAACACTTTTATGGTAAGTCTCTCTCTCTCTCTCTCTCTCTCTCTCTCTCTCTCCATTTATAATCCTTTCCTAAGTTTTCCTAGAATTGTACGAGTCATCGAGACATTATTTAATAATATTCAGGCTTTTAACCATTTGATTTTTAACCTTTAACTAATTCGACTGGTCCTCCAAATATCTGATATTTAATAAAGTTAAACCAGCTGCATTGAGAATAGTGCAACGATGAGCCACTGACCTTCAAACCTTTACTAGAAAATCCTGGTTATTTATATTTAAAATAGTTGTTATAATAATAAAACTACCTTTGTCACTTGAGGCGTGCGGTAAGCAGTCCTTTCTGAGGTACATCTGGGCGTGATGTTATCAAATTAGTTACTATTACTGCAAAACCTACTGATGCCGTTGCCATAATAGATGCTAAATCAACATGCATTCTGGTTCATTGTTCATCAGGTTAGATGCTATTGCAACAATATACAATGGACCTACTGTTATAACTAGATAAATCATTGTTTTGCGATGCAAAAATTATTTTGAAGACAGTAGAACACACAGAGACTGGTAATGTTATCATTTTGAGTATATTTTTAAGTACTTTCAATAAACTCTTCAGACCAAAAGGGTTGATTATATTTATAAGTCACTATTCTATTGTTTTCGATTATTATCCAGGGAATTATAGATGTAAATATTCATGGCATTATCCCCGACTTAATTTGTTGTATTTTACACATCTGTCTAGCATAATTATTCTTATATAAAAATGATTTCCAAGACTGAGAATCCTGCTGTATTAATAGTAATTATAAGTAATTTCCCTCACAATCAAATAATAACAAATGATTTCCAAGATTGAGAATCCTGCTGTATTATTGGTAATTATAGCTATTTTAATCACATTATTTCTTGGAACCCGGGCATATGAAGCTCGTTAGCTTTTGTCAAGGCGATTTATCTAGAAGAAGAAACCTCTGATCAAAAACCAGTCAAATCCCATCAATTCAATGATGGCTCCACTGCCTTGTGGATATCTTTGGGAGATAGGAAGGCTATGGGAGTAAAACCAGATATAAAATCCGACGTGGAGTTCCCAGGGCTGCTGGATGTCGACTACGACTCCTTCCGGCAACTCCTGCATCCAAACTGGTGCCAAATGTCATGCTCAGCATTACTTTGGACCCCACCAGCAAGGACGAGAGGGGGATCCTGACGTCTGGGCAAGCCAGGATCTCCATACTCCACGCTCAGGCTTGCGCCCTGGTGAGGTCACTCCAGTCTTGCTACTGCGTGAGAAAACAACACAGAAGCTGAGTCTGTTTGCTGATGGCTGCATACAGATTGGACTCACCATCAGCCTGGAAAAGACAAATGTCAGAGTGAAAGGTACCACCATTGCCCCTTCAATCAAAATCAACGGTGTCACCTTTGAAGCATTCAATAACTTTACCTACCTGAGGACAACCATCAGCAATACTCTCTCGCTTGATAAGGAGCTGGTCAGAAGGCTTGGAAAAGCAAACACCATCATGTCACGACTGTCGAAGAGGGTGTGGAAAAACACGCGCTGACAGAGCACATCAAAGTCCACGTTTACCAGCCCTGTATTCTCAGCACCCTTCTATATGTAAGTAAGACCTGTAGTAAATACATGACGCAATAACGCCGGCTCAACTCCTTCCATATACGGTGCCTTAAATGCATCTTGAAAATCAACTGGCAAGACCGTGTCCCACACAACAAAATCATGCAGCGTGCAAATAGCCCCAGCAAGTTCTCCCTGTTGAGCAAATGTCGCCTTCGATGGCTAGGACACGTCCGACGTATGGAGGATGGGGGACTGCCAAAACATATCCTATATGGACAGCTGGCCACAGGCACGAGCCGAGTCTGCTACCCTTCACTCCGTGTCAAGGATGTGTGAAAGAGGGGCATGAAGGCATGCAACCTCGCACCTGATGACTAGGCAGTGCTGGCCGAGGACAGAGGCACATGGAGACTTACAGTGAGTAAGGGTATATCAGTCGCTAATACGTGGAGAGGCCAGTTGGGGGCAGAGAGGAACGTGTTAGAAAGGGCCACGTGGCAGTGACCACAGTAGCTTCCCAGTATGTCTACATAACCTGCGAGAGTGAATGCCACTCGCACATAGGCCTTCACAGCCACAACAGACGATTCCAGCAACCGAGAGACAGAGGACTCCCCAAGGGATCTATCCCCATGGTCTCCCGATACTAAGTCGTCAATGATTTCTTGGAAATAGAGAGTAATAATCAAATAATAAAAAAATGATTTCCAAGTCTGAAAATCGAGCTGATTTGTTTGTAATTATAACTAATTTAACATTCTCTCTTGGAAATGGACAGCAGTAATCAAAGTTTAAAAAATATTTCCAGGACTGAGAGTCCCGCTGCATTATTGGTAAATAAATATCTAATTTCCATCGCATTCTTTCTTGGAAACGGAGTGAAATAATCAAATGATACAAAATGATTTTCAAGACTGAGAATCCTCGTTCTATTAGTGGAGCTGAATTCATAAACAACAAATCGAGGCAATCGTTAAAAACATTGTAAATATCATTAGCCACTGCTAGGACAAATCCCAGTGATAACAATAGCTATTATTTGAAGCCAGAGTTAAAAGCAATGAACCAAAGCCAACTCATACTATTTGCACTAGTTTATCATTCGGCTTTGCTTTGAACGTATGGTCATTATTTTTCTTTTCCAAACACTTAAGTGATTTTTTTTATATCTACACGCTTTAAGTTAGAGACACTTCACATTAGAAAAATCAATATATTGGTTTTTAGCTGTTTCGTGCTTCTCTTTCATTAGTTTGCCATGCGGAAATGAATGCTATCGTCAACAAGATGGATGCCGATCTACAAGATTGTACGATATACACCACGTTGTACCCATGCAACGAGTGTTCAAAACTGATTATCCAATCTGGAATCAGAGAGGTTGTCTACCTCGACGACAAACATCCTGACAAATATCCTGATCCTAACACACATCCTGGCATTGATAAATTAAATGCGGCGAGAGTTTTATTGGAAACAGCCAAAATCGAAATTAGGTATGATACACCTATTGTTAGTCGACATTCTGACCACTTTTTAATGAAAACAGTGATCACAATAGTGCATGCAATTAATATTGTGTATCAAAGTCATTACATCAAAATACGGTCATACATTTTATTCCAAATCGTAAAGTGATTAAATACCAAAGTCAATTTAAAACTCTTACGGTGACTAGCATTAGATTTTTATAGGAACAGTAATTTCTAAACATGTAAGAAAAGGAGTGATTGATAGTCACAATAAAAAAACCATGAGTTAACAACAACAGAATCAAAGTTGTGTAAAATCTAGTATTTGCAATACATTACAGTTTATCGTTGAAAAGGTGCATAAAAGATAAAAATTACTTGTGTATTCATACTTTCACTGCATATATCCATTTGTTACCCACACCATTTGTATTTGCTGTTTTGAATCCATAGGAAGGGTAGGGTGGAGTCCTGTGTGATAATTTATATTAGTATCTTCCATTCACCCAGGATTATAAGAAGTTTAATAAAAATAATTGTTGTCTCCAAGTAACATTATAAACAAAATGAACAGGATTTGATGTAATACCAATCTATTTCTATTACACGATATTTCTTCAGACATATTTCTCGTAAGAGGAAAGGATATAAACATTGTTGTAAACTTCGTTTGGAGAATCTGAAAGAAAATGTTTACAATAGGACAAATATTAATCAATGTACATCGCTTCTTAGGACCCTATATGTAACAAAAGCAGTAATACTATATTATTATTATTATTATTATTATTATTATTATTATTATTATTATTATTATTATTATTATTAAGTCATCATTTCATTTTGAAGAAATGTAAGTATTTTTGTTAATATAATAATTTTTTGGTATAAAATGTAGCGGACCACAAAAGCCCTTTTTTCATACATATTTCAGGATCATGTTACTTGATTAAAAACCGATGTAAATGCAGCATCACACGCTTTTTTCATGAGCGCATGCATTACACAAAACATATCACGAACGTCTGTCATGATACGTGATGAAAGTTTCAAGCAATTTCAATAGTTTATACCTATGAAAATTACTAAATTTGCTTTTACACTTATAGTATAAACCAAAATTCACATTAAATAACATGACACCTTGCTATCGAGCCTTCTTGCAATCAACATTATGTGTTGGCATGTTTTGCTTGCCCTATTTAAGGCTTGAAGGGTTCGGAAAGTATTACACTTCTTATTTGTTTCTTAAATATGTATTACATACCTTAAACCTATTTTGTAATAATATCCTTGTCACGAATGATTACTAGTAAATTATTTTAATTTTCAGAGAGTACAAACCAGAGCATAATTTCAATTTCGAGAGACTTGTTGAAGCACTTAAAAAACTTCAATGAAAACATAATAGAAGTTTTGAAAGGATTTTCAGCATGCTGCTAGTGCTGCTTGTTATTTGTAGAATGTTAGTTTAAACAACAATCTATGTTACTGTAATCATATATGTAGCCATATGCTTTAGTTAATTCTTGTATATCAAACATAATAAGTGTTGTACATTTTTCAATCATTCTTTATGTTTCATTTCCGTATCAAGAGCTTAATTCTCGTTAAAAAGAAGTTGAACATTATCATTTTCTGTAATGAAATTTGTGGCGTAATTAAATTTAGAAAGACCTAGGTCAGGTTTGATATTCGTATTTTATATCAGTCATGTTTTGGGCAAAGAATTGTTTTTCTTAAATCATAAATCTTATAACTTACGTACGAGTGTCATTGTTGTTTATAAAAACTTGTTTTGGTATATATATATATATATATATATATATATATATATATATATATATATATATATATATACCTGAACTTCAAGAATGTAATAAAACTAGTATTAGACTGAATATTAGTTTTGGTTTCCATTTGTTTACCAAAAAAGTAAGTGTATGATCTTCTGTTCTTGCTGAACTGTTGAAATGTTAAAGAGTTCATATATTGTTTTAATATTGTCAACATGTGGTCAAGGTAAAGTTAGAGGTTACTCGAAAATTAATTTGGTACAGTATATTGCTTATGTAAAGAAAAGTTAGATGAAATAGAACTTGCTGTATGTGACTAATTTGCATTTCTATTCATACATTGTTGTCTTGTCCGTGCAGCAGAGGCACGACCAATTTACCAATGGGGTGGTTATATGAAGCGTTTGCATTGACGTCGACGCTAGCTTGTAAGCAGTCAACTCAGTTTTTGAGAAACTGTTAAATGTAAATATCATGACACTTGGGATGTACATAGATCTTCTACAGCCATTTCACTATTTTGGAAAATAGATCCTGTGTAGGACTACTCAACACTAGCTACTATAGGTCATTGTGATTTTCATTTAGTCGCATGGGTGGTTACTGTTAAGGATTAATCGGAGCTGGCACGTATTACATCATATGGTCATTTTCGATTGGCTAACATCAAGGAATGCATTTTAGTTAGAACAGTATACATGTCTACTGAAGTAAGAGATACTTATTTGACTACGGAAATTATATCTATTCTAGAGACACAAGTGTCACGCGCCAACGTTATATAAACTCACATGATGTCATATAATATATTACCTCTATTGTGAACATTTTCATTGGGAACTATCTTTGTTTGGAGGAGTAAGTGTCTTTGCTATGGACGTTAGCATTACTACTAAGCAAAGCTTTCCTAGCTTGTACGAAGCAAATGGGAGACGTATATATTTATCGCATGCCATGAAATGCTTACATAATTACTTTTTATTACAATTTTTTCCATCCATCTTTTCACTTTACCTCTCATAATAACAATATTGAAGAAAACGATTTAAGATTGTTCTATATTAGTTCCCTTATGTTAATGCCACATATTGATGCATAATACCATAATTCATCGATATTGTGATACCTAAAAGACTTTTTGAAGATATATAAACAAATCTAAGATATCGATTCATGCGCGTAAAATGTTGAATATGCTTGTTGAAAATATTTTCAAAATGCACTTTTTATTAGTTTAAAAGCAAAGTTATTTATTTCAATATTTATTGCAGAAATGAACGTCATAATTCTGCTTTCGTGAGTATATGATAATAAGAACTGCCTCCGAGATATCCTAATAATACATGTCTGTAATGGTAGTTTCCTTTGCCAATATAAAGCATTACATGCAACTACCTGAACGTATTCCCTATGTTCGCGTGTCTTTTTAACTACTTTTATTTCTTTTATCATTTGATTGGTTCTGTAATACTATCATTCCCTTGTGTCTGAGTAAATTCTAGATGCAAGGTGTGACATCATCGCTTTTTTTATCATAACTACAGTAGGGCTTGATAATACATAAGACGGTGAATAATTCCTCATTTCAAAACACTCTTTGAGTCTTCTATGATAATTAAATCTCTCTTTCAATGCCGTTCTGTTTCTTTAATAGAGTTGTGATGGCACTTGCGTCCACACAGTCCTTTACATTTGTGTCATATAAAGGTCAACATACAATTTGTAATCTGACTTATCCCTTTGATGAACTAGCATATGTCATAGGGTCCAGTACGGTTTAAAACGCACATTAATTTTGTGCCGTTGAAATACGTTCTTCGAGCATTAACAAATCCTTTCCACATATGTTACAATGATAATACCTTTCGAATATATATATATATATATATATATATATATATATATATATATATATATATATATATATCTATCTATCTATCTATCTATCTATCTATCTATCTATCTATATATATATATATATATATATATATATATATATTCTTAGTTGGTCTACTCTTCTCGGTCATTACAATATGTACGACCAATCGATGGATTTTACTAACAAACTTGATCAGTGCATATGGCTTATAAACAAGTATAATCATAATAAGGTTCATTAACATGAATGATGGATGAATGAGTTTCATACATAAACTGACATTGCAGTGACTGATTTCACAGAAAAGAGATATTAAAGTTTAGTTTCAAAAGGATATCAATGATGGCTATTTACCTCTGTTATCACGATCAGTACAAGATATAGAAGATTCATATCGTGGTCCATTCCACCGTGGTCCATTCAAACATCTCAAGAGCCCTGACTGTAGCACATGACTTAGCTTCTTCCCTTAGTGTTGGACCAGGCATATATATATATATATATATATATATATATATATATATATATATATATATATATATATATATATATATATGATCTGCGTGCATTGGCCAAGAATGCTTTCCATTTATCTTCATCGGAATAAGGGTTTGTTTTGGTATGGTTTTGGGGTTTAACGCCATTCGTTCTGCACAAAAAAGCTATATATATGGTGGCCAGTACATTTGATAGAGGATGAAGCAGGGAAGATATACACGCCCAAAGGAAGCTGCTGGCAAGTTTTCACATATTTTAATTGTTGGGTTGTTACTCTAAATCACTCTGGCAGAGGTTAGATATGTTAATTATCTGTATTGGCATGTGTGCATACATATATGCAAATAAGCAATATATGGATTTGACCACTAATTCGTTTCCCTTAAACTAAATCCTAATATATTACAAATTGAAAAATGTTCCTAATTAGCTTGGCATACAAACCACATTTGGTTCAATATATATTAGAGCTCGATATTTCCAGATGTGGCAAGCCCACTTCGCAGATTGTTATTAAGTCTAGTGCTGGTATAAATGGGGGGTTGGGGGTGGGGGTCTTCTCTGCACATATTAGCATAACCTAGTACCAAAAGGTCTACATGCAATTTTGTAAAGAGAAATATCAATACAGGATATACAAATTAAAGTAAATATATTTTTGCCAACTATAGTACATTGAAGTTTGTAAAATTCTTAAGTGGAACAACGTAGCACATTTATTAACCCACAGGAACATCACATCGATGTTTCTTTCCCCTATCAACAGACTGGTTCCTTGTATTTAACTTAATTAAAGTTGGGGTACCTAAAAAATCCATCTTTGGTATCTGAATGAAGACCATCTGATGATAAAGGTTTTGAAAGGAGCAGTAATGCAAATGATATTGTGTTTCTTCCATTAAGCTACGTTATAACTAATTATTTCTTTGTTTCAGTAGTGTTGTTGAAAAGATATACGATGATCGTATTATATATAGCGTAACGTTGATACTAAGGTTTAAATCTGTCCGCAGGCATATTATGATTCCATAAGCTTATGTGTTCATCGGAGTAAAATACCGTTTGGTGGCATTATTCAAAGACAAGGATTTCGTTCCCTTTATCTATGCTTGTTATTATGTGAATCGATTTGTTTAGCCGTTATTTCTTCCATGTATTTGTATGTTCGATGTAATCTGATTTTTTTTTACTGTCTGCTTTATTGATGTCATTTCAAAAGATAGTGTTGATGGTTATACAATGTGCACTAGCAGACAATATTTACTATCATAGAATATTATAATTTTCCTGGAATTTCTAATCCGTCCTGATCATTATTTATTTGTCGATTTCAATAACTAGAAGTGTTCTGTTTGCCTTGATAATGTAGGTGAGAAATAATTATAAAGCGATTAATATTTGTTCTCATTATTTTTATCTCCTTCATTATAAAGGCGATAATACATTCGCAATTCATTATAAACATTTGATGAATTTATCCAATAATGAACTTATATTTAGCCCTAAATTGATATTCTACCTGCAAACTAAAGCCCTGTGCACAAACATTAGTTTGTGACAACATGGGTATACCCTTCTCAGATAGTATGCATCTGTTACAAAGTGAATTGAAACGGGTCATGCGTGAGAAAAAGATATTCTGTCATGTTAATGTCAATAATTGACATTTGCATGATATGCATTCGGCGTGTCATTGCAGTTGACCGATCAGCAAAGCAGAGAGATAGCCACGCCTACTGATTAGCATATAAACTGATGCACACAGTCAGTTTACATACATACATACATACATAAATACATACATACATACATACATACATACATACATACATACATACATACATACATACATACATATATACCTACCTACCTACCTACCTACCTACCTACCTACCTACCTACCTACCTACATACATACATACATACATACATACATACATACATACATACGTACTGTGTAGACTTTGGTATATCGTTGTCGTTAGAACAGAGACAACACAGCCCACTGCAAGCCATACTAAACTGTCCATGATTTGGGAATGGAATTAGTTTACCTCTAAGATGACTTTCGGTCTGTGGTGGTTTACTGCTGGTTTGTTCGAGAGGATGAACTTTAGAGTGTCAATCCCACGATCAAAGAGTCAAATCAACGGCAACATGAGTTTTAAGGTTAGGATTGCCATTTCTTTTAAAATAGTTTATATAATTTGGCAATATATTTTCAAGATATAAACATATGATGTTATCTGGCATAATCTACTTATTGATATTAGCTGACCATCTTTGTTTTGTATTCTTTACTTCTACTGCCTTTGTTTATTCGACAATTGGTCATATAAATTGTCCTATTGTTTGTGCAACTGCTTGTACAAACGGTTTTGTTCTACTTACCACATTTTCTTCCAGTTTCCGCTTTTTCGCAAATATTTATCTATATTTATTTATGTATTTATTTACGTATGCATGTATACCACATACATTACAAAATTGATTTTAACGTTTTGGTGTAAGGAAATGTGAGATACCAACAAACATATGGGAAAAAACGAGGAAGTATGTGGAGTGAGAGAGAAAAAAAATACCGAACTAAGAAACCAACAAGAAAGTGGCACTAGGTGTACACTTTTCATGGGATTTTAATACAGTGTTCATGATACCAATTATATAATATTGCAATAACCTGGCACGATTATACGGTAAAATGTTTAAGGAGGATTTCACATATTGTTATCTACTTCATCCTTTGTTTATTTTCATTCCTTTGTGCGTTATTAAACCTATTAACAATCTCTCTCTCTCTCTCTCTCTCTCTCTCTCTCTCTCTCTCTCTCTCTCTCTCTGTACCATCGTAGGAAGATACCAGCAAAAATTTCTATTAAAACTGAGCGTAGCTTTTTGCGGTCTATGTAACGCGCCAATGTCTTGGACCTGTGAATGATGGAAAGCCGAATGCCCTTTGACTTTAAGGCGGTCTCTTTTAGCAGCGCGAAGCTGGTCCCTAACACTGCTATAACACGGAGAACACGTTTTGAACTGACATCTTGCACTTGGTGGCTGGGCAATGTTTTTCAAGCAATGAGCTCAGGCAGTTATCGAGTTGTTCTGCTGTATGAGGTAAGTTCTATAGGTTTGATTGGATGTTATGCATTAGGCTGGTTCTATTTATCATAAGGAGGTTTCTTATAGTAGTAAATTAAGGAATAAAGTTAAGGCAGTAGGCATTTACTAAAAAGGCGATCTGATGCAAGTTAGTGGGGCCCAAGGGTGGACAGAACAATATTATCATCTGGTCTTTGAAGACTCCAGTTTACAATGTGAACACGTATATGGGTGGGTTGGTTAACTGACCGTTTAGGGTTGAAAACATGAATGGAAATTGATAGTTTTGATGTGCATGATTTTGCAGAACAGCCAAACTGAGATTTGAAACGCCAAGATTAATCAGGTTGCCACCTATCAAATGTCCCTATTACTTCCAAAAAATCGATTCATTCAGATTGTTTTTTTTTTCTACTAGGAGGAGGGCGGTAGAGGCAGAACAAATGGATGAACTGACCATTGTTCCAGTGTGAGTGTTGTTGGAACGAGTTCAAACGATGTGTGGCAGAAATTGACGGTTGTGTTGTACTTATGACATTTTAGTTTGGGATTCTTAGGATAACATCAGTTCGACCTCCACGAGATAGGCTGGGGAACGCCTTGATGGCGTAACAGGTGGGTGTTAGATCCGCACACTTTGGCTCATCGCCTGATGTTTTAGCCATATTTATGTTAGAAAGAAGACGTCAATATTCTGATAGTTGATAAAATTAACTATTTTTGTGCGCTTTTCTGGTGGTCTCACTGATTGGGCATTGAATAATACAAAACACAGAGGTATATCTGGGATAATTGACTGAACGTTTGTCGATTTAATAGGGATTTGCACCAGGTTATCTAAATTAAGGGCCGAATTGTTTTCATTGTTTAGCTGGAATGGGCGAAATGGAGATAACTGGAGTTCTTCATCCTGATCTTGACTTCTAGCATTGAAACAACGTTTTTTTTTCGCTTTCGTTTACATTTAAGTAAAGATGAATGTAGTCCGAATTCGTTTTGTCTTCACCAGAATGTAGGTTTAAGAGCCAATTAGTGACTATTTAAAGCAATTGATGAGGGTCCATCATGACATAAGTCGGTTGACTGGCGAAAACTAAAATGCGGTTTCTTCAAGAACAAAGGACGTCGTAAGAGTGGAGCGAGACGGCTGAGAATAAATTCTAATTGTTCTCATTTACTAAAGAAGGAGATGAAGAAACATATATAAACTGAACAGCCTACGGATGATGAAACACAAGAATGGTGACGAAGACAGACAACAGCCAAATGTATCATATATATATATATATATATATATATATATATATATATATATATATATATATATATATATATAGAGAGAGAGAGAGAGAGAGAGAGAGAGAGAGAGAGAAAGAGAGAGAGAGAGAGAATTAGAAGTTTTCTTAAATTAGTGTCAACCATGTACACATCACTAAAAATGATGTATTATAATCAATTATATAGTGATCTGTGGGGACCAACGTGTATATATATATATATATATATATATATATATATATATATATATATATATATATATATATATATATATATATATATGTATATATATATTAGAAAGGCTTTTAAGTTTTGAAAACCATTCAATTACATTTGAAGTACTTGTCTAATGCCATACATAATAATGTCTTAACTGAGATTCTTTGATATTATCTAAAACAGCTTTATTAATTTAAAATTTAAATTGCAATTTGATGTAAAATTTACAAACATTTCTTTGATATATCGACAATTAAATTCCAATTCTGATTGTTTGTATGCTGATGTAGATTTTAAAATCTACTATTTGCAGCCAATATAACTGATGGCTCCTCTAATATATGTGCTTGGACGGATTATGTAAATATAAATGCGGACGTATTTGCATGGGGTATAACTTACTTTTTCTAATAAATATTTATATTATTCAGGCATCGTATATACTATTTCACTCATTATATTATTTTGTTACATAACATTTTAAGACCATAAATGATAACCATAGGGCAAACCGTTTTCCAGATAATACAACCATACCAAATAGTATGAATTTGTCAAGCTTTGTATTATACATTTATGATAACACAAATTATCACAAAATTCTGCACTTTTAAACACATCTGTTAAATATTTTTAACATGCTCCCTATTTATCTGAAGTATATCGTGGTAATTCTTATCATTGATTTCTAATTAGAGCTTTCATTTTCCAAATTTAGTAGTATTAGTAGTATTTGTAGTAGTAGTAGTAGTTGTGGTGGTAGTAGTAGTAGTAGTTAGAGTATGTAAATCATAAGAGATTTATGACATGTGGTTATGGATGTAGTTACCTTTGAAAATCCCGTTAATTACATAACTTATTCTAAGCCTTATGATGGTAAGGAAATGCTGTGCTACCTACGTGTACATTTTTCTACAAGAAAAGTAGGGTGATGAAGCATGTTCCACACTAAGAAACTGTTTGTTCCTTTCGCGAAGCTTTTTCTTGATATAATTATATAGCATCATGAGAATACGTGGGAAAAAGTGGTTTCGCAGACTATCTACCGGATCAGCCTTGTACAAGGATCCTAACGCATATCATTATTATAAATGTAAAATAACTCTTATCTTACCCACCAGTAGAATCGTCTATTGGTAAATTGATATAATTAGAGTCAAGTTGGTGCATACATAGGTAATTAGAATCAATATTAGAAATGGGACTGCAAATGTGTAAGTAGAAATATAGGTATCATCATGTATTTGTTGACGTATCAAATGTAATGAGAACAATATAGAAAGGTACATACATACATACATACATACATACATACATACATACATACATACAAACATACATACATACATACATACATACATACATACATACATACATACATACATACATACATACATACATACATACATACATGCATGCATGTATACAAGTCTCATGCTGTGGAATCTATCAGGACAGCTATTTCAATCCAGTAGGCAGATCCAACTTGGTTCTTGTTATCTGTGGATTGAACATAATTGAGAATACACCAATTTTTTCAGATCTGAATAACTTTCATTGGTAAAATTTCTATACCAAATATTGGACACATTGAAATAATTATTTTGATAATAGTCTAAATGCAAAATGTTTATTCGGTAGTTGTTCAAATTCTCAATGCGATGGTAATGCTTACGAAATATAAGGGCTATAATACACTACAAATGAATTGTATTGTTATATCTGTACCATGTTCATTATGGGTATATTGTTTTATCATTTATATGTTCATTCTGGGTTTTATTGTTATATCTAGGAGAAAGATGGGTAAACAGACCAAGTTTTCAAACACAAAAAAAGCCTCTACAGAGAGAGAGAGAGAGAGAGAGAGAGAGAGAGAGAGAGAGAGAGAGAGAGAGAGAGAGAGAGAGAGCAAATAGATCAAGTTTTAAAACTAAAATAAAGCTTCTACAGAGAGTTAGTAATTAGATAAAATTTTGAACAAAAAACATAATAAAAAATAAAGCCTCTACGGAGACCGAAACTAATTCAGACAAAATACAGTGCTGGTTTCAACCGAAGTTTATTTTAGGTAAAAGACAAAAACCTTTAGGTTGAAAATCGTTTACGATGAAAATCCTTCAGGATTTCACATACAGACTAGTTTATTAAGTCTCTCCTCCTATGTCAATCAAATTATTTTACTGGTCAGTGAGTTTAAAATTAATTCTCGTTAATGAGTCATTATGACATCACATACACACCGGATTTGTTGGATCTTCAATTATGAAATATCCGGGTGGAGCCGTTGGTGCAAACGAATATAAAATGTTCCCCTGCTTAGCTTGATTTGATCTATTGAGATTTATTTGGTAACTTTCATCAATAGCATCACATACTAGATTTATTGCAATCACCGAGGATATATTAACATTTTGAGGAGAAATATGCATTATTATGTTTGAGGATGGTTGTTTGTGATTATGTTATATTTTGCCATGCGGCGAGTATTTGTGGGACGTATTTTATAGAGAAGATCATTGGTTGATATTTTTTAGTTCGTCTGCATTATACTCGGGAAACATAAAATTCGGCAGCATAGCTTCTATTATTTTGTAAAAATTTAAAAATTATTGTTTGCTGAGACTTATTGTTACTGTGTATATGATATGTTGTTAAATAGTTTCCATATCGGATATAATCTGATTTAACAGTTCTATTTGTTTAATAATTTCATCTGTTACATCATAAAAGAGATTTTTGGTGAATAATTGACGTAATTGTCTTTGGTGCAGTTCATATTCGCGACTAATATTTTAAAGGTAATTTTGATATCCTGTTCGATCAATGCTCTTTTTAATATTCCGTAATGCCACTCCATCATGAAAACCATAAGCTATTTTATTATCCGGTATAGATTTTATATCTTGTCATAGCGGATTATTCTCGTACCCTGGAGTAATTCCATGATACGATTTTATTTTGAAGTAAAATCAGATATTTTGGGTTCAGGTATTGGTAAAGATGTCCGAGGTGGGATTTCAGGCCATTCTAGCACGGTTCTTATAGACCTCTAATAGATATCTTCTGCATATCCGGGTGAGATTATCTCAATCGCGGATGATAATGTTGGTTCATGAACTGTTATAGCGATGTTTCATTCTCTTCTCTAATGGATTGTATTCCACTCTGTAATTCATTATTCATCTGTTCGATTTGTTAAGACCCAGATCGTAAGGAAACTATACTCCAATCTGGAATCCCGTCTGTTTTTTTTTCACTCGCAAACACCAAGGAATTATTCGGTTGCTGACCACCATATGATTTTGATCTAATATTTTGCCAACTGTGGTATACTCGTAATTTTGCTAGCGCTATCTACTTAACCGGAATTGCAGTGAGAAAAATTCACACTGAATTCAGGGTTGGTTGAGGTTATTGAGATCATGTTTGTCTTTTGCGGCGTTGTATTTGTGGCTATTTTTTGAAGTTGATGTCATCGCCATTGTTATTATTGTGCTTTTTTCTTATTTTGATGTTGCGCTGTGGTAGATGTTCATTATCGCGGAAAATTCGTTACCTGATATTGTTGTGTCATCGAGACTAGATGATATCAGCAACGACAATTGGGAATACGCGGCTGATGCAATATGTAACTTAATTATATACTCGTGTAGTTTATTATGACTGCATGTCGATATTTATTTTGTGATGATGCTAAGAATCCATGTAATTGTTGTCGCCGATGACACACAAATTGTGACAACTACAGGTGCCAGTACTGTTATCGCTGATAACAATATACCCGTTGCAGCAATTACTCTTGAAACCGAATACACAATAAAATCAACTCTGGTAATTTACCTGCGGTATTTTTTTTATTGTCGCGGTATACTCGTCAATAAGATTTTTTTAGCTTAGTTTGAAACTCACGGACTTGATCATATCGATATTGTTGTACATTCATCTATTTATTTAAACCAATTACAAATTCTATGTAGTATGGCATTGCCGTCCTAGTAAAATTACCACTGACAAAGGTTATTGTAAATGTTCCCATGGCACCCTTATCTATTTTTGCACTTGTCGTATTAATTCCCGTAGATGTATCCAAAGACACATTAAACCGTAATCTTGAAAGTAGGGTCAATCTATAGATACCTTTGACTTCAGCGGTAATATTAATAATGTTATTTTTAGGTGTCAAGTCGAAAAATTTTTGATGTGTCGAGTAAACTGTTGATAGTTTGTTCATGTGGTATCTTGCGTTTATCAAGCCAGGTTGAGATAGCAAAAAAATCACTAACGATATTGTCCTGTGTTATTTTAATTGTATCAATAGTTCTTTTAATTTCAGAGAGTTTATTGTCTAACACATCGACATTTTTAACAAGATCATTCACGGAAATATTACTAGTTTTTAAGTTTCCTTGTTTGTCTTGCAACACGATTATTTCATTTAGAACCATATTTGCGAGGTTTAACATCTCGAATATTTCATCTTCGATTATTTTCTTTACTTCTTTGGTTGCAGATATTTCTCCGGTGGGTTTCTTCAGGCTTGAGAGAGATCTTCCCCAAATATCAATCATTATATTTTTAAGATCTCTCTAAAAAGCGATTACTCGTATATTCGTGTACGGTTTTATGGGGTGGTTTAGGTGATGTTAATATAGCGCTATGTACATTTAATGCCTGCTGGCCGCATATTGGTGGGTCGGTCATTTTTTGTGTTGGTAGCGTTGAGTAACAGATCGGAATTTTTAATTGATGTATATAACGCATACATTATTTAAGTGGCGCTAATCCATATGAATCAAAATAAACAATTACACGCGGATCAATCTCGTATGCAACCCAGTGAATTCAAGGTCCGGTGCTGTTATCGAGAATAATGATACCGGTTTCAGTGCTGATTGGTTGTTGTGGTAATTGATCTCGCATAAAAACACCTCTAAAGTTTCTTATCCCTATTTTTTAGCAGAATCGAGTAAATCAAAATTTGACAGCAGAGTTAGTAAACTGTCCCTGGTAGTCTCAGGCCGTTTCCGCTGTACCATGAATATGGAGTTCCTGGTAGTCTTAGACCCTTTCCTTTTACTGGTGTTTTTATTTTGGTATCAGCGTCCAGTCACCTTCTTTAGTGCCATCCCATCGGCGGAACCAACATCTCCGAGAGCGGCAGCTTTCGCGACCGCGGGGAAGGCGGCGGCAATTATCGCTGGTAGCGCAGCGAGAAGTGGAAATATACCACCTGATTTTATCACGTCTTTGATCGCGGAAGAATAGAGAGTGACCTGAACACCTTTTTTATATGCTTGAAATGCGTAATCTAAAGAGCTGTCAGTGATAGTTTATTCTGACCACCAGACATCTGACTTTGTTTTAACGATATTATAGTTCCTCATTTGTTTAGCTGAATCTGATTGCAAATTTTTAATCTAACCAGGAGTCAGAGTAACACTAACATGATTATATGACATTTTATTTAATACGAGAGTAATCTCATTGTCGACGTGTTTTTGGACCGCTACATGTTTTCTACTGGCGCATCAACTACCTTCATTCGTCCACCAACATCTTTGAGTAGCATTGATTTGTCACCGAGAATGACTGCAATTGCTTTGTAATTAGGGACAGTGATATCACCTGCTGCATTAGTCGGAAGAGTTACTCGAGCTCGGAAATGTATGTCAACGACGGACTGTCTGGTTAAATCAAGGTGTTCCAACGAAACATAATAAATCGGATATCGATTTCTAAAATATAATTGTGATATTTGCAGACACTATTATCACGTCCCATGCACGTCAGCAAACGATGATACTCACGTGCTATTTGGTTCTGTCCGTAATTAAGTAAAATATCCTCGGATGTTTCTTGTTGGCCGTTTATACTCAACAAGACTTCAGTAACACCCAGTTAATCAAATATCATATGGTTACGTGTTTGTGAATTTAATCGCGTCTTATCCTGTAACGCAACAAATATATGACGCGACGCAAAAACACCTTGTTTTGATGCCATGTGCCATGTAAATGTACCGTTAACAGAAGTCTCCATAATATCTGCTGTTGTCTTTGGCCATGACAGCAAATTATTTACCACCTGTATCCATAAATGATAGTAATTTTTGCTCTGTTGTGATTAATGAAGTCATTACTGGCATCCACAATGAAAGTTTTGTTATATTTATTTTACCATCAAGAACACCAACACCATTGCCAGATTGCATCATTATCATCACCTTTTCGCACGAGGACTACTGTATCTTTCGCTTCAAAGATAATTGTTCTGACATTTCTGCATAATCCGAAAATATGAAATAGTGGAATCGCGCATGAAAATAATCTACGCGGTCCTTGCAACATTGATATGCGTGTTGCAAACCCTAGGTTGTAATTGGCAGCATTAACATCACTGATAATATCAAAAGCAGCATCTGGTCTTGTATATCCGGCAGGTGCTGGATCAACTGCAATATCTCAAGTTGCCTTTACTTTAACAAACTGAATGTGTTCAGCCTGATCAGTAATATCTTTAGCGAACATCATAGATGGACCTGCTGATCTTGTGTAATCATCAGAATATCTCGTTAAACCCACTATTTTTGTGACAACATCAACATCATGCTCAATAGATTCAATCTCTCTTCCATCGATCACATATCTAGGGCTACTAAGTAATGCCATTATACCATTATTGACAAAACCAACTGGCAAATTTGAGTCATATGGCGTATCAAGTGCAACATTTGTTACAAGTTCTCTTTCTATTTCGATAAATGCTTCAGCGGGTAGAAAATATTTGCTTGTATCTTGAACGTGAAGTTAGATTCTTGATCGACTATTTGGTTGTATTGCGTTAAAAGAATTAAATTGAAAAGTGCGTACAGAATCATTTTTAAGAACTGGGGAGTCCATATCCGTTGCTGGGTCGGATGAAGATTTGAACATTTTATTATATTTTTCTCGATCTAAATCGCGATTTAAATCCACTTCCCGCTATCATATTTGCATTATTATTCCCATGAGCATCAAATCCTTCATATTGTTTTTATCCCCAGCGCTGTTTTTTATTTTTGATAACACTCGCAGGTAGTTTTCCCAGTGATGTTTTCTTCTTGTCGGCAAAACAGCGTGATTAGTTTGTCTTTTGCCGCGGAAAATGTTTCACCGGCAACATCACCAACAGCGCTAATATCATTATCACGAATAACATCAATAACTTTCATCGATAATTGTTTTGCGATTGGTGCTATTTTTGGAGCCATCCTTGCAAATAATCCTTGAATAACATTACCGAGACCATCTCCATAATACACCTTATAAACAGGCAATTGTGAATTTACTACGTAAGTCATATTTGGTTTATTATGGTTGTAGTGTATGATCATTTTATTTAAATGCTATTTATGTAATCGAGTGACAATTAGTCACTATGGTAATCATCAACGAGTTCATCGATAAATTCTCGATATATACCAATATACATGATACTACCTTTAAATAGTCATCGACAGATATCAGTGGCTTCAGTAATTATTTCCGGTGAATTGTTTCCAGCTCGTTTACCTCCCATAATAATTTCTAATGGTTCTATGTCGGAGAGAATATTATTAGGACAGGGAACACGACCACTACCATGTGTTCCAGATGGAGTTACACTCTGAGAAAATTCCTTACCGGTAACACAAGTTGCCCCTTGCGTATCATCAGATTCTTCTTCAGATCCAGATCCCAATCTTGTTAAGATATCATCCTCATATTTTATTGTTTCTTGTTGAGGTGAGAAAAATATTTGTTTTGAAGATTGTTGTATTTTCCTTTGCAATCTTCGCGGTTGTTGTTTTACTATTACTTGCTGTTTTTGTTCTTCATATTGATCATACACTTTATTTACGGCATGGAGATATCCCCAATACGATACATATATTGTATCAATTCGACTTGTGTTAGTTTTGATTTTATAAAATACTTCAGCTCACTGTTGTATATTTTAATATATCACTTATAGTTTAGTTTAAACATTCATAAGTCGTAACAAGAGCAGGATCACATTTATATATTGTTGTTGAGCTACCTCAGTAAATCTAGCATGTAATTCTTCTATTATTTCTTCAACGGTTTTTTTTTCGGACCGTATTGAAGTCTTGCCGGTTGTGTTATTGCAGGAGGAAAATTTTGTAAAAGTCTAGATATTTCTCCGGTTCTTTCCGCGATTTTTTCAAGTTCAGGAAGAACACAATTTTTTGCTTCTTCCTCATCTCCTTCTTTTCCATATATAACCTCTTTAGTGGTTGAAGTAACAGGTTTGAATAATTGTTCAGCACCTATTGCAATATCAACTTGAGATTCCTGTCGAGCTTGTAATTTATTTCTAACAGAATCTCTCAGGGATAAATCTCTTTATTGAATCTAATCGCTCTCGAGCTAGTCTAGTTGTTACCGATCCTCCTACCATTATTGTTATATGATATGATTTAATTATAGCAGCTAACAAAAAAATGACAAGAAAGGCAATTTTCTGTTTCGATTTTGCAACAAATAAGGATTTTCATCTTAAGATCTCAATCGTAAACGATTTTCACAGTGATATCATCACCGAAAAGATTTTTACCTAAACGAATTCCCAGTGTTATTTTACTTCCGCGCTACGCGGTACAAAAACACAAAAATTATCACAACTAGTGTCATTATCATTATCTGGAAAACATTCAAACTTCCTGGTAGCGTGTTTTTGTGTTTCATTTACAAACTTCCTGATAGCTTGTGACTATATTTCGTTTTTAACATTATGGCGGTGTGTTATTGTGTTTAATGAGCTCTTTTAATCTTTTCATTCTGGAATTTATCGTTTTTTTAACTTCATATTCTCTACTGAGCTGAGATCTAACTTTTTCTATTGAGTTAAATAGTGGAATGAATTTATTTACATCACTGTTATATGCTAATGATTTCTTAACAGCTTCTTGTACTTTTTAATAAATTCGTATTGGAACGGTAACACGTACTTGTTATTTTGGGCTATATCTTCGACATATTGAAAATCAGAGAAAATTTGACCACAATCTAATTTATCTGATAATTTTATTTCCTGACCTTTTAAATCTGTAATTGCATTGATTATGACATTTATATTTTCGTAAATCATTATATGATATATTTTCATCTAATACATTTATATATCTAATACATTTATGAAAGACCCCATGTGAACTGCTAAAATGCCTTCACATCTTAGAAGTCCAGAAGTCATATATATATATATATATATATATATATATATATATATATATATATATATATATATATATATATATAAGACAGCAGAACCCCATAAATGTCACAAAGGTGCCTACGCATCTGAGTGGGCCCAGGGGCAGCAAAAAGTACAATCCCCGTGTGAGCCTCTAACATCTCAAATAACAGATTAGAACCTCAGAAGGCGTGCTTGGTGGATGACAACGCAACATATATATCTTAATAAGGTATATATATGACGGCTTATTTCCCATATGAACCCTTGAAATGCCATTGACAATCCAATAGGCTCAACTAGAATACATATATTATACAATACTTACATACTTACAGCTATATACGGTATATACAAATATTTACAAGTTATATACAATTATATGCAAATAGATACAACTATTTACAATAATATACAACTATTTAAAGGGGCCCTTCTCTACATTCAACTGAAGCACTCTTGGACATACAAATCGTTCTCCGTCATAAGAATAGTCCGGAGAAAATGAAAAAAGACACATTCACACTGTGCGACAGTATGACAAGGAGGTTTACAGTTGAACCTCGATTATGAAGGCTTTAATCCCAATAATAAAACCGGCTATATACTTTATAAACTGACTAATACACGGAAATCAACAAAGGTTTGTGATTTGTACTTTCGTTTTTACTTAATTGTGATTATCGACAGAATCTAAACAAAGCAAGATACCTGACAGAGGTATTAAGAATGAATACTGTTGGTGTAAATACTTATTTGTTTGACTCGTTTTCTGACAGATTAAAAAATATAGTATATCAGAGAACGAATTGAGAGATAATAGGTGATTATTCCCATGAGATCATAGCGGGTATTTCCGTAACAACAACAAAGGAGTTATCTATGTTACAGGATTATACACACATTACTAAATGAGTCACATCCTTTCGGTGTTAGGGTTATACACACATTAATAAATGAGCTTTTCCCTTCGGTGTTAGGATATTTAAGTCTACATAATATTCAAACCGAATGTTGTTTCCAAATTGCTTGAAAAACGCTGATTTATATACATTTTCTGCTACTGTATACACATATCACAATACTTGCCGGCTGTATTCATTGATAAAACTATTTTTTTCTTCACCCGTATGAATATTTATAAATTTGACAGATCTTGCATTTTTTGGGTATATTCCAGTACAACCTCGTTGGAATTTTCACGCTGTGTTATAGCTTTAAAATTATGAAAAAAAGTTATTTTTTAGACATCCATCAATATGGACAACCACAAAACCAACTTTGATCAATCCATGGAAACATTCGAACACGAATCTAGACAAATAATATTGTTTCCCTCCAGTACCAAACATCAAATCCAGGGGTTTTCAGCTTCCGGTGTCTGACTACACCATCACGAGACGCTTCATAGTTGATGATAACGGGGCGGGATGTGGTTGAAATTCTTGGTTTATTTATATACACATATATTATTTGTCTAATTAATTATTTGGTTTAATTAATAATTGTTGAACATCTAGTAATATAGTCTTGAGATGTTCTGATGATTTTGTCATAGTCAGGGCTAGAGTCTTTGATTAGTTTATCATAATAGCGCTTATGCTCCCTGTATCGTTTACCACCACAATTTTGACATAGCTGTGTATTACCTCGTACTAAAACATGACATCGTATGCAGGGTTTAGGACCTAAGCTTCCTCGTCGCACACCTTGTGAATGATATCCACAGAGTTCGTTTCTGCACGATTTGTTACAAACGGTTACTGATCCTATCATAAGTCATTTACGGTGATTCATTATATATAAATTTTCTATTTAAATACTTGTTTTAATTATATTATAAATGAGTTTCATAGATTATCCAAAATCAAACCCTGGAAAAATGTTAAATTCAATCTCGATAGAGTATCTGTAGATGCACCAAATAAGGGTCTAATAGGTGATATAGCATGGTAGGAAAAATCCATGAAGGGTTTAACGAATTTAAGCGCGAAAGAGTATTTCATTGTTGGTCAATATTTTGAAATGATGGTAGAGTTGATGCTACCATGAAAGACCAAAACGCAGCAGAAATAATATCGCATCTTGACCATAGAAAAATATTAAAATTTCCAATAACGAGGAAATAAACTGTTTTACAATCCCGTCAGTTGCAGCTCATTTCGCGAGAAAAAGAACATTTGTGGAATCCAAGGAGGTCTTTGAAGTCAGAAATAAACACGCAAAGGATCTCGGTAGAAGATCTCGATAGAAGAATAATTGGTAAATTCACCAATTTGATCACAAGCGACATTATTTACGATTAATTCTAGATGATGCAACATCAAGAGGTATGTATATATGTCAATCGTAAAGACGCTTTCTTGGCCGATGAAACAAAATTCTGTACAATTCTTACGTAGCTGGAGAATGTCCAAAAAAAAGCCATCTAAGGGCGTCTATGCTGGCTTATGCTTCTATCAATCTGATAATGATGATAAATAGATTTAATGAATTTGCGGTTAGAGTCGCCACTGATTCATTTTTATATAGATATCAAACATAATGAAACTGTGGCTGAACCAAAAAATTAAGACGAGTGTTGGGGATCATGGAGAATAAAGAAAGAACTGTTGCGCGATTATTCTAATCAGCAGATTTTACGATTGAAAACAATTGCATAAAAATAATCAGATATCGGAACTATCGAAAGCCCCATCGTTATCCGATTCCATATGTAGGTATAAAACCAGTTACTTTAACAGATCTGGTGGGTCTGGGAAGACGACTCGTGTGATCGAATTATTTCGAGGAAAATCAAACATGATTGTGCTAACACCAACACACAGACTTGCAAGGGAGATGCTTGCACGTATCACAGTTTCTTTCGATGCAAAGGTGACGCATGGACTCTTGATCGAATGGGTGCGAAATATATTCCTCAAATCATTATTTGGGATGAGATATGCACAGTGTCTTTAGATATATTAAAATTGTTTATCTGGTGGTTGTTACCGACAAATAAAGCTGTGATTATGTGTGGTGATTATGGTCAACCACCACCATTTGTCGGCTTGTCTCCGCATGATTGGCTGAATAATTCTTTTACATTATTATAAAGACATTAACACTGATCATAGATCTCTTGATACAGATTTAAGTGAGTTCAAGAAATGAATCAGATTACAATAGGACAAAATCCAGTGCGAAATACCGCGTGAAATAATTTCAGAAAACACATTAAGCTATTTTTGGGAAGCGTGGACACCAAACGATTTGATAGTGGCAAGTAGAAAGATAGTCAGAAACACACTTCAGATGAAGTATTTTGACACGCACAAAGAAACATTCGCAACACTTCCAGTGTCATTGTGTTATAGGTCTACGGATTCACAAAGACAGAATATTCAAATTGATATTTCAGGACAGACTGAGAAGCAGATTCTCGTATTAAATGATATTGTGTTGGTTGATATCAGTGTTGTCACAAATGGATAACATGCTGATAAATCTCCATGGACGCTAGGATACGCAATGACGTTACCTTCTTCGCAGGGATGGACTATATCTGATACGATTGTTTGGATCGTATCATCGCATCGAGTGGTCAAATTTAGTTTATCTTGCAGTGTCCAGAGTACGAACAATAAATCAACCGCGAAGAGTTGTTAATGATGCTAATGACACCACAATCAATGATATTGTCAGCGATGATATAATAAGAAAAAATCTCGCTCGTTATTAACTACAGGATAAAGAAATAAACAAGAATTTGATATTGATGCTGAATTTATAATTACACTGAAACAACAACAGAATAATCACTGCGCGAGCTGTACTTGTATAATGCCTCGGCAGTATTCGGATAAAGATCCACGCCAATTTACCGCAGACAGAAAGGATAATACTGTTCGTCATGATCGAGATAATGTGATGTTGACATGTTTTGAGTGTAACAGACGCATAGGTGCTAGTTAAGACCACACGGTGGTAATTGAATATACTCGGGTATCACTTGTAATTGTTCACGTGTTAAAACTCATTGAGGAGCAGTTGAATCTAATCTACAGATTGAGGGTCTACCCGTGGATCTTGATATGTTATATATTGTATGCGACGTGACAATCCAAATAGGATCAGTAGCTTTTTTTGTGCCTTCAAGCTCACCCGGTTCGTACAAATATCTTACAATGGCCTTGCCGAGTATTTGCTGTTTTGAAAAATCATTTCGCGTTTGTACGGGTGTATACGTTTTTTGATGGCGATAAAGGTTTGATATTAATTGTTTGAGTAATTTCCATATTTAGCACAGCTATCACACCTGGTAATCTCTTGACCCATTCACGAGATCATTAATGTTCGATGAATAGGTTCTCGAATTGATATAAAAAAACGGCTCAGCAAGTGTTCGATTAAATCGTTCAAAAATTGCCTGATCACGGTGTATTACAGTATGTCCTCCTTGTAACGTGGTATTATGATACGTGATTGTTGATAACACTACACCCTAAAATGCCTTGCCAGAATCGACCGGCAATGGATTTGCAGTAGACCTCGTCGATAAATTCGTTCAAACGGAGAAGCTATTTCAGTTGATGACTTTGTCGTTAATGGCTCAGCTCCTTTGTATCTACTCACAACATCAACCACGGTTAGCGCGTATTTGTATGTCTGTTCATTAACAGTATCATGCGGCAGAAATAATATATCAGCCTGATGAACTTGATTAGGGGAGCTGACATCAAAATGTGGGAAGTTAATTTGTTTAGGGGATGGTAGATATAACTGCCATATCACCTGTTTGGATAACCAATCTACCGCGGTTGTATTTTTTACTTTTGCGGCGTTAGCGAGTTTATCGATTGCTAATTTACCCCGCCAGTATCCTCTTGGGGAAGAATAAATATACTCCATATTGTTTTCTATTACCAGCACCCAGCATTAATTTACTTTTCATCGCTGATTTTATCAACCATGAAGGTAATTTTTCTTTGAAGAATGTATCAGTGATAGAATTCAACGCATGAATCAATTTCACATCTGCGATATGTCTATGTTGCAGATTGCTACTTTTATTAGCAACATCATGAGCATGACATGCTTTATTAATAGCGTTTATTGGATATTTGCAGGATCGGGGTTGGTCTAGGCCATCAAGTCTGTCAAGTTCCAGGGCCACAATAACTATACCCTGGAAGGTGTTTTTCTCCTGGATATTTTGCCCATGGAGTCCCGGGAAGTTTTTTCAATTTTGCTGCAATATCATTTTTTATTTAAAGTCATTACCCGATTTCATAGAAACAAATCTAAAAAAAGATTGTACCACTTTGTACACACTTACCAGCAAGTGCTGGTCTGTTATTGCTTGTTGTAATTGTTGTCAAGTCGTTTGTTCTAGTACGCGTCTTGATTTTTCGGGCGACAGAAATACGAGAACCCGTTAAGGATCATGCAGGGCTACCAAATTCATGATTATACTTGGACCATCTGCAAGTGGTAAAACACAATTGTTACTTAATCTGATATGTCCGTCAGTAAGGACTTTTGCGTTGCTTGTAAGCAAGAATTTTAGAGTTAACGATATCCGAGTTGTATTTTAAATGTAGAAATTATCATTTGAAATCAGAGGCCGGTTTCGTATAGTTGAGTTCTACTTCTGTGTTGGTCACAATTAAAGCACATGCATACTGTACTTTATGATCGTAAAATGTAACATCATTAAAAATCAAAATTATGCTATAAAATATCAACCTAAATAAATAAATGGCATCTCTAGCTACGAAAAAACGAGACACAGTCCCTAGTCTAGAAAAAACATGCAAAACTAAAAAGGCATATTATTGATATTGCCATCTGAGCAAAATTTCACATTTACATCTCAGTCTCGTTATTTGAACGATACATTTCATAAATTCATGATTTCAGCTTTACGTTGATAAATCGATACATGAACGATAAGATCATAACACACATGCCTTTACCTTGGTAAGTCGTTATATGAACGATATAACCAAAATTACAGGTTTTTACATCTGTCTAGGTATACAAGCTATATATTTATAAATTTATACATATGCATGTAATTGTTAATCGGGTGATAAGACGTTAGTCACGTCAGTTTTGAAATGCCTTTCGTTGAAATCATCCTTTGAGTTTTTTTCACTGAGTTACTTGTTGTTGATAGTTCCATGTTAGTAACATTATAATTGTTCTTATCTTTTGTTTATAGTGCTATCAGTTTTGTTTACATTTAAAATGTGTTTATAAATAATTATCTTATAAACACAGTTGCTTTCGGTGTTTGCACTAATCTAGTCGCAACCCGCCTTCATCCTGTGACATCCAGTACTATTGAGATATCATCAATATACTGCCGCTGAATGTACAAGTAGTACATGCAGATCATTTCAAAATTTGAGTCCATTTTTGTATGAAAATTGTGTTTAATCCCAACATTTCCTCAGAATATGTATCTTGCATGACCTATTTGAAATAATTTCAACAGGAGTTTCATTTTATTTATGCGATTTACTCAACGACACATTGCACATCATAGTTCAAGGCCACATATTATGAGGTGTTCTAAATCCGATATTGAATGTGTTGGTGTACCTGCAGTCTCGAGAGTGCTAATGTGCATATCACCTTGAATGCGACAATGTGTTAAGAGTCTTTTGATATAACACAGTAATACGATCCAAAATATCCATCCTAAATTCCAATACAATTCGTTTTCATGATATTTCAAGGTGAATACTTACAAAGAAGGTAAACAAATGCAAAATAAATCTCACAAATTGCAAACGGTTCAAATGAATAAAGTTATAATTAAATTCTAGTGGGTCTTCCATATTAAAAAAAAACGGTAAAAGTGTTAATGTGTAAGTCTCTAATGTATTAATTTACCAGCGGTCTTAAGTGTGATGATGTGGAAACATTTTTTCGAAGTCAAAGATCTTCTTGGTTGAATTCAGTATTTTAAAATATCTGTCAAATATTGTGCGCTTTTTAATTCCAGAAAGTGATACATTTAATAAATAATTACAGCCGAAATCAAATTCTGAATACAAGAATGCATATAATTTTGCCCCTGATGTTATGACCAGAATGAGTCATTTATCAAGCAGCAAGATTATTTTGTTTAATACAACAGAGAGAGAGAGAGAGAGAGAGAGAGAGAGAGAGAGAGAGAGAGAGAGAGAGAGAGAGAGAGTGAGAGACAGTGCTTGTGTGTCGTTTCACATATAACTTAGAAAACAGTTTTTTTTCATGCGCAAAGATGTAGATCGCGTATCATAGAATAAAATCCCGGTAAATTCTTTGATTCCATTCTATCGGAATTCTCAAAGTCATCTGGATAATCATAAGAAGAAAACTTTGGAAATTGCCGCTCGTACTGCTGATTAGTATACCATATCTCATAAAGTTTCTTTTGTAAGTTAAACGTCCACTAATACAAGCCCTTAAAATTCCAATCTGGCAGAATTTGTATAAATCAAGTTTCAAATAAAAATGATCAGACATCCTATCTCTTTCTGTGTGTACCTTTTATAAGAAGAAATGACACGTTATTTCTGATTGACACGAATTACAAAAAGCATCTGAATAAAAACAGACTTATTCCAGACACTCTTATTTCTATGATGTCATGTTTACTGTCGAACATTAAAAGCAATCCATTTGTTTGACATAGTAAACTCTAGTTTTGTTGCATTATGGAGAATTATTAACCATTCATGTCGAAGGGTTCTATATCACTCTTGGGTGATTCGGCCAATTCCATCCCTATTAAACTTTAAAGGGACACGTATCCTTCCCATCGTTGTATTATCTGGTACTTTGCTTTCTTCTGAGACGTTAACGCCTAATGGGAGTGCTTTGATTCAGCGTGTAGATTACGGTTTGTTAATGTGCCTCTTCATTGTGTACATTTGTCATCAGACTTATTCTCGGGAAATGTGACAGTCGAAAATGTATTTGCTTTACCCATTGAAAGAATAATTTAATCCTAGACAAGGACCTAGCTAAAGACAAGTTTGTGGTTAATTAACTTGCAACTGACAAACATTGTTTTGGATATAAAACGTTGATCTTATTGAAAAGAATTCTCAAATTTATTCGTAGCGTGTGCAGTTACCAGAGTTATGGCAATGAAAGCTCTTGATAATGATGTTGATTAGGAAATTATTCTTTTCGCTGATACATATAATGGTAGGGGTTTTGATGAGGTCACATACACTCATTGTTTTAATCCATCTAAATGTATACTTCACATTCTTCCGCTTTTAAGTACTCATTCTCTTTATTCTAATCAGCGTGACAAACGACAATTACTTGTCACCGAAGAGGGAAAAGATCCTGAGATATGTTTATTTCAAACAGCCATTAGTGAAATTAAAGCCACAGAAGTACCCTTTTGTTATTTCATGCTTCCCAGTTCTGGCAAATACCAACGTACCAACATGTGTTTAGCACCTGTGAGATAATTACACGATGTATAAAAATGTCTTTTGCTCTTCAAAATGATAAATAAAAACACGACAGAAGTATTTTTTATTTGTATTTATAGCTTGAACACAATTCTTGTCAAAATACGAAATGCATTGCATGGCCGCATGTATAAATGGTGGAGGAAGAAACAGGGAACACCTCCATAAAGACTAAGAGACCGACAGGATGCAACGGGCAAGTTTTCGCACACACACAGACATATTGGCAGAGCCCGGTACATGAACGGGAATAGATGTGACATAATAATGTTCAGTAGAGGCTAGTATTATTGACCACCCAAGCACTCGAGCCTTCACGTTAAAGAATAAATAGTAAACGGGAAGAAAAAACTATCTCTGGTGTAATGAGGCAATAATTTTAAAACCGTTATGTAAAGATCGCTACAATTAAATTTAAACAAATGATAAATAAATTTAAACTGCCATGTGAAATATAGCAAATTAATTCATGGTTTAAATATATCGCAGCTAATACCTATTTTTCAGTTAAAGAACATGAAGGGTCTAACACATCGGAAACGTGTAAATAAAAATAGTAATTAATCCATTAAAGCAAATAACGATTTGCTATTTTTGATTGGAATGATGACACCCTTGGACATCAATAATGTTAAAGGAGCAATCATGAACACAAAGCAGTGTTTTGACTGAGGAATTGTCTGTAGCATGTCTGTGCATGGTAGCATTAGAGAAATACAGACTGTTTAAAAGATTAGCCACGATTTTCTTGATTCGGAATTAATCATTTTCAATGTATCCAGATCTACTAAAACTCGAGGTTAAAACAAACGAATTGAATGTATTGTGGTACCATCCATTGATACAATAACACAGAGGCCTTTCAAACTAAACAAACGGATACTTGTGTTAATTTGTATAACTTACAGAGAAAAATTGCAACGCACTCAGACATAGAGACAGTCCAAACCGATTTGAACAAGGCAATGTGCATACAAGCCACGCATCGGCAGATTAATTGAAAAATGAAATTGATTTAAACATGATCTGCTTACGAAAATAACGAAACTAAAGCCTGAATATATACTGATCTAAAACAAATCGTACTGTACCGAATCAACAGAATCATTAATTTAATAATAAGTTATGCTAATTGAATTCCATTTTCTCCATTTGCTTAACGAACCTTTTCATACGATATATAAATCAAACCGTTATGTCAGTGAACTCTTAACATCCTGATTACAAAACAAAGTAATTGTTGAGGTTTATACTATACTAACATGCAAACTATGATTACTTTTATGTTTAGTGTTACATTACATTATGGCTAAACAAATATGTTGTTTGCACATTAGAGGTTATATGAACATGGCTGTCAGAATAAAAAAGTAATCGCTGTTAGTAACAATACTTCATCTTTAATTCCCCCAACCAATGTAGTGACATTACCCGATATCCAGGTCTGATTTTCTTATCTTTAAAAGCTGCTGTAAATGGTGCTACAACTGATAATGTAGAAAAGCTACCCCCTTCGGAAAAACAACATTTAGAGATATTACTATATTGAAATGGCAACAGTCTATCATTCATTTTGTGCTTACAGAAAATATTCAGTAGTAAGATCATTACAGCTATATCTCAAACTGCCTAAAATATAAAAGCAAATTCAGTGTTGTTTTTTCTTATAGGATAATATCATTACTACTTGCAATTTCGGATAGATGATCCACTTATGCAGGAGGTCAAAGGTTCGAACCATGGCTGCGTCATACAAAAGATTTATATTGTTTTTTAAATGACACTAACAGCTACGTTGCTAGGCGCTAAGAATTAGGATGTTAGTGTAAAACTGGTCGTCCTGGTGTCAGGATAGTGTAATTCGGTGGGAAATCATGCCACAGTATTTCTTCACATTTCTGTGTTAAAGTGGTTAATCCAGGTCAAAAGGGAATATTGTGAATATTGATGCACTTTTAAGCTGCAAAACAATCATTAAAACATTCCCTACCATAACACAGAACACAACAAGTTAGATTTACACTGAAATGTTCAGTGTAATATTTTGTGACATTTAAAACATTGCAGCTTTCAAGGATTAGAATCAATAGTTAAAATGACAATAGTAATTGCAATACATAGTGTTTGAATTGTGTACTCAATATGGGTTGTGCATTGATACAGATATCAACATATCACAAGACGAGCTCCACTTGTATTGATAACATTGAGCTAGACAGACAATTCATAACAGCATTGTTCTCGATTCAACTTGGAGCAAGAATTGATTTGAACTTCAGAGAAATACTGAGAATACATATTGATCAAAAATACGTGTGAGTGATTTTTATTTGTTCGTCCATGTAATGGTAGACTCAGTTTTTGAATCTTATCATGCACTGACTCAGTGGGTTAGAATATATTTGTTTTATGCCATCCTAGAATGATAAATTGTGTTACGTTATCAAAACTAGATAATAACCTATTAGTCGAGTTTAACATCCCTGATACACCAGGAATCGACGATGTAGACGCGTCATTGAACAATCTTGCAGGGCGAGGTCATATGGGATATTTTGATGTGGTCGTCATCAAGCACGAGTCTTAGTATTAGACGCATGTTCTTAAAGATACATACAACTATGTGAATAAATGTATGTAGGTCAAGGAAATTCACGCGTACGTATCGTCAAGGTCAAGGATCTACTGAACATCATGTGCCTCCACCATCACAAGGAACATGTTTATTATTTGTATGGTGAACAATATTACTTCTCATGATTTGTTACATTTCATTTAATGAAACTTCTAGGTCTTGACATTATTTGGTTACAAACCATGCAGAATTGACAGTCATTTTGACACATCCGCGATATAAACAAGTATGTTCGCGAAAATAATCACACCTACGATTGAGATTGCTGCATCGTGTACTACTTTGGTAAAAGCGTAACAAAGCCTAGTCAAATCTTCGAGACGGCATAGATTATGTTGTATAAAGAACAAATGTTACTGTTCAGATATAACATGACCTTTGCTTTTGGAAAACGACACGTACAAACAACAGATATGCAAAACATAGACTTACTCTTTAAAGCCAATAGACTATAACATTTAATATAAATAACACATCCACTCATAACAAAAAAGAAAGATTTAAATAATGTAGCTTCAATTTAACTACTGGTGAAAACAAGTGTGATTTGAAGTACAATAAAATGAGGTCTTATGAATCAAACAAAATATACATGTAGCAATATAATACGTCTGTACACGTGAAAGAGCATCTACAATTAGGCTAAATATTCCCATTTAAGTTCTTGATGAAATTTATGTTTTGCAACATCATGACGGTATTGTGTTCCTGCAATATCAAATTCGATTTTAACAGTATCTAAGAAAACGTTCCATCTTACAAATGGAATGAAGGGGGTAGTTATGACAGAATACAATAGTTGGAGAAGGAGCAGAACTAATATTCACTGCAAAGTGTTAAAACACAAACATTGATTCCAAACAATCCTTTTCTTTGGTGGAATTTAAACGCCTAGACACCCCAAATGCATTGATGTCTAACAGCATTCGATTACCAAATTAATCCACAATATGTCCATAATAAAGAATTATGATGCAAGACGATGTATCTTAACAATGTTGTGGTTAGTAATATATCTGTATGTGTGTGTGTTTGTATTTGTGTGTGTGCGTGAACATATTCATACAGATGGATAGATAATACCTTGCGTTGTGTAGTGTGGGTGTGGAGGTTATGCTGTGTGTGTGTGTGTGTGTGTGTGTGTGTGTTTCATTGTGTTCTTCTTTTTTTTTTAGATTTACATTTTTAACTGATATTTTTAAAATCCAAAATCATAACAGACAAATCAAGGAATTGGGGATTTTGGATTCGAACTATTCGGATTTGTCAAAAATGGGAAGAGATAGGCCGTAAAAACCTTTTCATATTTCATTGTTACATAGTGGACATAATGATTTAATTTGGACAGTTTTTGACTGTTTACTGTTCTTCCAATGTATTGTTGACCAAAAAGCTGAGAAATCCTTGGGCTAGTAATACCTCATGTAATGCATATTTGTTGGATTATTAGTATAATATAATGTAGTTCCTTTTCCAAAGAATTAACCATTGGGTCTGAACATGTATATTCATCAAAAAGACACGTGCTATTTAATACGCAATGCTTTTTAGACAATTGAGATAATATATGTAAGTGAACCCATTGAATGCGTTATAAAGGCAGACAGATTACAAGTCTACTGTAGGTATTGAATTACGATGACCAATACGGTGACAGTGTAATATATATGTTACAATATTGATAACAAAGTAAACAAATACAGAGGTATAATTTTGAGTGGCAGACGATTAAGATAATGATCTTGGCTGTACACGTCAATTGGTTGTATGCCGTATAAAGGCAGAGAGAACGCAAGTATACTGCGGTTGTTGAATAACGAAGGCCAAGTAAGATTAGAGGGCAAGATCTGTTGCACAATGCTTACAATATCTTGAGTTATGCCGCTGTTTTGAATATAAGCAGTTGATCTTGCTAGTGGAAATTACAACAACTGAAATTAGTACCATGAATTATTTATAAGTTCTAAATAAATGTGAATTTTGACTTCACGTGGACTTGGATAAATTACGACATCTTCAATGACCCCAATTATTGTTGGATTACGTTATACCTTGAAAAGTATCAGAACTCTAAACAAGCATTCTTAACATCATATTTTGTATTACAAATATGTATCCAGAAGCTTTAGTTAGTATGAATCTGTACATTTAGATTACATCATCGAAGCTTTAAATTTGAAATTTGACCGACAAGTATATCTATTTATCTACCTGTCTGTCTATCTATCTATCTATATCTCTCTCTTTGTCTCTCTCTATATGACTTCTGGACTTCTAAGATGTGAAGGCATTTTAGCAGTTCACATGGGGTCTTTCATAAATATATTAGATATATAAATGCATTAGATGAAAATATATCATATAATGATTTACGAAAATATAAATGTCATAATAAATGCAATTACAGATTTAAAAAATCAAGAAATAAAATTATCAGATAAATTAGATTGTGGTCAAATGCGAGTTAAGATTACGCGGCGGTAACTTAGTATTCTCGGGTATCACTTGTAATTGTTCACGTATACATACGCGTTGTTGAGCAGTTGAATCTAATCTACAGATTGAGGGTCTACCCGTGGATGTTGTTATGTTATATATTGCATGCGACGTGAAACTTCAAATAGGATCAGTAGCTTTTTTTTACTGCCTTCAAGCTTACCCGGTTCGTACAAATACCTTACATTGACATTGCCGAGTATTTGCTGTTTTGAAAAATCATTTCGCGTTTGTAAAGGTGTATACTTTTCTGATCGCGATAACAGGTTTCGTATTAATTGTTTGAGTAATTTCTTTATTTAGCGCAGCTATCACACCTGGTAATCTCTTGACCCATTCACGAGATCGTTGATCTTCGATGAATTCTTTCGCGTATTGATATCAAAATATCCGCTCAGCAAGTGTCTGATTAAATCGTTCAAGAATTGTCTGATCACGGTGTATTAAAGTATGTCCTCGTCGTAACGTGGTATCATGATGCTTCATTGTTGATAACACTACACCCTGAAATTCCTTTCCTGGATCAACCTGCAATGAATTCGGCCACTGAAGTAGATCTCGTCGATAAATTCGTTCAAACGCAGAAGCTACTTCAATTGATGACTTTGTCGTTAATGGTTCAGATTTTTTGTATCAACTCACAAGATCAATCACGGTTACCGCGTATTTGTATGTGTGTTTATTAACAGTATCATGCGGCAGAAATAATATATCAGCCTGATGAACTTGATTAGGGGAGCTGACATCAAAATGTGGGAAGTTAATTTGCTTAAGGGGTTGTAGATAGATCTGCCATATCGCCTGTTTGGATAACCAATCTACCGCGGTTGTATTTTTTACTTTTGCGGCGTTAGCGAGTTTATCCATTGCTGATTTACCCCGCCAGTATTCTCTTGGGGAATAATAAGTAGATCCCATATTGTTTTTTATTGCCAGCACCCAGCATTAATTTACTTTTCATCGCTGATTTTATCAACCACGAACGTATTTTTTCTTTGAAGAATGTACCAGTGATAGAATTTAATGCATGAATCAATTAAACATCTGCGATATGTCTATGTTGCAGATTGCTACTTTGATAAGCATCATCATGAGCATGACATGCTTTATCAATAGCGTTTATTGGATATTTGCATGATCGGGGTTGGTCTAGGCCATCAAGTCTTTAAAGTTCCAGGGCCACAAAACTATACCCTGGAAGGTGTTTTTCTCCTGGATATTTTGCCCATGGAGTCCCGGGAAGTTTTTTCAATTTTGCTGCAATATCATTTTTTATTTAAAGTCATTACCCGATTTTATAGAAACAAATATAAAAAATATTTGTACCACTTTGTACACACTTACCAGCAAGTGCTGATCTGTTATTGCTTGTTGTAGCAATTGTTACTTAATCTGATATGTCCGTCAGTAAGGACTTTTGCGTTGCTTGTAAGCAAGCGTTTTAGAGTTAACGATATCCGAGTTGTAATTTAAATGCAGAAATTATCATTTGAAATCAGAGGCCGGTTTCGTATAGTTGAGTTCTACTTCTGTGTTAGTCACAATTAAAGCACATGCATACTGTACTTTATGATCGTAAAATGTAACATCATTAAAAATCAAAATTATGCTATAAAATATCAACCTAAATAAATAAATGGCATCTCTAGCTACGAGAAAACGAGACACAGTCCCTAGTCTAGAAGAAACATGCAAAACTAAAAAGGCATATTATTGATATTGCCATCTGAGCAAAATTTCACATTTACATCTCAGTCTCGTTATTTGAACGATACATTCATAAATTCATAATTTCAGCTTTTCGTTGATCAATCGATACAAGAACGATAAAATCATAACATACATGCCTTTACCTTGGTAAACACAGTTGCTTTCGGTGTCTTCACTAATCTAGTCGTGTTAGAATTATCTGGAATGGTGAAGGTGAATTTGTTTTATACCTAAATGGCATCACATTATATTGATAATGGCCATATTAAATTGTAAATGTTACAAATCTGACAGGAATGGTCGGTATCAGTATTCAAAATAAAGATTGTTGGTGTATAGCTATGTAGTGTAATTGTTTGGTTTGCGCGCGTGTATCGGATCCTTGACACGAATAAATATACGATTATTAATATCAGTGCAGAGTTTCAGTTCAAACGATGTTGCTTACAGCAGCACATCCCAAGCTATTTCTTGCGATGAAACAAGTATTATGATTAAGCTTGAACACACTCATAGTTGTGTAACGGGACATCGCAAATGCATTCAAAAGCACAAACACACCAGTAGGTAAATATAGATGGTGATTGTTAACATAGATTGTACATTAGCATTTTCACCAAATATTGTTTGCGTTTGTGTAATCGTTTGTAGAAATACTTTTACGCATCAAAGACGGATGGATTTCTTTGATCAACGACAAATGAGTTTCAGAAAAAAACATTCCTATCCACTTCAGGATACTCCTTGCATTAGTTCCTCACTGTTTTCCATATGTTTCAGTGTCATGTATTTATATAACATATTAGATTAGAGATTTTCTCTAATTGATTTGTTATTGGAGATCTTTGATGCTTTTATATCTATTACGAACATAATGTTTAGTATCAACTACCCGTTTCATTATCTATTCAAATAAAATTAGTAAAGTTAGCCACTTTATTTTATTTCTGCGCCATATATAATAGAGACGTTTTCTTGTTTTTCTCATACGAGTTTCCCAAGTTTACATCGCTGTAGTTCAAAAGTAATCTTTGGGTCGGTTAGTGTATTAATAGACTACTGATAGTTGTTGCGAAAACCATTAAACAGCTTGTGAGCCTCGTTGAAAAATGTTTGATAAACTTAAGCTAAACAGCGGTTTAATCTTTTCTTTGAAATTAGGTACATTCTACTGGATTGGTAAATTCATACCAGATTTGGCTATGAAAATTATATTATATTGTGTACTAGACCTTTGTGATTGATTTAGGGTAGAGTAACTATGGTCTATTTTACTTTTCTTTTCGAGTTGTTTACTGATATCGGAGTTAAAGATCTGGCCTAGTTTGATAAATTGGATTGCCTTGAATGCGAACATTTTTGACACATAATGGTCATTTTAGTATGTCTCGGATCTAATACCAGGTTGAATTAAACACAACTATTTCATTACCTCCTCTTTTGTGATCAGTATTTGGAATCATTTGCGGCTGTGTCAATTATATTTTGAGATGAATCATATATTTAAAGAATTAATTGGAACTACAAGGTACTCATTGCAATAATTCTGGATAAACACACTACTCAGGGGTTATTGTTAATTCGGACAAGAACAGTGTTTTGTACATAAGCACGTCAAAGATTATTGGAATTCGTTTGAATGCTAGCTTGGACGTGTGATATAACATATATGCATAGCTGGAATTTAATTCCTAATACATTAAGTTCGTTTAAAATGTTCACTTTCCAAATTAGTGATGAAACTGTATTTGTTAATTTTATTACGTTTGTAAGGTTGACTTTTTTCTTCTAGATAGTCTTATATTTGCAACAAACACTGGGCGAGGGACACTTTAGGGTATTCAGTAAATTTGTGAGCCGCGACTGTAGCTATCGATTTAACGCCGCAGGTGTTGTAGATAGGTTAAGACCCATTCTTCAAAACAGTGATGTGTTTCCGAAATAGCTTTTCAACTAACCCTGAACCTTTAATACTACTATGACGGCGACAAAATAGGTTCTGGTACAACCTTCTCACATGTTCGATAAACTACACAGAAATTAAGTAAAAATACCAGCCCCTTCTGTATTTTTAAAGTTTTTTGTTTTGTTCTTTGCGCTGGGCTTTCTTCATCCATTTCATTCTTTTATTTTGTATGTAGGACTGGAGTTCAAATTGTACAGTTTAGTCATATAACGCCATATATTGTTTCTTGGGAAAACGTGTGCCTTGGAGACATTAGATGAACACAAGTAAAGTACAAAAGAAACAATTTGCAAGCATATTTTGTTTTGATAAACTTGTTGCATGCGATGTTGTTAGTAACAAGTGAGTCTCGAAAGGTTCGCTTTGGAAATTAATTCGATCTTTCCTCCATGAATTTATGATTTGGAAATTAAAAACTCTTAATCTCTAAATCCTCAAAAAAACACATTTTCGACTGCAAACGTCGTGGGCACATAAACGTATGCATGAAATCCTTTGATTTTAGTAATATCATCGAATTGCCCAAAATGATAATGCAAAAAAAATGACGGTCCATTTGTTAAATTGGATTGTAGAAAAATATAAAGTTCAAGTCTAAGGTGATATCCAGTAATCTATAGATTTCTTTAATTTCTTGTCTGAAACACTGAGATGACAATGTCAAGTTAAATATAACTAAAACTAATGCACGACAGTTTGAAGTCTCCTCTATGGATCGAGTTTAGTAGATGGGAATAATTAACATCCAAAGTCATTGACAAAATTCAACAAATTAAAGCAATCCAATGACAAGTTTAACACGACTAAAGCAAATCCCACTCTTCACATGACCCATGTAGCACTTGCATAAGTAGTGGACCACAAATCGTTATTGATGGATGACATTCGCAGTACCAAACGCAGAATCGTCCATGTTAACACCTCACACGATAAATGTATTTAGCCTGTACAATATTGGACATAGCGAAACAGCTAAGAGAAACAGAAAGCCTTTATATAAATGCATGTTTAAATTCAAAAAACTTCAAATGGTGTAGTCTATTCGTTATATATTGAAAGTATTTTCTCAAAAATGTCCGTGGAGCCTTCGAGCTTCGAGTGCTCTAAAATATCTCTAAAATACATAATACATAAGACACACATACACACCAGAGAATCATGGGGAAAGGGATTTAACGTTTACTTGATTTAGAATTCATTTAGTAGTATATATTGTTTAGATATATAGGTGCCATGAAAAAACTTTGGGACTTTTAATATCAAACTAAATAGATGGACTTGCCTTCATCAAAGTTTAGCTGCTTCACTCCCTTTCTGTAACTAAATTTTACTCCTCTTTAGGTGGCTGCTTTTGCTGCTTTGGTAATGATAAACGGCATCTCTTAGAGAGTAGAGATAGTAAAAGAAGGTTATTAAATTTGGCACGTGGAGCTCGCTTTCCTTTAGGTTAGTAAAAAAAGTATAATAAATGTGTTTCAGATTCTTTAATCTCGTCAAAATGTCTTGTAGCATACAACGTTGTTTTTTCTCTCCCTTTCTATTTTGCTTTACATTTAAAAGCTTTTTTCTACAACTCCAACTCCTCTTCGTCTTCTTCATAAAGATGTTTGTATGCTCGTGTGCAAGGGCATTTCAAGGCGACTTTGTTTAGCTATTTCGCTTGCAATATGAGGATAGGGTCATGATGGGTACCCCGAATAAAACCGTTATTATCTTGCTGATATTAAAAGTAATGATTTGAATTAAAAATACCGAAACCATAATTGTGTAAGCATATAAGTAAAGTTCTCATTTAGTTGATCTCCAATTCATAAATATCATGGCCGTTAGTGTCCTGATTCCGTATATGTGCTCTGAGATTCAAGTGATTTTCCATTTTCCATCGTCAGAAACTCTGTATATGCAGATACTCGGAAATGCAGCCGTAGAAAATTACTTTGCCAACACCAATGGCATGTAACGATTTATAAGATAACAAAATAAAGGAAAAAAGATATTAAAATGTAATACCAAATAGGCAAATAACATGATTTTATTCATTATATATAGGGGAGCATGCTGTCAACCAAACCAATGAAGCCAAGCGTCCGTTAAAGAGGAAAACCACAGGCACCAAACCAGGTGACGACAACATTTTCCTTCTTTATTTTTTCTTTCTTTATTTCTATCTTTCTCTCTCTCTCTCTCTCTCTCTCTCTTGCTCTTTCTTTCTCTCTCTCTTTCTCTCTCTCTCTCATATAAACGTTTAACATCTGGTAGAGTTTTATCAAATGTTTTAAACAGATAAGAAGGTAAGTAAAAGCATCATTCTCGAGTTATCCACGGCGACTCTAAGATGGATATGTTTCAAAAGAAGAAGTCTGAGGAAACGGAGCTTCGTGAGTTCGCCATAACTGCAACATCACTGCCACTTACATTGGAACCAAATACGACGCATGCTCTCTTCAGGTGCGATGTTTTGTCCAACGCAATAACCATTCTGGCTGTGCTTCATAACAGGCGTTGTAAGATGGTCGTTAAATCAATGAAGGAATCACAATGTCATCAAATGTCCGAATAAGTGCCATTCCCAACAATACGAATATTGACTCACTTCAGGTTCTAAACTGTAGTCTGGATAAATATTTGGATAATCTTGCTGTGTTAGGAAGCATAGCTGCTAACGACTACAACTGCACGATTACACTTCGACAAAACTCTCTGGTTACACTACGAATTCATGAAAAGAAGTTTTATGAAACATGTTACCACCAATTGTGGCTTTTGACTGGTCCACATTTGTTTGTTAAACCCTCGGTGACTATCATGACCTGTGATTGTGGACGGCTATTTTACTTGTTACAGATGTCATTTAAGCTCTTCGCGATACCGCTATGTGCACATGCTTGTTGGATGCTGCACATTACGTCTTGTCACTGTGAAAGGCCTGGGATGCGTTGCTGGTTAAACCCGAAACCGAGTTTATCGAATCTTGTATTCGCTTCAGGACTTCTATAGCATGACAACTTTCCGTTCCGATTGTGCGAACAATCCAGGCGTGAATTTATACGACTAGAACTAACCAAACATTTACAATATGTTTCTCGACTAATACGAGCTGGTAGAATAGGAAATGACTCAACCGCTAACCGTAATTGAGTATGTATTATTGGATACTTCAGAAATGTCCACGTACTCATATGTGAGTACGACGACAACAACAACCGTGCATACATCTTTACAACGACGTGGGATGCCCCGACGCGTTGAACGGCTCTGCCTCTGATAATCCGCTGGATCTAAAGCGTAGACATTTTTACGTAAGTAGTGCTCAGAATAGCAGGGTACCCTCTTAGAGTGTTCCAGCCGTAAGTATGTTGAGTGTTCCAAGATAGTTCAGAATTTGCACCCTTACCGCTACTCTATCGTCCATGTACGACGAGACCGGCTCTCATTTTTGCGGTTAGAACTGCGCGAAATATTTGTCAGAATAATTATGTTATTCGGCAAGTTATCGCACGTAAAATAGTCCCTTATATTTAGTGAGTCACCCTACTTACCTCCTCACATACACACACATACTCACACACACGCACAGACAATAATAGAAAAGTATTACGAGTCACCGATGTGAACCGTCGGGAAGCAGACAGAAATTATATATTGATGAATGTGTTCATCAGGAAGAAAATGTATGTCTGCTAGATCCATCCGAATAAATCATGTTTTGTTACATCTGATACAATTCAAGAATTTGCTAAAAAAATATTATAAATCGATATGACGATGAGATAAGCGACCAATCGCATATATTTTGTCTAGTATATTTTCATATCATATCAGATGTTCTTTTGGTGTAGTTCGTTTAAGCAAACAAATACATGGGTAACTTCTATTAGATATGTTTTTTATATACTTGTTTGCAAATCAGTAAACCTATCTGTTTCATAATTCGTCTCCTAACTAACCATTCCAGTTCTAAATATTGTAATTTTGAAGTAACCCTCGAGATTTAATGCAGCATTTACCGTAAATTCTTTGAGATGAAATGGACTTGATATTAGATTTTGAGTATCTCTTCAGCTATTACATCTTCTCATGAGATAAATATGAAAAATGCAAAGTATGCTTAAAGACAAAGGTATGTCTTCTTAAACTACGCAAAACCCACATTAAAAGAAAATATATTTTGGACAGTTTATGACGCCATTATCTAGATATCGAGTCACTAGTCCATTGGTTGCCATGAGTGCTAGCGTCCGTGGATAAATAATCAAAAACTTGAAGTGGTGGTGCAAGCTCATTCGAGTAGAAATATAATAAATCTCTAGGTGAACCGCGAATGCAAACCAATTGCTGCAAGGTCTTGTTTTCGAATTAAGATTAACTATGCCGATTTCAGAAAGAAGGAACATCTGAATCTGGAACTACGCCATCGTCGCACGTAGACGGACGAATGCCAAGATAAGGAAGATGCCGGTTCACATAAAGTCACCACGAAACTTTGAATTTACGTTTGCGAGTAAATTCAGATTGGTTAACGTATGCAGGTAGTCGAAATCCACTGCCTGATAGCATTCCGTGACTTGTTGTTGGTAATGGAAGGCATTTTAGCTACTGTATTCGCATTCGTGCTCCAACTAGCATTTTCAAAGCCATAAATGATGCCGTTCACTTAATGTAACTACTTTTGCAAGCCCAGGATCCACTGCTGCAATGATTGCAAATAACGGAAATATGACACCGGTCTTTTACAGCTGCATCTACTATGAATCAGATGATTTCAGTGTTAATGAAATATTATTTCGTTTAGCCGCATTAAACTGATTAAATGTTTACTGGGTGAACCGCAGTTGGAACATTCCAGTTAATATTGTTGGAGAAAATCTCACGTGACTCCACAAAAATTTATTACTGACTATTTTATGTTTTTACAAGATTGTTTTGTACTAAGGCATACCTTTCTTACGTGATAGAACATTATTATTTAAAACCTAACGTGTTCAGTATTGACCTATAATTTTCCACAGGCACATCAATGACATTCATTCGATACCAAACGCCTTTTAAAAGCAAAGTCTTGTCAGAAAGAAACGCAGCATAAATATATATCCACATCCACCGTTAATTACAAGTACATGAAAATGCGTGTCGCCTATGGATGGTCTAAAGAATTCCAGATCATCCAATGAAAAGAAATAAATTGCGAACAACCTAATGATATCATGATGAGAATTTGCAAACAAGTGCGAGCGTTTAGCTGTCGGTTCATGTAAGAGCACCGATTGTGATTTGCAGGTGTACGAACATCTTTTGTAGATGGTACACGATGAGTGCCGTTTACATGCAGAGAGATTTAAGTCACTTTTAAATTGTCAACTCTCATCTTGCTAACGGTTTTGTCATTATCTCAATCTGTAATTTCAAAAACCACTAACACGTTGTTTTTGCGCTAAAACATCTCGTTGAGGGTGCGTATCTGTGGTATGTCAGAAGAAATGACACCGTTGCCACGGATCCAGATTTCACAAACGAGAACAACGGTTTTCTGTAATAAGTGGAGTGGATATTAAATGCATCATAATGTTAATGTTGACTCAACTCATCTATCAGCGATACCATCGCACTGCCAAATGATATTTAATCAATACTGCAAGCAATAACCATGGTACATGTGATAAGAAAATGCAAAGAACCTGAGCTAATAATTTATAAAGTTTCAGTAAGTGTTATTGATGCACTTAAACGTATTTATGCACATTAGCCATTAACGTGGCAAGGATTAGTACAGGTAGAGGTCGCACGTTCGAACACTCTTCCAAAGACGTATAAAAGCGGTACTAGAAGCTGCTTCACAAGGAACACATTATTAAGAAGTTAATGTCAGAATAATGTGACTATGTGGGGCATGATGTTACATGTCTGCGACATGATGCTCCAGTGCTAGACATCATTATAGATTGCCACACTGCAGACATCGTAGCAATATTACGTTACAAATACAAATCATAAACACACAATCACACAGTATACAAGGTGATCCAGGTAATTAACATTTTTGGATTTGTTGCTGCACTGTTAATAAAACATAAAGGGCCAGTTACTGCTGGATATGTTAATACATCATAGCGACCAAGCTATTGTGGTAGGATTTAATCCTACACATCCAGAACGCTTAATATTCAGACATCAGTACGCGCAAGAATTATTAATAAGTCCACATCGATCTTGTGAATGGTAATATGAATTATATTAGTCATTCATGCATTAAATAATAATCTCGCACGTATAATTGGATTAAAACCAGTGATGAGATTCGAGACAGTACTATCATCGTTACTTATATAATGCTTTGACAACCACTGTGCGAATGAATCGAAAATATTTTTGTTTGATAATGTATATGCACAATGTGAGTTAGAAGGAGGGCTACTCACCCAATATAGTCCATTGATTTATGTACAATATCAAATCTGAATGCTTGTCCAAGACAACTATTTATTTGAGAGGAACTGTAAGTCCTGCTTGAAAATACGGAACTACTATCAGGGTCATGTTTATTGCGTGAACGGGTATGCATCATATAAGTGCATTACCGTAGATGCATCTCATCGATGGATGATACAATCAAGCGATTTCCAACATGCATCGGCTACATTATTGCCCTTACTTCAGTTATATTGTAGTCACTTTAGATGATTTAGCTATTTGGGTTAGAGGGGTCATACCTATATGGTTTTGATTGCTAGTTCACATGTATCGATTGCATTCCATCGAAATACAGTAACGATGTTAACACTCAATAAATAAATACATACATGTTAATATTAGTGATACATTCTAATGTGAGTTCGTGTTTTCCAAAATATACACCAAAAAAAAAAATCAAATAAAAACGTCTCTAATTGACTTTCAACAAGTAAATTGTACTGTCATTGCATGGTATTTTAATGTCGTCGTCATCACCATAGCTGTATCATTCATCCGTTGTACAACGTTAGCGCCTTGTTATGAAATAGCTTCATTTCAACTTTTTGGGGGGTAATATTTGCCCGTCTTATAGCATTTCTGCCCCTAGATAGTTCCTAAGTTATTTAATTTATCAATATGTTCAGAATATACGGTCGATAGGTCAAATATTATATTGTATTCCCCTGACAAGTCTATCTGATGTACTTCAATGAAACAGCAATGAAAATTTGTATGTAACGTTACACTTACTCCAAGGATCATATAGAGTATTGTCACTATTATATAGCTTTATGAAGTCTTTCAAAATACTATCTATGTCTTATTTATCATATAAATTTCGAATAATTTCTCTTAATACAGAAATTAACATAAATATTAGAACAAGTATTATATTGGTCACGTCTCAATCTCAAAGTCGTGTTCCATTGTAATGTGATAATATCGGTTTTGCAGGTTACCTATATAGGTCATATTCTTCTATGCACCATATATTTTTGATGTCCTCTTATACGGTCTTATTTTGATAATTTTCACTGATTACAATTCTCCGGTTCATGGGCATACACGTCTGATGTATTGTAGTATACGCAAACATATATGGAGGACCTTTATCATTCACCGCTATTCAAAACCACCATTTAGCACACTATTTCAGTTGTATCAATAAGGAAATAATTCGTTAAATGTGCGTCTTAATTTTCACTGAACAAACCCAGCCAGTATAGAAATTTTACTTTTAGTGACAATATTCACAGAATAATTGTAATGGAACCTCAATACTAACGACGCAAAAACGTATATGAAGCATAATGGTTCTATGTCTGAAAAGAAGTCTAAAAGTTATACGTACTGAGCCCAATCACATTATATAAAATAGGGAATGCTTTCAAATGTTATTCATAGGTTAAAATACTATGGCATGGACTAAAAAGAACTAAGGTCCATAATTGATGCCTAGATTTGATGATGTGGAAGGCAAAACATCATCACTGGACAGAACAAATATCATTAACCTAACCATACTTTAGAGCCATAAAATAAGCGGATTATATTTTCAATGATTTTAGCAGACAAGATATATAAGTTAGTATATAAGTAGATATAACTATAACTAGATATAATAAGTTGTCAACTACTGTACATACGTTTAGAACAGAGTAGTGGAAGGAAACTCCATCATCAGTTAAAGTTTAATACTTAAAATGTAGCAAACACTTCATTTGAAATTAGTACAAAGTTATCTTTGTTGCTCATAAAATTCAACTTTAATAGTGTTTGATTTTGTTAGCAGATGGCACATACAAATATATATATATATATATATATATATATATATATATATATATATATATATATATATATATATATATATATATATATATATATATAAGTTAATGGTGGGCTGGATAACTGATTGTTTAAGGTTGAAAACATAAATGGAATCAGTGATTTTTAACCTGTATGGGTTTTCAGGACAGTCACAGTGCTAGTTGAAATCTCCAAAGACTAATTTAAGAAATGAAAGATTCAGTCAGCTTGTTTCATCTTCTAGGAGAAGGGCGGTAGAGGCAGAAAAATGGACTGACCTTTGCTCCAGTGTGAGTGTTGTTTGGACGAGTTCAAACGATGTGTGGCAGAAATAGACGATTGTGTTGTACTTAGACATTTTATCATGGCATTTTGTTTATGACAGCAATTCCACTTCCGAGAGAGTGGCGGTGGAACGACTTGAAGAAGTAATCGGTGGGTGTTAAATCCGCGCACTTGGGCTCATCGCCTGATGTTTTTAGCCATGTTTCTGTCAGGCAGACGACGTTGATATTTTGATTGTTGATAAAGTTCACTATTTATGTCCGCTTTTCCAGTGTTCCTACTAATTGGGCGTTGACAAACGCAATATCGGAGTGGTATCTCTGAGATAGTTGTCACAACGGTTGAGGATTTAGGATGGATTTTTGCCAGGTAATCAAAATTAATGGCCGAATTTTAAAATTGTTTATCGGGAAAGGGCGAATGACAGATAACTGGAATACATGTTCCTGTTCTACGCCGGCCAGCTTTGAACAACGTTTCTTCTTCCGCATACGTTTACATTTAAGTAATGATGAATGTAGTCCCAGATTGATTAGGCTTGAGCACAATGTATTATGAAATGCCAAGGTGTGGTCATTTAAAGCAATTAATGAGGGTTCATCATAGCATTAGCGGGTTGATTGGCGATCACGTGATGGCGGTTTATTATAAAACAAAGAAAATTTTAATAGTGGAACAAGACAGCCGAGGGTGTTATTTGTTTCTTTATACAAAAATATAAAGAAACAAATACAAACTGAACAGTTAATGCATGTTGAAACAAAAAGATGAAGACGATGATAGACAAACAGCACATATCTCATGAAAATTAGCACAAAAACGGAAGAGCTGTGTGAAGCCGGTTAAGTGATATATATATATATATATATATATATATATATATATATATATATATATATATATATATATATATATATATATATATATATATATATTATAGTCTATTATGTCTTGATCATTGACTATTGGGAATTCGATGCTCTTACTTCTCTTCATTTTCTGTTTCATCCAATGACTCAGTAGCTAGCTGAAAATCTAATGTATATCTTGCTATTTTAGATCTCAAAATAATTCTCTGTCTGTCTGTCTGTCTCTGTCTGTCTGTCTCTTTCTCTCTCTTACACACACACACGCACACACACACGTACACATGCACACACACACACACACACAGAGTCATCATATGTATCAATCTGCAATGCTTTTATGTATTATTTATGTATTATGTGCATTGATTTACATCAGTTAGCTTTACTTTGACTATATTTTGTGTAAAAGTCGTCGTCCGAAACAGACACGGCAGTGTATACACGTTTCATTTTGTAGACTATCCCAAAAATGGTAGAGGTATGTGAAAAACCCATTGACTGCAATACATTCGAATGTCTCGTCTTGCCTGAAGGAAGGGAAATTTGAAAATAAAGTGTCTTCAGTTAGGAAAGTAAATAAAAGAAAGAAAAATGAATTGACATGTTTTTCGTCAAAATATGTCATCTCTGAATACCATAGATTGAGAAATGAAAAGCCAACAATTATAATATGATGTGCATCGCTGTTTTCTAATCTACATTTCTTGATCAGGAATAGCCAAAACGAAGAAAGGTAAAGCTTTAATTGACTGGGAAGAATACTTTATGGGTGTGGCCCTCATTTCGGCCATGAGAAGCAAGGACCTAGATACAAAGGTACGTCAGTAACTTGAATAGCGTTTACCTCTGTGGCAAATACCTTTTTGACATTTCTTATTTTCAATTGTTACCAAGCTTTAAAATTATTGCTATCTTCAGTCGGATGAGTTAGCTCTGGATATGCTATGCTAAGCTAAGGTAAGCTAAACTATGCTATGCTATTCTATACTATCATATGCTATGATATGCTATAATATGATATGCTATGATATGATATGATATGATATGATATGATATGATATGATATGATATGATATGATATGATATGATATGATATGATATGACATGATACAATACGATTCTATTAACTACATTTTAACAATTCCTTCTCGCCAGGTTGGAGTGTGCATCGTCAATTCAAACAAACGCATTGTTGGAATCGGGTTTAATGGAATGCCTGATCACAGCATAGAGAATAATGATGACAAATTTAATTGAGAGAAGATTCCTCAGAAGCGCAGCAAACACTTGTACGGGAAGTATCTCTCTCTCTCACACTCCAATTTTCGTAAAAAAATTACCCCGAACCCTAACATAAAAAATGTTTCATCAAACGTGTTAAATTTTAACCATTTTATATAGTTTTTGCCTAATTTATTTGACGTCAAACATTTGCAAAAACTATAATGGCATACATGTTTCATAATATTGTAAAAGAAAACAACCTGAGCTGCCTAGGTTACTGTCTTTCATAGTTTTAATAAAATGTCTGGGCTACATACACAGCCAAAGGTTATGAGAAATCCTGTCCTGTTTATGAAAAACTCTGTTTCATGCTATCCACTGGCGTTCACATTTAGTTGTTATAGCCATAGGGTCATCGACGGATCGCCACTATTCTTCTCAGTTCTGATGCCACTGAAAACCTATTAAAAATCCCGTAACATTGGTCATCAAAATAGCTGTTGTAAACACAACAAAACCGCGCCACTTTAATCTGGTGCTCGTCAAATTTTGTGAGGAAAACCTGGGTCAGTTGTAGTAAATTGTTTATATAATAACAAAACCTATCCAGGTGATTGTCAAGTTAGTTGTTAGAACATAAATCCTGTACCGCTGGTCTTCAAATTAGTTCTTATAACACAATAAACAAGTCCTCAAAAGGTTATTATCATAACGTACGTATTTGATCTAACACACACATACACATACACACACACACACTTCTTATACATACATTATCATCATTTAAAATTTTTAAAGTATCCGTAATAAATTATTAAAACAAAAAGGTGAACGATATTTATAAACTCCAATACTGTTAACTTCAAGGTTGTACATAATCAGTCCTAAAACAACATTCAGTTCATGTTGTTTTCAATCTCGTTATTTCTATTTTGCAAATGCTTCAGTAGTCAACCTTCTGTATGGTATGGCATACCAATGGACAATTCATCAACGTGATTACAATATGTTATTGTCAGGACAATTCAATACGGTTCTTTAACATTTTGAACAAAATGAAACCAGAGCATCTATAACAACGAAACCTTATCAATGAACAGATTAAATAATAATACTTATCTATAGACATCTTTCCAATTAACGCAAAGAAGGAAGAAAATAGATGAGCAGTATCGGTCGACGTAATTAGCTATTGTACTACAGATTTGTATAGGTATCTCGACCTCCGCCAATGTTGGTATGTGAGAAAACATGCCGGTAGAATCTCGTGGGTCAGTGATTCTTTCTGAGGTTTTCCCCTGTTCTTCTTCCAACATTAATACTGGCCGCTATGTATAGCCTATATTGTGCTGAAAAATGGCGTTAAACCCTGTAATAACAATGACAATATCATATTCGTATATATCGTCCAGTTGTTACAACAGAAGAGTAAGTGGGGAACTGAAAATGTAACAAAACATTGATATTTAATTTCATGCAAGAGATTTGTGTACACAGAGAACTATTTTAATCTGAACGAGTAGTATAATAATTATAGGACTTTAGGGAGAAACAAAAGGAGAGAATAATTTGGAAAAGAGATCTCTTTTCAATAAACAAGACGATGCTTTCAAAATTAATCAATTTCTAAACGGTTAAACAGCATATGGCAAACATATTTGCTGGTAGCAATGAAAACATAATCTATCATTAACTGACAATATAATCTATTATTAACTGACAATAAAATATATCAATAACTAATAATATAATTTATCATTAGCTGACAATATGATCTATTTTTAACTGACAATATAATCTATCTTTAACTGACAATATAATCTATTATTAACTGACAATATAGTCTAATAATAACTGACAATATAATCTATCATTAACTGACAATATAATCTATCATTAATTGAAAATATAATCTATTATTAACTGACAATATAATCTATTATTAACTGGCAATATAATCTATCATTAACTGACAATATAATATATCATTAACTGACAATATAATCTATCATTAACTGACAATATAATCTATAGTTAACTGGGAGCCCAAATAAAAAGTTGCTTCACTAAACTAGCTTTTGAATAATCGCAATATTAATATGTAACAATTTAAATTCACATTATATACATAGGAGCAATTGCTTGTTATGTGTTTCATTATATCTAAACGTGGTGCCAATATTAATCAGGTCGCAAAGGTATTATATTGGGAGGACATGACACAGTTAGAGGATACAAGTAGAACACATATACAATCCATCCTTGCGTTGATGCTATTATAGTCTATTATGTCCTGATCAATGACTATTGGGAATTCGATGATCTTTCTTCTCTTCATTTTCTGTTTCATCCAATTACTCAGTAGCTAGCTGAAAATCTAATGTATATCTTGCTATTTTAGATTTCAAAAGTATTCTCTGTCTGTCTGTCTCTCTCTGTCTGTCTCTCTCTCTCTCTCTCTTACACACACACGCACACATACACACACGTACACATGCACACACACACAGAGTCATCATATGTATTAATCGGAAGTTTGGAGACAGTATTACGTTTGGCATTGACCCCATGCGAAGTATACTCAGAGCGCGTGAGACCTACAAATCACTATATATATATATATATATATATATATATATATATATATCTGCAGTGCTTTTATGTATTATTTATGTATTATGTGCGTTGATTTATGTCAGTTAGCTTTTCTTTGACTATATTTTGTGTAAAAGTCGTCGTCCGAAACAGACACGGCAGTGTATACACGTTTCATTTTGTAGACTATCCTAAAAATGGTAGAGGTATGTGAAAAGCCCATTGACTGCAACACATTCGAATGTCTCGCCTTGCATGAAGGAAGGGAAATTTGAAAATAAAGTGTCTTCAGTTAGGAAAGTAAGTAAAAGAAAGAAAAATGAATTGACATGTTTTTCGTCAAAATATGTCATCTCTGAATATCATAGGGTGACAAATGAAAAGCCAACAATTATAATATGATATGCATCGCAGTTTTCTAATGTACTTTTCTTGATCAGGAATAGCCAAAACGAAGAAAGGTAAAGCTTTAATTGACTGGGAAGAATACTTTATGGGTGTGGCCCTCATTTCGGCCATGAGAAGCAAGGAACCAGATACAAAGGTACGTCTGTAACTTGAATAGCGTTTACCTCTGTGGCAAATACCTTTTTGCCATTTCTTGTTTTCAATTGTTACCAAGCTTTAAAATTATTGCTATGTTCAGTCGGATGAGTTAGCTTTGGATATGCTATGTTATGCTATGCTATGCTAAGCTAAGGTAAGCTAAACTATGCTATGCTATGCTATACTATCATATGCTATGATATGCTATAATATGATATGATATGATATGATATGATATGATATGATATGATATGATATGACATGATACAATACGATTCTATTAACTATTTTTTAACAATCCCTTCTCACCAGGTTGGAGTGTGCATCGTAAATTCTAACAAACGCATTGTTGGAATCGGGTTTAATGGAATGCCTGATCACGGCATAGAGAATAATGATGACAAATTTAATTGGGAGAAGATTCCTAAGAAGCGCAGCAAACACTTGTTCTGAAAGTATCTCTCTCTCTCTCTCACTTTCCAGTTTTCGCAAAAAAATTACCCCGAACCCTAACATAAAAAATGTTTCATCAAACGTGTTACATTTTAAGCATTTTATTTAGTTTTTGCCTAATTTATTTGACTTCAAACATTTGCAAAAACTATAATGGCATACATGTTTGATAATATTGTAAAAGAAAACAACTTGAGCTGCCTAGGTTACTGTCTTTCATAGTTTTAATAAAATGTCTGGGCTACATACACAGCCAACGTTTATGAGAAAACCTGTCCTGTTTATGAAAAACTCTGTTTCATCCAATCCACTGGCGTTCAAATTTAGTTGTTATAGCCACACGGTCATCGACGGATCGCCACTATCCTTCTCAGTTCTGATGCCACTGAAAACCTATTAAAAATCCCATAACATTGGTCATCAAAATAGCTGTTGTAAACACAACAAAACCGCGCCACTTTAATCTGGTGCTAGTCAAATTTTGTAAGGAAAATCTGGGTTAGTTGTAGTAATATATTTATATAATAACAGAACCTATGCAGGTGATTGTCAAGTTAGTTGTTAGAACATAAATCCTGTACCGCTGGTCTTCAAATTAGTTCTTATAACACAATAAACAAGTCCTCAAAAGGTTGTTATCATAACGTACGTATTTAATCTAACACACACACACACACACACACACACACACACACACACACATACACTTCTTATACATACATTTTCATCATTTAAAAGTTTTAAAGTATCCGTAATAAATTATTAAAACAAGAAGGTGAACGATATTTATAAACTCCAATACTGTTAACTTCAAGGTTGTACATAATCAGTCTTAAAACAACATTCAGTTCATGTTGTTTTCAATCTGGTTATTTCTATTTTGAAAATGCTTCAGTAGTCAACCTTCTGTATGGTATGGCATACCAATGGACAATTCATCAACGTGATTACAATATGTTATTGTCAGGACAATTCAATACGGTTCTTTAACATTTTGAACAAAATGAAACCAGAGCATCTATAACAACGAAACCTTATCAATGAACAGATTAAATAATAATACTTATCTATAGACATCTTTCCAATTAACGCAAAGCAGGAAGAAAATAGATGAACAGTATCGGTCGACGTAATTAGCTATTGTACTACAGATTTGTATAGGTATCTCGACCTCCGCCAATGTGGGTATGTGAGTAAACTTGCCGGTAGATTCTCGTGGGTCAGTGATTCTTTCTGAGGTTTTCCCCTGTTCTTCTTCCAACATTAATACAGGCTGCTATGTATAGCCTATATTGTGTTGAAAGATGGCGTTAAACCCTATAATAACAATAACAATAACATATTCGTGTATATCGTCCAGCTGTTACAACAGAAGAGTAAGTGGGGAACTGAAAATGTAACAAAACATTGATATTTAATTTCATGCAAGAGATTTGTGTACACAGAGAACTATTTTAATCTGAACGAGTAGTATAATAATTAAAGGACTTTAAGGAGAAACAAAAGGAGAGAATAATTTGTAAAAGACATCTCTTTTCAATAAGCAAGACGATGCTTTCAAAATTAATCAATTTCTAAACGGTCAAACAGCATATGGCAAAAAATATTTGCTGGTAGCAATGAAAACATAATCTATCATTAACTGACAATATAATCTATTATTAACTGACAATAAAATATATCAATAACTAATAATATAATTTATAATTAGCTGACAATATGATCTATTTTTAACTGACAATATAATCTATCTTTAACTGACAATATAATCTATTATTAACTGACAATATAGTCTAATAATAACTGACAATATAATCTATCATTAACTGACAATATAATCTATCATTAATTGAAAATATAATCTATTATTAACTGACAATATAATCTATTATTAACTGGCAATATAATCTATCATTAACTGACAATATAATATATCATTAACTGACAATCTAATCTTTCATTAACTGATAATATAATCTATAGTTAACTGGGAGCCCAAATAAAAAGTTGCTTCACTAAACTAGCTTTTGAATAATCGCAATATTAATATGTAACAATTTAAATTCACATTATATACATAGGAGCAATTGCTTGTTATGTGTTTCATTACATCTAAACGTGGTGCCAATATTAATCAGGTCGCAAAGGTATTATATTGGGAGGACATGACACAGTTAGAGGATACAAGTAGAACACATATACAATCCATCCTTGCGTTGATGCTATTATAGTCTATTATGTCCTGATCAATGAATATTGGGAATTCGATGATCTTTCTTCTCTTCATTTTCTGTTTCATCCAATTACTCAGTAGCTAGCTGAAAATCTAATGTATATCTTGCTATTTTAGATTTCAAACGTATTCTCTGTCTGTCTGTCTGTCTCTCTCTGTCTGTCTCTCTCTCTCTCTCTCTTACACACACACGCACACATACACACACGTACACATGCAAACACACACAGAGTCATCATATGTATTAATCGGAAGTTTGGAGACAGTATTACGTTTGGCATTGACCCCATGCGAAGTATACTCAGAGCGCGTGAGACCTACAAATCACTATATATATATATATATATATATATATATATATATATATATATATATATATATATATGTATATATCTGCAGTGCTTTTATGTATTATTTATGTATTATGTGCGTAGATTTATGTCAGTTAGCTTTTCATTGACTATATTTTGTGTAAAATTCTTCGTCCGAAACAGACACGGCAGTGTATACACGTTTCATTTTGTAGACTATCCTAAAAATGGTAGAGGTATGTGAAAAGCCCATTGACTGCAACACATTCGAATATCTCGCCTTGCATGAAGGAAGGGAAATTTGAAAATAAAGTGTCTTCAGTTAGGAAAGTAAGTAAAAGAAAGGAAAATGAATTGACATGTTTTTCGTCAAAATATGTCATCTCTGAATACCATAGAGTGAGAAATGAAAAGCCAACAATTATAATATGATATGCATCGCTGTTTTCTAATCTACTTTTCTTGATCAGGAATAGCCAAAACGAAGAAAGGTAAAGCTTTAATTGACTGGGAAGAATACTTTATGGGTGTGGCCCTCATTTCGGCCATGAGAAGCAAGGAACCAGATACAAAGGTACGTCTGTAACTTGAATAGCGTTTACCTCTGTGGCAAATACCTTTTTGCCATTTCTTGTTTTCAATTGTTACCAAGCTTTAAAATTATTGCTATCTTCAGTCGGATGAGTTAGCTTTGGATATGCTATGTTATGCTATGCTATGCTAAGCTAAGGTAAGCTAAACTATGCTATGCTATGCTATACTATCATATGCTATGATATGCTATAATATGATATGATATGATATGATATGATATGATATGATATGATATGATATGATATGATACAATACGATTCTATTAACTATTTTTTAACAATCCCTTCTCACCAGGTTGGAGTGTGCATCGTAAATTCTAACAAACGCATTGTTGGAATCGGGTTTAATGGAATGCCTGATCACGGCATAGAGAATAATGATGACAAATTTAATTGGGAGAAGATTCCTAAGAAGCGCAGAAAACACTTGTTCGGGAAGTATCTCTCTCTCTCTCACTTTCCAGTTTTCGCAAAAAAATTACCCCGAACCCTAACATAAAAAATGTTTCATCAAGCATGTTACATTTTAAGCATTTTATTTAGTTTTTGCCTAATTTATTTGACTTCAAACATTTGCAAAAACTATAATGGCATACATGTTTCATAATATTGTAAAAGAAAACAACTTGAGCTGCCTAGGTTACTGTCTTTCATAGTTTTAATAAAATGTCTGGGCTACATACACAGCCAACGTTTATGAGAAAACCTGTCCTGTTTATGAAAAACTCTGTTTCATCCAATCCACTGGCGTTCAAATTTAGTTGTTATAGCCACACGGTCATCGACGGATCGCCACTATCCTTCTCAGTTCTGATGCCACTGAAAACCTATTAAAAATCCCATAACATTGGTCATCAAAATAGCTGTTGTAAACACAACAAAACCGCGCCACTTTAATCTGGTGCTAGTCAAATTTTGTAAGGAAAACCTGGGTTAGTTGTAGTAATATATTTATATAATAACAGAACCTATGCAGGTGATTGTCAAGTTAGTTGTTAGAACATAAATCCTGTACCGCTGGTCTTCAAATTAGTTCTTATAACACAATAAACAAGTCCTCAAAAGGTTGTTATCATAACGTACGTATTTGATCTAACACACACACACACACACACACACACACACACACACACTTCTTATACATACATTTTCATCATTTAAAATTTTTAAAGTATCCGTAATAAATTATTAAAACAAGAAGGTGAACGATATTTATAAACTCCAATACTGTTAACTTCAAGGTTGTACATAATCAGTCCTAAATCAACATTCAGTTCATGTTGTTTTCAATCTGGTTATTTCTATTTTGCAAATGCTTCAGTAGTCAACCTTCTATATGGGATGGCATACCTCCGACCTCCGCCAATGTGGTTATGTGAGTAAACTTGCCGGTAGATTCTCGTGGGTCAGTGATTCTTTCTGAGGTTTTCCCCTGTTCTTCTTCCACCATTAATACAGGCTGATATGTATAGCCTATATTGTGTTGAAAAATAGCGTTAAACTCTATAATAACAATGACAATAACATATTCGTATATATCGTATATATCGTCCAGCTGTTACAACAGAAGAGTAAGTGGAGAACTGAAAATGTAACAAAACATTGATATTTAATTTCATGCAAGAGATTTGTGAGCACAGAGAACTATTTTAATCTGAACGAGTAGTATAATAATTAAAGAAATTTAGGGAGAAACAAAAAGAGAGAATAATTTGGAAAAGAGATCTCTTTTCAATAAGCAAGACGATGCTATCAAAATTAATCAATTTCTAAACGGTTATACAGCATATGGCAAAAATATTTGCTAGTAGCAATGAAAACATAATCTATTATTAACTGACACTATAATCTATTATTAACTGACAATAAAATATATCGTTAACTGGCAATATAATCTATAAATAACTGCCAATATAATCTATCAATAACTGATAATATAATTTATCATTAGCTGTCAATATGATCTATTTTTAACTGACAATATAATCTAATAATAACTGACAATATAATCTATCGTTAACTGAAAATATAATCTATTATTAACTGACAATATAATCTATTATTAACTGGCAATATAATCTATCATTAACTGACAATATAATATATCATTAACTGACAATCTAATCTTTCATTAACTGACAATAAAATCTATAGTTAACAGGGAGCCCAAATAAAAAGTTGCTTCACTAAACTAGCTTTGAATAATCGCAATATTAATATGTAAGAATTTAAATTCACATTATATACATAGGAGCAATTGCTTGTTATGTGTTTCATTACATCTAAACGTGGTGCCAATATTAATCAGTTCGCAAAGGTATTATATTGGGAGGAAATGACACAGTTAGAGGATACAAGTAGAACACATATACAATCCATCCTTGCGTTGATGCTCTACAAACAATTCTTTATGTCTGATAGTTTCCCTCTCATCCGTTAAATATTTTAACTTAAAATCTCCAAGTTGATAAAATCAGTGTCACAGTTATTTATTTTCTTGTGATTAAAATACTAAACTAAACATAAGTAGAGAAATTAGACACATCATGTTGCATTAGACATTTTGGTACAATACTATCTTATCCAAATGTTTCCACATATCACCTTGTCTACTAACATGTAGACTAATATATACACCGTCTGGTGTATATTCATAATTTCTGTCATGATATTTATGTTGTACCAAAGCCATCCGAGTATGATATAGAAGGTTAAGAGAAAAAGTCAATTGTTCAAAAGTGACAACAAATGACCAATATTATAATCTTAATAATATAAATATTAATAATAATAATAATAATAATAATAATAATAATAATAAATAATAATAAACATAATAATAAGTACTTTGTATCGCGCCTAATCTTATATAGTTTAACTACGTACATTTTGAAAAATTGCACATATTGCCATCAATCATACAATAGTTAGTGTAAAATTCAGTGGACCTTACAACGCGTGCAATTTAAAAAATATTTAATGATCATTTGTTTTCGTTGAAAGATAATAAACTTCAGCATCATGATTTGTCCCCAGTGTATTTGTACTACAGAGCATGCCTAAAAGTTCTCTTACTGCGAGTGATTAAATTGGAATCTATTTCTATAGTGCACGTCTGTGACAATTACCTAATATCAATTGTTCTGATATTATAAAACAAATAAGGTTTTACTAGCAATACTGTGATTTGCATCATGTTAATCTTCTCTTAGTTTGATGGCTACTGGAATTGACTTTATTGGTCAACTTGGTAATTTTGGGCGGTTTCGATTTTAAAGCAATTTTATTGGATATATTCGGAAAGGAAATAATTATGCACAAGTTCTTCAAAATCAGAAAAAAACTTTTGATAACAAATAGAAAACATTTCAGCCATCAGGTGCGAGAATATAAAAGAATAAAGGCGAGGTACCATGTGGTAATATGTCACACAAATGGACCATTTGAGGCCGGTGTTAATGCTACTCCCTTACCATTGTCTTACGCTTGTCACCTTAAAAATTCTTTGTACATAAAGTGTTCATTTTCAACATGGTGTAAATCTACTATTGTTTCCGAAATTGTGCCGCAACGTTATGGACTGATTTAAAGATATGTCTGCAAATTTTCAAAATATCTCCTCTTTAATAAGCTAATATGTCAAAGTCGCCAGCATTATTCACCATGTATGCTAGCAACCAGACCGATCTGGTGGTTTTTATTTTAAACTATAAAATGTATTAATAACAAGCTAACGAAGTAATCATTTTGTAGTCGAGTGGAATGTATTGTGTAGTGCTTATGGTATGAAGAAATCCAAACGAAGACAATATATCGGGTATCTGAATAATTGCTAAGCAGAATTATGTTCAGTGTTGATATTGTTGTATCCATACGATGCCTTAAAGTTAAGTTTAATGACTTCTCCCACCCCCTTGTAAAGCTCAGACGTTTCAGAACTTATTTACGTTTAACCACGTGAACAAGTTTACATGTTTCTAAATGTATTACACTAGATATTGCTTCCGTTATTTGTAATTTGTTGCTGAATACCTAATTTGCCATACTATGTTTGTCACAGATTATTACCAATTAAGTATTGTATTTTTCAGCAAGTACAAATACAAGGGCGGTCCAGTCAAGCTTCTTAAAGCTCTTCGAAAGCTTTAAATGTAACAAATTTTGTCATTAAAGTATTCATGAACAAACGTTAAAGGATTCTGTTTCGAAAACAATGTGTCAACCAATCATTAAAGTTTAATAAAATCTATCAGAATGCTAGAAACAATTTGTTATTACTATTGCCATTACCTCCACCACTACGATCTGTGCCTCCATTTACCATCTAAATGTTATGCAGAACATTTAAAATACAAGGTTTATTCTCTAAACTACATTATCACAGTTTTGAGATTCTGCTACTTTCATCGTTGATGTTTTGGATGACATGGCCGGTGTAAACAATACCTACCAATTAGAATAGTCACTGTCCGTAAAGTAACAATAAAATAATCATTACAGTGTTTAATCACACACTGGTGATATATATATATATATATATATATATATATATATATATATATATATATATATACATATACATTTAATGATACGAGTCACGGTGGACTGAACGTCTTCAGGGTATACAAATTAACAAGAAAACAAGACTTGCTAAGTATTGAAATAGGTATCAACAGGATTCTAATCTGACATAAATAAGTGTCTATGTTTGCAAAACTGTCGTAACTTGTAAGACTTCTCCCCTTCTTTCAGTATTGATACCCTGGTGCGGAATTGCAAAATTAAAGAGTACAAACCAGGAAAGTTTTAGTCTGGTGGCATGCATATATATATATATATATATATATATATATATATATATATATATATATATATATATATATATATATATATATATATATATATTTCTTTGTGTATGAGTGCGTGTGTATCTGTGTAACTATTAGGATCACTTTAACCTGTCTCAATGGATTTAGTACGGACAAATAGTGGTGAAGAGTGCACGAAGGTCATGTGAACGTGATTATCAATTCTGCTTGAATACTTAGACCAAATATTTCCTTCACTAACTGATGTTATTAATATCTGTTCCTCATCCCGGAAATTTCCATCATTTTTCAAAACTGCCATTGTAAAGGCTCTGCTAAAGAAACCAACACATGACTATAACGATTTAAAGAACTGACGCCCAGTTTATAATCTCCCGTTCATATAAAAAGTTGTTCTAACCCATCGTGTATCTCCTTTGAATTAAAAGAGTCTTCCTTTTGCAATGTACAACCTGCAAATCGACCTTGCCACAGTACAGAAACTATTGGTCTGAAAGTAGTTAATGACATTCTCATTGCTTTGGATAGCGGAAAGATTACAGTCCTCATCCTCCTTGATTTGACAGCAGTATTTGATACAATAAACCATGATATATTACTTCACCGTCTCAAGCGTGTATTTGGCATTCACTATACAGCCTTACTGTCCTACTTAGTCAACAGGACACAAAATATATCTGCGAATGGAATACACTCCAGTCCAGTTCGTCTATGATGTGGTCTTCAATTGGATCTGTTCTTGGACATGTCCTCTTCATTATATACACTCATCCGCTCTCATGTGTGATAACTCATCATCCACTGTCTCACCAAATGACACCTAAATATACAAGTCTAGCCATCTAATTAAAGTTAATGCTACTATCCAAGGAGTAGAGAGGTGCATTTCTGATGTGAAATCATGAATGACATGTAAAAATCTGCTGATGAATGATGATAAAACTGAGGCCATGCTAATCACACCACAAAGACTTTCACATTCACATCCTTTACCCCCCCAAAAAAAATATCATCAACAACAACATTAAATTTACAGTCAGTACGACACCTATTTGTTACTCTAGACAGTAATCTCACGTTGCACCAACATGTCATAAACATATGCAAGTCTGCATATCCTGAGCTTAGACGCATCAGCTCCATTCGCAAATATCTTTCATGTGATGTCACTAAAACACTTGAGTGTTTATTACTACTTTCAAGACTGGACTATTATAACTCCATTATGTCTGCTTCGTTTCAATATCTACTCCAGAAACGTCAAAAAGTTCAAAACACAGCTGCTTAAATCATCGTTATCAGAGCACACCTCCCCACTGCTCTGTACCCTACACTGTCTATCCATTCGATCCAGAATCAAACACAACATTTCACTGTGCTATGTTTCACTAACGGACTCCAGTCCAGCATACCTATCTGACCTCATCCATGTATAAACAACAGCAAGATACTTACGCTCCTATTCTCACAATGGTATACAAATTATTCCAACTACGAAAACAAAGTCATATTGACAACATTCTTTTGCATATCAGCGTCCAGCAACAGGAATAAACATTGAAATAAATTGTCCAGTGAAATCAGACTTAAAGACACATTGATAACTTTCAAGAGTGCTCTTAAAACTCATCTTTTTCGACTGCAAGAGCAAACTTAAAGACGTAATAATGTTTCCTACCTTATATAATTTCAGCATTTTGATGCTTTTTATTTTCATGCTGTTTGTTTTCATACAAATCCCTCATTATGAGATATGTATGTAGCTGCTATATTTATCCTGCATATTTTATTTCATTTCTGAACCATATAAAAATTGCTTTTTGTTCACCTGGCAAAAGGAATATATATAGCATACTTCTATGTCGGTCACAAGTCAATTGTCAACTATTGTTCTTTTTTAACTTTTTGAAAAGTGTTATGTTTCTTCTAAATGAGTCAGATAAATACATCTATTTACAAATCATGAAGATGTTTTAATTGACTGGAAGATCTCTTGACTCAAATACGATATGTAATGCTTTCAAAGAGCATTTTACTAAAACGTTTTGCCATTATGCATTATTACCATCCCCTCTTGTTGTCATTAAATTACATGAGCAAATTTAACTGCAAAATTCATACATGAGAGCTTAGATTTGGAATTCGTATTTGTATGGATTGATTAGGTTTAATTTTGATAGTGGCGCATGTGACAAATGGTAATATTGGATGGATTTATTCAACTCATTGTGATACATGGTCCTGTTTGCTAGATATTTACCGTACGTTGATATCGTTATTATTTATTACCTTTATTAACCACAAAATTGTTAAGATATATCGTCTTGCATCATAGGTGTAATGGATATATTGTGGGTTAATTTAGTAATCAAATACTGTTAAAAATCAATGCAATTTTGGTTGTCTCGTCTTTTAAATTCCACCAAAGAAAAGGAATGTTTGGAATCCGTGTTTGTGTTTTAACACGTTGCAGCGAATACTAGTTCTGCTCCTTCTCAGTATATTGTATTCGGTAATCACTACCCCCTTCTTTCTATTTGTAAGATGGAAGTTTGTTTTGGATACTGTTAAGATCAAGGTAGATGTTGCAAGAATAAAATATAGTCATGATGTGCAAAATACAATATTGTCAACAGGAACTTAAATGGGAATATATAACCTAATTGCAGATGCTCTTTTAGTGTAAAGAAGAATTGTATTGCTGCATATATATTTGGTTCTATTCCTAAGACTTCATTTTATTGTACTTTAAATCACATTCATTTTGATCAGTAGTTAAACTGAAGCTACATTATATAAATCTTTTTTTTGTTGTGAGTGGATATGTTATTTATATTGAATGTTATAGTCTCTTGGCCTTAAAGAATAAGTATATGTTATACATATCTGTATTTTGTACGTGTGGTTTTCCAAAAGCAAAGGTGATGTTATATCTGACCAGTAACATTTGTTATTTAAACAAGATAATACATAACTAATATTACTCTGAGTGTGGATTAAATATTATTAATAGTAAATATGTTTACTTGAATCTAAGGCTAGATCATTAAGTAGTTCATCTCGAAATTTCAAAATGTGTTAACAACTTTGATTGTTTTATAAAGGAAACTGCTCTGCATCAGGCTCTATTATGGTGTCTTAGCTGTTTTTCTACTGCTGTTAACTTGAAAAATATAATTCTTACCATACTATCTAAATCAGAATCAGTCTAAATGTCTTGTTCAGCATTAGTTTGGTTTGATTTATATATGTAAATTATGTTTCACTGGAATAACAGTGTGCTCAATAATATTCCTGGCTCTAAATATTAATCTGTAATTATAGTGAATTCAAACAGTGAAAGTTTGGATTATATGATTCTAATACATCCAAAGACTATTAACCAATCGTCACACCCTATGCCATTTTTGGCGCATTAGACCGTTCAAAACCACGGGTACACCGACATATTCAGTATCGGACTTTATTTTGGAATACCACTGGAATTCAATTGCAACTTGATACAGTTGGATCTGCAAGGATTGAATGCGCAATGTAAAGAATAATATTTGTTGTATTTACAAAATATGTTGGTTTGCGCTCTTTTCTGTTAGTCAGTTGAGGTCATTGAGTCATAGCCATACATATATACTTGCAAGTCTGTATCAATGCATCCATACATCCATCCATCTATACATACATGATTAGACATATGTGATGGATGGAAGCTACATACCCACATATGCAGATGTCCTAGTAGGTTCAGTAGTACTTGTAATAGGATTGTTTAAATAGTTTCTAGTATATTGATGTTTTTGAATCATTATGCCGTCTCGAAGATTTGACTAGGCGTTGTTACGTTTTTAGGAAAAATAGTAGGCGATGCAGCAATCTCAATCGTATGTGTGATTATTTCGCGAACCTGTTTGTTTATATCGCGTAAATTTCAATGTGACTGTCAATTCTGTAAACAAATAAAGTCAAGGCATAGAATGTTCATTAAATGAACTGTAAAAAGTCATGAGGAGTAATATTGTTCACCATACAAATAATAAAAATGTTCCTTGTGATGGCAGAGGCACAATATGTTCGGTAGATTCCTGACGATCCGTACACGTAACCTTGAGCAAGATAAATATCTTCACGTTGTTGTACATATCTTTAAGAACATGCACGTAACACAAAGACTTGTGAGTGATGACGACCCATTGAAAATATCACATATGACCTCGCCCTGCAAGATTATTATTCGACGGGTCTACATGATGATGAGTTTAAATTAAAGTGAAGCCGGCCATAAGGTCATTTGTTCACTGGTTTGACCATCGTTTTATAGGATGGTTGGTTTCCCGTGTGGAAGGAATGATGCCACATCCCCACGGGCATTTAACGCACAAAGTGCGCTTGTTAATTTTGGTCGTCATGTCATACCACTAAAAAGTGGCTTATGACAAGAATGTAAGACGCTGGGTGAGTGGGAATAGACCCAACACACACTCAACCCTATCAACCAATCAGGTAGTTTGTTATAGAGGTGCAATGGCACCAAAGAATAGCGAGAGAAATAGTTTTCTCATATCGCTATGTTGATGGGCTCTGGGCGAGGAAAAGGAGGAAAAAGTCCCGGAGGTCGGCCAGCCGATGTCGTAGATGGATGTCGTTTACGCCCTGGAACGCCATAGCCATACTTATTTCAAATTCAGTCCAGTTTTACTAATGGACAAAAATTAAACCAAAAATGTGTCAGCCACGTGTGCAATTGAGTCAAATTCAATGAGTTGTAGAATTTTCCTAACGCTTAACATTCCAATATTTCTAGTACATAGTGTACATATTATAAGTCCCTAACAAATTTATAAACTAAATTGTCTATGCGACATATTTAGTTGTGTCACTGTTAGGCTGGAATAGATTGTAAATTTTGAGGCGGTGTTTCAAAAAGATCGTATTAGATTTCTCAAAAGAGCTTGTTCTAAAAGAGTTCTCTTGCCAAATAAGAGCTCTATTAAACAATAATGGTAGTGATTGAAGCCTTACAAGGGCTGTTATGCAGTTGGGCAGAAGTTGCCCTGTCTATCCTCGATCTCTGCGATGAAGGAAGCTGTTCTTTCTTCCTCCCTGGTTACTCTTGGAAAGTAAAGCTGATGGGAAGCTATGTGCTGCGCAGCATCGTAGAGTTGGTGAAGAGACCGTTCCTCGAAGATCTCATAGTAGAAGCTCGTCATAATCTTGATTGCATAGTGCCACTGGGCCATTCTGGGCGGCGATGTTTGTAATGACCTGAATCCAATATATGTGATGGCGTTGAGGAAATTCCCTGCTTTCATTTAATCTTGAAGTAATGTAGAAAGCCCCAGGTCCTTGCATATTTTCCCCATGATTTGGTCTTTTGCAGATTTTTTCATTCTGACGGCTTTTACAGGTGACATAAATGCCTCTTCTTTTGGTGGTGAGGCAGCCTCCAGCTTTTATCCAAATTTACTGCCAAAGATGGTGACTGCGTAGGGATAAGTGTAGCAGGAGTGCTATTCTTTATTACCTTCCCTTTTGTTGCCTTCCCCTTTTTTGATGGGGGGGGGGATGGGGAGGTGGTGTTGGTGTGGGTTGAAGCTCTAGAACCGGTGACGTGGCCACGTCCACCATCCCCGTCATAAAGTGAGCGTGAAGTTGTGATGATAGCAATGCTATCTGATCACGAAGAAGTTGTACTGCGTCCTCCTGTACAGGCGCCTCCATTTATATTGCTTTAAGGGCGGTTTGCACGTTGACCGTAGGTTATGGGGGTGGGTGATGCTGGCTGGCCGCCGCTGCTTTCGCCCTCTATTTCACCTGTACTTTGAAGCCCCAAATATTCCTGTTTATCTTCGTTATCCCATACAAGAAGAAGCGTTGTACTCTTGTCGGCCGCTCGGACACTTAAATTTGTGGCCTCCTTAAGTCTGACGCCAAAAATGGCGCGAAGGGCTTGTGTGGGTATACCTTCCACTGCTAGCGTATTTTATAGCTGCATGTTAATGCTTGCTTGTTCGCTGCAAAACTAATGACGGGTCTACATTGTTGATTCCTGGTGGGTCAGCGATGTCAGACTCGACTGATAGGTAATAATCTAGTTTCGCCACTTATATCGTAACAGGATTTATTATTCGAGGATGGCGTTACATAAATATAATCTAACCCACTGAGTCAGTGCATGATAAGATTCAACAACCGAGTCTACTCTAACATGGACAGACAAATAACAATCACTCACACGGATTTGGAACAATATATATTCTCAGTATGTTTCTGAAGTTTAAATCAATTCTTGCTCAAAGCTGAATCGAGAACTATGCTGTTATTAATTGTCTGTCTAGCTCAATATTATCAATACAAGTGGACTTCGTCTTGTGATATGTTGATATCTGTATCAATGCCATAGCTATATTCAGTACACAATTCATATACTATGTATTGCAATTATTATTGTCATTTTAACTATTGATACTATTCTTTGAAAGCTGAAATGTTTTAAACGTCACTGAATATTACACTGAATATTTCAGTGTACATCTAACTTGCTGTACTCAGTGTTATGGTAGGAAAAGTTTCAAGTATCTAGGTGGTCTAGAATTCTCGCCTCTACTGAACATTATTATCTCACATCAATCCCCGTTCATGTATCGGGCTCTGCCAATATGTGTGTGTGTGCGAAAACTTGCCAGTAGCATCCTGTAGGTCTGTTAGTATTATCGATGTATTTCCTGTTTCTTCCTCCACCATTTATACTGGCCGCCATGCAATGCATTTCGTGTATTGACAAGAATGGTGCTGATGCTATGAATACAAAAACAAAAGACTTATATCGTGTATCTATTTATCATTTTGTAGAGCATAATAGGAGCTGTATGTCGCTTTACTGCTGAATGAGAATCTTTTGCATTTGCCGGTGCTTGTACTGCATTTTGTCTATCGACTTTTTTATTCCTTGTGTAACTTACATCACTGCTGCTAAACACATGTTGGTACGTGAAAATAAAAGGAGTGAAAGTGACCTCATCAAAACCCCGTATAAATACGAGAATTCTTTTTCAATAGGCTCAACGTTCTTTATCTAAACAAGGCTTGTCAGTTACAAGTGGATTAACCACAAACGTATCTTAAGCTAGGTCCTTGTCTAGTAATAAAGTATTGCCTTCATTGGGTAAAGTATACACTTTTCCGACTGTCAAGTTTCTCAAGAATAAGTCTGATGACAAATTTACACAATGGAGAGGTACATTAACACAACATTAATATACACTCCGAATAAAAACACATCCTATTAGAAGTTTAACGTCTCTGAAAAAGACAAAGTACCAGATAATACAAGGATGGGAAGCATCCGTTTCCCTTAAAATTTTAATAGGGAATGAATTGTCTGAATTACCCAAGAGTGATATAGAACCCATCGACATGAAAACGTCATAATTCTCTATTATGCAATAAGACTGGTTTTTATTATGTCAAACAAATGTATTGCTTTTAATGTTCGACCGTAACCATGACATCATATAAATAAGAGTATCTGGAATAAGTCTGTCTTGATTCTGATGCTTTTTGTAATTCGTGTCAATCAGACATAACGTTTCATTTATACTTATGATACGTACACATAGAAAGAGATAGGATTTTTTATCATTTTTATTCAAAACTTGAATTTTAAAAATTGTGCCCGATCGAAATTTAGAAGGCCTTGTATTAGTCTGAAATACTTTTCTTCCAGAAGATGTCTGATTGGAAGTTATATTTATAAAAGAAATTTTATAATCTATGGTATATTTATCAGCAGTACGAACGACAATTTACATAGTTTCCATCTTATGCTTATCCAGATGAGATCGAGAGCTTCCGATAGAAAGGAATTAAAAATTTTACCAGGATTTTACTCTATGAACACAACTACAAGATCTCCATCTTTGCCCATGGAGAAGTATTGCCTTTAAGTTGTTTGTGATTGTACCTATTATGGATATTAGATGCCCCAAGTCGGTAATAGCAACTGGACACAATGCAGTAACTGATTATAGTGACATGGAAACGTCTGGTCCTATAAAGTATGGATGTCTCCTGTTAGCGATGGTCTGTGTACAGATCGTAAGCAGTCCATTCTGGCATAAGTTAAGGCTTGTTGGCTTTGGGATTTACCGTCAGCGTTGTGTGGTGGAACGATCCGTTTTTCTCTGGTTTATCACACTGATTCTCGAGAATCGTTGCTTTGAACTTATAGCTGACCAACACAAACAGTTTCCCACAAGAAAAGCACATTTATTAGGGATTGTGGGGCAACCTGGCTATGAAGTACGCTGTATACATTGCGACGCGATGCGAGTTACTGGAAAGTGTAGTCATGCCATTTTTCGACTGTATGGACAAGATCTTTGGTGTTGATCTAGAGCGATCAAGATGGTAGAGTCTGATTTGACGTACGAATCCAACTGTATTCTCCATAAAGATATTATTTGTTGCACTATCACTGCTCTAGGGAATATGTTATGCACAAAACCATATTATACAGCTGATCTGCGGGTTAATACCTGAGTGGATAGCTGGCCTCACTCTTGCTTCAATATTTTCGATAATGACTTCGTCTTTTGTCTTGCATAGTTTAAACGAGGACAACGCCATAGGGCAGAGTGCAATCGTGCCTGAACAGGGTCATCTTAGTTGGATTGACATTGTCAAGTTCATTAAGGGTTATACTTTATCATGAAGATTCAAGTACATAACACGACACTATTGATTTCCGAACGATATCCATAAACATGTACATAATCTAGTGCAAAAGGAAGACTAAATCTTTTAAATGATTTATGTATGAATGTACTAAAGAATGTGTGTGTGTGTGTGTGTGTGTATGTGTGTGTGTGTGTGTTAAATCACAGATAACAGTAACCCTAACCATAAAGTAAACAACTGCATTTTACTCCTAAGCCTTTGGACTTATTGTAAATAACAAAATACCTAACTATAGGGCTGTAAAATACAAGTACTGTAGTGAAAACTGCAACCGAATTGCCCTGTTTATCAGACCAGTATTACCGTTGGGTGGAAAACTATGGGGGTACCTACGGGATATTCGGTTAGTCGGGAAAATGCACAAAAAACCCCATAAAGAACAGCTAGGGAGGGTTTGTTTGTTTGTTTTCTATGGTTTAACGCCATTTTTCAGGACAATAGAGGCTATACATGGCGGTCAGTATTAATAGTGGAGGAAGAACCCGGAAAACCTCCGGTAACATCCACCAACCCACGAGAAGCTACTGGCAAGCTTTCTCACATACTCACATTGACCGAATCTGACCCACGCAGACAGAAAGTGAGATGGCAGTGATCCGTAGCAGACAACGCTGTAAACCACTCGGACACTCGGGACCCCCAGCTAGGGAGGGTGAATCTGAATCTACGTTTACCGATATAGACATAACCGGAAAATCCATGCGTAAACATGGGTTTGAAGTTTATACCATCAACTAAACTTCTAGATAGAAATTCAATTTCAGTACCAGGGAAATAATTTACTAGAAAATTCACGACTATTAATTTTTTCAATGGTAAACCAAACATAACGAAAACATAATTTGTTGTGAAAAGTTCTTGGTATCTGCAACTTTCAGTCTCCATTCATTAATTGTGAGGGAAATAACAGAACGAACTTATATGCATGCATCACACTATCAACCCGAAAAAGGAATGGGATTGTGCAAAGATTAATAAATGATAAGTTGATAAAACATTGACGTCCTACTTAAGCCCACTAGGTTAGACCTAGGCATATTTACACCTTGCCAAAAATTCAAAAAGTTCAATCTTGGCCAGTCCCTTGTAAAATTCCCACATAAAGAAACATCGTTTAGCTGCAGGGAGCGAATCGTACAACATTGCGGAATACATATACTTTTTTTGACGTGTTTGATTTTAAAATTTAACGTAGCTTACAAAGAAATCAGTCAAATCGATACGATGTCTGCATTGTGGCGGTTTATAGTGATGCTGATCATTGTGTCATCATGGCAGAGACATGTAACATCATGTCACACCATGTCACGCTATCCTGACACCAAGCCGACTAGCCCTAACACTAACCTCTTTATGCTGAGCGCCAAGCGAAGCAAGTGTTTGTATCATTTTTATGAGTCTTTGGTATAACTCGACCTGGATTCGAACCGGCGATCAACCGCATCCTATGTGGAAACTATAACAACCAGGCCAAGGGGTCGATCCCTTTGACAGATAAACGTATGGCGTATCAGTAATAAAGTGTTAGGAAAATATTTCAAGAATATCAACGACCAGATAAGACCCGATTCATGGCGGCCAGTATTAATGGGGGAGGAAGAACCCGGGAAAAAACCGGAAAGAACCACCGACCCACGAGAAACAACTGGCAAGCTTTCTTACATACCCGCATTGGCCAAATCTGAGATTCGAACTGACGCAGACAGAGGTGAGATGACAGTGATCCGTAACGGAGAGGGCTTTAGACCACTCGGCCAATTCGTGTACCCTGCAGACATCGTAGCGACATGACCGAATCAAAATAACACACATACACACTCGTTTTCTAGAAATAAACTGGTAATGATGAACTAGTAACTTATGCACAAGAAGTGCATATAAACTGTGTACATGATAGGTGGCGCTATAAAAAAGATATAAAAAAGATTCGATTATCGAATACATGTGGATTCCAACCCACATCAATATCAAAGGAAATCCAGATAGCTAAAGAAAAACTCAATGAACCAAATTAAATGTCACTCGAATATAGTCAACATGAACTATACAGCCTAATCAACACATTAATTAACAATTAATGGCAAACCGATTGGAATCAAAATCACAAATGGAGAAAATTATACAATACCATCAAGGAAGTAAATATAAATAGAAAAACACCTAGCTGCACAGGCTATAAACAAACAAGAATCAATCGAATTCTCTTAGTAAAATACATAGGACCATACCTACATAACATAAATTGCTACAATTGTAACACCCCAGAATATTTACACCACATCTTCAATTTTAGCATTACCAAGAATGAAAGGGACAAATTCAGATCCAAACAACAAATCATAGCCACCCCATAAACATACCCAGAAATAATTCAATTAACAAATAGCAACCCCCAAACAACGTTCAAAAATATAATTGAATTTTTAAAAACAACAGGGCTTCTAGAGAAAATAGGGAACAAAGAACATAATAGGAAAAAAACTAAGGAGAAAAGACAATTAAAAAATAAAAAACACCATATAGAAAATAAACAAACAAATAACAATCAATAGGTTAAAAAACAGCCCATAAAAAATATAGGAACCTACTCCTCTTACCTTCTCTAAATTTCCTCTCAATACAGCCTCATTGACAGCAAATAATAGTTATCAATACGCATAAAATTCTAAAGTTAGAAGGCCAAAAAATAAATATAGGTATGTGGACCGAGACCAGACTATCATAAAATTCTGTCCCGATAGTATGGTCTCAATTTATTCAGTATAAGGTAGTCTTAAAGTCCAAGACTACCAGGCCCCGCAGCACAAGGTAGCAATTCAATTTTATCTAACTTTAGGCATACAGACCCCAAGCTCAACACTATAAGGGCTGGGACGTATGGGGGTGTATACTATATTAACTCAAAACAGCACAGAGTTCATCCAATTTAGGGGTCTGGGAAGAGTTTGGATAAAGGGACATCACCGCTGAACCAAAACCGTATAAACATCAGGAGAGAAACAACTGCAAAGAACCCAGGACAATGGAAAATGATGGCTGGTCAGAGGGAACAACCATATGATGGGACACCATGAGAACAAGATGGCAGCCTGATATTAGGGGCTTCTCAAACAGACAAGAGAAAGAAACACAGAAAATAACTCGATTGCTTTCATTGCCTGGTTAACAGGGTCCTCATTTGGTACGAGAACCCTTTTCGAACAATCTATTCCAAGAAACCTCACTGATCATTTATGCACACCGTTCAAAATTAACAAGCTATTGTTACCAACCAGTGACTATACTTATTTATGTCGCATAGACATCTTAGTATTCACACTTGTTAATGATTTAATACACGTACACTTTGTACTAGAAATATTGTAAAGTTAAGATAGTTAAACAAATTTTACGACTCCATGGATTTGATTTAATTGCTTAGGTGGATCACACAATATTGGTATTTTCCTGTTTATTAGTAATAATTGGACCAGCACGGAATCACGTCGTTGCGGATTGTACGACATCCTTGGACTTAAATGTACCTCTATTTTCTTGCCACATCTGAGATAGCTCCAAATGGCGGAGATGTGAAACTAATTTCCACTACCTCCACTTGTGCCATTGCACACCATTAACACACCTAATTGGCTGTTAGGGTTGACAGAGTGTTGGGTCTATTGCCACTCACCCAGAGTCCTCCATTCAGGTAGATGGATACTTAATAGAAACTCCGACATGGCGACCAAAGTAAATAGTATTCCTTGAATACATAAATGCCTGAGGGAAGCGGAACCATTTCTCTCTCAGGAGCAATTAAATATCCAGCTTTGCTGGAAACTTAAAACAGTGCTACATGCCCCTAGTGGGCGATACAACAATATAATTCAACTTCATGATCAAGTTAATTTTTAGCATCATCGACATTTGTCGATGTTTTAAATCCTCAATTTTCTTCAACTGTAAGGTTAGACACAAAAACAACGATATACTTTCATCTGTTTCTATTTATCAATTTCTAGAGCATTAATTGAAGTGTAAGTCGAACTATTACTTAATCAACGTTCTTTTACATTCCAGAGCCCGGCGATGTGAAACGAATTGCATATTGAAATTAAACACAAAGACAGTGGTCCCTTTGAAATGTTTTGTACCTTATATTGTTTCAGCATGTTTTATGGTTTCTAATTTCATGCTTTTTGTTATTTGTTTTTCTGTTGTATAGTCATTTCATTATAGATGGTGTAAAGTGCTTAGATCTTCTAAAGAGTAGGCGCTATATAAAGTCCGCATTATTATTTATTATTCAGCCTATGAAAATGTTATACATTGTATACTTTGCATCACTGCCGCTAACTAATCACTGCCGCTAAAACTCAAACAGGCAAGTGCGTGTTGTAAGTATCTGACATGTTCGTACGTGCAAGGATGAGTCTATTTGAGAAAAAATGTGAAGTATCTTGACATAATATTCCAATAATGCTGACAGAGATACTTATTACTAAATATTCCGGCGAATATCTAAAAGGCATACTCAGACTTTAACTATAAACTAAGATGATAAATAAAACAGAGAGGACCAGAGTAAAATCAAGAACAAATAACCTTCCACAACTCTGTGGACTAATAAGCTTGGTCCATGTTCTAGTATATATGATTACTGCACTCAGTAATCTATATGTAATACTTTGCAGAGTCGACATGTCTTGGATATTTCAATTAGTCCAGCGCTATAAAGTTTATGCGTCTTCTGGAAACGAAGGTAAATGAAACATGTTTTCTAGAAAATGTAGCAGATGATAAACGTTTTATTTCTTATATCATATTCTAAAAATTTACAAAACTATTTTAAACATTTACATTATTAGTATTTTAATCTATTAAGCCGTGGGATTTTAAAAAAGTATCAGAAATGTCCGCAAACGTTCCATTTTTTGGTTCAATACAAATTTCATCAGGTCAGTCCTAGCTACGCAATCTTCATTTTTCGGCGTAATTCTGTTTTAGTTTTGATCTATTTCTGCAAGCAAGTACCGATTATATAATGTTCGAGCTCGTAAACGAAGGCCAGGTGATTTTATTAGGATTAGTTGAAGCTGTATATGCTATAGTATTTGCACACAGTCCTGTTTGTATGTGCTCACTCCTAACCCTGCCGATTATAGAAACGAAATTCACAACCGCCACACACTTGTGTCGCTATCAACCATATGAAATACGCACCAAGGGGTTTAACTAGGTCATCTACTTCGAATTTATCCGTGATATTCATTACTAACGTAAATAATAAGATAAATACTAATGTCATTTGAAGGGCATGACTAGAGAAACAGTGTCATGCAGATATTTCATACATTAACCGTAAAGTGGCTTAATTTAGTGGCGGATCAATGCTAGAAATTTTGAGATGTCAAATTAAGATGGAAACAAAAATATTCCTGCCAAAATCAATCATCTGTTTCAATTTCAATCGGGTCATAACATTTGATACCAACAATAACAGAACCGTCATTTGTTTTTTTTTTTAAAGTACGAATGCATCTGCAACGCAGAGAATAAAATACGCAATACCCGTATATATTACACATTAAAAAGCTGTTTTGACGCTCTTACGGCCGCTTTCAGTTGGTCTTTAACTTCAATATATAAACCACATCACTTGATAAATTGATTAACGCGTTACTTGGAGTACGTGGCCCACAATCTCTTAATCGAAAAAGTCATGGAATGTTTTGTATTTAACCCCACCTAACATCATGTTACTGGCCAGTCTTTTTTCATCATAGTGACTAATAACAAAATTTGATAGAGCAGGCTCTTATAATATCAAACTTTAGTCTTCTCATAGAATAGATCAACGAATTTTTAAAACATTTAATCAATTCAGACTATGTCAGAGGTTCTTGAATAGTCGCTTGATTTGCCGAAATCTCTCTCTCTTTCTCTCTCTCTCTCTCTCTCTCTCTCTCTCTCTCATATATATACGCCCACTCACTGTCTATATATTGCCTATAGTGTGTGCAGTGTCATATGATTGCTATTTTAACTTGTGAATATATCATTTTAAGTGATTCTGATTGGTCCAAATAAGTCCATGAAATTATTGTAGAGTATTTTCTTTTCTGATTGACTGCGATGGTGGGAAACGTTTTTAACTCCACCTTCTGGAATGCTGTGTTGTCAATTAATATTTTAGTCGCCATTTGTGATTGTATTCACAAAAGGAATTGGGTAAAAATGGTGTCGCTTCTCTGAATAAGCCCAGGTTACCATCGCAGGGGCTTTTTATGTTATGTATAGCATATCATAACATTAAAAAATGAATGGCTAAAAGTCCAAGACAAGAACGAGAACAACAATAAACAACACTAAGGTTATTGCTCCATTCATAGCGAATATGTAAGTTGCGGTTGGAGATGGTGGTATACCTGAAGCATCCACTCTAAATAAATTCATTGTTTAAATGTTAACTTACAGAAGTAACTAAACCTTATCTCTGTTTACAGAAGAACGTGGATTTAAACCAGTCTCCAAATTGACAGAAGTTTATTCAAGCACTGTATATTTACATGGTAAAAATGTGATGTAATCCCGACTCAAAATGAAATTTGATAACATATTCTGTAGTCTGGTATTCCAAGTCAAATACTTCAAATATCCCTTCATAAATACATTACAGCAAATATTGGAATTTCTACATCTGGGAAATCTTCTTTCAAATAAATATTCCAATAGGGTAATGTATAGTTGTGTAAGTGAGATGTTAAACAAGTTTTGTTTCTTATCAACAAGTATAAAATAAAAATGAAGTTATCTCCTCCAGACCTAATCCTGAAAAATTTTGTTACAACCCCCACCCCATAAAATAATGTTTATTATAATTATCATAGATTTGTATACGCAGACATTCGCTATTGGGGACTATTTACTCTATATCGAGATAATCTCAATGGGTAATGCGTTGATATCGAATTGATGAAACGAGTTGAATAATGTCCAGCTTTTACGAGACATTCCACAGAAGCAAACGCTTTTTCGAAGCCAATCCGTATTAGCATACCTTACATCGTGTACTTGTCTTATAATTTCACCAATAGGAATACCAGCCATAAAACCAGTTTCATTGTCCTTAATTAAGTATGATAAAAAAATTTAAATCATATTTGATAAGTTTTAAGAAGACATATTGGTCTCCAAGATTTAAAAATAATTTTTGTCTTTATCACCTATAGGAATACAAGTAATAACGCCTTACTTCTGCTTTGTTGAGTAACTATTTATTTTCTAACCAAACTAAATTTATCTCAATATAAAATTTACATTATCATTAACAAAAAACTATGAAAACGTCATCAGAAAGTCACTGAGTATTAAATTCAGATCTATGTTTTCTACATCTTTTGAGGTAAATTGACTTTCATTATATGATTGCGTCACTCTTCGTTTCGTTTGGCAATGCTAGTATTGTCACTTTTCGGATACTTTTCATATATTTTGCTGAGATAATTTCGGTTCTCTAAGTTGCAAAAGTATTTTGTCATTGTCTCACCTTCTTCAGTTCATCTGAATATAGACATAATCATATCACCATTACGTTTTTTCTGACGCAATTCTGTTAATTTATTTTGATTTTCAGCTATCAAGTTTGTGTTAATTATTTCATTATCATCTGATAAATTATTAATCTCTTTAATTAGATGTTTCTCTCTGGTCTTTTCTTGCAAAACTAATGAGATACTGTTTTATCTCTAATCTGTATTAAAGAAACTTTAAAAAAATTAGCCATTTATCTTGAATAATTTGTATTTCATCATTTGGAACATCACTGTCAGGCATGCCAATCGATGGTCTTGGCGATATATTATATAGAGGTACAACAGTGAAAGGGAAGTCATGCATATCTTGCTCTTATACTATAAACAGAGAAGCTCTTGCGGTGAGTCTGTTCTATTGATATATGCAGTCAGTATTGCACAGTGCAACCACAATGATAGGGCTTGAGGAGTTATGTCCTCTTTCCCAGGTTGACTGGGAAATAGAGGTATCTTTGAAGTCCGCAAACCGGCTTGCCCCATCTCAGATATGTCTGAGAACGTTCACCAGGTACCGTTTGAAAGACTTTTAGATTGTGTCGATACAGGGGAGTGGTTGTTTGATGACAAACAGTGAACATTTCATGGCACTGAATCCGGGTTATGTCAACAGGTTCACCAATCCTACTTACTGAAATTGAAGGTGATCTGTTCAACATAAAAGGCAAGTTCTTCATTGCCTCTGCTTCCGACGGAAATACTATTAGGATATAGGTTGTGAATAAAAGGAGCTTCAGCGTGATCTTAGCTATGTGGCTCTTATTTATTTTAATTCAGCCAAGTTAAAAAATGAAAAACTCCACTTAGGAAAAATTATGAGTCATTTAGGCCTAATCAAAGCAAAGTTGGAGAGGTCTGAGATTTAATTACTTTCACCAGGAGCCTTCCTGCCGCGGCGACGAAACTTTTCCTATATCATATAATGGTACCCTTTACTAATAATTGAAGGCAACATTTTCTCCTCCAAAAGAAAATACAAAATTCATCTACTTGTCTGACATACACACTCAAGTGAATGATGTTTCTGTATTTTATCGGTCCCTGAATAGTACCATTTCCCTCTTCGTATGCCTTTAATGTGGAGGCAATGAAGGTTGTTAAGTTACTTGAAACGAGTGAAAATATACTATTGAAGAAATATCTCAGATAGCTTCGTTTCATTCAAGATACTGAACACTAGTTTAACCGATTTCGGCATTTTCAGTAGCTTCCGTAGCATTCCATTTAATTGAAATGTACATCAACAGAGGTTATAAACATATTCATTTCCTTGTGTGAGAATTTGAATTTATTTACAAAATATATAGAGTAAGTAAAGTCCGCTTAAAGCAACAAGATTTTAATTTTTTCAGAAAATGTTGATATGTGCTTCCAACTGTTTCGGATATTCCTGAAGCGTTGGCCTCGCGTTCCTCTTCAGTCGACCTGGGAACATACCACAACGTCGTTATATAGTATATATTTTGTATTCTTGCATCGGGAGCATCTGTGGCGTTGAAACGTCAATTGGTCGACGATGTTAGTTACCGCTTGGCTACAGTCAATTTAGAAACTATAGATCAGTGAATGAAAAACTGAGTTCTTGAGTTTTACGAATTTGTTTGATCCTCCATTTTTTAACTAGTGTAGGGCGGGGACAAATAAACGGGAGGGTATGCTAATACCCTCTACCTCATAGTCCTACAATGTAAGACACCTCACCCGAAATTTAAGTTGTTGGTGAGAACTCTTACTGCCTAAATAACGGCCTTGTGTAGTGTGTTCCAGTGTTGATTGACTTTGGAATGAGAGGCCAAATTGTCAGGAATGTCTAAGACAGTTGGCATCACAAATTAGTCATGTTGAGTTTAGCGGACATCATTTACTTTGATCTCTTTGTTTTGTAATGAAGTCAAGGGAATGCTGAAGTTGGATAAATGTATAATACGTATCGTAAACACTTTTCAAGTAGCAGTATATTTTTATTCGTTTAGTTAAAGAAACATAATCAACATAATCTTATTTTCGGCATTCCGGGCTTCCATCGCATTCCCTTTAACTGGAAATGTCACAGGAACTTTAAAATGCAACTATCTGCTTCTGTCAGATTTTGATTCCACTTGGATAGGGATAGGAAAGTAAGAATATATATTAGACTTCAATTTGTAGATATGTTCGATATGGGCTTCCCAATATATGAGATATGTCTGAAAATGTGACCTCTGGTTCTCTTGACAGTGGACTTCGTAACCCGCTTCATAAGGACGTTATTAGGTTATTAGTCTGATTTCGTTTTTATGCATACACGTGTTGAGGGCGAATAGGAGGTATGGCCGGTATCTACATGTCGTATGGGAGTCACGTTAGAAATCGTATGTACGCTTCCAAGGGATGTGCTTGATTTAATTTCTCTGTAACTTCCTGTGTTCCGTCAACTTACGACAAGAACTTTACGCACTTTCTCAATTGTAGGTGCATGGGGTGTAAAGACGTAATCGGACTGGCGTCAGTCATGTATTAATTAAGAGAATGCCAACGTTTCTTTTCCACCATGGGTTATGCTAGTATACATCAATGCTCTATCATAGCGTGCAGTATTTTTTTGTACGAATTTGAAAATAAAACCTCTTTTATAATATATATATATATATGTATATATATATATATATATATATATATATATATATATAATCTATAACTTTAATCTTTCAAAACGTACTGGGGTTTATAGTGTATGCGAACGTAGTCATATGTACTACCATTCGCTGAAATAAAATAAAATAGTGTTGCTCTAAATGTTAATGTTAATATAGTCTAACCAAAGATTATTCAATCCTGACACATCGAATGCCGTCAACAACTTTCAGACGAAAAGTATCAATCGCTATGGAGTTTTATAAAGTTGGTCTGATAGTCAGTAATGTATTAATTTAGAGAATGCCAACGTTTTGTTTACCACCATGGATTATAACAGTATATATCAATGCTCAAAAAAGGGTCACTAAATTGGATGTTTGGTCTGTCCGAATAAATGTAAGGGTAATACAAAACAAACGTTTATTCAACTCGCACAGCTTGCATTGATGTATCTATCTTCGAACTTGAATTGCGTTTAACATTGCGTTTCCCATATGCATTTGTCAGCTGGGTCTAAATAATAACCTTGGAAAGGAATATGGATGTATGATGATCTAAACAATTCTAAATATGTTTACACAAATTAATAACGACTACATGATTTGTATGGCTTGTATTATATCACTGGCACATTAAAATCGTAATCCCATGTTGTAATTTAAATCTGCATGATCGTTGAATTTGTAGCTTTGGAGAGATTGTTGCCCTCTAGGGAGAGTTTATTGTTGTTTTGTTGCTTTTTGAAGGGCATAACTTGATGAAGGCTGTTATCTTCATATTTTGTTTCAGACTGCAAAAGACGCTGTTCTTTAAATTTTAGCTGTTGTGAATCTACCCTCGAAAAAAAAGCAGAAGGTAAATGTTTAGGTAAATGAAACGTACTCCTGGTTACTCAACATTATTTAATATATTTCAGTCCATTTAATCGAGTTGTTACTGAATCACACCTTTAGGTTGACCTCTTTCAAAACTATTTACGTACTTTATCATTGCGTTTCCCATATGCATTTGTCAGCTGGGTCTAAATAATCACCTTCGAAATGAATATGCATGTATGATGATCTAAACAACCCACGTTATTGCCATTTAAAAGTCGGTGTAATCGAATTCTAAATATATTTACACAAATTAATAACGCCTATATGATTTGTATGGCTTGTATTATATCACTGGCACATTAAAATCGTAATCCCATGTTGTAATTTAAATCTGATTGATCGTTGAATTTATAGCTTTGCAAAGATTGTTGCCCTGTAAGAAGAGTTTATTGTTGTTTTGTTGCTTTTTGAAGGGCGTAGCTAGATGAAGGCTGTTATCTTTATATATCTTTTCAGATTGCGAAAGACGCTGTTCATTGATATTTAGCTGCTGTGAACCTACCCTCGAAAAAAAGCAGAAGGTAAATGTTTAGGTAAATGAAGTGTACTCCTGGTTACTCGACATTAATTAATATATTTCAGTCCATGTGAAAAAATTGAGACTGCAATAAAAGGTAGAAATTCTTATTCAATTTTTTTTCCGCGTGATTATCTCCCCTTGCATCTGGATAAATCATAATTAACCGTATGGCAGACGCTTATTTTTATTAATTCTGGAACTTACACTCGACTTGATTCAGTCTGTAATAGTGCACTGATATGTATGAGCTACCGCCCGCTATAAGTAAGGCATGTGACTAGTGTACTTGATTCGGTTCTTTGCTGTGAATCAGATGCATTCTATTTTCGGACTATTACCACCTAACTCTAACAAGCGCGGACGTGTTTTTGCGTACACGGCTGAAACAGATATGAAAATAAAGTTGGCAAATAACTAATACGGTAATCGGCACTATGACTAGATATATCAATAACTGTCGTTTGAGTTATTAATCTTGGTGGATTTTACTCAAATTGTTGTCTGAGTTATTAATCCTGACAGTTTGCTCATGGTTTGTACTCAGTCTGTTGTTTAGTTATCAATCCTGGTAGTTTGGTTATGGTTTGAACTTAACCTTTTGTTTGAATCATCAGTCCTGGTAGTATGTTCATGGTTTGCACTCAATCTGTTGTTTGAGTTATCAATCCTAGTAGTTTTCGCATGGTTTTTACTCAAGCACACATAGGCAAATTCGTTGGCGTTTGCATAGATATCATCTATTCATTGTATTCAATATCCAGTTCACTCTAAAACACACGCACACGCACACACATGTCTAAACCCCGCGACACGGAAACATAATAGTTTTTTCATCAAAATGGGGACATTTTTATCTTCACAAACGTTTGGAGCGTTGGATCAGTTTTACTATGCTTGGGGTATATAGGTTGTTTTCAGTCAATTTGCCGTGCCTTTCCAAAATTACCATATTTGCAGTTGTTCCTACAGAACCGGTACATACACATATGCTTAAAGTAAAGACATTTACACAATCGAATGCAGGATATTAATGACAAGAGACAATATTTAGAATCACAAAAAAAATGTTTCCTAGCACATACATTATTATCTCTGTCTCTGTCTATCTCTATTTCTTGTCTTCTCTCTATGTCTGTCTTTCTCATCTAGAAACCTGAGATGAAACAGAAATCATCTTTATTTGATAAAGAATTGCGCGCGTATATGTGTACATTAGATCTCGAGCAATCCGAAACAGAGACGGTCTGCAATCCGACTGCAGGACGTGTTTGTCCAGTACTGGAAACTTAGAAATTGGACTGTCAAGAGCTATTGGGTCCCATCTGTTTTGTATATGCGGGTTGATATACATTATCAAATCTTTGCATCTTTTCGATTGTCATTTTAGGTAGCGCACACAAGTTGTTTTTGTCTACATGTGGTACACTCGATGATGCGTATTACGTCACAGACAATTGCGTAACCATCTACCGCGTAACGACCAGCACGAACAAACGTTCTTCTTTTCTGGAATCCATTCTGCGAATATCCCCTATCTTGCAGCAAATTGTTGCCTAGTATGTTTTAGATCTCCCAACGGTATACTTCGTTTTCAATGAAAAATCAAGATGTAAAATAATCTTCGTCTCTGGTTCAGTTTCGCGCAATTACAAATACAAACAAGTCCACATGTCCGGGTCATTCCACTGAACATTGCTGCGCAAATCTTGTGGAAATGTATTGCCCAGTTAACAGATTCAAAATCGTCTTCCAACTCTTTTCTAGTAACACTTATATTGTTCATTCGAAGGTAAAGAATCTTTCAAAGCTATCCCATATACAGTATTGGCTGCTTCGTCTTTACTAGAAAGACGCATTACTGGCAAAACTGTCTGGTCTGCTTTTTCCTTTGCAATCTCCGACTCTCCTGTTTTCATATCCACATTTGAAGGTGCACAGTGTATAGATGTAGCATTGTGCTAGCCGGTTTCCAGTCCTCTGGTTAGAAAACCCTTGCGGGTTCCGCTCTTATCAGCATGTGTTTTTCAGGCTCTGTATATTTATCTAGCCAAAATGCCGATTTCTATTTTGTTATTGCTGTCAAAACGCACAGTATGCCAAAAGTATTTATTCTCAATTTTCTTAGAGACAATGTAGATATTTTTCTATCTGTAGATATTTCTTCTATTGTCTAGAACAGCATATATTTCATGCAGGCACTTGTGTTTTCATTAGGGAAAACACAAAACACATGAAAGGTATCGGATAGTATTTCCGATGCAAAAATTGTGATTCCTAGGACTGATCGGGGTGCACATGTCCAAAGTGGTATTTTAGCTTGTTGCCTTTGTTAGCAGGAAAGATGGTCACTATCGTTTAACCGGCTTGATGGTGCTGTTCCGTTATATACTGTGTTTCATGATATATGTTCTTGTTATCTATCTTCCTCTACATTATTGTGTTTAAAATGCATTGGCTATTACGTTTGATTGTGTAAACGAGAACAATTAGATATTTTCTCAGTAGGACCACTGGAAAAGCGCACAGAAATAGTTAATGTTATCAACTATTATTATATCGTCGTCTTCTTCATGACAGAAACATGGCTAAACATCAGGTGATGGGCCCTAGTATGTGGATCTAACAGACACCAGTTACTCTATCAAGCCGTTCCCCAGCAATTCTCGTGGAGGTGGAACTGTCGTCATCACAAAGAGTTTCATGATGAAATGTCTTAAACACGACACAACTTTCAATTTCTGCCACACATCGTTTAAACTAGGCCAAACAACACTCACATTAGAACAAAGGCCAGTCCATTTTTTCTGCCTCTACTACCCTTCTCCTAGTAGAAACATCAAGCTGATTGAATCTTTCTTTTTGAAGTAGTTTCCTAATCTCCAGGAGTATAGAAATTCGTTAGGTAGAAACCTCATTATTCCTGGAAATTTCAACTTTCTCTTTGACTCTCCTGGAAATTCATACACATAAACGACAACGACTTTTGTTTTGATTCTGTTTTGCCAAATGGACGCATCTATAATGCATTTACGAGGAACCCTTAGTTTGCCAAATAGACGCTTCCAAAAGTTGGTCTTTTCGCCCCATCTGCTGCTCCTTTCGATCCAGAATCAAACGCAACATTTGTTTTCTATGGTATATTTCACTGATGGACTCCTGTTCAACACACATATCTGGGCTCACCCATGCGTACACATCGCCAAGATACTTATAAGCTCTTCTTTTGACAATCGTATATTAAGCATTCCAACTAAGAAAACTAAGTCATATGGACAACGTTAGTTTGCATATCAGGGTCCAGCAACGTGGAATAAACTGCCCATTGAAATTAAATGCATAGATACACTGATCCCGTTCAAGAGTGCTTTTACAACTCACTTATAGCGACTGCAAGAATAAACTTAAAGACCTAACAATGTTTCCTACCTTAAAAATTATTAGCATTTGTTATGTTTTCTAATTTTATGGTCTTTTATTTTTGTTTTATTTTTGTAGTCACATGAATATATGTTGATAGCACTTAGAGCGTCTAAAGATTATGCATGACACATGCGCATGTTTTGTTTTTTTCTGCAGACCTTGTGTACGTTGACGGTTCGAATGTGTTCAGGCTCTTCGTCTTCTCAGACAATTATTTTCTGCAAAGTTCTCTGCATCTCTCCTTTTATCATATACCTGCTTAAACCTTCCTGTTCTTCCAATAGTACACATAAGGTTTCCATTCGAGTATAGTTTTTCTGTTGCATCTATGTATCCAGACACGTATATGTCGTCGGCAAATATAGGGCTTTCCAGCTCCTGTAGTACTGTTCCAGTTCATGTAGTATTGTTGTCTCTTCGTTTCCTGCAAACATATTATATGGTGCCAATGTCTATAACTACATTGGAATCGTGGCCTTACTCTTTTATCAAGATCATGTTTTACGGCGGAACGAAAATGATAAATATTAATTCTCAAATGTTCCCCTATACACTAACTAACTAGCGGATAATGTTATTTATATTGAACAAATAACAACGTTAAAACATGGAGGAAAAGAAAACTGTTTATTAAATTCTTTTTGTTGAGTTGGGTGCAAGATATTAAAAGCAATTAATGGTGATTGGACATGTCCGAGATATGTCCATGTTACTAAAATCATAGTCGTTTTATGAACGTCAATTATTTCCAGTACATGTTGAATAACCTATGTTGATTTCTTGATATTTTGGGGCCATGAACAACACAGACTTGGTTCATCTGATTTAATATAAATATTAAGAAAATGTATTATGAATTCAATTAGTACAGTAATAGTAACATGTTGAATAGGATACAATGGAAATCCGAGACAAAAGCATTATATAAATAAGCAAGCATCCAATATACGTTCAGAACTAATCATGTCATGCATTTAAATGTGATCGGTACATAAGGAATGTATTGGTTCATCCACTTTTTAACTTAAATGGTTGTAAAACGTTCCACCCTATTCATCCGTGAAGTCGTCGCTTCGATACAAGGCATCTAATGTATTTTAAACTTCGTTGGATGTAAGCAAAACGTTCTTTAAAGTTGTCACTCTAATGTGTTTGATTTAAACTTGGGGAGCTATCTCAGTATGAAGTTAACACATGCAGGTGTTTCGGTTCTTTTAATTTATTGGTACCATAACAATGTATGTTATGTGCTGCTACCATAACTACAAAACATCTTACGCCTTATTTATATTAATTTCAGCAGAGAAATTCGTTTGATATTCACATCGAAAACAAAGAATTTGTTTTGTTCATTATATATTACATATAGATAATTATGTAAGCAATGGATTTCTAATCATCTCTGTTCTGAAGAAGATATTAAAATTTAGTATCTGAAGGCATCACATTCCAAAATGCTCCATTCTAAACAGTTTTGTTATTTTCATACACCTTATTGTCAACATACAGATACAGTCTGAATCAGTCGATGAAACGCTACTAAAATAATAAGATGGATTTTAAACCTTTAAATGTGTCCCCTGAAGCCGATTCGGTTTTTCCAGACACATGTATAGTTCGATTAGAAGAGACAGTCAAGACGTCTTTTGATCATCCTCCAACGTAAGAAACGGTACACATATTTTATTAAAATCCTGCTATTGTTCAATTGCAATTATATGCCAAAAAGCCACGAACCAATCTTAGCCTTTTGTCTTCGTTGCTACTGTGGCGAAAGAAAACAAGTTTGTTAAATAGGTGCACCATGTTGAGTATGTTTAAATTGTAACTAGACTAAATACGTCATCGAGCTATTAAGTATAATAAAATCATTCATCTGTATTCCTTAAGTTTCCCGTAGAATAAACACTGAATAATATTATGTGCATTCAACAAAAGCAGCATTAAATCCTAAACAGACAATACAATCTTTATGGTGTGAAGTCTGTTACTTATGTGTAAGATAACAAAAGAAACAGCTGTGATTTCTTTTGATATTCCCCTTTGAAGCCGATTCGGCTTTTCCAGACACATGTATAGTTCGATTAGAAGAGACAGTCAAGACGTCTTTTGGTCATCCTCCAACGTAAGAAACGGTACATATATTTTATTAAAATCCTGCTATTGTTCAATTGCAATAATATGCCGAAAAGTCACGAACCAATCTTTGCATTTTGTCTTCGTTGCTACTGTGGCGAAAGAAAACAACTTTGTTAAATAGGTGCACCAGGTTGCGTATGTTTAAATTGAAACTAGACTAAATACGTCATCGAGCTACTAAGTATAATAAAATCATTCATCTGTATTCCTTAAGTTTCCCGTAGAATAAACACTGAATAATATTAAGTGCATTCAACAAAAGCAGCATTAAATCCTAAACAGACAATACAATGTTTATGGTGTGAAGTCTGTTACTTATGTGTAAGATAACAAAAGAAACAGCTGTGATTTCGTTTGATATTCTGGTCATTTCATTGACATGTAACGTTTTCTAGAAAAGGAAAAATAACCTGTCTTGATTTCTGCATATGATGTGCATTGTGTAGCGCCCACCATATGTTAGTATGGGTCCATCTAAACTTATACCTATCAAGTGCACCGAATATGTTGAAAATGAAAATAATATAAATCATAATTGGTAACGTGACCTCTAGATGTAAAGAATGATAACCTCGGATTTGGTTAGCAAGAGAACTGTCCTGATCTGTTATCATTTGAAATATCATGAATAAATTGGTGGATAATCTACATGCATGTAATCGACAGAAGGGGTCGATACAACTACTATACATGGCATAAAATTGAGGATTACATCTTTAAGAAAACTGAAATACATCAGGAGCCTGTAAACTGAAACCTTAATTATGAATGCAATCGTCGTTTATTTGCAGTCTTCATTGTACAGTTGCAATTTTACGTGGATCAAACTGTACAGTATTAATTTGCCTTTTAATCCATGATGAACGGATATCATTTTAGATGGTACGCCAATATTATTATATAATATAATTGGTTGCTTTTAGGTAACGAAATAACTGACACACTATGATCAGTATGAAGCCATGAATGCTTGTCGTCAGTCATTAATGACTTTTCTGGCTTTCAGCGATTATACAGCTATAAATGTTAACTCTTATGAGGTGAAATAGTCATTATGCAGCTGTATACTTGTATTAAACTTACAATTATGGAGATGTTAAAGAGATACTGAGAAAACATGGTGATAGTGAATTTGTGGCACATCTGACATCACTGTAAGAATAATATTAATAACTCTTTAATGCTTTTCATCATCCAATTAGCCATCGCATGAACAGAACAAAGTTTCTAACAATAAATTTTTGAGAACCAACCGTGTTGTACCTATTCTAAAAGGCCGAATCTAATTCATATTTAAATCACCCAATTTATGATAATAGCGAATTTAATATGACGGTTAAACTGGTAATACTGGACATACGGTTACAACAATATTCATGTTTGAATATTATGGTATATACATTAATAAATGCATGTCATGACAAGAAAAAACTACGAACAGAGATGCATCCTATATAATTAGATTGTATGTGTGTAGGTGATATGTCAATTAGTAGGTTTCCCCTGGCCTTCAGTTATTGACTTAACGTTAAGGGTTATCATGTTTTATGGATCTGACAAAAAAAAAACAATGAGAATGTGGGTTTCAGAAAGATAAAGCAAGGACATATTGGATCATATAATGATCACACTTCAAGCCACTGGTACATTGATACATTTGAAACTAGTGGCTCATCAAAATCTTTAGCGATATACCTTATTTTGAATAGCATAGTAGTTAATCAAAACTTTAATCGTTAGGACTGTTAATATATATTTAGCTCTATTTGGGATCTAGTTCGCATTTATGTAAGTTCTTTGTAAATATTCATTTAGTATACAGTACAGTAATCAATCAGTTTTACAAAACCTATCTTTTTTCTCGTTTCTATTAACATATATAAATGTATATCATTTCTTTAACATTAAAACTGTTTGAGCATATTTATATTTGAAACACGCTTCTGGCTTCAATGAACATGGACGCGGTTTATAGACTTCTGTTTTCAATACATATAATGAATTCGAGAACTGGAATGGGTGTAAGCAAAACAATGAAAGCAATATATTGCAATTTCTCGTCCTGTTGGAAGAAAACAAAACTAGATAAAAAAAAATCTTAAATTGAAAGCAAAATAATATACAAAATATCGTTTTTATTGCAGCTCTGAATACTGATTACTAAGAGATAAAATACCAACAATTATTTTTATCTGATATTCGTAGTTATTTCTTTTGACATGGAATAGCTAGTGAGACGAAGCGTACACGTGCTATTACCTGGGACCAATTGTTCATGGGCGTGGCTCTCATGGCAGCACAGAGGAGCAAGGATCCCACCACACAGGTCTTTAATTCTTACAATGTTTTACACTGTCTCAACTGACATTTTGACATTGCTTGTTTTGTGTTTTGTTACATGTTGAGCAGCAGAGAGGGTGAACAGACCACGTTTTCAAGCAAAAATAAGGCTTCCAGATCACGTTTTCGAACAAAATATGGCCTATAGATAACGTTTTCGAACAAAATATCAGGTTTCCAACAAATCTCATTTAACCAAAAAAAAAGTCTCCATTTTTGCAAAAACGGAGATTTTACGATTTTGCTCGCAACGATGTGGTCATCCACCCTTTCTGCTGCTAAAGTTTTCAGTTCTGGGATAACAAAAAATAATAAATGATTTGATCAAGTCTTTAGGATGAAAATCATTTATGATTTTACAAACAGACTAATCGCTAACACCTCTTCTTGTAAATCAATCAGATTATTGGATTGGTCGGTGAGTCGGAAATTAATTCTCGTTAACGAATTATTATGGCATCGCATGTAGACAGGATTAATTGGGTTTTCAATAATTAGGAATCCTGGAGGAGCTGTTGGTGCAAACGAATAAAGAATATATCCCTGCTGAGCTTGATTTGATTGCTCTAGATTAATCTGATAGCTTCCTTCGATAACATCGCATACTAAATTGAGCGCAATCACCGATGAAATATTCACGTTGAACGGAGCGATATGCCTGCCGCCACCATATGGGTCATTATTATGTTTGAGGAGGACAGTTGAATCTGATTTTTGTAGCGCTTTGATATCGGTTTTAACAATTCTTGCTAATTCATCAGCGTTGTATTTCGGAAACTTGAAATTACGCAGATTGTCTTCTGTGATATTGTAATCGGTTAGGAATCGTTGTTTATTGTCGCTGTTGTCATTAATTATTGTTTGAATAATTAGTTTATAGATATATTCCATGTCCGATATAAGTTGATTTATTATTTGAACGTGTTTTTGCGATCTTGTTTTCCGTAGTTGTTCTAGTTGTGTGTCATATAATTGTTTAATCTCATTAAAATAACCACGGACGTCAGTTAGCGTAAATGAAATAGTAACAGATGAGTCGGTTGTTCTTTTAATGATAAAATCCCATTGCAATGTGTCTTTGTCGGTGAATATAAATCTATCGGCGATTTTTCCTTTTCTTATATCAGATAAATCATCTCGATAACTGGGATTGATTTCATGATATGATTGTACATCCGTGGTTAAGTCGGTGGTGGATTTTTCCGGTGGTAATTCAGGCCATCCTAGTACGGTTCTAATAGAACTTTGATAGATATCTACGACGTATCCTTCTGTGCTTATCTCAATTGCGGATGATAGTGTCGGCTCATGAACTGTTATAGCGATTTTTGATTCTTTTCCAGTAATCGATTTTATTCTACGCGCGAATTCATTATTGATTTGTTCTATTTGGTATGACCCTGTTGGTATCGAAACGACGTTCCAGTCTGGGGTACCGTCGTCTTTATTCTTATTCGCAAACACCAGTGAATTATTCGGTTGTTGACCACCAAATGATTTTGATCTGATATTAGGCCAACTGTGGTATACTCGTAATTTTGCTAGCGCTATCTCCTTCACTGGGACCGGAGAGGGGAAATTCACACTGAATTCTGGATTCGTTGATGTTATTGATATCATGCTTGTTTGTACTTGGTTCGTGTTCTCCACTATTCGTTGAAGTAATTCCTGCGGTGTTGTCATTGTTATTATACTCATGATTTATTTCTAATTTTGGTATCGAGGAATCATAAATACTGACCATCACTGAGAACTCACAATCTGGTAATGTTAATATTATTGAGATCATTTTGTTTTTTGGGTTCGTGTTTTCTGATTCCATCGGTGTTGTCATTGTTATTATACTCATGTTGTCGCTCTAATTTCGATATCGCGGAATCAAAAATACTGACCATCGCTGAGAATTCACTATCTGATATAATCGTATTATCGAGTGACGACGATATCATCAGGGATAATTGCGAGTATGCGGTTGATGCAATATGAAATTGAAGTAAGTAATTCTGCAGTTTACTCTGGCTGCATGATGATATCTTTTTTGCTATCCCGGTTGATATACCCCCGATTGTAGCCACCGCAGAAATGCAAATTGGAACTACGACCGGGGCAATCATTGTAACCGATGCAAGTATTATACCGGCGCCAGTGAGAACGCTTGACACCGAGTATATAATAACATCAATTGCGGTGATTCTTCGTCGGTATTTTTTTATTTTTATTTGATACTCCTCAGTGAGGGTTTTGAGTCTAGTCTGAAATTCTCTGACCTGATCATAGCGACATTGCGTTGATGAAATCATTTTTATTTTAAAAACGCTAGCGTTTTCAATTGTGAAATCTAAAGGATTTTCCTTTCAATTTAGTTATTTACTTCGCATACGAATTCTAAGCACCAGGATATTTTTGATCTAACGGTGTTATCAACCGCGACAATCTCAAATTCTTCTTCACCTCCGATAATTACTGTTGCGGTGCCACCAAAGTAGGTTTTACCGCTTACGATGATATTAAATTGCTTGTTAGAGATTAACGTCATCCTGTAGATACCATGAGGCCACTTCTCGATATTGACCTTCAATTTAGCATTAGATTCTTTTACCCAATCAAAGTCCCCATGCTTTACCCTTTCAGAGGTTTCTTTTAGTTTAGCAATATCGTCGTAAATGTCGAGATAGGTTTTATTGATTTCGGTATATTTCATCATCGTTTCATCGCGGCGTTTAAAAAATGAAAACAAAAGGAGCTCAAATCCCATATCTTTTTGTATGCCATAATGCCCGCTGAGTTGAGAATATGTCGTCGTGATATTGTAATTTTCAGAGCCCTCAAAGAAATTTTTAGCCATTTCGCTGATGCGTTTTTGTTCGTTAATAGCTTTTTTAACTTCAGCGAGGGTCGGGCCTGTCAACGATGTGGTTTCAGACGCAGAAGTTCTCCCTAAAAATTTATCAACGATGTTATTAAGTGTTGTTTGTCTCGCCATAAACATATTAATATCTTTGAGAGTTATTGTAGATGTAACCGGGACACCAAAGAAATTATTAGCGACGTAAGCATTATGAGTATGCTTGGCGATAAACTCGTTGATTTCAGCGAGAGTCATGCCAGCCACAAGCGGGGTTCCAAAAAACTTAACAACGACGTCGTTAGTGGGTTTTTGATCTTCTATTAGTTTAGAAATCTCGAGATAATTTGCCTTGATTTCATTTTCATTCATCATCCTCTCCGCGTCCTTGTTAAAAAAGAATAGCGATAGAAAGTTTTTGATTTCAGCGAGAGTCATGCCAACCACAAGCGGGGTTCCAAAGAATTTATGAATGACATTTTTGCGAAAATTATTATAACCTCGTATATGATCATCCAGATTTCTGTCGTTGGTAGCAATCGCGTCGGTGATCGTAGACACAAGTGCGCCTGGTTTAAGTCGTCCGTCGTTGGAATACAGCGCAATAGAGTTTTCAGCGGCGTCGCGCTGCCGTATCAAAATATCATCCAATGACACATCACTGGATTTCAATTTACCCTGTTTGTCTTGAAATACAACTATTTCATTAGGATCAACATTTGTTAAGTTCAACGTCTCAGCTATTTCATCTTTGATTAGTTTTTTTACATCCTTGACAGAATCAGGTGGTGCAGTGCCATCGGGTTTGGGTTTCAAAGATCTCCCCCAAATATCAATCATGTTATTGTAAAACTCTTTCTCTCTCTAAAATCGTTTTGATTTCAAGCGATTACTAGTGTATTCATTAACGACAACATTTGGTGGTTTTCCGCTTGGGTTACTCAAGGAGTTAGAAATAGCGTCAAGGAGATTTAATACTTCGCTGCCACATATTGGTGGGTCAATCATCGTTTGTGTTGGTAGCGTAGAATACCAAGTCTTCATTGGAAGGGTTTCTATATAACGCATAAACTCTTTTGGTGGGGCTAATCCATATGAATCAAAATAGACAATCCCACGTGGATCAATAGCGTATGCAACCTAGTGAGTTCCGGGTCCGGTGCTGTTATCTAAATTAATGATTCCGGTTTCAACGCTGTTTGGTTGATGTGGTAATTGATCTTTCATAAAGACACCTCTGAAGTTTTTAATCGCTAGTTTTTTAGCAGCATCCATTAAATCAAAATTGGACATAGGAATCTTCGATTCCTCAATTAATAAATCGTTCCTGGTAGTCTTAGACCCTTTCCGCTGTACCACGAATACGGGGTCCCTGGTAGTCTTAGACCCTTTCCACTGTACCACGAATACGGGGTTCCTGGTAGTCTTAGACCCTTTCCCTTTTTTTTATATCCTTTCCCAGTTGCCTTCTTTAGTGCCATTCCTGCTGCAGTACCAACGGCTCCTAACGCTGCCGCTTTAGCCACCGCTGGGGCTGCTGCCGCAATCAATGCTGGTATTGCAGCTAACAACGGAAATATACCGCCTGTTTTAATCATATTTTTGATAGCAGCCGCAGAGAGAGTAATCTGAACACCTTTTTTGGCTGCAAGTGCATCATTGAAATGTTTCACCTGACGAGTTGTCAGCGATAGTTTATTTGCACCACCAGTCATTTGGTTGGGTTTCAACGTGATTGTGGTTCCACATTTTTTAGCTGATTCCGATTGCAATTTTTTTAATTGACCGGGAGTTAAAGCAACACTAATAACACTATATGACATTATATATAATTGATTGATTCTAATTCAATGAAAAATCGAGAAAATCAATCAAAGATTTTCTACTGGTGCATCTACCACTCTCATTCTTCCTCCAACACCTTCGAGTAGCATTGATTTGTCACTGAGAATGACAGCAACCGCTCTATAATTAGTAATACCAGGACGGGTTACATTAGCTCTAAAGTGTATATCAACGACAGACTGTCTTGTTAAATCAAGATGTTCCAGCGAAAAGTAATAGATCGGATATAGATTCTTAAAATCTAATTGTGATATTTGTAGACCAGTATCGACATTTTGATCACGTGCCATGAACGACAGCAATCTATGATACACGTGTGCAATATGATTTTCTCTGTAATCAAGTTGCACATCTTCGGATGGTTCCTGCTGGCCGTTTATTCTCAGTGAGACGTCTTTCACACCTAATGGATCAAATATCATATGACTGAAACGTTGATCGCCAACTCGTGTGTTATCCTGTAGCGCTACAAATATATGACGTGGAGCAGCAACGCCTTGTTTTGATGCTAGATTCCACGTGAATAACCCGCTGAGATTTGATTGTTTAACATCTGTACTCACGGTTAACCAACTCAACAACGACTTTCCTCCTTGGTCCATAAATGATAGTAATCGTTCTTCTGCGGTGATTGCTGGAGTCAACATTGGCATCCACAATGATATTTTTGTTAAAATAACTTTACCGGCATCAGCATTGGATTTGCATCATCTGCTGGAATCCTCCAAATTGCGTCATTATCATCACCCTTTCGTACAAGCGCTACTGTATGCTTCGCCCCGTAGATAACTTTTTGGACGTTTCTACAGAATCCAAATATGTGATGCAGTGGAATCGCGCATGAAAATGATTTACTCTCCCCTTGCAACATTGAAATACGTGTTGCAGCCCCTAGATTGAAATTAACATCGTTGCTTATAATCATATCCTCGGCATCAATATTAGCATTGCCAGCATTATTCTTTGGTCGTCGTACAACAAATTGAATTCCTCCAGCGGTATTTTTAACATCTTTTGCAAACATCATAGAAGGTCCTGCCGATCTTGTATAATCATCAGAATATCTCGCTAACCCGATTATTGTTGTAGCCACATCAACATCGCGATCTATCGACTCGATTTCTTTTCCATCAATGAGGTATCTTGCACTCTCAAATAACGCCATAATACCATTATTAACAAAACCGACTTGAGTACCAGCTGGATACGATGCTCCAGCAGCTGTTACAAGTTTTCCTTCTACTTCGATAAACGCTTCACAAGGCAAAAAATATTTACTGGTATCATGAACTTGAAGTTCAATTCGCGATCGACTATCTGGGTCTATTGCATGATAGGCGTAATATTGATAATCGCGTACAGAATCATCCTTGCCAACTGGGGCGTCTATATCAAACGCCGGATCATGTGATTTTTTGAACATTTTATTCTATTTATCAGAGTCTAAATCGTGAAATCATAAACGATTTTCATCGACGTAGTTTTTTAAAGCCGCTTCCTGCTATCATATTTGCGTCGGGGGTTAAAGCCATCGACGCTAATTTTTCGTCTACTGCGTTATTTATAATTCTACTAACACTTGCAGGCATTTCCGCTGTAGACGGTAACGGTTTCTTTTTTCGTAAATCACTTCGTGATTTCACCAATGATGTTAATTTATTCATCGCAGTTGAAAATGCTTTTCCAGCAAGATCTCCAACAGCACTAATACCCTTATCACGAATAACATCAATTGCTTTCATTGATAATTGTTTAGCTAACGGCATCACTTTTGGAGCCATTCTTGCAAATAACCCCGCAATGGTATTACCCAAACCATCACCATAGTATGCTTTATAAACTGGAAACCGTGAATTAACTACATAGACGGGGGTTGGTTTATCATGATTGTAGTGTATGATCATTATTTGAAATCAGAAACCATTTTTCAATTGGAAACGTTAGCGTTTTTATTCAATCCCGGTGATTAATCACTGTGATAATCCTCTACTAACTCGCCAATGAAATCTCGATATGTTTTGATATCCACGATACTGCCTTGAAATAAACGTCTACAGATATCAGCTGCTTCATTAATTATTTCCGGTGAGTTGTTTCCAGCTCGTTTCCCTCCGATGAGAACCTCTAACCGTGATATATCACTGAGAACACTACCAGGACATGTCATGGTAGAGTCAAAGACATCCTTTGGATTTCCAATCGAATATCCCTTTCCGCTTGTTTCCTCAGTTGTACCAGTTGCACCCTCACTATCATCAAGTAATTGTCTTTGTCGGCCTCGACTTTGTTGTTTTTGTATACCATAGCTATCAACTCCTGCTTTAAAAGTTCTGTACTTAATTGTATCCTTTTTCAAATTACCAGTAATATTCTTGTTTATTTTATACAACCAATCTACCCAGTCGTCTCGTTTAATTCTACTGTTTTTATACTCGTCTTTTAAAAACTCTCCCTTTGAATAATAGTTTTGGGCAGCGAAAATACCAAAATCCGCATAATCTTCGAGTTTTATTAATTGAGATTCTTTGATTTCTTTTATAGCTCCTTCGGTGAATTTGTCTATAAAGGGAATACCTTTTGGGGTGACGACATCAACAAGTTGTGGTTCAGGTGTGGAAACTCTTTGAGTTTCAGGCGCAGAATCATCAATATCAGCTAATCGTTCATACTCGCGCTGAGTTTTTATATCACTGGATAACTGTTGTATCCCTGCGCGTGTTTGTCCGGTCTCTGCTGCTATCTTTTCAAGTGTATCAAGCAGCGGTGCCTTCTTTGCTCGTTCTCGCTCAGGAATATCTCCATATATCGCTGCTTCAGTTAACTTTTTCACATCTTTGGTCGCACTTGTTATCGGAGTAAACAGTTGTTCACTTGACACAGAAAAGTCAGTCTGCGCTTGTTGTCGTTGTTGCAGTTTATTCCGTACAGAGTCACGAATTGGTACAAATCTCCTGATTGCATCCAGTCGTTCACGAGCCAATCGGGTTGTTAATGCTTCATTGACCATTATTTAAAATCAGAAACAATTTTTCAATTGCAAAACAATTTTTTAATCCGACCTAACACGATCATGGAAGTGTTTTAACATCTCTATCAATGATGGGGAAAGTGTCATAATTGTATATAAAATAATTAATATCACACTTTCCCCACTTTTCCATTTGATCAATCCGAACCAGCCATCAATTTTTTATTCACTGATTTCAACAGTTTTAATCAAAAAATGCTAAAAACAAATTAAAATTTCTATGAGGGACGGTCACAATCAAATAATGATAAATGGTTGGTCAATCAAAATTGTTCATTTTCTTGAATTAACGCCCGTAGGTTTCTAACTTTAGAATTAACCTCCTTTTTCAATTCGTATTCGTACCCCAATTCTTTTCGTATTCGTTCTACGATGGTATACAACGGAGCGAACACACTTACGTCACTGGAGAATGCGAGAGAGTCCTTAATAGAATTCTGAATTCTTTTGATGAGCGCATACTTCTTTGGTAGCATATATTTATTGTTGTTAACTCCGTATTCTCTATCTTGAAAATCAGACATGATTTGATCAGGATTTAACCCATCTGATAGTTCAATATCCCAACTTTTCAATTTTGAAATCTCGGATATGATGCTATTCATGTTTTCAGAATTCATTATTCTATAATAATGATATATTTCTAAATGAAAAATATGACGCATTAGACATAACTAAATTTAATTTTCTGTCCGCGATTTTTTGAAAACGCAGATCGATAAACCCCCTCTGCAACATATCGTACTGAGGCTCTACAAATATCGAAGTGCCTACCGGCTTCATATAATGATTGAAATACTTTTTCTTCGTTAGTTATTGTATTCAAAGATTTTACGGGTCTCGCTTTATTTGAACAAGTGCCAGTCTCTCCTCTTTTCAAATTCTCACTTTGTGTGATAGCTTGCAGATTTGATAAAGAATTGTTTTTCGGATTAGAATCCTTGTGATCAATGACAGAATCATCCTCGATCAATCCATGGAAACACTCGTACACGAAACGATGGCAGTAATATGTCTTCTTTCCAGCACCAAACATCAAATACCCTTGATTATTCACAGAACCAACTGGTTTCTTCAGTCTGCGGTTTCTTACAACACCATCACTTGATGCTTCATAATTTGTGATCACAGGGTGTGGTCTGAATTCTTGGTTCATTTATATATTATACTATTGTTTGTCTAATTCATCGTTTGGTTCAATAATGAATCTTTCAATGTAGTCTTGAGGGGTCCTTATGATTTTATCCTTGATGTTGTCAGGGTCAAGGACCTTTTCAGGGTCAAAATTTCTGATTGATTGTCCATTTTTTATTCTTTTATCATAATATCGCTTCAACTCCCTGTATCGCTTACCACCGCAATTTAGACACAACTGAGATTTTCCCCTGACCCCAACTCCACATAGAATACAAGGTAACGGACCAAGGCTTCCACGACGAAAGCTTTGCATATGATACCCACAAAACTCATTTCTGCATGATTTGTTACACGGGGTTACTGATCCAATCATAAGCCACTTGCAGTGATTCATTATATAAAAATCTTTCATTTAAATGCTTGTTTTAATTATAGCATGAGGGAATTAAGGAGAACGCCTTCGAAAAATGCTGATAAGGAGTTTAAGAGATTATTAAAAATCAATCCTAGATTTAATCTCGATAGACCCAAAAAACGTCCAATAGACGGAAACATGAAAGAGTTTAAGAGATTATTAAAAATCAATCCTAGATTTAATCTCGATAGACCCAAAAAACGTAACAAACGTCCAATAGACGCAAACATGAAAGAGTTTAAGAGATTATTGAAAATCAATCCTAGATTTAATCTCGATAAACCCAAAAAACGTAACAAACGTCTAATAGACGGAAACATGAAAGAGTTTAAGAGATTATTAAAAATCAATCCTAGATTTAATCTCGATAGACCCAAAAAACGTAACAAAATCAATCCTAGATTTAATCTCGATAAACCCAAAAAACGTCCAATAGACGGAAACATGAAAGAGTTTAAGAGATTATTAAAAATCAATCCTAGATTTAATCTCGATAAACCAAAAAAAACGTCCAAAAGAGATTACCCTTGGAAAGATGCTCAATTCAATCTCGATATAGTTTCTAATACACCAAAGAATACAATTCTTGATAAAGCCAAGATTAGTAAAATCAGAGATTGTTTTAATGAATTCAAGCGTGATGGAGCATCTTATTGTTGGTCAACATTTCGAATTGATGGTGTTGTTGATGCTACCATGAATGATGAAAAAGCAGCAGTGATAATTTCACGTGTTGGGGAAAAACGGCATTTTTTCCGAATCAAATTCATTATCGAAGTCGATGGCAAATGGATTATTAGGGATAAATTTGAACTAATCCTCAAGAATAAAAAAGCTGTCATTGTGAGTAGAGATTCCAAACCAGGAATTCTAACCGGCATTGACAAACCGTGCTACGAAAGATCTTATCCCGTAACAGCAATGGTTTATGGGATATATCCGTTAAATGATAAACCCGATATCGCAAAACTAGCTCCTATGAAATATTCTAGTTCACTGAATTGTGTAGCAGAACGAATAATAGAACACTTCACAAATGCATCCCGAGGAAATAAACTAACTGATCTGCGACGTAGGAAAATAACCGAGTGGGAACTGACAGTGAAACAGCATGGTGCAAAGATTTCTGATATAGCTAAATTAGAAGCATCATTAAAATTCCCAATATCAGTAACAACAATAACCGGAGAAGTATTATACGAACCGAAATATCAATCGCGAGGAGCCCCAATACAGATTATTGATCATAACAAACACGCGTGGACACCTGCGGTAACAATATTTTCACGAGAACGAACCGTGAAATATATCCCTAAGGAGTTCGTCGGGGATGTTTTCTATGAAGAGAGATTATTCGATGCTATTCATGCGTTGTGTAAGGATGATCCTGTGTCAGTGTGGTTACTTAGAAGTGATGAAGAATTCGATCAATTTGTAAAACCAAATGGTGAATTATATCGCATTGAAGAATTAGATAACAGAATGAGAAAAATCGCTAGTGATTTTTCACCGGAGAATTCCCATGAAAAACTACTCACGGATAGTTTTACTATTCCATCAGTGGTAGCTCACTTCGCAAGAGAAAAAAACTCATGGCGTCCAACACGAAGTGATTTTCTCGAGGATGTTAAATTGAGTTGCGTCGAATTTGGTCATGGAGGACTGTGGAATACGAAATACTCACGTGATGGTATGATTTCATTTGATATAGCCGCGTGTTATCCCGGAAGTTTTCTCGGATATGGGGAATGCGCTGAGTACTTCAAACGATTTGGACACCCCACGCATGAAATGACTCGTGTTGCGATTAATGGACCATTGCCTGATTTTGATTTAACCGGATTCGCTCGTGTGATATCATTTGAATTAGCTACAGGGTTACATCCGTGTAGTTATGTTTGGCTCGGTAGACACCTATCTGAAAAACACTGGATGCCAATAGTGCTATTGAGATATATGATTGATTGTGGTATGCTAATATCGTTGATTGTTTCCGAGGCTATTATATGCTATCGAGCTCAGAAAGAAGTTTGGCTACCACAACCCGATCTAGATAGAATAATCAACGAACTACCAAAAACAGTTTCCAGATTTCAGTGAAGAAGAAATCATAAATTGGTCTAAGAAGTTATTTGAAATTAAAAAAGAACAAGCAAAAGATCTCGGAAGAAGAATAATCGGTAAATTTACCCAGGGTGGACGATACGATAACGCAAAATATTCTTCGCGGTTGATCATAGACGTCGCTGAATACGATTTTATTGTAGCGGATTTAATGAAACAGGGAAAACTTGTATCCCGTAAGGATGCTTTTCTATCCAATGGTGAAAAATTAGGTACGGTTGTTACCTACTGTGATGGACATAATTCCCAGTACACACACTTAAGAAGTTCTATGCTAGCCTATGCTTGTATTAATCTATTTTCGATGATAAATAGATTTCCTAATACCGCAGTTAGAGTAGCCACTGATTCGATGTATATACATAATAAATACAAATCAGCTGTAGCGGCATTCACAGATCCCGAAGAAAATTGGGGGCGTTGGCGATTTAAAAAGGAGATGCTACATGAGTATTGTGAATCCGCAGACGTTGCCAACGACGATAAATATCTTTGTTGTAACCGTATTGAAATTCAATCAGAATTTTCTAATGCACCACCTGTCTCTGATCCAATCTGTAGATACAAGACAGTTTATTTAAACGGTTGTGGTGGGTCAGGAAAGACAACTCGTGCAATCGAATTATTCCGTGGGAAAAGTCCTACGGATTTCACAAACATGATTGTGCTAACACCGACTCACAGTCTCGCCAGAGAGATGAAACAACGAGGGGTAAATGCCTGTACTTATCACAGCTTCTTTCGATGGAAGGGTGATAAATGGACTCCTGAGCGTATGGGTGATAAATTCATTCCTGAAATCATAATTTGGGACGAAATATGCACAGTATCATTAGATGTGTTACAAACATTTCTTGAGTGGTTGTTAAACAAAAACACAAAAGTTGTCATGTGCGGGGATCACGGCCAACCACCACCATTTGTCGATGGATCCCCACCTGAATGGCTAAAGGGTTTTGTAGACTATTATGAAGAAATTAACACTGATTATAGATCACTTGATGAACGATTACGCGAGTTCAAAGCACTAATTAGATTACAACCGGATAGAATCCAATGCGAAATAGCGCGTGAAGTGATTTCAGAAACCCCAATGAATGATTTCTGGGAAGCGTGGAGACCAAACGATTTGATCATTGCAAGTAGAAAAATAGTCAGGGATACACTTCAGATGAAGTTATTTGAATTGCATAAAGAAAAATTTGCAACGCTTCCAGTTCCCCTTTGTTATAGGCCATCGGATACACGAAAACAGAATATTGAAGTTGATATTCCAGGACAGAGTGAAAAACAAATTCTCGTATTAAATGATATTGTGCTGGTCGATATCAATGTCGTTGAAGATGCATTGCGTGCTAATAAATCCCCGTGGACGCAAGGATACGCAGCAACAATACACTCTTCACAGGGATTGACTATATCGAATACAATTGTTTGGATGGTGGATAATCACATCGAATGGTCGAATTTAGTCTATCTCGCAGTATCCAGAGTACGAAAAATAAATCAACTTCGAAGAGTTGTTTTCGATGATAATGACACAACAATGGATGATATTGATGTTAAAATTATTGATAAAAAACTCTCCGGTTACAAACAACAGGACAAAAAAACCCAACGAGAATTTGATATTGATGCTAAATTAATAATCACTTTGAAGAAACAACAGAATAATCACTGCGCGAGTTGCAATTGTATAATGCGTTGGCAGTATTCGGATAAGGATCCTCGCCAATTCACCGTAGACAGAAAAAATAACAATCTCGGTCATGTCAGAAATAATGTGATGTTGACTTGTCTTGAGTGCAATAGACGCAACGGTGCTAGTTAAGACCATGCGGTGGCAATTGAGTATCCTCGGGAATCACTTGTAGTTGTTGTCGAGTAAAACCCCGTTGAGGGGCAGTTGAATCCAGTTTATAGACTGGAGGTCTACCAGTTGATCGTGTTATACTAGATATCTTGTGTGCAGTAACACTCCAAATAGGATCAGTAGCCCTTTTTCTACCCCCTTCAAGCTCTCCTGGTTCGTATAAGTACCTAACAGTGACATTACTATGAAGAATTGGTTCTTTGAAATCTTTTTGTGGTTGTACGGGTATTGACTTCTTTTTAATCGCGTTGATAGGTTTCATGTTGATTGTTCTAGTAATCTCGTTATTCAGTGCAGTAATCACAGATGGTAATCTTTTAACCCATTCACTGGATTGCTTTTCTTGAATGAATTCTTTTGCGTATTGATATCCAAATAACCGCTCAGCAATCGTCCGATTAAATCGTTCTACAATGGCCTGATCGCGATGTAGCGCAGTATGCCCTCGTCGTATGGTGACATTATGATGTTTCATTGTAGATAACACTGCACCCTGAAATTCCTTGCCAGGATCAACCTGCAATAGATTTGGCCAGTGCAGAGGACCTCGTCGATAAATCCTCTCAAATGCAGAAGCGACTTCAGTGGCTGATTTTGTTTTTAATGGTTCTGCTTCTTTGTATCGACTTGCAATATCAACTACGGTTAACGCATATTTGTAACCACGATCATGTGGCAAAAATAATATATCAGCCTGATGAACTTCATTAGGAGCAGTCACATCAAAATGCGAGAATTGAATTTGTTTAGGTGGTGGTAGATAAATTTGCCATAGTGCCTGTTTGGTTAACCAATTAGCCGCAGTGGTTTTTTTTCACTTTTGCAGCACTAGCGAGTTTATGGACTGCTGATTTACCCCTCCAGTATCCTCTTGGGGAATAATAAATTGATTCCATATTATTAATTACCAGCACCTAACATCAATTTACTTTTCATTGCCGATTTTATCAAAAAGGAAGCCAATTTTTCTTTGAAGGATTTATCAGGAATAGCATTTAACGCATGAATTAATTTCACATCTGCTAGATGCCTGTGTTGCAGGTTGCTGCTTTTATAAGCAACATCATGAAGGTGACAGGCCTTATCAATGGCGTTTATTGGTTCTTCACCGGGGTTGGGTTGATTTTGATTATTGAGTCTGATATCAAGTCTGGTTCCTGGTCCACAGTAGCTATATCCTGGGAGGTGCTTTTCTCCGGGGTACTTTGCCCATGGGGTTCCAGGGAGCTTTGCCAATTTGGCTGCGATATCACCTCCTCGTTTTTTTTTTAAATCAGATCTCATAGACACAAATCTAAATTTCTTTGTACCACATTGCACGCATTTACCAGAAAGCGCTGATCGGTTATTTTTAGTTGTAACCGTCGTCACATCATCTGTGCCAGTACGCGTTTTACACTTCACACAATATAGTTCCATAATTTATGTATAGAAATATGGATATAATTGATTTTTCAGCGACTAAAACAAGAGAACCAATTAAGCATCATGCAGCGCTACCAAACTCTATCCGGATGATTATAATCGGGCCATCTGGATCCGGTAAAACGCAATTGTTGCTCAATTTAATAATGAGATGGATGAAGTGGGATAAGTTGTATTTAATTGCCCCTAGCGTAGATGATCAACGATGTTATGAAGTGTTAAAGGATTTTAACGAGAATGCATCAGAAATTAAGGGTGAGAACGCCATTGATTTTATAACCGATATCGATGAAGCACCGAGTATTGATGATATTGATGGAGATATTAACAATTTAGTCGTATACGACGATATAATGTTGGATAAACAAAAAAATCCTGCTAGAATATTTTCCCGTGGGCGTCACAAAAACACTGACGTGATATATGTCACTCAACGCTACACTCAGGTTCCAAAAGTCATCAGAGATAACTGCAATATTCTTTCTGTATTCAACGGAGTTGATACTCATACTCTTAGAAATATTTGGCAGACATGGTGTTCTGATATGGACTTCAATCAATTTCGAGATTTCTTTAGTCATGCTCAGTCGACTCCGCACGGATTCGCAACAATAAATCTACATGATCCTCGGACACGATATCGTATCGGACTTGATCAAATATTCGGTTAAAATCGTAAAAGAATTATTAACCCATAACTGAAAACTTTAGCAGCAGAGAGGGTGGATGACCACATCGTTGCGAGCAAAATCGTAAAATCTCCGTTTTTGCAAAAATGGAGACTTTTTATTTGGTTAAATGAGATTTGTTGGAAACCTGATATTTTGTTCGAAAACGTTATCTATAGGCCATATTTTGTTCGAAAACATGATCTGGAAGCCTTATTTTTGATTGAAAACGTGGTCTGTTCACCCTCTCTGCTGCTTGTTGGTAGCTTTAGTACCATTGATAAGATGATCTGACGCTGCGATGTCTGGATATGATCTGATATGATTAATTATGATACAATAATTTCCTCTCGTTAGGTTGGAGCATGCATCGTAAACCCTAAGAAACGCATAGTCGGAGTAGGGTATAATGGAATGCCAGATAGGGGCATAGTGGGTAATGATGACAAGTTTCCATGGGGAAAGAACCCTGAGTATCAAAAAAACAAGCACTTGTATGGTAAGTCTCTCTCTCTCTCTCTCTCTCTCTCTCTCTCTCTTTCTCTCTCTTTCTCTCTTCGAGCCATCCGGATGTTTAATAATTATCAGGCTTTGGATTATTTTATTTTTAATCTGTAGCCAATGCCACTGGTCCTCAAAATAGCTGATATATAATAAATTTGAACCACCTGCGTTCAGACTAGTTGCACGATGAGCTACTGACCTTCAGATCTTTACTGGAAAATCCTGGTTATTTACCTTTGAAATAGTTGTTTTAATAATAAAAATACCTTTACCACTTCAGGCGTGTGGTCGCTGTCCTTTTTGAGGTACATCTGAGTTTGATGTTATCAAATTAGTTATTATTACTGCAAAACATACTCATGCTATTCCCAGAATAGGTGGTAAATCAACATGCATTCTGGTCCACTGGTCATAAAGTTAGATGCTATAACAATAAACATTGGAACTCACAATAACTGTTATAACAAGATAAATATTTGATTTTGTGATGCAAAAAGTATTTCAAAGATAAAAGAACACACACACACACACACACACACACACACACACACGCAACACACACTTACACTTGTATTGTTATCATTTTAAGTATAATTTTAAACACTCCCTAAAAACTATTCACAATTAAAGAGTACACCATATTTATAAGTCACTATTCTTTTGTTTTCAATTCTTATCCAGGGATTTCTAAATGTAAATATTTATGGCATTGTCCACGACTTAATTATTTGTATTTTGCACATCTGTCTACCATGATTACTCGTACGTTTAACGTCTCGCATCTTATCGTCAAGTTAATTTTGTATCATACACATCCAATTTCACTACACTGTCACGAAATTCCTGTGGAGAGTAATACTACAATTAGATCATTTTGATAAATATAACTCACACATAATTCGGCCTTAAAATGCATCCATTTCCATCAAAATTTTTAGTACAAGAACTTTTTAATGGTCCAGTGAATGAAAAGGTTCCTTTAGAAAAATAATGATTAACCTGAAATTAAATCATTAGTTTATCTAGCTAATATCAATTTAATAAGTCCCTTCTAAGAGTTGATATATATATATATATATATATATATATATATATATATATATATATATATATATATATTTATATATATATATATATAATGTGTATGAATGTTGTTGTAGGGTTTAACGACAGTATTATTGGTGGAGGAAAAACCCTGGGAAACCCCCAGAAAAAACCACCGATCCACGAGAAGCTACTGGCAAGCTTTCTCATATAACTATGTATGTAAATATATATATATATATATATATATATATATATATATATATATATATATATATATATATAATCAAACAATACATTAATTGACTCCTTGCATTTCACTTTCTACTCAGCCGTATTATGTTGTACATGTTAGTATATGCACTTTATAAATTCTTCCTTCAAGCTGTTTCAGGTTCCTTTACTAAGATCTATTAGATCGAAGATCTCGTTATCATGTTAATTTCTTAATTGCTTTTCATCACCTTCCATTTTTATTGAAACGACGTTACATTTTTCCGATACAGATATATAAATTGTTTTCAAACTACTTTGAAATGGTCTGTCCAGATAATATTTATCAAGCTCCCTTCAGATTATATTTGAACTAGTTACATTTAATTTACATATATTTAATTAGCATGTACAGTTTGGTTTCTAACTTTCTAACAAAATTACATAAAGTTGTACAGAACGTGTTATCTTTCCTTTCAAAATCAATGTGCTTAAACGTTATCAAATCAGCTCTTAACGCTGAAATTGGTAATCCTGGGATTTGACGGGGAGTTTTGGTGAAGTTCCAAGTTTTATATCCTCTTACTTTGTTCAGAGAAAGAGAGTCGCATAGTTATGAAGTCCGATCACGGTCTCCTGTAAAAATCGAGCCGTATTATTGGCAATTATAACTAATTTCCTTCACATTCTTTATTGAAAATGGAGAGTAATAATTAAATAATAAAAAATGATTTCCATGACTCAGAATCCTTGCTCATTTAAGGGATCTGAATTCATAAACAACAAATCACCTCAATCGTTAAAAACATTGTAAATATCACTAGCCACTGCAAAAAAGCCCAACCCTCCAGTGATAGCAATAGCTATCATGTGAAGCCAGCGTGAAAACCAATGAGCCAAAGCCAACTCTTACTATTCGCACAATTTCATCCTTCGGCTTTGCTTTGAACGGATGGTCATCATTTCACTTTTCCAAACACTTAAGTGAGTTTTTTAAATTATATATATGCTTTAAATTTGAGACACTTCATGTTAGAAAAAGCAACATATTCGTTTAAGCTGTTTCGTGCTTCTCTTTCATTAGTTTGTCATGCAGAAATGAATGCCATCGTCAACAAGATGGGGGCTGATATACAAGATTGTACGGTATACACCACGTTGTATCCATGCAACGAGTGCTCAAAATTGATGATCCAATCTGGAATCAAAAAGGTTGTCTACCTCGAAGACAAAGATCCTGGCAGAGACATATATGCTGCGTCGAGAGTCTTATTGCAATTGGCCAATATCAAGATTAAGTATGATACACCTATTGTTAGTCGACATTCTGACCACTCTTTAATTAAATCAGAAATCAAAATAGTGCATGCAAATAATATTGTGTATCAAAGTCATTACATCGAAGCACGGTCATATATTTTATTCCAAACCGTAAAGCGATTAAATGTGAATGTCAATTTAAAACTCTTACGGTTACTATCATTTGAACTGTATAGAACAGTACTTTCTATATCTTTTAAAAAAGAGTAGTGATTGATAGTGACAATAAAAGAATATTTTTAAAAAAAAATATTTTCAATACAGTTTATCTCTGAAATGGTGCATAAAAGATTAAAGTTTCCAGTGCATTGATACTTTCACTGCATATATACATTTGGTACCCACACCATTTGTATTCGCTGCTTTCGTGTCCACAGGAGGGTTTAGGGTACAGTCCTGTGTGAGAATGTATATTAGTATCTTCCATCAACCCAAGACTATAAAAAGGTTAATAGAAAAACAATTGTTGTCTCCAAGTAACATTAACAAACAAAAAGAACATGATTTGATGTAATGTAAACCTTTTACTATTACACGATATTTCTTCAAACATCTTTATACGTATTGACGAAAGCGTCCACTTATTGAAAAGAAGATTTCAAATTTTATACTGGCTTATATTTCTCGTAAAAGGAAAAGGAAATATAAACAGCGCTTTAAAACTTGTTTGGAGAATCCGAAAGAAATTGTTTAGAATAGGACGAAAATTCGTAATAGTACATCACTTCATAGGACCCTGTATGTAACATCAACAGTTATAATAGATTATTATTATTATTATTATTATTATTATTATTATTATTATTATTATTATTACGTTATAATTTCGTTTTGAATAAATGCACGTACTTGTTGCAGCATCACACGCTTGCCTGAGCGCATGCAGTATGCAAAACTTGTCACAAACGTCTATCATGATATGAGACGAACGTTTCATGAAATTTCAATAGTTTATATCTATTAAAATTAATAAATTGGTTTTTTCACTTGTATTATAAACCAAAGCATAGTTCATATTAAATTACATGACACCACGCTATCAATTCTTCTGGCAAACAACATTATGATGTTTTGTCATGTTTTTGTTGCCAAAATCATCTGGTTCTTAGCAGCCAAGTGCTCATCAAAGCATCGATATTATATTCAGCGGTCAAATCGATGTTTGTAAGTGGTATAGAGGATACGTCATTCACCTATCTTGAGTTTCTCATACACATCAGTCGAATGATTTATGACACCTGCATATTTTAGCCAATATAAAATGCACAACTTCATTCTGACATAATTTTGATGGTTCTGGGCAGTGACCTAACTGTGTTTTAAAGTATGTGCGCAAATGTTTTAGTGCTATAGGTGTTAAGTTAATTTACCAGGTATGGTGTCTGCCATGCCATTTTGATAAATAAATACATAAATAGCAAAGCATGGTTTCTATTGCTTTGTCATCTAATGTAGGGATTTTTGTGATGTTTAAGACCTATCAAAATTCGAACAATGTAGCGATAGTTAGGCAACTTGATCATTCATAAATAGAATCATGTTTATTTTAAAAAATCTAAAGTACATACTGAATTGTTATCAATGTCATGTTAATTGTTCCTGATCAAAATCACGTACACATTGATTTTATACACTCTAAGTGGATTATTGCTTTCACATGAAGTAGCCAAATTAAACAGCTTGGTCATCATTGTTGTAAAATATTTTTAACTAAAAACGACACTTTTGTTAGAATTAAGGTGATTCTGTGTCTATTACTTCTCTCACACAAACATTAATGAAACGGAAACCAAATCTTGCGAGGAATATGACCGCCGGTACCTTGAAATGCATTGAAATATCGATATGCTGGGTGCTGTCCCAAAAATGTAGAGAAGAAAATTCAATTATTTTGGCTTTAACTGTTTATGAAATATGAAAGTTAGTAATGATCTAGAATTTGTTATGTCGCTATATGATGCTATACGAAAGTCTAGAGACTTTGTCCTCTCTGTGACATTTAAAGTTCACAAGTTTCAGAACATTTGACATAATTGTGCCCTATTTCAGGCGTGAAGGATTTGGGAAGCATTAAACTTCTTATTTGTTTCTTAATTATGTTATTGCATACCATAAACCTAATGTGTCATAATATGTTTGTCATGAATGATTACCAATACCGTATTTCCATTTTCAGAAAGTACCAGCGAAAGGGTAATTTGGAGGATGTTTTTAAAGAACTTGTAAAGCTGTAAATTAACTTATTTAGTTTGTCAATAATTAGACAGAATACAAAAGTCTAAGGATTCGTATAAGACCCAATGTAATAAAAGTTCAATGAAAATATAATAGAAGTTTTGAAAGGAAATTCAGCATGATACTAGTGTTGCTTGTTATTTGTAAAAATATTAGTTTAAACAAAAAGGTATGTTACTGTAATCATATATGTAGCCAAATGCTTAAGTTCATTCGTGTATATCAAACATAATGTTTTACATTTTTAAATCATTCTTTCTGTTTTATATTCGTTTCAAGAGCTTAAATCTTTTGAAAAGGAATTTAGGACGTAGGTTAACTTAAAAAGACATATGTCAAGTTTGATATTCTAATTTTATATCAGTTATTTTGTGGGTTAAGAATTCTGTTATAACGTGATTTTTTTTTCTTAAATCATAAATCTTATAATATTTTTACTGGTGTCATTGATGTTAAGACACTTTTTTTGGCATATATATATATTTATATATATATATATATATATATATATATATATATATATATATATATATATATATATATATATATATATATATATACGCCTTCAATTCAAGAATGTAATAAAAATAATATTATTCTGAATATTAGTTTCTGTTTCTTTTTGTTCACTGAAAGAAATAAGTGTCTGTTCTTCCTCAGCTGTTGGAACGTTAAAGATTGCATTTATTATTTCATTATGGTCTACATGTGGTTAATGTAAAGTTAGAGATTACTCAAAAATTAATTTGACGTTTGCATTGACGTCGACGATATCTTGTAAGCAGTTTACTCAGATTTTGAGAAACTGTTTAATGTGATTTTTATCACATTTAGCTTGTACATAGATCTTCTACAGCCATGAAATTAGTTTGGAAAATAGATCCTGTATAGAACTACTCACACTAGCTAAAAAGTGTCATTGTAACTTTCATTTAGGCGTAAAGGTGGTTACTGTTAGAGATGAGTCGGAGCCGGCACGTAGTACATCACATGGTAATTGTCGATATCCGATATTCGATGAGCTAACATCAATAAATATATTTTTGTTAGACCAGTATACATTTCTACTAAACTACGTGATGCTTATTTGACTAAGTGTCACGCGCCCACATTATTTGAACACACATGATTTCATGCAATGTATTAACTCTAATGTGGATATTTACCTTGGGAACTATCTTTATTTGGAGGAGTAAATGCCTTTGCTTTGGACGTTATCATTACGCTTACTAAGCAACACTTTCCTTGGGCAAAGCGAGTGGGAGACGTAAACATATATCATATGCCATCAAATGCTCAAATAATTATGGTTTCGTGAATATATGATAATAACATATTGACCTGCCTCCGAGATTTTCATTCAATACATGTCTTAAATGGTTGTTGCCTTTCCTTTCTAGAAACAATGCGATTAAAAGCATTACTTACAACTACATGAAAGTCTTCCCTTTCTTCGTGTGTCTATTAAACTACTTTTATCTCTTTCATCATTTGATTATTTCAGTAATACTATAATTCCTTTGTGTCTGCGTCAATCCTATCTGCAAGGTGTGACATCACCATATTTATTCATAACTACAATAGGCATTGATAATACATAAAACGGTGACTAATTTCTCATTTGAAAACACGTTAGGAGGTTCAATCACTAATTACGCCACAATAACTAGGAAAAATTACTAATTTGAAAATTAAGATAAAAGTTTTATTTTCACACAGTATAACAGTAGATAGTATATTCTCGTAACGTTATCGAAACCATGATAAATATGCTTAAATAAATGAGATGTATATGTATAATGCAGTTGAATTATGACGTCATTAACATTGAATATACAAACCTATATCGTTTTAACTAGATCCGATTAAAATTTATTTGGAATTTCAACAAATAATCATAAACGATCTCGTATACTAATGGATATGATAAATATATGGAACGTATTATTAAATATGATATATATATATATATATATATATATATATATATATATATATATATATATATATATATATATATATATATATATGGATCAACTTTAGTGAAAACGTTATTGTGTACTATTATTGTTGATATTTGATATTGTAACTGTTGAATCATAACACAAACATTAAAAATAAAGTTATCCTGAGGCTTAATACTATTAATGTACTATGGATTTAATCTGGACTGATTTAATCTCTAATATCGGTTAACATTACCGAATGGAAGTTGATTGCACCATATATAGTTTGTAATAGTCAATTTAGCGTCAGTTTGTTTACCCCCAACCCATCTCGCTCAAACCAGGCCTGTCCTAGATCTAAGAATTTTAATGGAGCTTCAAGGTACAGTATGGCCTGGGTAAATATTGTGGTTATGCCATGATACTTCAGACAAGCTTGTAAGCGGTCTTCTATCAATAAAGCTCTCTTTCAATGCCCTTTTGTTTCTTCAATAGAATCGTGATTTCACTGGCGTTTACACAGTCCTTCACATTAGTGTGATATAAAGGTCAACATTCATTTTTTATCTGACTGATATTTTGGGTGAACTAGCATCTGACTTAGGGTCTGGTACAACACATCAAACATTTCAAGAGCTCTGACAGTAGCAAATAACTTAGCTACTTCCCTGAATGTTGGACCAGGGATATGGACATACATCAAATAGTAGTTTAACTATATGGTCTCTGTATATAATTCTCAGTACTGACATTTCTACTGTGTGACTATCAATACAATTCATACGTTAATCTAAAATACGTCAAAAGATCACGTCACGATGATGTTCTTGGCAAGGGATCACGTGTATCTTGTTTGAGAGGCTGCACTGTAAACAGACCAGCAAGGTAAACATAACACAAATTTCAATTCCACATCATCACTAAGTCCTTATTACACACTGTTCACTGTCCCCAAAGTACACATAAACAACAACACTCAGAATTCATATTCTCAAGAATAAACAATTACCTTTAAATCCCTACCAAAATAAAATGCATCAATATAACCGTTCTATCACCACCGAAATGAGAGGAAATACTGTTCTAAAAAATAAGAATAGAACTACATTCGTCCGTAGTGAACTGGAAGCATTATTTCATGACAGGGTTAGACAATTTCACCTCAAGGGACAAAACTTTCTCCTGTCATCAAAAACAATATCTCCTAAATACTTCTGCAAATTTTGTAAGAAACTTCATCCATGAATAGAAAAGTTACTGGCCTCTAGATTACACCATTGTAACACAAAAAAGGCAATTCCAAGTGGGCGCATATCAAAAATGCTCAAACCGAAAAGCTTAATTGTCACTTTGTAAAGCAAGATAAGCACTTCAAATAACCCGTAATTAGTTTATAGTTCTAATTAAAATTTGGAAATTTAACTTGACTGATAAATGTTCTTAAAAAATATAATTGTAAAAAATGATACATATGTTTATAAGAAAATTTAAAATGGAATATGTTACAGCAATAGCAAATTCATCTTTCAAAAAGGAAAAAGTCGTCTGTTTTGCTAACACCTTCCTGGTTTCTTCAAACAATGAAAAATGGTTTGACTCTGTATGAAAGAAACAGACAGCGGACAACTTATTCCATTTTGAATAACTTACCTTTTATAACTTTAAGAACTACATATTAATTTACACTGACTGTTCAAAAGATTGCGTTAAGGCTGCTGCATGATTATTAGTGAAAAGGACAAAAAAAGTTGCTTGTCAGACGTTTACATTCGATATAAAAACAATAGACCTGGCTACAAATCATATCGAGATCAAACATATTTTAAAACCTAGGATATTTTTCGATTTATTATAGCTATTTTAATTACCACATAATAAAAGGCTGGAAAACCTGGTATGAAAAATATTCACGTCACAAATGTGTTCCTCTCACAATATAGTATAATGATGGCTATACAGCCATGTCGGTATTACAGAGAATTGAAAAGAATATTGCGCTCCTATAATAGCCATATCTCCACAACCATCTGTGTTTAAAATATCATAGGCTGATTATAAGCCTGAAAAGCAGAGAGGGCGAATCGGACAACGTTATAGAAGCGTCTATTTGGCAAACCAAGGCTTCCTCCAAAATTGAAAAAAAGTTTCCTTTGGAGACGCAAGTAATTGTTTTCAATTTTAACATCTGCTTATTTCGAGAAATCACGCAGTATTTCCTTTTTAATTCTCCATGATCCCCAACTCTCGTTTGAATTAGTGAATTCAGCCAATGCTTCTTTATGTTCTACATCTATATAAAATGAATCAGTGGCGACTTTATCTGCGGTGTCAGGAAATCTATTTATCATGGAAAGTAAATTAATAGAAGCATAAGCCAGCATAGACGACCTAAAGTACGTATATTGATGATTTTCTCCATCTGTGCAAGTAACAATTGTACCTAATTTGGTTCCATCGGACAAGAAAGCGTCTTTACGATCGACGTATATACCCCTAGATGTTACATCGGTCATTATAAAATCGTATTTAGCATCATCTATAATCGACAGCAAAGAATATCGTTTGTGGTCGTATTTTCCACTTTGTGTGAATTTACCAATTATTCTTCTATCGAGATCTTTTGCGTGTTTATTTCTAACTTCAATGATGTCTTTTTGACCATTTCACGATATATTCTTCAGGGAATTGTTTTTGCTTTTGGTGATTATACTATGTAGACTATCGGGTTGTGGTAACCAGACTTCAGTTTGTTTTAGAATCAATCATATACCGTAATAACACTATTGGCATCCATTGTTTTTCAGAAATGTGTCTACCAAACCAAACATAACAACACGGATGAAGTCCTTTAGCCAATTCAAATGACACCACACGAGCGAATCCGGTTAAATCAAAATCGGGCAGTGGTCCAATAATAGCAACACGAGTCATCTCGTGTGTGGGATGTCTAAATCTTTTGAAGTACTCAGAACAATCTCAATACCCAGAACAATCTCAGTGGATAACACGCAATCATATCAACCGAAATAATACTATTGGGGTCATATTTTGTATTCCATAATCGATATCAGAGAAATTCTGCGCGTGTTGGTTTCCACAGATTTCTCTTTCTAGTGAAATGAGCTGCAACTGACGGAATTGTAAAACAGTTTGTTAGTAATTGTTCGCCGTGTTCCGTTGAAAAACCACTAGCTAGTTTTTTCAGCTCGTTGTGGAGGGCATCAGTACGGTATAATTCGCCATTGAGTCTTACAAATTGGTCGAATTTACCCTCTTCGCCTTCAAAACTGTGAAGTAATCACACTGACACAGGATCGTTTTTACTTAACTCGTAAATAAAATAAAATAAATTTCCCGTGTAATATTTTATGTTTTGTTCCGGCGGAATTGTTACCGCAGGTGTCCATTCGTGTACATTATAGTAAATAATTTTGATTGGAGCTCCTTTTTGATTTATATTTAGATTCGTGTAATACCTCTCTTGTTATCGTCATTACGGTTTTTGGAAATCTTAATGATGTTTCTAATTTGGCTATATCTTGAATTTTTGCGCTGTTCTATTTCACTGGTAATCCCCATTCGTTTATTTGTTTATGTCTTAGATCAGTCAATTTGTTTCCTCGGAACGCATTTGTAAAATGCTCTATTATTCGTTCTGCTACACAGTTTATTCTTGACGAAGTCAACGGTGACAATTTCATGGGTTTTAATTTGTCAATCCCAGTCAGAATTCCTGGTTTGGAGTCCTGACTCACAGTGACAGTTCTCTTATTTTTCAGGATGGGTTCAAATTTGTCGCGTTTAATCCTATTCCCCGTATCTGAGTGGATAATGAATTTCACTCTTAAAAATACTTTTTCTTGTCAAGATGTGAGATTATCACTGCTGCTCTTTTGTCGTTCATGGTAGCATCAACACTGCCATCAATTCGAAATGTTGACCAACAGTGAGATGCTCCATCGCGCTTGAATTCATTAAAACAATCACGGATTCTACCTAGCATGATTCTATCACTTATTCGCCTCTTTGGTATATCAGTGGAGACTCTATCGAGATTGATTTCAACATTTATCCAAGGTGTAATTTTCGATAATCTCTCTAAATCCTCCATATTGTAATTAAAACAAGTATTTAAATAAAGAATTTATTATATAATGAATCATTGCAAATGGCTTATGAGAGGATCAGTAACCGCTTGTAACAAATCATGCAGAAATGAATTATGTGGATATCATTTACAACAGCAGCAGAGAGGGTGAACAGACCACGATTTCAAGCAAAAATAAGGCTTCCAGATCACGTTTTCGAACAAAATATGGCCTATAGATAACGTTTTCGAACAAAATATCAGGTTTCCAACAAATCTCATTTAACCAAAAAAAAAGTCTCCATTTTTGCAAAAACGGAGATTTTTACGATTTTGCTCGCAACGATGTGGTCATCCACCCTCTCTGCTGCTAAAGTTTTCAGTTCTGGGTTAATAATTTTTAAAATTGCAAAGCAATTTACGATTTTAACCGAATATTTGATCAAGTCCGATACGATGAAAATCACTAAGATGAAAGTCCTTAGGATTTCACAAACAGACTAATCGCTAACACCTCTTCTTGTAAATCAATCAGATTATTTGACTGGTCGGTGAGTTTGAAATTAATTCTGGTTAATGAATTATTATGGCATCGCATATAGACAGGATTAATTGGGTTTTCAATAATTAGGAATCCTGGAGGAGCTGTTGGTGCAAATGAATAAAGAATATATCCCTGCTGAGCTTGATTTGATCGTTCGAGATTAATTTGATAGCTTCCTTCGATAACATCACACACTAAATTGAGCGCAATCACCGATGAAATATTCACGTTGAACGGAGCGATATGCCTACCACCACCATCTGGGTCATTATTATGTTTGAGGATTTTTATTTCCGGTGATGCTGTTTTTTTCCACGTATCATGAATTATTTTGAAACCAACATCGATGGCATCATTGAGAAGTTTTTTTAGTTCTGGTACGTTATATCCTGGTAGTTTGAATGTTGGAATATCTTCAACGCGGATATTATAGTTTGATGCAAATCTTGTTCTCGATATGGGGTTTTTATCATCGAGTATAAATCGAATAATTTGTGAATTAAATTTTTCCATATCGTCGATAATTTTGTTACATGTTTCTACGACGCTGATAAATTCATCTCGGGTGAGAGAGCCGGATTTAAGGGGTATTAACAACAGTGATAAATCGTTGTTTATTGCATAAATCATACCAGTGATTTTAGGTTTGTTAACAAAATAATCCCCCTCTATTTTCTCCCCTGGCTTCTCTCTTCCAGTTGGTTGGTATATTAAATCAAAAAAATCTGTAATGAATTGGTAATCTCTATAACTACTCCCTATTGGATTATGATTTTTTATCACGTCGGTGATATAATCAGATTTTTGAGGTTCGGGTATATCAACGGTTTCCTCCAGAGTTTTACTCTGGGGTGGTAATTCAGGCCATCCTAGTACGGTTCTAATAGAACTTTGATAGATATCTACGACGTATCCTTCTGTGCTTATTTCAATGGCAGATGATAGCGTCGGCTCATGAACCGTTATTGCGATTTTTGATTCTTTTCCAGTAATCGATTTTATTCTACGCGCGAATTCATTATTGATTTGTTCAATTTGGTATGATCCGGTTGGTATTGAAACAACTTTCCAGTCTGGGGTTCCGTCGGGTTTATTCTTATTCGCGAACACTAAAGAATTATTGGGTTGTTGACCACCAAATGATTTTGATCTGATATTAGACCAACTGTGATACATTCGTAGTTTTGCAAGCGCTATCTCCTTCACCGGGACTGGGCTAGGAAAATTTACACTAAACTCGGGTTCCGTTGATGTTATTGATATCATACTTGTTTGTACTGGGTTTGTGTTTTCTACTATTTGTTGAAGTAATTCTATCGGTGTTGTCATCGCTGCTATACTGTTGTTGTCGCTCTAATTTTGACATCGTGGAATCAAAAATACTGACCATCATTGAGAACTCAGGATCCGATATCGTTGATGTTATTGATATCATTCTGGTTTTTGGGTTCGTGTTTTCTAATTCCATCGGTGTTATACTGTTGTTGTCTCTCTAATTTTGATATCGCGGAATCAAAAATACTGAGCATCGCTGAGAACTCACTATCTGATATATTTGTATTATCGAGTGACGACGATATCATCGAGGATAATTGCGAGTACGCGGTTGATACAATATGAAATTGAATTAAGTAATCATGCAGTTTACTCTGGCTGCATGATGATATCTTTTTTGTTATCCCGGTTGATATACCCGCGATTGTAGCCACCGCAGAAATGCAAATTGGAACTACGACCGGGGCAATCATTGTAACAGATGCAAGTATTATTCCGGCACCAGTGAGAACGCTTGACACCGAGTATATAGTAGCATCAATTGCGGTGATTCTTCGTCGGTATTTTTTTATTTTTATTTGATACTCCTCGGCGAGGGTTTTGAGTCTATTTTGAAATTCTCTGACCTGATCATAGCGACATTGAGTTGATGAAATCATTGTTATTTTAAAAACGCTAGCGTTTTCAATTGTGAAATCCTTTCAATTTAGTTATTTACTTAAATCCGCTACGAATTCTAAGCACCAGGATATTTCTCTTCTAACGGTGTCATCAACCGCGATAATCTCAAATTCTTCTTCACCTCCGATAATTACTGTCGCGGTGCCACCAAAGTAGGTTTTACCTTTCACGATGATATCAAATTGCTTGTCAGAGATTAACGTCATCCTGTAGATACCATAGGGCCACTTCTCGATATTGACCTTCAATTTAGCATTAGATTCTTTTACCCAATCAAAGGTCCCATGCTTTACCCTTTCAGAGGTTTCTTTTAGTTTAGCAATATCGTTGATGACGTCGAGATAGTTTTTTTTGATTTCAGCGAGAGTCGGGCCTGTCAACGATGTGGTTTCAGAAACAGGTGTTCTCCCTAAAAATTTATCAACGATGGTATTAAGTGTTGTTTGTCTCACCATAAACATATTAATATCTTTGAGAGTCATTGTAGATGTAACCGGGACACCAAAGAAATTATTAGCGACGTAGGCATTATGAGTATGCTTGCCGATAAACTCGTTGATTTCAACGAGGGTCATGCCAGCCACAAGCGGGGTTCCAAAAAACTTAACAACGACGTCGTTAGTGGGTTTTTGCACTCTTTCAAGATTTTCTATTAGTTTAGAAATATCATTGTAAATATCAAGATAATTTGCCTTGATTTCATTTTCATTCATTATCCTTCCAGCTTCCTTGTTAGCGAAGAATAGCGATAGATAGTTTTTGATTTCAGCGAGAGTCATACCAACCACAAGCGGGGTTCCAAAGAATTTATGAATGACATTTTTGCGAAAATTATTATAACCTTTTATATGATCATCCAGCTCACGGCCGTGGGTGGTAATCTTGTTGTCTTGGGTGGTAATCATGCTGTCTTGGGTGGTAATCATGTTGTCGTGGACTGCAATCTTATTGTCATGGGTAGCAATCATGTTGTCGTGGACTGCAATCTTATTGTCATGGGTAGCAATCATGTTGTCGTGGGCGGCAATTGCGTCGGTGATCGTAGACACAAGTGCGCCTGGTTTAAGTCGTCCGTCGTTGGAATACAGCGCAATAGAGTTTTCAGCGGCGTCGCGCTGCCGTATCAAAATATCATTCAACGACACATTACTGCTTTTCAATTTACCCTGTTTGTCTTGAAATACAACTATTTCCCCGGGATCAACATCTGTTAAATTTAACGTCTCAGCGATTTCATCTTCGATTAGTTTTTTTATATCCTTGTTAGAATCACCGGTTGCAACGCCATCGGGTTTAGGTTTCATAGGTCTTCCCCAAATATCAATCATATTATTGTAAAACTCTCTCTCTAAAATCGTTTCGTTGAAAAATCTACGATTTTCGCCAGCGATTGCTGGTGTATTCATTTACGACAACATGAGGTGGTTTCCCTCTTGGGTTACCCAAGGAGTTAGAAATAGCATCAAGAACATTTAATACTTCGCTGCCGCATATTGGTGGATCATTCATTTGTTGTGTTGGTAGCGTAGAATACCAAGTCTTCATTGGAAACGTTTTTATATAACGCATGAATTCCTTTGGCGGTGCTAATCCATATGAATCAAAATAGACAATCCCACGTGGATCAATAGCGTATGCAACCCAGTGAGTACCAGGTCCGGTGCTGTTATCGAGATTAATGATACCGGTTTCAACGCTGTTTGGTTGATGTGGTAATTGATCTTTCATAAAGACACCTCTGAAGTTTTTAATCGCTAGATTTTAGCAGCATCCATTAAATCAAAATTGGACATAGGAATCTTCGATTCCTCAATTAATAAATCGTTCCTGGTAGTCTTAGACCCTTTCCGCTGTACCATGAATACGGGGTTCCTGGTAGTCTTAGACCCTTTCCCTTTTTTTTATATCCTTTCCCAGTTGCTTTCTTTAGTGCCATTCCTGCTGCAGTACCAACGGCTCCTAACGCAGCCGCTTTAGCCACCGCTGGGGCTGCTGCTGCAATCAATGCTGGAATCGCAGCTAACAACGGGAATATACCGCCTGTTTTAATCATATTTTTGATAGCAGCCGCAGAGAGAGTAATCTGAACACCTTTTTTGGCTGCAAGTGCATCATTGAAATGTTTCACCTGACGAGTTGTCAGCGATAATTTATTTGCACCACCAGTCATTTGATTAGGTTTCAACGTGATTGTGGTTCCACATTTTTTAGCTGATTCCGATTGCAATTTTTTTAATTGACCGGGAGTTAACGCAACACTAATAACACTATATGACATTATACATAATTGATTGATTCTAATTCAATGAAAAATCGAGGATTTCAATCATAGATTTTCTACTGGCGCATCTACCACTCTCATTCTTCCTCCAACACCTTCGAGTAGCATTGATTTGTCACTGAGAATGACAGCAACTGCTCTATAATTAGCAATAGCATCAGGATTGGTTACATTAGCTCTAAAGTGTATATCAACGACAGACTGTCTTGTTAAATCGAGATGTTCCAGCGAAAAGTAATAGATCGGATACAGATTCTTAAAATCTAATTGTGATATTTGTAGACCAGTATCGACATTTTGATCACGTGCCATGAACGACAACAATCTATGATACACGCGTGCAATATGATTTTCACCGTAATTAAGTTGCACATCTTCGGATGGTTCCTGCTGCCCGTTTATTCTCAGTGAGACGTCTTTCACACCTAACTGATCAAATATCATATGGCTGTAGAGTTGATTGCCAATTCGTGCGTTATTTTGTAACGCTACGAATATATGACGTGGCGCAGTAACACCTTGTTTTGATGCTAGATTCCACGTGAATAACCCGTTGATATTTGATTGTTTAACATCTGTACTCACGGTTAGCCAACTCAACAACGATTTTCCTCCTTGGTCCATAAATGATAGTAATCGTTCTTCTGCAGTGATTGCTGGAGTCAACACTGGCATCCACAATGATATTTTTGTTAAATTGACTTTACCGGCATCAGCATTGGGATTTGCAACATCTGCTGGAATCCTCCAAATTGCGTCGTTATCATCACTCTTTCGTACAAGCGATACTGTATGCTTCGCCCCATAAATAACTTTTCGGACGTTTCTACAGAATCCAAAAATATGATGCAGTGGAATCGCGCATGAAAATGGTTTACGCCCTAATCCCAACATTGAGTTTCGTGTTGCGGCTCCTAGATTGACATTAACGTCGTTGTTTATAATCATATTCTCGACATCAGCATCACTATTATCACGTTTTTTTGGTCGTCTTACAACAAATGGATTTCCACCAGCGCTATTCCTACCATCTTTTGCAAACATCATAGAGGGTCCTGCTGATCTTGTATAATCATCGGAATATCTCGCTAACCCGATTATTGTTGTAGCCACATCAACATCGCGATCTATCGACTCGATTTCTTTTCCATCAATGAGATATCTAGCACTCTCAAATAGCGCCATAATACCATTATTGACAAAACCGACTTGAGTATCATCTGGATACGGTTCTCCAGCAGCTGTTACAAGTTCTCCTTCTACTTCAATAAACGCTTCAGCGGGTAGAAAATATTTACTGGTATCATGGACTTGAAGTTCAATTCGCGATCGACTATTTGCGTCTATCGCATGATAAGCGTAATATTGATAATCGCGTACAGAATCATCTTTGCCAACTGGAGCGTCTATATCAAACGCCGGATCATGTGATTTTTTGAACATTTTATTCTATTTATCAGAGTCTAAATCATAAACGATTTTCATCGACGTAGTTTTTTAAAGCCGCTTCCTGCTATCATATTTGCAATATTGCTTTGGTCCCCTTGATTTATCAAGGGAGTTAAAGCCATCGACGCTAATTTTTCATCTACTGCGTTATTTATAATTCTACTAACACTTGCAGGCATTTCTGCTGTAGATGGCAATGGTACCGGTTTCTTTGAAAATCCTTTGGATTTTTCTCGTCTCACCAGTGATGTTAATTTATTTTTCGCGGCTGAAAACGCTTTCCCGGCAAAATCTCCAACAGCACTAATACCCTTATCACGAATAACATCAATTGCTTTCATTGATAATTGTTTAGCTAACGGCATCACTTTTGGAGCCATTCTCGCAAATAACCCTGCAATGGTATTGCCTAAACCATCTCCGTAGTATGCTCTATAAACTGGAAACCGTGAATTAACTACATAGACGGGGGTTGGTTTATCATGATTGTAGTGTATGATCATTATTTAAAATCAGAAACCATTTTTCAATTGGAAACGCTAGCGTTTTTATTTAATCACGGTGATTAATCACTATGATAATCCTCTACTAACTCGCCAATGAAATCTCGATATGTTTTGATATCCATGATACCTCCTTGAAATAAACGTCTACAGATATCAGATGCTTCATTAATTATTTCCGGTGAGTTGTTTCCAGCTCGGAATCCTCCTACAAGAACTTCTAATCGTGATATATCACTGAGAACACTACCAGGACATGAAATCCAAGGATTTTCCCTCGAAGAGTTTTCAACTAAACCACTGCCTGTTTTTGAAAATCCTTTGGTTTTATCAGTGATACCGGTTGCACCTTTTTCATGATCAGCTTCTCTCGTTATTTTCATCGGTTGGGGGGATTGTGTTATATCAATAAATTTTGATTGTTCTGGTAGTCTAAGAAATCCGGTATCCGATTGCTCCCCTATAGATGATTCAGCTTTTTTTATTGCTGCCATATATTCCTGAAATGTTTTATCAACTCCTTTTGCTTGAGAGGAACCTGATAGTATACGATATAACCCCCTATACCAATCTTTTTTAGGGGGAAGATTATAATCATCGTAAATATATTTTCTTCTCTGATGAAAACTCCCAGTGACAAATTGGGCTAATTCTTCCATAGAATCAAATTTTTTATTTCTCAATTCATCTAATTTACCGGGAAGAAGTTTTTCATTGAATGCAACTCGTCCACTAGTAGTATCCTCCCCTTCTTCTTGAAATTCGGGTGGGGGGATATCTTCTTGAAGTTCTCGTTGTTGTTCTGAAGCGGTTGATATATCCTGAGGAAGTGTTTTCAAGGATTTTTTTGTTTGTTTAGTTCTTTTTGCTATTTTTTCTAACACAGGAAGAAAAGACTCTTCTTGTTTTTTTCCTTCTTCAGAGATTGTTGACACTATCTGTTTCGCTGCTGTGGTTACTGGTTTAAACAATTCTTCAGACCCCACAGCAAAATCAGTTTGTAAACTCTGTCGTTGTTGCAGTTTATTTCTTACAGAGTCGCGAATTGGTATAAATTTCTTGATTGCATCAAGTCGGTCACGAGCCAATCGGGTCGTTAATGCTTCATTGACCATTATTTGAAATCGCAAACAATTTTTCAATTGTAAAACAATTTTCCGAACCTGACTTAACAGACGGAAACACTTCGACATGTCAGATGATTTTTAACACCAGTGATGGAATCACCGTAGAAGCGTTTTAACGGCGTTATCAATGATGGGGAAAGTGTCCAAATTGTATATAAAATAATAATACTGACACTTTCCCCACTTTTCTATTGATCAATCTGACATATCATATCGAGGAAACCAACCATTAACGGCCTATCGATTTGACATTTTCAATCAAAAAATGCTAAAAAAAAATTAAAATCTCTATGAGGGACGGTCACGGACAAAATCTCTTTGAAGATCGGTCACGGTCAAAATTGTTCATTTTCTTGAATTAACGCCCGTAGGTTTCTAACTTTAGAATTAACCTCCTTTTTCAATTCGTATTCGTTACCTAATTCCTTTCGTATTCGTTCTACGATAGTATATAACGGAGCGAACACACTTACGTCACTGGAAAATGCGAGAGAGTCCTTAATAGAATTCTGAATTCTTTTGATGAGCGCATACTTCTTTGGCAGCATATATTTATTGTTGTTAACTCCGTATTCTATATCCTGAAAATCAGACATGATTTGATCAGGATTTAACCCATCTGATAGTTCAATATCCCAACTTTTCAATTTTGAAATCTCGGATAAAATGCTATTCATGTTTTCAGAATTCATTATTCTATAACAATTATATATTTCTAAATGAAAAATATGACGCATCAGACATAACTAAATCGAATTTTTTGTCCCGTCCTTTTTGAAAACGCAGATCGATAAATTCCCTCTGCAACAAATCGTACTGAGGCTCTACAAATATCGAAGTACCCACTGGCTTCATATATCGATTGAAATATTTTTTCTTCGTTAGTTGTTGTATTCAAAGATTTTACGGGTCTCGCTTTTTTTGAGCAAGTACCAGTCTTTCCTCGTTTGGTATTCTCACTTTGTGTGATAGCTTGCAGATTTGATAAAGAATTATTCTTTGGATTAGAATCCTTATGATCGATAACAAAACCATCCTCGATTAATCCATGGAAACACTCATACACGAAACGATGATTGTGATATTTTTTCTTTCCAGCACCAAACATCAAATACCCTTGATTAGTCACAACACCAACTGGGTTCTTCAGTCTACGGTTTCTTACGATACCATCACTTGATGCTTCATAATTTGTGATCACAGGGTGTGGTCTGAATTCTTGGTTCATTTATATATTATACTATTGTTTGTCTAATTCATCGTTTGGTCTAATGATTACATCTTTGGAAAATCTTTCGATGTAGTCTTGAGGGGTTCTTATGATTTTATCCTTGATGTTGTCAGGGTCAAGGACCTTTTCAGGGTCAAAATTTCTGATTGATTGTCCATTTTTTATTCTTTTATCATAATATCGCTTCAACTCCCTATATCGTTTACCACCGCAATTTAGACATAACTGCGATTCCCCCCTGACTCCAACTCCACATAGAATACAAGGTAACGGACCAAGGCTTCCACGACGATAGCTTTGCATATGATACCCACAGAACTCATTTCTGCATGATTTGTTACACGGGGTTACTGATCCAATCATAAGCCACTTGCAGTGATTCATTATATAAAAATCTTTCATTTAAATGCTTGTTTTAATTATAGCATGAAAAAGTTCGAGAGATTATCGAAAATTAAGCCTTCGAAAAATGCTGATAAGGAGTTTAAGAGATTATTAAAAATCAATCCTAGATTTAATCTCGATAGACCCAAAAAACGTCCAATAGACGGAAACATGAAAGAGTTTAAGAGATTATTAAAAATTAGTCCTAGATTTAATCTCGATAGACCCAAAAAACGTCCAATAGACGGAAACATGAAAGAGTTTAAGAGATTATTAAAAATCAATCCTAGATTTAATCTCGATAGACCCAAAAAACGTAACAAACGTCCAATAGACGGAAACATGAAAGAGTTTAAGAGATTATTAAAAATTAATCCTAGATTTAATCTCGATAGACCCAAAAAACGTAACAAAATCAATCCTAGATTTAATCTCGATAGACCCAAAAAACGTCCAATAGACGGAAACATGAAAGAGTTTAAGAGATTATTAAAAATCAATCCTAGATTTAATCTCGATAAACCAAAAAAAACGTCCAAGAGATTACCCTGGAAAGATGCTCAATTCAATCTCGATATAGTTTCTAATACACCAAAGAATACAATTCTTGATAAAGCCATGATTAGTAAAATCAGAGACTGTTTTAATGAATTCAAGCGTGATGGAGCATCTTATTGTTGGTCAACATTTCGAATTGATGGTGTTGTTGACGCTACCATGAATGATGAAAAAGCAGCAGTGATAATTTCACATGTTGGGGAAAAACGGCATTTTTTCCGAATCAAATTCATTATCGAAGTCGATGGCAAATGGATTATTAGGGATAAATTTGAACCAATCCTCAAGAATAAAAAAGCTGTCATTGTGAGTAGAGATTCCAAACCAGGAATTCTAACCGGAATCGATAAGCCATACTACGAAAGATCTTATCCCGTAACAGCAATGGTTTATGGGATATATCCGTTAAATGATAAACCCGATATCGCAAAACTAGCTCCTATGAAATATTCTAGTTCACTTAATTGTGTAGCAGAACGAATAATAGAACACTTCACAAATGCATCCCGAGGAAATAAACTAACTGATCTGCGACGTAGGAAAATAACCGAGTGGGAACTGACAGTGAAACAGCATGGTGCAAAGATTTCTGATATAGCTAAATTAGAAGCATCATTAAAATTCCCAATATCAGTAACAACAATAACCGGAGAAGTATTATACGAACCGAAATATCAATCGCGAGGAGCCCCAATACAGATTATTGATCATAACAAACACGCGTGGACACCTGCGGTAACAATATTTCCACGAGAACGAACCGTGAAATATATCCCTAAGGAGTTCGTCGGGGATGTTTTCTATGAAGAGAGATTATTCGATGCTATTCATGCGTTGTGTAAGGATGATCCTGTGTCAGTGTGGTTACTTAGAAGTGATGAAGAATTCGATCAATTTGTAAAACCAAATGGTGAATTATATCGCATTGAAGAATTAGATAACAGAATGAGAAAAATCGCTAGTGATTTTTCACCGGAGAATTCCCATGAAAAACTACTCACGGATAGTTTTACTATTCCATCAGTGGTAGCTCACTTCGCAAGAGAAAAAAACTCATGGCGTCCAACACGAAGTGATTTTCTCGAGGATGTTAAATTAAGTTGCGTCGAATTTGGTCATGGAGGACTGTGGAATACGAAATACTCACGTGATGGTATGATTTCAATTGATATAGCCGCGTGTTATCCCGGAGGTTTTCTCGGATATGGGGAATGTGCTGAGTACTTCAAACGATTTGGACACCCCACGCATGAAATGACTCATGTTGCGATTAATGGACCATTGCCTGATTTTGATTTAACCGGATTCGCTCGTGTGATATCATTTGAATTAGCTACAGGGTTACATCCGTGTAGTTATGTTTGGCTCGGTAGACACCTATCTGAAAAACACTGGATGCCAATAGTGTTATTGCGGTATATGATCGATTGTGGTATGCTAATATCGTTAATTGTCAGTGAGGCGATTATATCCTATCGAGCTCAGAAAGAAGTTTGGCTACCACAACCCGATCTAGATAGAATAATCAACGAACTACGAAAACAGTTTCCAGATTTCAGTGAAGAAGAAATCATAAATTGGTCTAAGAAGTTATTTGAAATTAAAAAAGAACAAGCAAAAGATCTCGGAAGAAGAATAATCGGTAAATTTACCCAGGGTGGACGATACGATAACGCAAAATATTCTTCGCGGTTGATCATAGACGTCGCTGAATACGATTTTATTGTAGCGGATTTAACGAAACAAGGAAAACTTGTATCCCGTAAGGATGCTTTTCTATCCAATGGTGAAAAATTAGGTACGGTTGTTACCTACTGTGATGGATATAATTCCCAGTACACACACTTAAGAAGTTCTATGCTAGCCTATGCTTGTATTAATCTATTTTCGATGATAAATAGATTTCCTAATACCGCAGTTAGAGTAGCCACTGATTCGATGTATATACATAATAAATACAAATCAGCTGTAGCGGCATTCACAGATCCCGAGGAAGCGTGGGGATGTTGGCGATTTAAAAAAGAGATGCTACATGAGTATTGCGAATTCGCAGACGTTGCCATGGATGATAAATATATTTGTTGTAACCGTATTGAAATTCAATCAGAATTTTATAATGCACCACCGGTATCTGATCCAATCTGTATATACAAGACAGTTTATTTAAATGGTTGTGGTGGGTCAGGAAAGACAACTCGTGCAATCGAATTATTCTGTGGGAAAAGTCCTACGGATTTCACAAACATGATTGTGCTAACACCGACTCACAGACTCGCCAGAGAGATGAAACAACGAGGGGTAAATGCCTGTACTTATCACAGCTTCTTTCGATGGAAGGGTGACAAATGGACTCCTGAGCGTATGGGTGATAAATTTATTCCTGAAATCATAATTTGGGACGAAATATGCACAGTATCATTAGATGTATTACAAACATTTCTTGAGTGGTTGTTAAACAAAAACACAAAAGTCGTTATGTGCGGTGATCACGGCCAACCACAACCATTTGTCGGTGGATCCCCACATGAATGGCTAAAGGGTTTTGTAGACTACTATGAAGAAATCACCACTGATTATAGATCACTTGATGAACGATTACGCGAGTTCAAAGCGCTAATTAGATTACAACCGGATAGAATCCAATGCGAAATAGCGCGTGAAGTGATTTCAGAAACCCCAATGAATGATTTCTGGGAAACATGGAGACCAAACGATTTGATAATTGCAAGTAGAAAAATAGTCAGAGACGCACTTCAGATGAAGTTATTTAAATTGCATAAAGAAAAATTTGCAACGCTTCCAGTGCCGTTGTGTTATAGGCCATCGGATACACGAAAACAGAATATTGAAGTTGATATTCCAGGACAGAGTGAAAAACAAATTCTCGTATTAAATGATATTGTGCTGGTTGATATCAGCGTCGTTGAAGATGCATTGCGTGCTAATAAATCCCCGTGGACGCTAGGATACGCAGCGACGATACATTCTTCACAGGGATTGACTATATCGTTTACAATTGTTTGGATGGTAGATAATCGCATCGAATGGTCAAATTTAGTCTATCTCGCAGTATCCAGAGTACGAAAAATAAATCAACTTCGAAGAATTGTTGTTGACGAAGTCAATGATGACGATAATGACACAACAATAAGTGATATTGATGTTAGCATCATTAATAAAAAACTCTCCGGTTACAAACAACAGGACAAAAAAAAAACAACGAGAATTTGATATTGATGCTGAACTAATAATCACTTTGAAGAAACAACAGAATAATCACTGCGCGAGTTGCAATTGTATAATGCGTTGGCAGTATTCGGATAAGGATCCTCGCCAATTCACCGTAGACAGAAAAAATAACAATCTCGGTCATGTCAGAAATAATGTGATGTTGACTTGTCTTGAGTGCAATAGACGCAACGGTGCTGGTTAAGACCATGCGGTGGCAATTGAGTATCCTCGGGAATCACTTGTAGTTGTTGTCGAGTAAAACCCCGCTGAGGGGCAGTTGAATCCAGTTTATAGACTGGAGGTCTACCAGTTGATCGTGTTATACTAGATATCTTATGCGTAGTGACGCTCCAAATAGGATCAGTAGCCCTTTTTCTACCCCCTTCAAGCTCTCCTGGTTCGTATAAGTACCTCACAATGACATTACTACCAAGAATTGGTTGGGAAACGCTAGCGTTTCTAGGGAAATCTTTTTGTGGTTGTACGGGTATTGACTTCTTTTTAATCGCGTTGATAGGTTTCATGTTGATTGTTCTAGTAATCTCGTTATTCAGTGCAGTAATCAAAGATGGTAATCTTTTAACCCATTCACGGGATCGCTTTTGTTGAATGAATTCTTTTGCGTATTGATATCCAAATAACCGCTCAGCAATCGTCCGATTAAATCGTTCTACAATGGCCTGATCGCGATGTAGCGCAGTATGCCCTCGTCGTATGGTGACATTATGATGTTTCATTGTTGATAACACTACACCCTGAAATTCCTTGCAAGGATCAACCTGCAATAGATTTGGCCAGTGCAGAGGACCTCGTCGATAAATCCTTTCAAATGCAGAAGCGACTTCAGTGGCTGATTTTGTTTTTAACGGTTCTGCTTCTTTGTATCGACTTGCAATATCAACTACGGTTAACGCATATTTGTAACCACGATCATGTGGCAGAAATAATATATCAGCCTGATGAACTTCATTAGGAGCGGTCACATCAAAATGCGAGAATTGAATTTGTTTAGGCGGTGGTAGATAAATTTGCCATAGTGCCTGTTTGGATAACCAATTAGCCGCAGTGGTTTTTTTCACTTTTGCAGCGCTAGCGAGTTTATGGACTGCTGATTTACCCCTCCAGTATCCTCTTGGGGAATAATAAATTGATTCCATATTATTAATTACCAGCACCTAACATCAATTTACTTTTCATAGCCGATTTTATCAAAAATGAAGACAATTTTTCTTTGAAGGATTTATCAGGAATAGCATTTAACGCATGAATTAATTTCACATCTGCTAGATGCCTGTTTTGCAGATTGCTGCTTTTATAAGCAACATCATGAAGGTGACAGGCCTTATCAATGGCGTTTATTGGTTCTTCACCGGGGTTGGGTTGATTTTGATTATTGAGTCTGATATCAAGTCTGGTTCCTGGTCCACAGTAGCTATATCCTGGGAGGTGCTTTTCTCCGGGGTACTTTGCCCATGGGGTTCCAGGGAGCTTTGCCAATTTGGCTGCGATATCACCTCCTCGTTTTTTTTTAAATCAGGTTTCATAGACACAAATCTAAATTTCTTTGTACCACATTGCACGCATTTACCAGAAAGCGCTGATCGGTTATTTTTAGTTGTAATCGTCGTCAAGTCATCTGTGCCAGTACGCGTTTTACACTTCACACAATATAGATCCATAATTTATGTATAGAAATATGGATATAATTGATTTTTCAGCGACTAAAACAAGAGAACCAGTTAAGCATCATGCAGCGCTACCAAACTCTATCCTGATGATTATAATCGGGCCATCTGGATCCGGTAAAACGCAATTGTTGCTCAATTTAATAATGAGATGGATGAAGTGGGATAAGTTGTATTTAATTGCCCCTAGCGTAGATGATCAACGATGTTATGAAGTGTTAAAGGATTTTAACGAGAATGCATCAGAAATTAAGGGTGAGAACGCCATTGATTTTATAACCGATATCGATGAAGCACCGAGTATTGATGATATTGATGGAGATATTAACAATTTAGTCGTATACGACGATATAATGTTGGATAAACAAAAAAATCCTGCTAGAATATTTTCCCGTGGGCGTCACAAAAACACTGACGTGATATATGTCACTCAACGCTACACTCAGGTTCCAAAAGTCATCAGAGATAACTGCAATATTCTTTCTGTATTCAACGGAGTTGATACTCATACTCTTAGAAATATTTGGCAGACATGGTGTTCTGATATGGACTTCAATCAATTCGCAACAATAAATCTACATGATCCTCGGACACGATATCGTATCGGACTTGATCAAATATTCGGTTAAAATCGTAAATTGCTTTGCAATTTTAAAAATTATTAACCCAGAACTGAAAACTTTAGCAGCAGAGAGGGTGGATGACCACATCGTTGCGAGCAAAATCGTAAAATCTCCGTTTTTGCAAAAATGGAGACTTTTTTTATGGTTAAATGAGATTTGTTGGAAACCTGATATTTTGTTCGAAAACGTTATCTATAGGCCATATTTTGTTCGAAAACGTGATCTGGAAGCCTTATTTTTGCTTGAAATCGTGGTCTGTTCACCCTCTCTGCTGCTACAACTCGTACGTCGTGGGACTTTTGGGCCTTTACCTTGCATACGATGTGGGGTAGGTGTGCGTGGTAAGTCGCAGTTGTGTCTCAATTGTGGTGGTAAGCGATACAGAGAGCTAAAGCGCTATTATGATACTAGAATCAAAGATTCCTTCAAGAATTCCATCAATGACTCTGACTGTCAAGAACAAAAACATAAGAACACATCAAGACTACATTGATAGATTCTCAAGTAATTAAACCAAATAATTAATTAGACAAATAGTATTTAGTATATACATGAACCAAGAATTTAGCTTTGAGCCATTCGAAATTCAAACCGTGAAACCACCATATGTCACAAATCATCACACGGTGTTAATGTGCTTTTACATTCAACTCGGGTGATTAATTTTGAGGTATGGTGGTTTCAGTTTGAATGTAGAACAGCCCCGTGTGTGTATCTGCTGTGTGTCCACCTATAATCCATTGTTGCATGTTGTATTGTCTTGTGCTGTCCTATTTGTAGAAATCATTGTAAATACCATATCATTTCATTGTAAATACCATATCATTTCATTCTAAATACCATTATGTAAATTCTTGTATATGTATATATCTATATATCTATATATCTAAATGTAACGTTCATTCACCAAGCATACCATTTTGGAGTTCTTACTCGTTTTTTGACGAGTTAGATCTCCTCTCGGAGACTATGTTTCGTGGTATCTCTGGGCCCGGTCGGATGTAAATAACACCTGAGGGGCTCCAAAATGGGGATGTGTTGTCTTATATATGTAACCTCTGGGTCCCTCCAATGTGAATAACACCTGAGGGGTTCCAAATGGGGTTCATCATATCATACAAAAAACGGGTCAAAATTGACCTCTATATTTTGTATTAGATATATAATATTTCATATAATAAATTTTGAAAATATGAAGGTCATTATTAACGAGATTTCTAATTTGAAAAATCAAGGAATTCAATGGTCATATAAATTAGATTGTGATAGGATTCTATCTGATTTTTAGGATATTGATGATAGCGCTCAGATTAATAAATATGTGTTATCGAAATCCTATTCTTTTATAAAGAGAATTCAACACGCCATTTATGACTCTCGCATATAACAATGACATCAACAAGTTCGTCCCGTTATTCACTGCTGTCGAAAGGGTCAGAAGTGAATTGGGGCAACAATATGAAATCGAAAGCACAATTAACTCGAAAATCAAAACAATAAAAGAGATTATCCGCCAAATTTAAAAATCCGTCCTCCGATTGCCTCAACACAGTGAATGAAATTCTCACCATGGATTGACATGTACAATACTATACCTGTTTGCGAGTATGAGTATAGACAGGTACGGATCAGAAATTCTATAACCCCATTGAAAAAAAATTCTATATACTTGTATGCGCTTAGTCAACCTAAAACGAATTTGTATGAGTTGAAATTCTATAGACAGGTAAGATAGTGTAATTTTTTTGCATGGTGATTTATCACTACGCGGAAGTATTAACACACTGTGAAATTCAAAAGAATTTTGGGTGGGTGAGTTTTCACTTACAATTTAGATCGTATATTATATTTATAATGGTACGTGAAGCCCTAACAACTAAATTAGCACGGGAACGATTAGCTTCGATTAAGAAATTTATTCCGATTCCTGATTCCGTTCGAAATAATCTCCAAACGAGACAAGAACGGGTTCCGAACAATTATTGAAACCCGTTAATACAGCAACCGGCAAAGTCGTATCGACCACTGCAAAAGCCATATGGGGAGATATTCCTGAGGAAGAACGAGGGGGTAAAAACCGTCCCTTCTTCCTATACTTGAAAAAATAGCAAGGGAAACTCAACAAGCACAAAAGTCTTCAAAAATACTTCCTGGTGATATAATAGCTACTGCACGACTTCTGGATCAACAAGAGGGTGAGGAACAACAACAACATGGTGATATTATTGAAGAAGAAGAAGAGGAAGATGAACAACCACAAGAAAAAAGAGGTTAAAGAATTGCATTCAATAATAAATTCCTTCGGGTAAATTAAATGAAATAAGATATATGAGATTTAACAGTACTGAAGAATTAGCTGATTTCGTCGTTAATAGTTTTCATCACAGAAGAAAGTATATCCACGATGATTATAATCTCCCTGATAAAAAATCATGGTATAATGGATTATTTCGTGTGTTTACAAAAATAGGTAGGATATCGTCTGATGATGATAAAGCATATAAGGATTTTAAAGAACAAATAAAAATGCTGAATCATCTACAGAGAACCAATCGGATCCAGGATTTCTTAGATTACCAGAACAATCAAAACGTTTTGATATAAGACAATCCTCTTTGCAGGTTGTAACTGATATCACTAAAAAAATGGAGATGGATATCTAAGAGGGTTTTTAGGTAGTGATCAAGTTCGTTTTCCTAATAGTATTCTCTGGGATATATCACGATTAGAAGTTCTCGTAGGAGGGAAACGAGCTGGAAATAACTCACCGGAAACAACTAATGAGGCCGCTGATATCTATAGACGACTATTTGAGGGTGGTATAATGGATATTGGTGTATATCGAGAGTTTATTGATAAGCTAGCGGACGGTTATCACAGTGATTAAATCACCACATTAGATAAATGTCTTTTAAGTAATAAGAGTATCATACACTACAACCACAGCAAACCAACCATGGTCTATGTAGTAAATTCACTACTTCCTGTTTATAGAGCGTACTATGGAGATGGTCTCGGCAATACCATTGCAGGGTTATTTGCAAGAATGGCTCCAAAAATAGCACCAATCGCAAAACAATTATCAATGAAAGCTATTGATGTTATTCGTGATAAGGGTATTAGCGCTGTTGGTGATGTTGTTGCGAAAGCATTTTCCGCGGCTTTCGCGGCTAAAGAAAAACTACTAGCGTTAGTTGGGCGAAAAAGAAAAACACCGATGACTTCGTCATCAGTGATAAAATCACTAGAGAAACTATCATCTACGGAAATTATGCCCGCGAGTATTAGCAAAATAATAAATAACGCAGTGGATCAAAAAATAGCATCACTGAGCAGCGGACAGGATAATATTACTGCAAATATGATAGCGGGAAGTAGTTTGAAGTCGCGAGCGAGATCGCGATTTAAATCACAAATATATAACAATATGTTCAAATCGGCACCTGATACAGCGTTCGATTTAGATGCCCCTGTGCCCAAGAATGATTCTATACTCAATTATCAGTATTATTCCTATCATGCAGTACAACCAAATAGTCGATCAACAATCGACTTCAAGTCCAGGATACCAGCAAATACTTTCTACCCGCTCAATCTTTTATCGAAGAAGAAGGAGAAATTGTAACAAATGAAGCCGACCATAATGATCCACCATATGCACTTGACGTCAAAGTTGGCTTTGTCAATAATGGTATCATGGCGCTATTTATCAGCGCTATATACATGATTGATGGAAGAGAGATTGAATCCATAAAACATGATGTTGATATTGCCACAACAATAATGGAGTTAGCAAGATACTCCGTTGATTATACAAGATAAGCAGGCCCGTCTATGATGCTCTCTAAGGATATTACTGCTCACGCTGAACACAATAAGTATATTAAAGTAAGGACACCAAGAGATACTGCATCCGATCCACAACCAGTAGCTGATTCTCTTGAACACGAAGCAAGACCAGCTACTGCCTTTGATGTTATAAAAGGTGATAGTACTCGTTACCACTTAGGGTTTGCAACATGCGTATCAATGTTGCATGGATAGTGTAGAGTATTCTCATGCGCGATTCCACTACATGATATATTTGGATTCTGCAGAAATGTTAGAAACGTTATCTATGGAGCGAAGCGTACAGTAGTACTCGTGCGAGGCGGCGACGATAATAATGCAATCTGGCGAGGAAGGGGCCCTGCTGAAGCTCCAGTCGCTAATGGCAAAGTAAATATAACAAAACTATCACTGCGGATGCCAGTAATGACTCCATCAATCACCGCAGACAACAGATTACTATCATTTATGGATACAGGCGGCAAATCATTGCTATCATGGCAAACAACACCAACTGATACTATGGATAGTACTGTTAATGGTGTATTTACATGGCACATGGCATCAAAGCAAGGGATTTCTGCGCCACGGCAAATATTTGTTGCGTTAGAGAATAAAACGCGATTGGATTCACAATTACGCAGGCATATGATATTTGATCAACTGGGTGTTAATGAAGTCTCGTTGAGGATAAACGGCCAACAGGAATCATCCGAGGATATTTTACTTAAGTACGAACAAAACCAAATAGCACGCGCGTATCATCGTTTGTTGTCATTTATGGGACGCGATAATAATGTAGATACTGGTCTGCAAATATCACAATATGGGATTTTAGAAAACTATATCCCATGTACTACTTTTCGTTGGAACATCTTGACTTAACCAGACAATCTGTCGTTGAGATACCATACACATTCGAGCTCGTGTAATCGCTCCTCCTGCTGGTGGTTACAAAGCAGTTGCTGTCATTCTCAGTGACAAATCAATGCTACTCAAAGGTGTTGGTGGACGAATGAGGATAGTTGATGCACCAGCAGAAAATATGTAGACAATTAGATCAATATGTTATTAAATAAAATGTCATATAGTCATGTTAGTGTTACGTTAACTCCTGGTCAAATTAAAAAATTGCAATCAGAATCAGCTAACAAATGTGGAACCATAATATCGCTGAAGCACAATCAGATATCTGGCGGTCAGAATAAACTATAATTGATAGCTCGTCAGATAAAACACTTCAATGATTCCATCAAAGATATAAAAGATGTTCAGATCATTCTCTCTGCGGCCGCAATTAAGAACATGATAAAGTCAGGTGGTATATTTCCTTTTCGCTGCGTTACCAGCGTTGATTGCGGCAGCGGCCGCAGCGGTAGCACAAGCCGCCGCGCTTGGAGCCGTTTGTATAGCGGCAGGGATGGCACTAAAGAAAGCTACCGGACAGGGATACAAAAAAAAAAAAGAAACGATCAGGAAAGGGTCTAAGACTACCAGGAACTCCGTATTCATGGTACAGCGCAAACGGCCTGAGACTAGGAACAATTTACTAACTCGAGAACCAAGGGTTCTGTCGCAAGAACCTATAGTTCCCATGTAAAATGTTGATTTACTCGACGCTGCTAAAAAACTAGCGATTAAAACTTTAGAGGTGTCTTTATGAGAGATCAATTACCACAACAACTAAACAACGCTGAGACCGGTATCATTAATCTCGATGACAGCACCGGACCTGGAACTCACTGGGTTGCATACGCGATTGATCTGCGTGTGATTGTTTATTTTGATTCATATGGGTTATCACCGCCTAAAGAGATTATGTGTTATATAAACCGATTAAAAACTACTGTCTGGCATTCCACGCTACCAACACCGAAAATGAATGACCCAATATGCGGCATAGAAGTGTTAAATGTACTCAACGCTATTTCATCATCGGGAAAACCACCCCATAAAATCGTACACGAATATACGAGTAATCGCTTTTAAGAGAGAAATTATTTAAAATAACATGATTGATATTTGGGGGAGATATTTATCAAACCTGAAAAAACAACCGCGGATATATCTGCAATCGGTGATGTAAAAAAATAATCGAAGATGAAATATCCGAGATGTTAAACCTCGCAAGTGTTGATCCCAATGAAATAGTTGTATTTCAGAATCGTCAGGATATATTGAAAACTAGTAATGTTTCCGTTGGTGATATTTTATTTAAACAACGCGGCGTAACGGAAAATGCTATCGCGGTTTTTTCCGATCAGGGTAATCTCAAACCAGATGTTCTTATTTCAACTATTGTGGATAGAATTAACAATTTAGAACCGTTAAGAAAACTACGCGATGAATACGACGACCATATAAGTAAATTAGATCAGTTGTCTAAATTACAAAGAAGTATAATTGACAATATTGACAAAATTTTATTAGATTTCTTTGGAAATACACCGGTGACTACACCGATACTCAAGGAGACAAAATCCTCCATGGATAATTTGTTGCGATCCGATTATGACGCTCATATCGAGCAATTTACTACGTTACGTAAAAACTTTAAAAAAAATGCCGTCGATAAATTGTTTGGTAAAAATGCTAAGCCCGAAGAAATCAAAACAGATCTCGCTAGTATTATCATGAAACACGATGAAATAACCGCGAATAATCGGCGAATAGAAGTTGTTCGCGAAGATATTAAAACGACCAACCATGTCATCAAGGATGATCTACCGAGGATGATAGAAAAACTTGAAGGAAAAAAACCCTTACGAACAAATAGATCTCGTAAATAATGTGTACGCATTATCGCTATGATCGGGTCAAAGAATTTCAAACTAAACTCAAAACACTCACTGAGGAGTATCGAGTAAAAATAAAAAATACCGACGAAAAATTACCGCAGTTGATGTTACCGTGTACTCGGTATCAAGTGTAATCACCGGATCTGGTATAATTGGTATAATACTCTCCTCGGTGACAATGGCTGCCCCGATAGCTGTTCCAATTTGTATATCAGCGACGACAACAATCGCGGAAATTATTTCAATAATAACAAAAAATATCATCAAGCAGCCACCGTAAACTGGATGGATTACGTAGTTAAGATCCATGTTGAGTCAACGGTGTACTCACAGTTATCCTCAATGATATCGTCCTCCCTCGATGATACATTAATATTCGATAATGAGGTTTCCGCGATGGTACGTGTTTATGATTCCGCGATGTCAAAATTAGCAAAACAACATGAGTATAAGAACAAAGGTAATATCACAAGAACTACTTCAATGAATAGCGGAAAATACCACCCCAGTGAAAACCAGCATGATATCAATAACCTCAACCAATCCTTAATTCAGTGTGAATTTCCCTATTGCGGTTTCAGTTAAGCAAATAGCACTAGCAAAGCTACGAGTATACCATAGTTGGGCAAATATCAGATCAGTACCATTCGGTGGTCAGCAACCGAATAATTCCCTGGTGTTTGCGAGTAAGAATAAACAAGACGGGACTCCTGACTGTAACGTTGTTTTCATACCATCTGGGTCCTACCAAATTGGACAAATTAATAATGATTTACAGAGCAGAATAAAATCCATTACTGGAAAAGAATCGAAAATCGCTATTACAGTTCACGAGCCGACGTTATCATCCGCGATTGAGATAAACTCACCCGGATATGCCGAAGATATCTATCAGAGTTCTATAAGAACAATACTAGGTTGGCCTGAAAAATATCTACTACCCAAACCACAAAAATCTGATTATATTTCAACGAAGGAGGATTATCATGTATAATATACCAAAATCGTCCATTTTCCATATTTGTGTTTCTCCTATAATACCCATACCCCTCGTCCTGAATTAACATATATGTTACCGCTAGACACTCTTTTTAATCGTTTAAGAGCAGTATCAGAAGCTCATAATACAGGATATTTACAATAGACGAAAAAAGATATTACCGGACAGTTCACAAAAATGAATAGCGATTTTGAACGAATTAGAAATAAACTTATAAAGGTAATTAGTACAATTCCTCCCAACCGAAAAAATGTCATCAAGTACATGGAGATATGTAATAAAATTATCGCCGACATGGACGAATTTAATTTGCGAACTATTCAACTTATATTATTTGATAATCACCCCCAAACGAGAACAGAATTTGTAAAAGAATTGTAATATACGCCTAAAGGATATTCCCACGTTTAAATTTCCAGGACATAATGTCTTAGAGATGAAAAAATCTCTCAATTATGCCATAGATGATGGTTTCAAAAGAATTTACCTGGAATTTTAATAATTGAGGATCCAACTAATTCAGTCTATATGCGATGTCATAATGATTCGTTAACGAGAATTAATTTCAAACTCACTGACCAGTCCAATAATGTAATTGAACTCACTGACCAGTCCAATAATGTAATTGTTTTCGAATTGAGGTTTGACAAATCAGTCGTTTGTGAAATCGTAAATAGATTTTTACCCACATAGCAGCAGAGAGGGCGCTACAACGACTTTGCGTCTCCAAAGGAATCTTTTTTCTCGATTTTGGAGGAAGCCTTGGTTTTCCAAATAGACGCATGTCAGATTCGCCCTCTCTGCTGCTGCCTGGTATCAAATTACCCATATTTAATATGTGGAAGGCATGAAAGAATGATGCTGCTAGTAGCAACGTCCATGTGATCAAACCTACTTGAGGTGAAATTATCCTTCCTTCCGAATCATCCGCATGTGTGAGGTAGTCCTTGTTAGAATTATTATTATTCACATGTTTGCAACCCATTCTTTATAACTGAGTTCGGAAACGAAACCAACTGAGTTTCGTGTTAAGAACCCTTAACCTCGTAACACGTTTTGACGGATTGCTGAGATCTCCGACATACCGTTACGAATTTGAAAAGTGTGATCAACAATTTGCGTCAAATCAACAAGCCATGTATTTCTTTACAGTACACTAGTGAACATTCAAGAGAAGAGTACAGTTTTTGACACTTAAATTTCAAATAATCGAAAATATCCTAATACTTGTTCGAAAATATATTAAAAAACTCCAAATTAATTGCAAATGTCTTGAATGTACGGATGTGACACAATGATTATATTTCAAAGAGATTATAAAACAACGGGAAAAAATTATATAGATATCGAATTACTGTTAAAACAATATTCACTTGACTTAGTTGGGCATCATTTAAAAAGAAAATTATAGTCTAGTCCTCAACATGACTGAGCCTAGAATGTTCTGCACTTTGTGAACATTCTATTTGCAAATACATTTACATAATTTAATGAACAACGTATACTCATATGCAAATATGAAACTTATTATTAATTATGCATGACATTGTACGCTCAGCACACGAAGAAATGTTTTAAACAATAAATATATGTTTATTTTAGATTTTCTGAATGAACGTAGCCTTTATTCTAACATGAAGCATGTGTGCAACATATTTCCATTCGTGTAAGTTTAGCCACCTGGTGTATTGTAAATCTTAAACTATCTTTAATGTGTCTATCTACCGTTGATACACACTATGTTTTCTCATGCATAAATCTTTATATATTTTTGCTGCGGTTTTTAACCATATAACGATGTTGTGTTGTGAAGTCCACAATCAAATAACCAACCCTGACAAAACTCCTAGACAAAGGACCTGTTATATGTACTTCCAGCACCGTAGTACCAGAGCGATCTAACTTCCTAAACGTTTCATTTGACATGTGAAAGTCCCTTACGTTACTGGCTTGACCTTACCACTTCGCAATCTAATCTTTCAGACAATAGTACGAGACATATCTATATCACGGACATTTTTACTTCCTTGATACCACACACGTACCATTGCCATTGGGCAGCATTTCTTCTATATCATTACAACCGAACATATTGAACTGTTTAGCTTTAAAACAGGACATATCTTCTTCACCAACCTTAGCACCGAATATATCTGCTTGCGAGAATTAAGCACCATCATTGTTGACTTTCAATGCCTTAGCACTGAACATACCTACCTTCTAGGTCTGAATATCAGACATATATCAATCAAATATGTTGGTGTCTAACTTGTCGTCCTCCCTGACTTCAGTACTGGATAGCTCTAATACAATTATATACTGTTCAAACATTTGTTTTAGCAATGGGACCTCTTCCTTTAAATGGTAATTGCTCGATCTTCTTTCTTGTGTTCAGGTTTCCAGTGTACAAGGGATGTAATTTAAATCCTCTCTTACAAAAAGTTTACTGATGAGTTTCAAGAATTGCTAGTTAGTCTTTTTGGATACAAAATTATGATAGACCTACATCTGAGTAGACACAAGGGTATACAGTAAAAATGGAAATACTTGTAGCAAAACGGAATAAATATATACCACAATGAGCACGTTGATCAGTTTATTTATTTATGAATAATAATTGATGTTAAAGAAATCATATAAATCAACAAAGTATCGATAACATATTTCTAGGGAATTTGAAATAATATGAACGCTATAGTTGGATTTAAATTCAAACCTGTTTCTTAGCCTTCCAAAGTTTGAAAAATTAAGAAGACAACCAAGAAATCTCTTACCCACTATGATATAGAAGACACATGATTCAAAGAGGATATGATATTAATTGATTATGCTTCTCTTAAACAATGTATGTCTGTTTTCTTTGTAGTGCCTAATAGTTTAATACGATGTTTGTATCCGAAAATCTACACAACCTGTCACGTCTGGTACACACACACACACACACACACACACACACACACACACACACACACACACACATACATACATACATACATACATACATACATACATACATACATACATACATACATACATACATACATACATACATACATACATACATACATACATACATACATACATACATCATATGCCTTATAAGAAGGATTCACGTGAAGAAACAATACAATCGATTTTAGCAAGTTCATATTTCGCTTTCTTTTGTTTGCCATGCAGAAATGAATGCCATCGTCAACAAGATGAGTGCATATGTACGAGGCTGCACTGTTTACACCACGCTGTACCCATGCAACGAGTGCTCAAAATTGATGATGCAGTCTGTAATCAGTAGGATTGTCTACCTTGAGGATAAAAGGTTTAGGAGAGTAATATACGATGCGTCGAAGTTATTGTTGAAAGAGACCAAAGAGAAGTGGTGGTATGATATATTGTTTGTTTCCATGATCGATATTTTGACAGCGCATTCATGAAAACATGGGTCTAAATAGTGCCAGAAAACATTGCATATTGAAGCAATAATATTGAAATGCAGTAATACATTATATGCAAAGTCATGAAGTAGGTAACCGTCAAGGTCAAGGTTTAACTATTACCGTCGCTAGATTTGCGAAACAACATTCTCAACATTCATTTATTTTTATCCAAACGGGTGGGTGGTGTAATACAAAATGAAAACTGTCTTCTTTGTTTGAACTTGATCAATTAACATCAATAACATGAAGTGTTCTAATTAATGTTTGACAATACATTACAGTTCCTATTTGAGATGGTTGATACTGGTCCAAAACTACTACTTATATATATATATATATATATATATATATATATATATATATATATATATATATATATATATATATATATATATATATATATATATATATATATATATATATATATGTATATATATATATATATATATATATATATATATATATATATATATATATATATATATATATATATATATATGTATATATATATATATATATATATATATATATATATATATATATATATATATATATATATATATATATATATATATATATATATTCTTTCACAGAGTTATGCAATTGTTGCCTTCACCATTTTGAACTTACCGCTTCATAATATACGTGGATATTTTTATAGGATGGGATGGTTAGTTGGGGTATTGATGAGTTAATATTTTTAGGTTTCATATCTGAATAATTTCTAAGCAGAATCATGTTCAGTGTTGTTTCTCATAATGATATTCTTGTAGCCATACGATGCCTTATGAAAAATTAACTTTAATGACTTCGCCCACCCCCTTTCGAAGGTCAGACTTTTCAGAACTTATGCACTTTTAACCACGTTAACAAGTTTGCACGTTTCTCAATGCATTACACTAGATATTACTTCCTTTATTTGTTATTTGTGGCTGAATACCTAATTTGCCATAATATGTTTGTCACGGATTATTACCAATAAAGTATTGTATTTTTCAGCAAGTACAAATCCATGGGCGGTCCAAGAAAACTTCTTAAAGCACTTCGAAAGCTGTAAATGTAATCCTTCTTGTCATTAAATTATTCATGAACAAATGTTAAAGGATTCTGTTTCGAAAACAATGTGTCAACCAATCATTAAAGGTTAATAAAACCTATCAGAATGCTAGAAACAATTCTGAGTGTTACATTTGTTATTACTATTGCTATTACCCCCACTACTACGATCTGTGCCTCCATTTAAATGGTGAACTTTTGAAATGCGAGATTTCTTCGCTTAGTTTTCTCTTATCTACATTATTACAGTTTTGAGATTCGGCTACTTCATTTTTGATGTCTTGTATTGGATTACATGGCCGGAGTAAACAATACCTACCAATCAGAATATTCGCTGTCCGGAAAGTGACAATAAAAAAATCAGTAAAGTATTTAAATCAGACACTGGTAATATAAATGAATTTAATTATATGTGTCACGGTTGACTGAACGTCTTCAAGGTATAAAACTTAACACGAAAGCATGATGGACTCACCATTCATTGAGATTGTGAGATATCAACAGCTTTCCAATCTGACATAATAACTGTCTATATTTGCAGAACTGTTGTAACTTGTAAGACTTTTCCCCTTGTTTCTGTATTGATACCCTGTATGGAATTTCAAAATTAAAGATTACAGGAAAGGAAAGATTTAATGTGATGGCATGCTTGTTTGTAAACGAAAGAAAAACATGAATGCAAAATAAGTTGTTGTATGCATTCATCTCAATTTCTGAGAAACTATTACATGCACAGCGATGAAACGTGTTTTGTAAATTGATAGATACCTGTTTAACACTAGCAACGGTAATTTATAATAATTTTTTGTTTTAACGTGGATGGATATTGGAAAGAAGCAAGATACACAATTGCTTAGTACGTCACATGATAATGTATCGATTTCCGATTGGCTGAATGTAAATTATATTTTAGGATAGTATTCCAATTACCATGTTCTACGTGATCGTTATCATTACTAAAGGGATTATGCACGCTCTTGCAACCACTAATGCCACTCGCCGATTTTGTATGACCCATATATGGTCAGGGGTTGTGCTAAATCCATTATTAGAATCTCTCCATAATATAGTCTTACATTAATCTTTGGTAGATTAAGTGACTTGGCCTTAGGCTTAGATTTGCGTAGTACAACGACCAAAAACAATATAGTAAAACATTTTTTGGCTATGAAGTAAGAGACTAGTATCTATTTGTATATCATCAAAAGCTTATATTATAGTTTTTGTGAGGTAATCACTTCTCGAAACATTAGTGTTGTGTTATCCTTCCTTAGCTGATTGACTTTCTTGCAAAATAAATAGACTATCTTAGTTTCTTTGCCCACACACCAGTGATGTTTCTGTAACCTAAGTGAAGAAATAGTATGTTATTTTGTCGGTCATGCATCATTATCAATAATTCCTAATTACATCAACTTGCACGTACATTAACGTCCTTAAACCTGCCTGAAGACGTTTTTGTTTTCTTCTTTTCATGTGCATTGTCCATAATGATGTTGTACACTCACATATTGTTTACAGTTTCTACAGGAATGCTTTATTCACATAAGCCATACCTTGAATAGTTATATTGCATCGTGCTGGATGGTCTCACTTCATTTCGGAATCATCGTGATTTGGGTTGGGCAAGAAATCAGAATCATAGCTGACTCAGAAAATGGAAGCCTACTCTAACAGTAAATATTCTGTCCATTAGGTCAACACAATTGTGTTTCTGACTGACAAGAACATGAGTAGTTGCATGGGAGTATTGAAGGTAACATCATACTTATATAGGAACCATATACATACACGTGAGAAGCGCAAGGAGGTCACATATAGGCGTCCATATATTCAACTAACGAATGGTACCAAATCGTCAAAAGTGTTTATTGGGTCAACAGTGATGATGGGGTCAAATGGGAATGATAATGGAAATTGTTATAAGTTTCAGGTCTCGACAACCTAGACATAGATAAACAACCACATACACAAAACATAGACAGCACACATGGCAATAAATGTGTAATTCTCCCTTTTCGAGAGATCTGAGTGACCTTTAAAAGAGCAGTGTGGTTTCGATTTCTTCTTTATCCGTTGCCACCATTTCTTTCACCATTTCTACCATAATGTCTTCTTCGAGACAATAGGTAGTTTAGTCTCCTCAATAAGGAAATCTGAAAGGACCTTTATTCAGTAAATATTGATGGGCTGAGGCTACCTTCCCCCTTTTGATATTCCTATTTTTATTTGATTTTCTCCTTCACTATATCTCCTCTGCTTCTTCTACTATCACTTCTTTTACAAGGCTCTTTTCAATTTGATGTGCAGCTACTTTTTAACTAATATGTTGAAGCGTGTAAAGTGAGCCTCTAATTCTTCTATGAGCTGTCCCAAACCCACCGTCAAATTTACTGCTTACTGTAATTGTAACTAGTTACGATATTCCTGAACAGATAACGTTCGTTTCTTGACGACCAAAAGTACAATGCATGAAACAGCGGAATTCATTTTAGATATGACGAGTCAACAATGGGTGGCTAAACTGAATAAATGACTGATATAGACTATAGACGTTTGTCTGTCATCCATAAAATCTCGTATTTATCTCGAATAGCACGCTTTTCAGGAATTATGTGTTTGTAGAGCAAACTACTTAATTATTCATAGAACATTAATGTTAACCGTTCTTACTTTGTCACTACTCACTTATGATCCCTGCCTGTATGAATTAATAGGGTATCGATGGCATCTTAAATTCATTGCATATGTTCTATGCTAAAAGACCTGAATATTTCAGAAAGTCAATGTATTGTCTAATCTATCTATCTATCTATCTATCTATCTATCTATCTATCTATCTATCTGTATATATATATATATGTATATATATATATATATATATATATATATATATATATATATATATATAATTATGAGCCATATTTAGTATGTCAAAGTTGTATGTGCTGTGTAATAATATTACAATATTACAACTATCTTGTTTCATCCTTATTATAAACTCAAGTTTTTGAACACAAATATACACATGCATAACTAAAATTTCATACATGCCATATGAGAAACATACAAACTGCATGAGTATAGTTTTTCAATTCACAACTATTATGATCATTTGAACCTGTCTCTGTGGGTTTAGTACTTACAATCGCGATGATGAGTGCACCAATGTTATGTGAACTGGATCCAATTCCATCATCACTGTTAGACCCAATATTGCCTTGACTAATTAATGTTATTAATACCTCTCTCTCAGCGGAAGAATTCCCATCATGTTTCAAAACTGTCGTAAAGCCTCTGCTGTAGAAACCAACATTTGACTATATCGATTTAAAGATCCGCCGGCCAGTTTCTAATCGCCCAGTCATATATAAAATCTTAGACAAAGTTGTTCTAACACAACTTGTATCTCATTGAATTCAAATAGTCTTTTTAGCAATGTACAGTCTGCATATATCCTTTGCCACAGTACTGACACTACTCTTCTGAAATTATTTAATAACATTCTCTCTGCTCTGGCTAGTGGAAAGATTACAGTCCTCACCCTACTTGATTTGTCTGCAGCATTTGACACAAGAGACCCTGATAAATTACTTCACCGTCTACAGCATGTATTTGGCATTCAGATTACAGCCTTACAGTGGCTTATGTCCTACTTAGTCAACAGGAGACAAATTGTATCTGCAAATGGAATTAGCTTTAGCGCAGTTGATATATGTTTTGTTGTTTCACAGGGGTATGTTGTTGGACCTGTTCTTTTCATTCCAACTATACTCAGCCGCTCTCATGCGTCATAGATCATCACCCAGTGTCTCACTAAGTGTACGCTAATGACACCCAAATATACAAATCAAGCCATCCAACTGAAGTTGATGCTACCATCCAATGAGTAGAGAGGTGCATTTCTGATGTGAAATCATGGATGACATGTATCAAGCTACAAATGAATGATGATCAAACTGAGGCCATTCTGAGCACGACACGAAGACTGTCTCATTCACATCCTTTACCCCAAACAATGAATATCAGCAACAACAACATTACATTCACACAGTCAGTACGAAGCCTATGTGTTCCTATAGACAGTATTTTCACATTGCACCAACATCTCATAAACATAAGCAAAGATGCATATCTTGAGCAAGACACTTACGATCCTCTGCTGACAATCGTATACTCCTTATTCCCACTATAGAACGAAAGTCATATGGACAATGTTGCTTTGCATATCAGGGCCCAGCAACATGGAATAAACATGGAAGAAATTGTCCATTGAAATCAGATTCAAAGACACAGTGATCCCTTTCAAGAGTGCTCTTATAACTCACCTTTATCGACTACAAGAACAAACCTAAAGACGTAATAATGTTTCCTACCTTATTTACTTCAGCATTTTGTTATGCTTTCTAATTTCATTATGTATGTTTGTTGTAGTCATATCATTATAGATGTTGTAAAGTGCTTATAGCTTCTTACGATTAGGCGCTATACAAAGTCCTCATTTATATAAATAAACTTCTTGATTCACATTTGTATTACAAAAATAGGTACTTGGTCGTCGTTATTTAATACCCAGAGTAGACTTGTAATCTGTCTGTCTTTATTTATTTAATTGTTTGGAAAAGTAAATAGATTATACTAATAAAAATGCATTATATGAGGTATTAATAGACCAAGGAATTCTTAGCTTTGTGGTCAACCACACATTGGAAAAACAGTAAAATGTCAAAATATGTCCACATTCAATCATTATGTCCACTACGTAAGACTGAAATATAAAGAGCAGTTAATGCTGTTACGGCCTACCTCTTCCCATTTTTGACAAATCAGAATAGTTTGTATCCGAAATCCCCAATTCCTGGACTTGTATGTCATGATTTTGGATTTTAATAATATCAGACAAAAATGTAAATCTAGAACAAGAACAAGAACACAATGAAATACACAAACATATATATATATATATATATATATGTGAAGCACTACAAAAAATAATGTATCATCTATATATCTATCGATCCGTATGAATATGTACATACACACGCACACAAACACACACACACACACACACACACACATATATATATATATATATATATATATATATATATATATATATATATATATATTTATATATATATATATATATATATATATATATATATATATATATATATATATATATATATATATATATATATTTATATATATTATTAACCACAACATTGTTAAGATACATCATAGGTGCAATGGATATGGTTTGGGTTAATTTGGTAATCGAATGCTGTTATAAATCAATGCAATTTGGTTGTTTAGTCTTTTAAATTTCACCAAAGAAAAGGAATCTTTGGAATCCGTGTTTGTGTTTAAACACTTTGCAGTGAATATTAGTTCTGCTTCTTCTCCGATTATTGTATTTGGTAATCACTACCCACTTCATTATATTTTTAAGATGGAATTTTGTTTTTGTTACTGTTACGATCGAGGTGGATGTTGCAGCAATACAATATAGTCATGATGTGTAAAATACAATATTGTCATCAAGGACTTAAATGGGAATATTTAACCTAATTGCAGATGATCTTTTGGTGTAAAGAAGCATTATATTGCTGCATTGAAGCTTCATTATATAAATCTTTCTTGTTTGTTATGATTGGATGTGTTATTTATATTAAATATTATAGTCTCTTGGCTTTAAAGAATTAGTCTATGTTATGCACATCTGTAGTTAGTATGTGTCGTGTTCCAAAAGCAAAGTTCATATTATATCTGAGGAGTAACATTTGTTATTTAAACAACATACTACATAACTAATATTGCGCTGTGTGTGGATTAAATATTATGAACATTAAATATGTTTACTTGAACACGAGTCTAGAAAAAAAAGTATTTCATCTCGAAATTTCTAAACATGTTGACATCTTTGATTGTTTTATAAGGGAAACTGCTCTGCATCCGCCTCCTTTATGGTGTCTTAGCTTTTTTATTGCTGTGAACCTGAAAAAATACTCATTTGTGCCATAATATATAAATCAGAATCAGTCTAAATCTCGTATTCAGCATTAGTTTGGTTTGGTTTATATATGTAAATTATATTTCACTGGAATGACAGAGTGCTCAGTAATATTCCTGGATTTAAATATTAATCTGTAATTATAGTGAATTCAAACAGTGACATTTTGGATTATATAATTTTAATATGTCCAACTACTATTAACCAATCGTTACACCCTATGTCATTTTTGGCGCATTAGTCCGTTCGAAACCACAGGTACATATTCAATATCGGACTTTATTTTGGCATACAACTGGAATTCAATTGCAACTTGATACATTTGGATCTGCAAGGACTATTTGTTAGGATTAAATGCACAATATGAATTATAATGTTGCTGTATTTACAAAATAGGTTGGATTGCTCTCTTTTCTGTTAGTCAGTTGAGGCCATTGAGTCATAGCCATACATATATACTTGCAAGTCTGTATCAATGCATCCATACATCCATCCATCCATACATACATGATTAGACATGTGGGTTGGATGGAAGCTACATACCCATATATGCCGAGGTTGTCCTTAGTAAGTTCAGTAGTACTTGTGATAGGATTGTTTAAATAGTTTCAAGTATGTTGATGTTTTTGAACCATTATGCCGTCTCGAAGATTTGACTAGTCGTTGTTACGTTTTTACGAAATGTAGTAGGTGATGCAGCAATCTCAATCGTATGTGTAATATGAATATTGTTCATCATTCAAATAAAAAACATGTTACATGTGATAGCGGAGGCACAAGATATTCGATAGATTCCTGAAGATCCGTACATGTAACCTTGAACAAGATAAATATCTTCACATTGTTGTGTATATCTTTAAGAACATGCACGTAACACAAAGACTTGTGCTTGATGACGACCCAGTGAAAATATCACCTATGACCTCGCCCTGCAAAGGTTATTATACGACAGGTATACATTGTTGATTCCTGGTGTGTCAGCGATGTTAGACTCGATTGATAGTAATAATCTAATTATATCGTAACACGATTTATTATACGAGGATTGCGAAAAATAAAAATAATCTAACCCACTGAGTCAGTGCATGATAACATTCAACAACCGAGTCTACTCTAACATGGAAAGACAAAAACAATCACTCACACGGATTTGGAACAATATATGTTCTCAGTATGTTTCTGAAGTTTAAATCCATTCTTCCTCAAAGTTGAATCGAGTAATCTGCTGTTATTAATCGTCTGTCTAGCTTAATCTTATGAATAAAAGTGGACTTCGCCTTGTGATATGCTGATATCTGTATCAATGCACAACCTATATTCAGTACACATTTCAGACACTATATATTGCAATTACTATTACCATTTTAACTACTGGTACTGTTACTTGAAATCTAAAATGTTTTAACTGTCACTGAATATTACACTGACTATTTGAGTGTAAATCTAACTTGTTGTGCTCTATGTTATGGTTCGAAAAGTTTCAATGATTGTTTTGCAGCTTAAGAGTTGTATCAATATTCACAGTATGCATCTTTGACATGAACTACCATCTTTAACACCTAAATGTGTAAAAAAGATTTTATCAATGTGCTGTAGAATGATGTCCCACATAATCAAATTATACTGACACCAGGACGATCATTCTTTACACTAACATCTTAATTCTGAGCGCCTAGCAAGGTAGATGTTAGTGTATTTTTTATATAAAAATCTTTTGCATGACTCAGCCCGGATTCGAACCTTTGCCCCCTTGCATCTGAGGTCATGTCACAGAGAACTTTAACCCATGGATTCAGTAAATTCTGATTTAAATAGCAGGAATGGGAGGAAATAAAAACTCGATTATCAGAAAACTTGCACTTTTATATACAAGTGTGTTCCTTAATATCATGTTATATAGCGTCTTCTGCTGAAATATGACTTTTTTAAGTCCAGCTATGCTTTATATTACCTTCCCTTATAAAAATCAAAGTTGTCAACGCGTTTAGAAATTTCGAGATGAACAACTTTATGATCTAGACTCGGGTTCACGTAAACACGGATTTGGAACAATATATTTTCTCAGTATGTTTCTGAACTTTAAATCCATTCTTCCTCAAAGTTGAATCGAGAAGTCTGCTGTTATTAATCTTCTGTCTAGCTTAATCTTATGAATAAAAGTGGATCATCTATCCTCTTAGTCCGCCACAAATGATAATACTTCTACGAAGAAGGATTTTGCAAGTAGTAATGATATTTAATATTAAATATAAAGAAACACAGCACTGGATTTTGTTTGATAGTTTTAGGCAGCTTGAAGAATAGCTGTAATAATCTTACTACTTCATATTTTTGTAAGCACAAAATGAATGATAGACTGTTGCCATGGCAATATAGTAATGTTACTACATGTTATCTTTTTTTTTTTTGGGGGGGGCAGTATCTTTGTAGCATTGTTATGTAATCAGTTGTAGTACTGTACTACATCAGCTTTTGGAGATAACAATATCAGGTATGGTTATAAGGCAATGTTACTATATTGGTTGGGGAAATTAACGATTAGTCTTTGTTAATTCATTCATCAATATAATTAACAATATGAGAAAACATTTATTTTTTTGACTTCGCATGACTTTGTCGGGTTTAGCAGTATTTATTAGGACTTGTGTAAGGACTGGTCGGCCTGGTGTCAGGATAATATGGCTGGGTGGGACTTGATCCTATATTTTGCAACATGATGCCCAGTGTAAGACATCACTATAAACTGCCAGACTGCAGACATCGTAGCGATATGACCTTTTCAAATGAAAGCAACATTAAATATCAAATAACACACCCACACATTTATCCACCATTCCGCATTAATATCAGTTGATAACATGGAGGACAAGTATTAAAAAACACAACCAAACGCTGAAATAGCGTATGAGGCAATCCATTTAGTACGTACGCAAAATCTGGAAAGACTTCACCTCCCTGTACCCATGCGTACCTTTTTTACACATCCCTTCGCCCCCCCCCCCGCGCACGTACACTCGATGCCCTCCCCCTCGAATTATGCAGAAGGACCTATAGTTAATTTACACAAAACTATCAAAGTTTAATAATATTAACGTGTTTAATAAAACAGATAGCTCACCAACGATTTGGGTTAAACCGCCTCCTCTCCCCCCCCCCCCCCCCTCCGCGTACGTACTAAATGGATTGCCCATATTCCGACGTTTAGGGTGGTTACCACCATCCCCAGTCCATATAAAGATGTTACTCTTTTAAAATGATGCTCTCCTTAACCAGAGGCACGCCAACGGTTGTTACCTCGATTTCCGTTTCTCCGGCTACTCCAATGGCATGGTTTATTGTTGTTGTCACTTTGGCCATGTTTGTTTTCGCTACTCTGTTAATTTCAGCCAGTTCTCTGAGGAGTAACGACTGTTCACGTTGCTGTTTAGTAAGAGCATTGATCTGAGATCACAATCTCTCTTTTTTTTGTTGGATCTTCTAGTTGAACTCTATCTGTCTGGTTCGTGTATTTCGTGTTCGCCGTTTACACTGGGCTAGTGGTATATTTGTTAAAATTTGAATTGGTTCAGAGTCATTCTGCAAGTTCAGCTGCTTGTTGACCATACCAATCTTTCGAGATAAGTCATCATCGTTTGAGAAGGTGTCACACGAATGGCAAGTTTGGCTATTCAGGAGATCACTCCGCAGTAAAAACCAAAACTTGTGTCTGAGGAGGCTGTCCATATCTTCTTCTCTGCTGGAGGTCGACCATTCCTAACATGGAAAATGGACTGTGCTTTTAAAATAAATTTTAAAAAATCCATTAATACATTTGTAACAATATTGAATTCGAAAAATGAAAATAAATGCAGCTATTGCATGTAAATTTAACATAGGCAAAATTTCAGTTTTTCTGACCAATGATCACCAAGCCAAAAAAATGAATTTTTAAAAAAACATAATCGTTTTAGGATAGATTGGCTGTGGTTGTAAGTAGAGATATACATAAAGATATATAAATCGACTGCGGGGTCTCACTACAATAATTGAGGGCCATCTATGTGTAATCATTTGTATGATGCAAATGTATGAATTGAATAGCAGGTGAATACAACAACAGAGTTATTTGGGTTTTTGTGTAAGTTATTCTTGTGTCAGCTGAGGATAATGAATTATAGAGTTAAGTATGAACTTTGTGATTTAGCAGAACACATAATATGATCATCTATTGAACTGAATAGGCAGGATAACGTTTGGTTGCTTACTAATTATGTAATTTCTGACATGTCACAGAGAACTTTAACCCATGGATAAAGTAAATTCTGATTTAAATAGCAGGAGTGCGAGGAAATAAAAACTCGATTATCAGGAAACTTGCACTTTTTTATACAAGTGTGTTCCTTAATATTATGTTATATAGCGTCTACTGCTGAAATATGACTTAAGTCCGACTATGCTTTATATTGCTAATACCATTAATACAACACTCTCATGGGCTTCATGTAATGGCAGTATTAATTTCATTTCTAAACCCACAGCTTAAATGACGATGTCTTAAACCATTCAGCCACCAGAGACCTGTTTTTAGTGGTGCATGGGGAATCGTGATGCAGACATGTAGCATGATATCCCACCCATGTCGTCTGTATATTCAAGTACTAAAGACATATTCGATACATTTTTGTTCAATATTTGTTTATACAGAAACAGTAAAAATAACAATATGTGAATACAAATACAATATAAAAATCAGAAATAAAAAAGATTTAAAATAGGGACATAACTTTTTAGATATTGTTCATTTCACTCCTTTTAATAACTTTTACAAGACCGGTTAACATGTGAGAAAAAAAACCTTAATCATTGTGCAAAGCGCTGGCACCAAAAATGCAATAATTTAGAATATAAATTGTAATTATGCTTTTTTATTATTAAATTAATGGTGTTTGCAAATCACAATATAAATCATATAATAGTCAGTGGGTGTCCAAGTGTGGAAGATGGGATAGGGGTGGGGGTGGCAGTGGTACAAAAATATTTAAAAATAGTATATGTTTCATAAACAACCTCTTACCTACATGAAATAGGATATATCGTAGTTAAAACATTAATAAAGCATGTACTGAATGAAATGGTAGCAAATTATGAAGACCACTGTAGGACTTTCTATTCATATAAATCACTGTTGTCAACCTAAAGGACAATCAGCCTGTTATAGGTGGCTGTGAAAAAATGTTGTACAAGCAAATTTCATCGGTTAAAATTCAATTTCAGTTTCTCCCTTATTGAGTCAAAATGTTTGGTCATCTTTGATTTATCAAACATTCATTTGCAAGCACTTTATTAATATAACTTTCACTGCATTAATATGAAGACAGTTAATAAATAAATTAACTTTCTAAATCATTTTTATGCTAAACATGGTAGACATGCGAAAAACATATACACTCACAAGGAACATACCACATGAGTTTTAATCTTCATACACATAACTGTTTATCAAGGGATATATTGAACTGCTATTTGCTAAGTTAAGTCGCAGAAATTAACAAATACTGTATTATTTGATCAAGGTGTCAACAGTTACCCCAGTACAAGAACAATGCTTCTTTATTTAGACCATGGTAATTTTCTCCAAGCAATATATTGTATTTATAGGATGTCGGAATATAATGAAAATAGATCATTTCTCTTCTAGCAATTCTGACATATATCACTACACACACACAAACCACACACACACCTGTACAACCCCATCTCTCTCTCCATACATTAGATTAATATCCAATTAAACCCAATTTAAATAATAAGTATATCTGTCACAACAAAGATAATAATATTATGTCTCTTGTAACTGAAAAGTATTATCTGTATGAGAGGAACAGTAACATAGCAAGCTTTTTCCAATTATATGACATATAAATGCTGGTCTAGGACGACATCTTTGAACAACTTATTAACGCAAATATTCAACCTAAAAGAAAAAAATTGACAATTGAAAAAAATAGGAGATGTGATATTATCATTAATAATATTTCATATATATATATATATTTAATGCAAAAATTATCCAACGAGAATCTTTTATATTTCTAAACTATACAGCTAAAATCGTATCTAATAAGTCCAACAGTTTTACTCAACTATTTTTCAGAATGAACTGCTGAATTGTCCATGATTTATATTATTCAAGGGATATGAATCTAATGAAAACTATTAAAAAAATAATCAGGTAGTTAATTATATTAAAATGAGTATTTTAATTTCATGTAGGAGAAATGTAATTTTTCTTTAGCAACTCGCTGATTATGCTTAATATTTACTTATCATTTAATTTATTTCGCAATGCATTAGTTATTTTTAGGTACATGTACATGTTACAAAATGTTTAATAACTATCGGTGCTTTATGTATGTTGTCTGTTTCGCTCTTGGTCTTTTCCGTTGTCCTGGTTTGCATCCGGCAGTTTGTTTCGGTCGCTTGCACTTGTATGTTCCATCTGATGAATGGACATAGGATTACTCAGCTACTGTGGCGATCGGAGCAGGAAGAAATTTATTGAAAATGTTTTCCTTCCTTGTTACGCTCTTTGAGTGCCAGACTTGTTTGTCCAAAAGAAAAGACAAAGACTGATAAAAAAGCCTCTAGTTGCCAGCACCATATAAAACTCGACGTAGGTCTTTGATCTGCGGTTTTGCAACGGAAGACAATCTGTCTACAAGTTCTGGGAGCTTTAGCTGTTTCCACTCAGTTGCTTCTTTTAAACGATTGTTTAGGAACGATGCATTGTTATTGGTCCATAACTTAGAAATGATATTTGCTTTTAATGGTTGGCAAACATGTAATAAAATTTTACCTTTGAAATGTGTTTCATAACAAATTTTTTAATCTCGGATATGTATCGAAATAGACAGAGAGATTGTCTTCTTGCCTTGAAAACTCTAGGTGGTCTTTACTGAAAACTAGACAACTAATCCTTCCTTGTCTTCGCTGAAGATTATATTTATAATCTTCTCTCTCTCTCTCTCTCTCTCTCTCTCTCTCTCTCTCTCTCTCTCTCTCTCTCTCTCTTATCATTAGAACCAGTTTTTCGAAAAAAATAAATGCCTAATGTTATCTTTCAGATGTTTTGTACACAGCAATTTGCTTTGGGGATATTGTTTGTTAAAGAATTTCTTTTTACTTTCTCATCATCGGTGCCAAATGTCAAATTTAAAAACTAACTTAATACAACGTTGAGTGGAACTAAACATTGACAAGAAATGGGCAGTATAACAGTATGGTATTACAAAGATTTTAAAACAGTAATCGTACAGAAAGTGCTATACAACATACACATGCGAATGAATGTATTCCCCATCTGATGTGAAGACAGTCCATTTCGTCATTTTATAAACTTGAACTGGTGCAATTGATTTGCAATGTCGACTGATCTTGCGCTATCATAATTATATCACACATTTATGCTATTTTAAAGAAATCCAAAAATTAGATAAATTAACATTAAAATTCGTGCATTTGTTCTAAGATAAAATGGTCATTTAATTGCTTGATAATCCATGATGCTGCTTGATAATTACACCCATAAATATGGATCTATATAAGAATGATTTGAGAAAAGAAAGTTGTCTTGCGTGTGCCAACCCAAGTAATTTAATTATTAAAATTGTTTAAATAAAATGCGGATATTTACGTTCTGCAGACGATGCATGGCCATCAGATAGTCCTACGCATTAGCATCCAATGTACGAGACGAAACGCACACGTATTCCAGATCAATGTTTCTCCATATTTTAAATTCATCGTCTGTGATATTTTGAAATTTGTTATGATACCAGTTCTTGCATAATGAACATTTCACCCAGTCATTTGAACAATTTTAATTGCATCACTACAAGGAAACCTGGCTCCGCGTTTTTAAAACTGAAATTCACTTAAAAATCAGCAAAACAGAATAAAGAAAACAAGAAATGTGCAGTATTTAAACTTTGTTTCAAAATGAGAGACGATGTGATGAAACGTTAAGATTATATGCCATGCATTTGATTGCTTGAAATTAACAGTAATCTTCTTTTTTAACAGACTGTCTAGCAGTTTATTAATGATAAATAATTAAAAACTCGAAACTCGTCCTATTTTCAAAGAAAACATGCCGGCAATTGTCAGTACTTAATATGAAGTAAAATAACAAGTCAAGACTGATTCTAGCAGGTTGCAGGTGAATACATCTTAATTTAGTAATGAGAGCTTGCCGCTTGATCACCTTTTTTGGTATTTTCTTGCTTTGGTTTATTTTGGAATCGTCAACAAAAAGCACTTGCGTTTCCTGATCCTGTTCGGCAATTGCTTTCATTTCATTTTATGCGATTGCCGAAAATTTACCTATTATTTTTTACATTTTCTTCTATTTATTATTAATACCTGCCCAATGGCATATTTATCATTTTGCTATTCGCCTCGTACCAAGAGGACATTCTTAAAAGTCGCAGGTAAAGAAAAAATAATAATTGTCTAATGTGTTCTAATTTGCACGTATGCAATTATGTAGTTTTTACCTTTTCATGTTGTTCATTAGATGACATAATTATTTTATTCGTTTTATATCAGTAACCAGTCGGAACGGATCTTCATCACGTACAATTTATCTTCGCTGAATCGAAATGTAGTTGAACATCAAGACACAGTGGTCCTTGATAAGAGTGCTCTTAAAACTCACCTTTATCGACTGCAGGAAAAAACTTAGAGATCTAATGATGTTTTGTATCTTATATTTCTTCAGCATGTTTTTATATTTTCCAATTTCATGATTTTTGTTATTTGTATTTCTGTAGTGTAAGTCATATCATTATAGATGTTGTAAAGCGCTTAGGGCTTCTAAAAATTAAGTGCTATACAAAGTCCGCATTATTATTTATTATTCAGCCTATGACAATGTTATGCATTGTATGCTTAGCATCACTGCCTCTAAAACTCAAACAGGCAAGTGCGTGTTGTACGTATCTGACATGTTGGTACGTGCCAGGATGAGTCTATTTGAGAAAAATGTGAAGTATCTTGACATAATATTTCCAATAATATTGACAGAGGTACTTATTACTAAATATTCCGGCGAATATCTAAAAGGCATACTCAGATTTTAACTATAAACTAAGATGATAAATAAAACATAGAGAGGACCAGAGTAAAATCAAGAACAATTAACCTTCCACAACTCTGTGTAATAATAAACGTGGTCCATGTTCAAGCATATATGATTACTGCACTCATTATATATGTATAATACTTTGCAGAGGCGACATGTCTTGGATATTTCAATTATTTCAGCGCTATAAAGTGTATGCGTCTTCTGGAAACGAAGGTAAATGAAATAGGTTTTCTAGAAAATGTTGCAGATGATAAATGTTTTGTTTCTTATATCATATTCTAATATTTACAAAACTATTTAAGCATTTGCATTATTAGTATTTTAATCTATTAAGCCGTGGAATTTTACAAAAGTATCGGAAAAGTCCGCAAACATTCTATTTTTGGTTCAATACAAATTTCAACAGGTCAGTCCTAGGTACGGAATCTTCAATTTTTTCGGCGTAATTCTGTTTTAGGTTTAATCCATGTCTGCAAGCAAGTACCGATTATATAATGTACGAGCTCGTAAACGAAGGCCAAATGATTTTATTGGGAATAATTGAAGCTGCATAGGTTATAGCATTCGCACACAGTCCTGTTAGTATGTGCTCGTTTCTACCGCGACCGATTATATAAACGAAATTCACTACCACCACACACTTGTGTCGCTGTCAACCACATGACAGACACACCTAGGGGTGTAGCTAGGTCATCTACTTTGAATTTATCAGTGATATTCATTACTAGGATACATAATAGTGTAAATACTACAGTTTTGAATAAGAATCTTATCTTGTAACTTTGAAGGGTATGATTAGAAAAACATGCAGATATTTTATACATTAACCGTAAAGTGGCTTATTTTAGTGGCAGAACGATGTTAGAGAATTTGTGATGTCAAATTGAGATGGAAAAGAAAATATTCCTGCCAAAATTAACCATCTGTTTCAGTTTGTATCGGGTCATAACAATTGATACCAACAATAACAGAACCTTCCTTTGTTTTTAAAGTACGAATGCAGCTGCAACGCAGATAATAAAATACGGCAGATCCGTATATATTCTACATTAAATAGCTGTTTTGTCGCTCATACGGCCGCTATTGGTTGGTCTTTTTCTTTAACATATAAACCACAGCATTTGATAAATTGATAAACGCGTTACTCTGAGTACGTGTCCCACAAAATCTTAATCGAAAAGGTCATGGGGTGTTTTTGTATTGAACCCCAGCTAACATCCTATTATTGGCCAGTCTTTCTTCACCAATGTGACTAATAACAAAATTTGAGAGAGCAGGCTCTTATAATATCAAACTGAAGCGCTCTCATATAATAGATCAACGAATTTTAAAAACATGTAATCAATTAAGACTGTCGGACGTTCTCGAGTGGTCGCCTGATTAGCCGAAATCTTTCTTTCTCTCTTTCTCTCTCTCTCATATAGACCCACACTCTCTCTCTGTCTATATATTGCCTATAGTGACTTCAGTGTCATATGAATGATATTTTGACTTGTGAATATATCATTTTATGTGATTCTGATTGGTCAAATGAAGCCCTTGAAATCATCGTAAAGCATTTTCTTTACTGATTCACTGCGAAGGTGGGAAACGTTTTAAACTCCGCCTTCCGGAATATTGTGTTATCAATGAATATTTTAGTCGCCATTTGTGATTGTATTGACAAAAGGAATTGGATAAATATGGTATTGTTTGTCTGCATAGGGCCAATTTACCATCGCAGGGGCTTGCTATGTTATCGATAAACTATCATAAAATGTAAATTGGTTAAACGCGCAGGACAAGAACAACAACAACAACCAGCACTAAGTTATTGCTCATAGCGAATGTGTAAGTTGGGGTTGGAGAGTGTGGTGAACCAGAAGAATTGAATCCACTTTATATAAATTCGTAGTTTAAATGTTAATTTACAGAAGTATATCAAACTTACCTTTGTTTACAGAAAAACGTGGACTTAAACCAGTCTCCAAACTGACAGAAGTTTATCCAACCACTGTGTATTTACATGATAAAAAAGTGATGTAATCCCGACTCAAAATGAAATTTGATAACATATTCTGTAGTCTTGTATTCCAAGTCAAATACTGCAAATATCCCTTCATAAATATATTACAGCAAATATTGGAATTTCTGCATCTGGGAAACCTTCCTTCAAATAAATATTCCAATAGGGTAATGTTTAGTTTTGTAAGTGACATGTTAAGCAATTTTTGTGTTGTATCAACAAGTATAACATAAAAATTAAGTTATCTCCTCCAGTCCTGATCCTGAAAAAACATTGTTACGACCCCCCACAAGATATTGTTTATTATGAATATTATGGATTTGTGTACGAATACTTATACTACTGGCGAATATTTATTCTGTATCGAGAGAATATCAATGGGTTATGCGTTGATATTGAATTTAGGAACCGAGTTGAATAACGTCCAGCTTTAACGAGACATTCCACAGAATCAAACTGTTTCAAAGCCAATCTGTATTAGCATACCTTAAATAGTGTACTTCTCTTATATTTTCACAAATAGGTCTACCATCTATAAAACTAGTTTCATCGTCCTTCATTAAGTATGATAATATTTTCAATCACATTTGCTGAGGCCACTTCATAAGTATTAAGAAGAATTTTTGGTGTCCACTTTCTTAAAATAATTTTAGTCTTTATCTTTTATAGGAATACAAGTAATAACTCTTTTCATCTGAGTTGATTATGAACTATTTATTTCTTAACCAAACTGAATTTACTCAATAGAAAATTTACATTATCATTAACAAAGAACTATGAAAAAGTCATCAGAAAGACCAGCATAACATTTACTCTTACAATGTTTCATATTCTGTAAGGGAGCTAAAGCTTACACCCCCCCCCCAACACTCCCATAAATATTTCCCTCTAATTCCTGGTTCCATGTCAGCTGTACTTTTGGAATATCAGAGTCATTGCGTATTAAGTTCAGGCCTATGTATTCTACATATGTTGAGGTATATAGACTTTCATACAGATTACGTCTCTCTTCGTTTAGTTTGGTAGTGCTAGCGTTGTCACTTGTTGGAGACTTTTCATATATTTCCTGAGATAATTTCGGTTCTGTAAGTTGCAACAGTATTTTGTCATTGTCTCATTGTATTTTGTAATTGTCTCCCCCTCTTCAGTTCATCTGAATATATACCTAATCATATGACCGTTACTTTTTCCTGACGCAATTATTGTAATTCATTTTGATTTCCAGCCATAAAGTTTGTATTAATTATTTCATTATCATCTGATAAATTATTAATCTCTTTAATTAGATGTTTCTCTCAAGTCTCACTTTGCCTTTTTTTGCAAAACTAATGATATACTATTTTATCTCTAATCTCTATTAAAGAAAGTTCAAAAATAATTGGCCATTTATTATGAATTCTATTTCATCATTTGGAATATCACTGTCAGGCATGCCAATAGATGGTCTTGGCGATGTATTATATAGAGGTACGACTGTGAAAGGAAAATCATGCATATCTTGCTCTTATGCTATAAACAGAGAAGCTCTTTTTGCAGTGACTCTGTTCTTTTGATATATGCAGTCAGTATTGCACAGTGCAACCACAATGATAGGGCTTGAGGAATTGTATCCTCTTTCCCAGGTTGACTGGGAAATAGAGGTATCTTTGAAGTCCGCAAACCGGCTCGCTCTACCTCAGATATACCTCAGATACGTCTGAGCATGTTCACCAGGTCCTGTTTGAAAGCCTTATGGGTTGTGTAGATACAAGGGAGAGGTTGTTTGATGACAAACAGTAACCATTTCATGGCGCTGAATCCGGGTTATTTCATAAGGTTCACCAATCCATCTTATTGAAATTGAAGGTGAGCTGTTCAGCATAAAAGGCATGTTCTTCATTGCCTATGCTTCCGACGGAAATGCTTTTAGGATGTGCATGAAAGGAGCTTCAGCGAGATGTTGGGTATGTGGCTGAAATTTATTTGAATTCAGCCAAGGTAAAAATGGAAAAACTCCATTCATGAAACATTTTGAGTGATTTAGGCCTAATACAGTCAAAGTTGGAGAGGTCTGAGAGGTCATTACTTTCACCAGGTGCCTTCCTGCCACGGCAAAGAAACGTTTGATATATCAATGGTACCCTTTGCTAATAATTTAAGACAACATTTTCTCCTCTAACATCCAATGAAAAATGCATCTACTTGTGGGACATTGTAACAGAATTGTTACCGAGTGGATGGTGGATTAAATGAACAAAACAAACACAAGTGTGAAAGATAATGTAAATTTATGAAATAAATTATTAATGAAAAATAATGATGTATCAACACAATAACTCGTGCGTTCAACCCACAATTACAATCACAACCATTCACAATACATGAATAAATGAAATATTAATACAAAATAAAACACAGATACAAAGGAATCTCTTGGACTATACACAGATCCAAGGAACCTTTACAAACGTTATATATTGACGCAAGTATAAATCACGATAATAAACACAAACGACAAACTATAATATCGCACGTATGGATTGCGACAACTAGCACGAACATATATATAGGTATTCAATCAAGTTGCTAGCTTTTATTGAGAATCATGCAAAGCCTTGAAATACTATTGTGTTCTGAAATAACCATGTAAATACAACTATGTATTCAATCGTACACAATTGCAACACACATATGTGTCTCGACCCTGTATAACCGTACGATTCACACACAGTTGAATCGGCGCCCAGTTTCCCCGAAGACCTAGGGTTTGACCAATACTTTTATCGGCCGTTTGCCCTTCACGGATCCACCACAGTTATACGTACAGACAGCATGCAACATCTACTAGAACCAACGTTCCTCAATACCCTAGATGTCGCCCCGGATGTTTATAACAATAGACAGCTCCGACACTCGGACTTCTAGCTTTCCGGATATTTACACGTCACGACAGATGTAGACGAACAGACAGTTCGACAGACAGACAGTCAGAGACAGTCAGATACTTCAATTCGATTGCACAATAAATCAGCAACAATTTCAGCTACGATAACAGATGTTATCAGAGATGTTCCGCAATAAATCAGCTATAATTCAGAGATGTTCTCAGTGATGTTATCAGATTTTATCAACCGACGTTATCAGATGTTAACAACCGACGTCATCAGATGTAATCAACCGACGTCATCAGCTACAATAAAGAATTCAGACTAATAACAGTTGTCTCAAAAAATAATCTAAACCTTAGATCACGCTATTGTATTTAAAGTCTAATGGTGACTAGTAATTCCAAATATTCCACGTTTAAAATCTGCATTGCAATAAAGGCATCATTATATGAAATGATAAACTGAATAAAATTCACAATAAAACGAAATATAAATTTAACACTCACCCCTTTGGCTGGAGATTGAAAGACGAGCTTATCTATCCTATGATTAGATACTTTTGGTCCCGTAATTATTATGAGAAATATTCTGCCTTATATACTCTCAAATAGGTGAGCAGAAATCACGGCAAGATTACCGTGCACTACGTGAAACTAATGTTACGGATTTCATGTACTTCAAAAATCAAGCACATGCAAATCGTTACACGCCGCTTACCTTGGAGAATCACCCCAGGCAATGCATGTACGACGAAACAAAGAAAATGGTGAGTTTCGTTTGCAATTCAAGAAGAAAATAAATTTAATTTTCGCCTAATTCTGTGACAGACATACACACTTAAGTGAATGACGTTTCTGTATTTTATCGGTCCCTGAAAAGTGCAATTCGTAAGTCTTTACTGTGGAAGGAATGAAGGTTGGTAAGTGACTTGAAACGTTTATTTCAAGATACTTATCACTAGTTTAACAGATTTAGGCACTTTTTGTAGCTTCCGTAGCATTCATAGAATTGAAATGTACATCAACGGAGGTTGAAAATATATTCATTTCCTTGTGTGAGAATTTGAATTTATTAAAAAAATATAAGCAAAGTTCGCTTAAAGCAACAAGATTTAAATTTTTTTCAGAAAATGTCAACATGTGCTTCCAACTGTGTGGGATATTCCTGATGCATTAGCCTCACGTTTCTCTTCAATCGGTCTGGGAACACACTACACAACGTCGTTATTTAGTATGTATTTTGTATTCTTACATCGGGAGCATCTGTTGTGTTAAAACGTCAATTTGTCGACGATGTTATTTACCCGTTAACGACAGTCAAGTTAGAAACTAAAGATCACTGAATGAAATAACCAAGTTCTTACATTTTATGAATTTGTTTTATCCTTGATGTTTCTAAAACGGGTAGGGCGGGGACAAATAAATGGGAGGGTATGCTAATACTCTCTCCCTTTACTCCTACAATGTAAGACACCTCACCCAAAATTTAAGATGTTGGTGAGAACTCTTATTGCCTAAATAACGGCTTCGCGTAGTGTGTTCCAGTGTTGATTGACTTTGGAATGAGATGCCTAATTGTCAGGAGGCCAAATTGTTAGGAATGTCTAAGACAGTTGGCAGCACAAATTAAAGTCATGTTGTGTTTAGCGGACATCACTTTGATCTCTTTTGTTCTAATGAAGTCAAATTTTCACACACACAAGTAAATTGAGTTGTTTTCAAATTCCGTTTACCTAGATATCAGTGGGTTGAAATACGATGGAAGCCGGAACTGCCGCAATTGGATAAAAGGATAATACGAATAATCGTAAAGAATATTTCTGTATTTTATATTTTTATTCGTTTAGTTAAAGAAACATACTTCAACATAATCTAATTTTTGGAAGTCCGGGCTTCTATCGCATACGCTTCAACTGGAAATGTCACAGGAACTTTAAAAAACAACTATTTGCTACTGTCCGAGTTTGATTCCATCTGGATAAATATTCAAAAATAAGAATATGTATTAGGCTTCAATTTGTAGATATTGTTGAGACGGGCTGCCCAATATGTGAGATATTTCTGAAAATGTGACCTCGTGTTCTCTTGTCAGTGGACTTGGTAACCCGCTACATCATACTGTTATTTGCTTATTGGTCTGATTCCGTTTTAAAGGATATACTTGTTGTGGGCGAATACTAGGTATGGCCGGTGTATGCATGTCGTATGGAAGTCACGTTAGGACATAGTATGTACGCTTCCAAGGGATGTGCTTGATTTAATTTCTCTGTAACTTCCAGTGTTCCGTCAATTTACGACAACAACTTTCCTCACTTTCTCAGTTGTAGGTGCATGCAGTGTAAAGACGTAATAAGAGTGGCGTCAGTCATTTATTAATTTTGATAATGCCAATGTTTCAACCCTTCATTATGTTAGTATACTTCAATGCTATATCATAGCTTGTAGTTTTTTATGTATTTATTTGAAAATAAAAACTCATTTATATATATATATATATATATATATATTACCATTTGCTGAAATTAAATAAAATAGTGTTGCTCTAAATGTTAATGCTAATATAGTCTAACCAAGGGTTATTAATTCCTGGCACTTTAAATGCCGTCAACAACTTTCAGACGAAAAGTATCGATCGCTATGGAGTTTTATAAAGTTGGCCTGGTAGTCAGTTACTTATTAATTTAGAGAATGCCAACGTTTCTTTTACTACCATAGATTATGTTACTATACATCAATGTTCAAAAATGGGTCACTAAATTGGATGTTAGGTCTGTCCGAATGAATGTAAGGGTAATAAAAAACAAAAGTTTATTCAACTCGCACAGCTTGCATTGTTGTATCTATCTTCGAAACTGAATTGAGTTATTACTGAATCACACCTTTAGGTTGTCTTCGTCTTAAAATATTTGCGTACCTTAACATTGAGTTTCCCTTATGTATTTTCCAGCTGTATCTAAACAGTAACCTTCCAAAAGAATAAGAATGAATTAGGATCTAACCAACGGGCATTATTGCCGATTAAAATTCGGTGTAATCAAATTGTTTTCAGACTGCAAAAGACACTGTATATTGCGCGTTACATGTTGTGAATCTACCTTCGAAAAAAAAAGCAGACGGAAAGTGTTTAGGTAAGTGAAGTATAATCCTGGTTACTCAACTTTATTTGTTACATTTTATTTCATGTGAAAACGTTGGTACGGCTGACACGTGTAGGATAAACAAGTTTGGTAAATAACTAGCACAGTATTCAGCACTATGAATATATATATTTAAAGATGTCGTTTGTGTTATTAATCTTGGTGGAATGTACTCAATATGTTCTTTGAGTTATTAATCCTGAAAGTTTGCTGATGGTATGTACTCAGTCTGGGTGTTTTAGTTATCAATCCTGGTAGTGTGCTCATGGTTTCCACTCAACCTGTTGTTTGAGTTATCAATCATGGTATTTTATGGATGGGTTTATCTCAGTCTGTTGTTTGATTGATCAATCCTGTAGTGTGCTAATGGTTTGCACCCAATATGTTGTTTGAGTTATCAATCCTGGTATATTGCGCATGGTTTGTACTAAAACACGAATATGGATATTCGTTGCCTTTTGCTTAGATATCATCTATTCATTGTATTCAATATCCAGTTCACTCGAGAACACACTCACTCACACGCATACACATTTGTCTAAAACCTGCGAAACAGTGACATAATATTCATCTCATCAGAATGTGGACATCGTTGTCTTGATATACTTTTGAAGTGTACGATCAGTTTTACTATAATTGGGGTATATCTGTTTTATTCTCCCAGTCAATTTGCCGTGCATACTACTATATTTGCAATTTTTCCAACAGAACCGGGGCACATCCGCTTAAAGTAAAGACATTTATACAATAAAATGCAAGACATTCCTGACAAGAGAAAATATTTAGAAACAACCTTTCCCAGCACATACATTATTATCTCTGTATCTATCTGTCTATCTCTCTTTCTTGGCTGTCTCTCTGTCAGCCCTTCGTATAAAGGAACCGAGATGAACCATAAATCATCTTTCTTTGACAACGAATTGCACACGTGTATGTGTACGTTAGATCTCGAGCGATCCAAAACAGAGACGGTCTGCAATCCGAAAGTAGGACGTGTTTGTCCAGTACTGGAAACTTCGAATTTTGGACTGTTAAGAGCTATTGGGTCTCATCTATTTTGTATACGCGGGTGGATCTATATTAGCAAATCTTTGCATGTCACTTGGACATGCTTTTTCATTGTCTTTTTGGGTAGCGCACACAAGTTGTTTTTGTCTACAAGTATACACTCGCTGGTGCTTATTACGTCGCAGACGATTGCGTAACCATCTAACACGTAATGACCAGCACGACCTAACGTTCTTCTCTTCTGGAAATCATTCTGCGAATATCCCTTATCTTGCAGCAAATTGTAGCCTAGTATTTGTCTAGATCTTCCTTTTCCATGAAAAATCAAGTTGTAAGGTACTCCTCGTCTCTGGTTGAGTTTCCATTACTATCGCACGATTACAAATACAAACAAGTCTGTATGTCCGGGTCTTTCCACAGAACATTGCTGCGCATAATCTTTTGGAAATGTATTGCCCAGGTAACGGATTCAAATTTTTCTTCCAATCTTTGTCTGGTAACAGCTTTCCCATAGACAGTATTGGCTAATTCGTCGTTACTAGAAAGACGCATTGCTTGCAAAAATGTCTTTTCTGCTTTTTCCTTTGCAATCTGCGACTCTACTGTTTTCATATCCACATTTAAAGGTGCACAGTGTATAGATGTTGCATTGTGCAAGCCGATTTCCAGTCCTCTAGTTAGAATACATTTGCCGGTTCCGCTCTTATCAGCATGTGTTTCTTGTGCTCAGTATATTTATCTAGCCAAACCCCAAGCATATTTTCCTGTGAGTATTGTTTCTTTCACAAATGCGGCTTTTTATTTTGCTATTGCTACCGAACTCACATTGTGCCAAAAGTATTTGTTCTCAATTTCTTAGAGACAAATTAGATATTTTTATGTCTGTAGATATTTGTTCTATTGTCCAGAACAACAGGTCTTTCACGCTTTCGCTTGTGGTTTCATTAGGGAAAACCCAAAAAACAAAAGGTATCGGTTAGTATTTCCTATGCAAAAACGGTGATTCCTAAGACTGATCGGGATGCACTTGTCAAAGTGGTATTCCAGTTTGTTCCCTTTATTAGCAGCGAAGTGGAACATCCGGGAATTCAGGAAAGATGGCTTCTGTCTCTTAACCGGCTTGAAGATCCGGTTTCGTTTTTGTGCTGATTGTCATGATAGATGTGTTGTTTTCAATTTTCGTCTACATTATTGTGTTTCATCATTCATTGGCTGTTCAGATTGTATGTGTAAACGAGAACAATTATAACGTTTTTTAGCTGTCTTGTTCCACGTCTACAACGTCCTACCATAAAACGGCATCACGTGATCGTCAGTCATTACGTGTATGTTATGATGGTCCCTCATTAACTGCTTTAAGTGACAACTCCTTTGCTCTTCATACTACATTGTTATCAAGACTAAACGATCTAGGACTACATTCATCATTACTTAAATGTAAAATGAAGCGATAAAAGAAACGTTGTTTCAAAGCTGCCCGCGTAAAATAGGACAAAAAATTCCAGTTATATCCTTCTTTCCATTTCTAACTAAACAATTTAAAAATTCGCCCGTTAAGTTAGATATCATGATGCAAGACCCTATTCAATCGCCAACGTTTGTGTCAACTATCCCAGAGATACCACTGAATATTGCATTATTCAATGCCAAATCAGTAGAACCACCGGACAAGCGAACATAATTAGTATATTTTATCAACGATCAGAATATCGACCTCGTCTATATTACAGAAATATGGCTAAAACGTCCGGTGATGAGCCCAAGTACGCGGATGTAACACCCACAGGTTACTCCATCAAGTCGTTCCCCAGCCACTCTCGCACGGAGAGGAATTGTCATCACAAATAATTCCCTGATAAAATGTCTTAAACACAACACAACCTTCAGTTTCTGCCACACATGGTTTGAACTAGTCAAAACATCACTCACACAGGAACAAAGGTCAGTCCATTTTTGTTTGCCTCTACCGCCCTTCTCCTAGTAGAACAAAATCTGACTGAATTTCTCTTTTTGAAGTAGCGTTAAAATCTACTGGAGTATGGAAGTTCGATAGGTAGCAACCTCATTATTTTTGGAGATTTCAATTTTCACTTTGACTCTCTTTCAAATCCATACACATCAAAACATCTAGATTCCATTCATGTTTTTAACTTTAAAGAGTCAGTTAACCAACCCAACCATAAACATGGTCATATTTTCGACTGGAGTCTTCATAGACCTGATGATAATATTGTACGGTCCATCTTTGTACCCCACAAACTTGCATCAGGTCACCTCTGTAATAAATGCCATCTGGACGTATCAGTCCCCAACACTACGCCTTTATTTGCCACTAAGAGAAACATCTGTATGATAAATAGAAACAAACTAATGCATGACATCTAAGCAAACATAGCAACTTGCTTACCTCCTACAGTAGAATAGCTCGATAACTGCCTGCGTTCATTGCTTGAAAAACATTCCCAGCCACCAAATGCAGAGTATCAATTCAAAAGTGTTCTCTTTAGTATAGCAGTGTTTGGGACCAGCTTCGCACTGCTAAAAGAGACCGCCATAGATTGGTGAGGCTTTGGCTTTCCAGCAGACTCACTATTAATAAAAAAAATCCATGAAGCCTCTAAGAAGAACGTTACAAACATTGTCCATTATTTAGCCAAATTATCCCACGACTGTACTAAGATAATGGAGTGTTAAGTATGCAACGCGCTCTTCGAGATTACTAGCAAACTAATATCAAGTAGCAAGTGTAATCCACTTACAACTAACTTCTTTTTAGTAGACCTTCCAGACCTGTTTGCAAATTCTTTCGTGGCAAGATGCAAACCATTAAAGATATGCTTGACAGTACAATTTTAATTGACTGGTCGTTATCATACAATTGCGATGCAAAATTTCAACGACAACCGTGAGCAGAATTTGAACCTGCTTCTATGGATTTAGTATGGACAATCGTGATAAAGAGTGCATCAAAGTCATGCGAACTGAATCCAATTCCAACATCAATGCTGCTTGAGTGGTTAGATCGAATATTGCCTTCACTAACTGATGTTATTAATACCCCTTTCTCATCCGGGAAATTTCCATCATCTTTCAAAACTGCCGTTGTAAAGCGTTTGATACAGAAACCAACACTCGACCATAACCAGTTAAAGAACTACCGCCCAGCTTCTAATCACCCGTCGATATAAAAAACTTAGAAAAAGTTTTTCTAACTCAACTTCTAACCCATCTGAATTGTAACAGTCGTTTTAGCAAAGTAAAGTCTGCATATCGCCCTTGCCACAATACTGAAGCTACTCTTCTGAAAGTAGTTAATTGTATTCTCTCTGCTTTGGATGGCAGAAAGATTACAGTCGTCACCCTCCTTGATTTGTCTGCAGCATTGGACACATTATACCATGATATATTACTTCACCGTCTCTAGCATGTATTTGGCATTCAAAACACCGCTTAACCGTTCAATTTCTACTTAGTCAACAGGACAAAAATTGTATCCGAAATTGAAGATACTCCAGCTCAGTTGATGTATGTTGTGGCGGTCCACAATAGTCTGTTGTTGGACGATTTTCCTTCCTTCTATACACTTAGCCGCTCTCAAGTTTCATAGATCATCATTCAGTGTCTCACCAATTGTACGTTGATGACACCCAAATATAGAAATCTAGCCACCAACTGAAGTTGATGCTACCAGGAGGTGTAGAGATGTGCATTTCTGATGTGAAATCACGAATGACATGTAACAAGCTGCAGATGAATGATCATAAAACAGTCATTTTTGATCAAAAAAAAAGAATTTTTCATTCACATTTTTTGCTTTAAAAAATAAACATCATCAAGACAAATATTAAATTAACAAGTCGGTACGCAACCTAGGTATTACTCTGGACAGTACTCTCACATTCTACCAACATGTCATCATCATATGCAAGGCTGCATTTCTTAAGCTGAGACACATAAGCTCCATTTTCAAATATCCTTCAGTTGACGCCACTAAAACACGTGTGTTCATTAATAATTTGAAGTCGGGACTACTGTAACTCAATTATGTCTGATTCGTCTCAATAGCTTCTTCAGTAAGTTAAAAACATAGCTGCTTAGATCATCCTTAGAGTATCACGATCAGAGCCCACCTTCCCGCTGCTCCGTACCCTACATTGGCTAAACATTGGATCCAGAATCAAACGCATAATTTGTTTTATGTGATACATTTCACTGACGGACTCCAGTTTAACCTACATATCTGGCCTCACCCATGCGTACACATTACCAATATACTGAAAAGCTCCTCTTCTGACAATCGTATACTCATTTTTCCCACTGGGAAAACTAAGTCATATGGACAACGTTATTTTGCATACCAGAATCCAGCAACGCGGAATAAACTGCCCATTGAAATTAGACGCATAGACACAATTATCCCGTTCAAGAGTGCTCTTAAAACTCACCTTTTGCGACTGCAAGAATAAACGTAAGGACCTAATAATCTTTCCTTGCCTAAACATTGCCAGCATTTGTTATGCTTTCTAATTTTATGTTCTTTTTTGTTGTTTTTTTGTTTTAGTCATATGACTATAGATGTTGAAAGCACTTATAGTTTTTAAAGATTATGCATTATACAAAGTACGTATTATTATTATTATTATTATTATTATTATTATTATTATTATCTCGTATTCGACCTGTATATTAACCATATCAAAGGACAACGACCAAAATCCAAAATCGGAACTTCTTTCCATATGAGGTCCGTGTCTCCAGCTGTTGATAAGTGTACTCCACCAATACGACCATTTTTTCTGTACACACACCATGCCACATAAGGTTGGATTTGTTATGTTTGTCCACCAATACCATTGACTTATCAATCGCTCCATTGTCTGTGTAATGCTGGGACCCGAAACGCACCGATATGTCTGTCTTCATTGGACGGACCACATGGATTGTGCAAGCATACCATTTACAGTGTCTCCAATAATAGTTTGTGCTGTGTCCGTGTCTCTGCACGGACTACTTGCATACAACGAAGCCTCGATCAATGTACAGCTTCTCTCGGAAACATCGTTTAAAAATGCTTTCCGAAGGCGCTTGTTGTGACAGTCCACATTTATCATTATTCAGCTACATAATTGTATTACACTTACAATTATATAGGTGTTAAAGAGCTACTGAGAAAACATTGTTATCTGGTGATAGTGAATTTGCGGCACAGCCGACATCACTGCTAGAATAATATTAATAACTCTTTAATGCTTTTCATCGTCCAATTAGCAATCGCATAAACAGAACAAAGTTTCTAACAAGAAATGTTTCAGAACCAACTTTGTGGTACCTATTATAAAATGCCGAATCTAATTCATATTTAAATCACACAATTTATGATTATAGCGAATTCAATATGACGACTGAACTGGTAATACTGGTCATATGGTTATAACATTATTCACGTTTGAGTATTATGGTATATACATTAATAAATGCATGTCATGGCGAGAAAACACTACGAACAGAGATGCATCATATCTAATTACATTGATCTGTCTCTCAGTTGCTGACATGACGTTACAATTTATCATGTTTTATGGAACCGATAAAATTGCTTTTTATCAGAGAAAATAAACAAATGAGCTTGTGCGTTTCAGAGAGATAAACAAGGTTATATAGGATCATATAATTATCACACTTCAGGCCACTGTTACATTGATGCAAACTACTGTAACATCAAAAACGTTAGCGTTATATCTTAATTTGAATAGCATGAAAATTAAGTCAAATTTGTATTTGTTAGGACTGTTAATATACCTTTTGCTCTCTTTGAGAATTGGTTCGCATTGATGTAAATTCGTTTGAAATATTCACTTTGTATTCTAGGGAAAGTATATTAATTTTACAAAACCTATCGGTTTTCTATCTTTTCTATTAACATATATGAATATACATAAGAAATCCGAGAACTGGAAGGGTTATGAACAAAACGATAAAAGCAATGTATTGCAGGTTCTCGTCCTGTTGGAAGAAAACAAAACTAGAAGAAACAAATGTGAAATTGAAAGAAAAATAATATGAAAAAATATCCTTAATGAGGAAAAAGTACATTTTATTTGCACAACATCTCTGAATACTAACTAATAAGATATAAAAGACCTTCAATTATTATTATCTGGTATTCATCGTTATCTCTTTTGAAATGGAATAGCGGATGAGACGAAGCGTACACGTGGTATTGCCTTGGACCCATACTTCATGGGCGTGGCTCTCATCTCCGCACAGAGAAGCAAGGATCCCAATACACAAGTAAGTAATTCTTACAATGTTTTACACTGTCGCAACTTACATTTTTACATTGCTTATTTTGTTTTTTGTTACATGTTGGTAGCTTTAGTACCATCGATAAGATGAACTGACGCCGCGACGTCTGGATATGATCTTATATGATTAAATATGATCAAAAAATTTCCTCTCGTTCGGTTGGAGCATGCATTGTAAATCCTAAGAAACGCATAGTCGGAATCGGGTATAATGGAATGCCAGATAGGTGCATAGTGGATAATGATGACAAGTTTCCATGGAGGAAGGAATCTGAGTATCAAGAAAACAAACATTTGTATGCTTGTATGGTCTGTCTGTCTGTATGTCTCTCTTCCTATTAATAACCCTTTTCCCAGATTTTACACAATTTTTCGAATTATCCGGACATTTCATAATTATCAGAAATTTGATTTTTAACTTCTAGACAATGCCACTAGTCCTCAAAATTGCTGCTGTATAATAAATTTGAACCACTTGCGTTCAGAATATGTGGACGATGAGCCACTGATCTTCAAATCTTTACTAAAAAATACTTTGCCACTTTAGGCCCGTGGTCGCCAATGTTTCTGTGGTACATCTGGGCTTGATGTTATCAAATTAGTTATTATTAGTGCAAAACCTACTCATGCCATCGACAGAATAGATGGTAAATCAACATCCATTCTCATCCACTTGTCATCAAGTAAAATATATTGCAACAATAAACAATGTACCTCACAATGACTGTTACAACAAGATAAATCCTTGATTTTGTGATGCAAAAGGTATTTCGAGGACAATAGAACAAACACACGCACTTGTAATGTTATCATTTGGGTATAATTTCAAGCATTCCCTAATAACTATTTAGACAAACAGAGTACACCATATTTATAAAATACTTATTTGTTGTTTTCAATTCATATCCAGGAAGCTCTAAATGTAAATATTCATGGCATTATCCCCGACTTAATTATTTGTATTTTGCACATCTGTCTCGCATAATTATTATGACGTCTAACGTCCCGCAACTATTAAGGTCAATTGAATTTTGTATTATACACATCCAGTTTCACCACACTGTCAAGAAATTTGCGTGCTCAGTAATATTACAATTAGATCATGTTGATGAATCATCTCACACATGCTCCGGCCATAAAATGCGTCCATTTTCATGAAAATTATGAGTACAAGAATGTTGCAATGTTGAGTGCTGTAATGGTTCAATCAAATACTAACTTTTGCAGCATATCTTAGCGTTATGTATTTGACTGATTCGTAATTCCCTGCATTTGACTTTCTACGCATTCTTAATATTGTGTACATGTTAGGTTTTGCCCTTTTAAATGTTTGCTCGAAGCTACTTCAAGTTGATTTACTATGATCTATTAACTTTTTCGATGTTAATTTCTTAATTGCTATTTATGACCTTCCATTTATTTTTCCGAAACAGATATATAAGTTATTTTCAAACTACTTTTACATGTCTTTTCCAGATTATATTTAACAAGTTCCCTTCAGATTATATTCGAACTATCTTCTAGTTATCTTCGAGTTAAGTTTAACTTACACATATTTAATTAGTATGTATAGTTTGGTTTCTGACTTTCTAACAAAAGACATAAAGTTGTATAGAACTTGATAATTTTCCCTTCAAAATCAATGTCTTTAAAGGTTATCAAGACTGCTCTTAACGCTGAAAGTGATAATCCTAGCCTGATATAAAAAATCAACTAAAATATATAATTCTATTTCATTCAATTCATTCAACGTATCAAACTGATTGACAAAATTTACATTTACTCATTAAATACCTGTTATTAATATCATTATGTGTAGAATTAGCACTGAGAGAAAATTCATATAATGGCTTGATTTGTGTTCGATCCATTGTATACAATTACTATCTCGGTCAGGTTATCATTAGCTCATTGTATGCTCCGTTTACCATACTGTTCATTTGTGATTTTATCTGCTATCCCGTCTTCAAACAGTGAATTAAGATTAATATCTTGATTATATGTTTTAAAACCCAGCTGTTTTCTTTCAGGTTTATTTCGGTTCATTTCAGTGCACAATGACGGAAGGCTTGAGAAGGTTGTTATTCGTACTTGTTTGACTGTTGTGACTTGATCATTTGGTTTCTTCCATTACTTACGTCTCATGTTTTGCCCCCAGATGGACTGCGTATCATTCCAAAACGAACATGTCTACAATTAATTAATGATGAAATCAATGACAATATCAAACGTATTATTAAGTTAAGTGACAATGAACAAAAATTACGTAAATCTTATTCTTAAAGGTTGCAAACCTTAAAGGAGTAATGTTTTGGAATCATTAGTTTGTTAATAGAATGAGCAATATGGAATAATGCTATAAAAAATCATACCAATTAAAATGAGCACAGTTAAAAAGAACACCAACAGGCACCATACAGCGATGCGGAAACGGATTTGATACAATCTTGTTTCAAACTTATATAGGATAAATAAACTATTGTTTTAATAATAATTCTTGATCTAATGCTACAAAGGGGGAAGGCAAAATAACTGCATACATCGATCAATGACTGTAGATTTCCTTTGCGATTTGACGGAGAGTTTAGGTGAAGTTAAAATTTTGATACCCTCTTACTTTGCTCAGCGAAAGAGCGTCGCATTGTTATGAAGTCCGATCACGGTCTCCTGTTGTCGTATTGCGAGAATAGTTAGTTCACAGCTGTTAACTCCCCATGTGTGGATTTAAGAAACGTTAATAGTCATGGTAAAGATCGTGTACTTGGTCATATTTCATTGAGCCGCCAATGCTTTTTGTAGATAGCAGTATTAGTAGATGAATACCCATTCGACAACGGATGTTAGCAGATGTATTATTTAATTCGCAATAACATAGTTCATGTAGTAACGATCTATACAAATAAGATCAGTTGGGAATTAATCTTCGCCACATAGCCGATATAAATATAGGTATTTTACGCATCAGATATGTACCATTTCAATAGGAAATTCATGTTGTTCGAATCAAGACGCGAGAAGAGAGCAGACAACATGAAATGGTCAAATCCAGGACTGCTGTTTGATATGGTTTTTCATAAGAAGCTGAACTAGAGTCCGAAGACCAGGGTATTCATTAGCCAGTGTTCATAATATTAGCATGTATTAGAAAGATTTAAACCTGGTGATATCGACTGTTAGTTTAAAACGTAGACCTACTTTCTTCTCTCCTGAAAATCTAATTGTATTATTGGTAATTATAATTAAATATGTATATTTGGTAATTATAAATAAATATGTATTATTGGTATAATTTACATTCTTTCTTGGAAATGGAAAATAATAATAAAATAATTAAAAATGATTTCCAAGAATCCTCGGTCTATCCGGGGAGCTGAATTCATAAACAACAAATCGAGGCGGTCGTTAAAAAACATTGTAAATATCATTAGTGACTGCAATGAATAGCTCACCCCTCCATTGATAGCAATAGCTATCATGTGAAGCCAGATTTATAAGGTATCACCGAAAGCGAATATCTATCTATCTATCTATCTATCTATCTATCTATCTATCTATATATATATATATATATATATATATATATATATATATATATATATATATATATATATATATATGCTTTAAATTAGAGACACTTCGCATTTGAAAGAGCAACCTATTCGTTTTAAGCTGTTTCGTACTTCTCTTTCATTAGTTTACCATGCAGAAATGAATGCCATCGTCAACAAGATGGGTGTTGATATACAAGATTGTACGGTATACACCACCGTGTACCCATGCAACGAGTTCTCAAAACTGATTATCCAATCTGGAATCAATAAGGTTGTCTACCTCGAAGACAAAGATCCTGGCAGAGAGATATATGCTGCGTCGAGAGTTTTATTGCAAACAGCCAAAATGAAGATTGAGTATGATACACCTATTGTTAGTCGTCATTCTGACCACTCTTTAATGAAATCAGAAATCAAAATAGTGCTAGCAAATAATATTGTGTATCAAAGTCATTACATCGAAGCACGGTCATACATTTTATTCCAAATCGTAAAGCGATTAAAAACGAAAGTCAATTTAAAACTCTTAAGGTGACCAGCATTAGATTTATATAGGAACAGTAATTTATAAATATTTCAAAAAATATCACAATAAAAAAATACATGAGTTAACAACAACAGAATCAAAGTTGTGTAAAATCTAGTAATCGCAATACATTACAGTTTATCGTTGAAAAGGTGCATAAAATATTAAAATTACTAGTGTATTAATACTTTCACTGCATATATACATTTGGTACCCACACCATTTGTATTCGCTATTTAGTGTCCATAGGAGGGATAGGGTGGAGTCCTGTGTGAGAATTTATATTAGTATCTTCCATTCACCCAAGATTATAAAAAGTTTAATAGAAACAATTGTTGTCTCCAAGTAATATTATAAACAAAATGAACAGAATTTGATGTAATACAAATCTATTTCTATTACACTATATTTCTTCAGACATATTTCATCGTAAGAGGAAAGGAAATAAACATTGTTTTAAAACTAGGTTTGGAGAATCTGAAAGAAAATGGTTAGAATAGGACGAAAATTCACCAATGTACATCACTTCTTAGGACCCTATATGTAACAACAGCAGTTATACTATATTATTATTATTATTATTATTATTATTATTATTATTATTATTAAGTCATCATCTCATTTTGAAGAAATGCACGTATTTTTATTAATATAATAATTTTTTTGTATAAAATATACCGGACCGCAAAACACGTTTTTTTCATCCATATTCCAGGATCGTATTACTTGATTAAAAAACGATTTAAATGCAGCATCTCACGCTTTCATGAGCGCTTGCATTACACAAAACGTATCACGAACGTCTGTCATGATACGTGATGAAAGTTGCAAGCAATTTTAATAATTTATACCTGTGAAAATTACTAAACTTTTTTTTACACTTATATTATAAACCAAAATTCACCTTAAATAACATGACACCTTGCTATCGAGCCTTCTTGCAATCAACATTATGTGTTGGCATGTTTTGCTTGCCAAAATCATCTGGTTCTTAAGAGGCAATGTAGAATGTTGGCTTAAACAACAATCTATGTTACTGTAATTATATATGTAGCCATATGCTGAAGTTAATTCTTGTATATCGAACATAATAAGTTTTGTAAATTTTTCAATTATTCTAACTGTTTCATAATCCCTATCAAGATATTAATTGTCGTTGAGAATAAGGCTTCTAACATTTTCATCTTCTGTAATGAAATTAATGGCGCAATTAAATTTAGAAAGACCTAGTTTAGGTTTGATATACGTTTTTATATCAGTCATGTTCTGGGCTAGGAATTAGGTTATAACGTGAATTAGTTTCGTAAATCATAAATTGTATAACATACGTACGGGTGTCATTGTTGTTAAGACACTTGTTTTGATATATATATATATATATATATATATATATATATATATATATATATATATATATATATATATATATATATATATATATATATATGGAAGAACAAAAGAGTCGCTTCTTCTGTTCTTGCTGAGCTTTTGTAACGTTAAAGATTTGAGCTATTGTTTAAATATTGTCAACATGTGGTGAATGTAAAGTTAGAAGTTACTCAAAAATGAATTTTGGTTTGGTGCAATGCTTTTGTAAAGAAAACGTAGATGTAATAGAATTTGTTGTAAGTGACTTATTTACATTTCTATTCATTCATTGTTGTGTTGTCCGTACAGCAGAGGCACAACAAAGTTACCAATGGTGTTGTTGTATGTAGCATTTGCATTGACTTCGACGCTAGCTTGTAAGCTGTCAACTAGGTTTTTGAGAAACTGTTAAATGTAAATATCATGACACATGGTTATTGTTAGGGATGAATTGGATCCGGCACGTAGTACATCATATGGTAATTTTCGATATCCGATATTCGATTGGCTAACATCAAGAAATGTGGTTTAGTTAGAACAGTATACATTTATACTGATCTACTTGATGCTTATTTGACGACGGTGTTTATATCTATTCTAGAGACACAAGTGTCAAGCTCCCACGTTATATGAACTGACATGATTTCATGTAATGTATTAACTCTACTGTGGACATATTTCTTGGAAACTATCTTTGTTTGGATTAGTAAGTGCCTTTGCTTTGGACGTTTGCATTACGCCTACTAAGCAACACTTTTCGTGGGCGAAGCAAATATGAGACGTACATATTGTTCGCATGCCATCAAATGCTTAAATAATTGCTTCTTATTGCAGGTTTATCCATCCATCTTTTCACGTCTCCATTCATAATAACAATCTCGAAGAAAACGATGTAATATTGTCCTATATCAGTTCCCTTATGTTAATGCCATATATTGATGCATAATGCCATACTACATGGATATTGTGATTCCTAAAAGGCTATTTGAAGATATATAGACAAATTTAAGATATAGATACATGCGCGGAAAATGTTGAATATGCTTGTTGAAACTATTATCATATTGCACTCTATATTTATTTGAAAGCAAAGTTATTTTTTTCAGTCTCTATTGCCGAAATGAAAGTCATAATTCTGGTTTTGTGAATATATGACCTGCCTCCGAGTTTGTATTCAGCACATGTCTTTAATGGATGTTACCTTTCCGTTCTAGAAACGCGCCGATAAAATGCATTATTTGCATCTACCTGAAAGTATTCCCTTTCTTTGTTTGTCTTTTTAAACAGATTTTATCTCTTTCATCATTTGATTATTTCAGTAATACCATCATTCCTTTGTGTCTGGGTAAATCTTACATGCAACGTGTGACATCATCGCTGTATTTAATCATAACTACAGTAGGCATTGATAATACATAAAACGGTGACTAATTTCTCATTTGAAAACACGTTAGGAGTTTCATATGCAGATTACGACGTAATGACTGTGAAAAATTACTCATTTGAAAAGTAAAATGGAAGTTTCATTTGCACACAGTAGAACAGTAGATTGTATATTCTTGTAACTTTATAAAAACCATTAAAATATAATTACATAAGATGTACACGTATCATGCAGTTGAAGTATGACGTAATTAACAATGAATATAAGAAACAAATATCTTTTCTAACTAAAACCGATTAAAAGATGGAATTTCAACAAATGATCAGAAACGATCTCGTATACCCATGGATATGATAAATGTAAGGAACATATTATTAAATATGATATATATGGATCAACTTTAGTCAAAACGTTTTTTTGTACTATTATTATTCATATTTGATATTTTAACTGTTTAATCATAAACACAAACGTTATAGATAAAGTTAATCTGAAGCTTAATTCTACTATTGTACTATGGATTTTATCAGCCGACTGATTTAATCTTTAATGACAGTTAACATAACCGAATGGAATGGTGAGCTATGTTAGCGGATTGCACCAGATATGCGGTAGATTGTTATAGCCAACGTCCCAATTAAGCGTTGGTTCGTGGGCACATATGTAGATATATTCTTTACCACCCTCCCCTCCTCTTCCCGATCAAATCAGGAATGTTCTAGATCTAAGAATTTTAATAGAGCTGAATGTTACAGTATGGTCTTGGTAAACATTGTGGTTGTTCCGTGATACTTCAGACGAGCTTGAACGAGGTCTTCTATGATCATCAAATCTCTTTGAATGCCCTTCTGTTTCTTCAATAGAGTCGTGATGGCACTGGCGTCCACGCAGTCCACATTAGTGTGATATAAAGGTCAACATTCATTTTCTTTTCTGACTTGCCCTTTGGGTGAAGTAGCATCTGTCTTAGCGTCCGGTACGGCACATCAAACATCTCAAGAGCCTTGACAGTAGCACATCACTTACCCACTTCCTTGGCTGTTGGACCAGACATATGGACATAGATCAAAAATTTGTTTAACTATATGTTCTCTACATATAATTCTCAGTACTAACCTTAGTACTGTGTGACAATCAATACAAATCATATGTTAATCTAAAATACGTCCAAAGATGACTTCACGATGAAGTTCTTGTCAAGAGTTCACGGGCATCTTGTTTGAGAGGCTGCACTGTAAACGGAGCAGCAAGGTAAGCATAACACAGATTTCCCTTCCGGATCGTCACTAAGGCCAAATTACACACTGCGCACTGTCTCTGCAATACACACACTGAAACACTCTCAGAGCTTAAATTCTCAAGAATAAACAAATACCTTTAAATCCCTACCAAAATCGCATCAATATAACACTTCTATCAGCAACAAAATGAAAGAGCAAAAAAAATTCAAAAAAAAGGAATAGAACTACATTCATGGGTACTGAACTGGAAGCATTAATTCCTGACAGGGTTAGACAGTTTCACATCAAGGGACATCACTTCCATCTGTGATCAAAGCAATATCTCATAAATACTTCTGCAAATCTTTCAGAAATTTCATCCATGAATAGAACAGTTGCTGGCTATTAGATGACACCATTGTAACACAAAAACAAGGCAATTCCAAATACGCTCATGTCAAAAATGCTCAAACCGTAAAGTTTAATTGTGAGTTGGTTAATGAAAATAAACACTTCAAATAAACCGTAATTAGTTTATAGATCTAATTAAAATCTGGAATGTACTAGAACTTTAACTTGACTGATAAATGTTCTTAAAAATGTAATTTAAAAAAATGATAAATATTTTTAAAAGAAAATTTAAAATAGAATATTTTACAGCAATAGCAAATTCATCTTTCAAAATAGAAAAAGGCGTCTGTTTTGTTAACACCTTCCCGGTTTCTTCTAACTGTATGAAAGAAACAAACAGCGGACAAATCATTCCATTTTGCATAACTTACTTTTTATAACTTTAAGAACTACATATTAATTTACACTGACTGTTCAAAAGATTGCGTTAAGGCTGCTGCATCATTATTAGTGGAAACGACACGAAAAGTTGCTTGTCAGATGTTTACATTCGATATACAAACAATACACCAGCTACAAATCATATCGAGATCAAACATAATTTAAAATCTAGGATAGGTTTCTATTTATTATACCTTTTTTAGTTACCACACAATATGAGGCTGGAAAATCAAGTATGTCAAATATTCACATCACAAATGTGATCTTCTCACAATATAGTATAATGATGGCTATACAGCCATGTCGGAATTACAGAGAATTGAAAAGAATATTGCACTCCTATATAAGCCATATATCCACAACCATCGGTGTTTAAAATATCATAGGCTCATTATAAGCCTCAGCAGCAGAGAGGGCGAATCGGACAACTTTATAGAAGCATATATTTGGCAAATCAAGGCTTCCTACACAACCATCGGGGTTTGAAAGATCATAGGCTGATTATAAGCCTGGTATCAAATTACACATACTTAATGTGTGGAAGGCATCAAAGAATGATGCTGTCAGTAGCACCTTCCATGTGATCAAACCTACCTTAGGTGAAATTATCCTTCCTTATGAATCATCCGCAAGGGTGAGGTAGTCCTCATTAGAATTAGGATTATTCATATGTTTGCAACCCATTCCTATATAACTGAGGTCGAAAACTTAACCAGAGAGTTTCTTGTAAGGAACCCTTCACCTCGAAACACTTTATCAGATTGCTGAGATCTCCGACAACAATTACAACATTGAAAAGTGTGGCCAACAATTTACGTAAACTCAACAAGCTATGTATTTCTTTACAGTAAAAATGTGAAAATGCAAGCAAAGCTTACAGTTTGGGAGACTTAAATTTCAAATAATCCAAAATATCCTAATACTTGTCTGAAAATATATAAAATATCCTAATAAATTGCAAATGTCTTGAATGTCCTGATGTACCTGCACTATTCATATCATTATGACTTTCTTATCGTTCCATCTCATAGGTATAATTTTGTCTTGTCATCGCTTGCTGGTACTTGATGATTATTATTTTGTCCATTCCTCGTTGGTTGGTTATACTTTCTTTTCGGATGCATAAATCTTTATCATATATTTTTTGTTGCGGTTGTTAGCCATAAAACAATGTTGTGTTGTGTGAAGTCCAGAATCAAATAGCCAATCCTAACAAAACTCCTAGACATAGGACCTGTTATATGTACTTCCATCACCGTAGCACCAGAGCGATCTAACTGCCAAAACGTATCATCTGACATGTGTAAGTCCCTGACGTTATCTCCTAGCTTATTACTGGCTTGATCTTACCACTACACAAACTAATCTTTCTGACCTTAGTAAAAGACATATTTATATCCCGAACCTTGATACTGGACATATCTACTTCCTTGATACCACACACTTACCATTGCCATTGGGCAGCATTTATTCTATATCATTACAACCGAACATATTAAACTGTTTAACTTTAAAACAGGACATTTCTTCACCAGCCTTAGCATCGGATATATCTGCTTGCAAAAACTAAGCACCACCATTGTTGACCTTCAAAGCCTTAGCACCGAACATAGTCACCTTCTAGGTCTTAGCATCAGACATATATCAATCACACATGTTAGTGTCTAACTTGTCGTCCTCCTTGACTTCAGTGCTGGATAGCGTTAATAAAGTTATCTATTGTTCAAACATTTTTTTTATCATGGGACCTGTTCCCTTAAATGGTCTTTGCTAGATCGTCTTTATTGTTTTCAGGTTTCCAGTGTACAAGGGATGGAATATAAATTCTCTCTTATAAATAGTTTACTGATGAGTTTCAAGAATTGCCTGTAAGACATTTTTGATAAGACGTTATGATATACCTATATCTGAGTAGACACAAGAGCATACAGAACAAAATAGAAATCCTTGTAGCAAAACGGAATAAATATATCCCAGAACGAGCACGTTGATCAGTTTATTTAGATATGATTAATAATTGATGTTAAAGAATTCATATACATCAACAAATTATTGATACTATATTTCTTGGGAATGTAAATCAATACATTTAAATAAAAACCAGGTTTCACACATTTCAATTAAATACATTGAGACATGGTGATCATTAGCAAATTGATGAGAGAAGCAGGATAACGGTTGAATAAATCCATATTATGAAATAATATAAACGCTATTGTTGGATGTCAATTCCAACCTGTTTCTTTGCTTTCCAAAAGTCTGAAAAATGTACAGTAAACGGACATTGTTATCATCTAAGAAGACAACTAAGAAATCTCTTACCCACTATGATATAGCAGGCACATGTATTAAAGAGGATCATATATGAATTGATTATGCTTCTCTTAATGTATGTCTGTTTGTTTTGTAGTGCTTAATAGTTTAATACGATGTTTTGTATCCGAAAATCTACACAACCTATCACGTTTGGTATATATATATATATATATATATATATATATATATATATATATATATATATATATATGTGTGTGTGTGTGTGTATGTATATGGTGCTAATATATATATATATATATATATATATATATATATATATATATATATATATATATATATATATATATATATATATATGTATATGGTGTTAATGTTACGTGTTAATGTTACCGAGGTATACATGTTCGGTGCTAACGTCTAACAGTTTGATACTTACAGTGCTAGGGGGTGACATGTTTGTATTTTCAATGTTAAGGTTTGGCAGGTAGACATGTCCGGTACTACGGTCGAGATGTAGGTATTATGACAGGGTGTAACTATTTGGATTACCTGTTCGTCATGCAGACGTCTGGTGTTAAGATTGGGAGGGAATATATGTTCGGTGCTAAAGTCAGATACATTAGTATTGCCGATACTAGGTTATACAGTCCTATATAACACGTGCTAAGGTCTGGCAGGTTATATAGGCTTGCATGATATATTTTATATGTCTTTACTTTTCATACTCGGATTTTTCTTAATACACAAGGACCCACAAAGACTGTTGACCTCTATATGAATCTTCCAATAAGATTTGTTTGAATTTACTGTGAAAAATGTGTTCATGGTTAGTTAATGTTATGTGGAGGGATACATTTGCAATTTCCTTTAATAACAGAGACAGTAAAATATATGCGATGTCCATGTAATATCTTTTAGAGGTTGCTCCTACTGTAGGATGAACTCATTTTGCTGGTGAGATGCTTCTGGTTTACAATACACCCACATTTAATACTTCCAAAATTGTGACTAATATCTTATATAAGTACATTTGTACCCAAAACAACCAAAAAGCATACAAATATCCTTAAATCTGTTCGTTTATAGATGACCCGAAGACGTTATGCCCATTATAAACTTATTCATAAAAGTAGAAAATATTTTTAGAACAGCGATAAAGGGGAGTGAGCAAGCGATGGTAATATAGATTACATTATAGTGAAATAGAACTCGGTGAGCTGGCTTGTAATTGTATTATTTGACAAATCAGAATTTAGTATATACTACCCAAGAAGGCAAAGGTTACGAAGCTCAAACAATTCATAGGCAGCATTTAATTTATTTCAATGTGCAATGTGTCGATAAACCAAATTTGTAATGAAATAATGATGAATGCAGAATGAAGGGAGAATGAAAGGAGAAGGACAAGGAAAGGCACTTAAAAGCTTGATAAAATTCCACTAGTTTCATAAATTTACTAACATAATATTACTCATTGAGATTTTCTATATATGACGTCATCATATATATATAACGCAAAATGTATCAATATAACAAAGCTGATAATTGTGTCGGTAACATCTATGAATGGCATTCTGTCAGATTGTTGGAGAATCCACAGAAACAATCATATAGGCACGAATATTATGTGGAATCGGGAAGGTCAGTGAAGACGTATGTTACTATAGAGCGACTTTACTCCACAGGTCTAACAATTCATGCTTCAGAACTTTAGTTGCAGTTTAGATTCACATAATATGGATCAACCATGATTGCATATGAAGCTTTAGCTTTGGAAAAATCAAAAACACAAAGATTCACACAAAACTTGATTTTTCGCGAAACGGATTCTTAATATTTACCTCATGCCACTAAAATACAAACAATTTTGAGAAGGTTAATTGGATCTGCGTATTTGGCCAAGGATGCCTTCTATTCATCTCTATCGGATTAAGGGTTTGTGCTGGTATGGTTATGGAGTTTAACGCCATTTGTTGTGCATATAATAAGCTTTACATGGTGGCCAATATGTTTGGTGATATAGGACCCAAGGAAGAAACGCCCACCCAAGGGAAAGAAAACTGGCAAGTTTTTTCACATACTTTAATTGTCGAGTCGATGCTCAAACTCACTCAGACAGGGGGTTAGATATGTTAATTATCTTTATTGGTATATGTCTTACATATTCACACGCATACAAACACACACACACGAATACACACATACCCCCACCCGCTCTGCGTATTTTGTCCAGGAATGGCTTCTATTTATCTCCATTGGAATAAGGATTTGTTTTGGTATAGTTATGGGGTTTAATGCCATTCGTTCTGCACAATATAAGCTATACATAGTGGCCAGTATATTTGGTAGAGGAAGAAGCATGGAAGAAACACACGCCCAAGGGAAGCTACTGGCAAGTGTTTTCACATATTTTAATTGTTGAGTTGTTACTCAAACTCACTCAGGCAGAAGTTAGATATGTTAATTATTGTATTGGCATGTGTGCATACATACATACAAATGAGCAGTATATGGATTTGACCACTAAAATGTTCTTAATTAGCTTGGCATACAAGCCACATTTGGTTCAATATGTATTAGAGCTCGATATTTCAAGATGTGACAAACACACTTCGCAGCATGTTATTAATTGTAGTGTTGTTATAAAGTGAGAGGGTTTGTTCTCTGCACCTAATACCATAACCTAGCACCAACAGGTCTACATGCAATTTGTAAAGATAAATATCAGTACAAGATATACAAATTAAATAAATATTTTCTTGCCAAATATGGTACATTAAAGTTTGTGAATTCTTAAGTGGAAAAAGTAGCTTATTTATTAACCCATAGGAACATCACATACGATTATATACTCGATTTTTCATTCCCTTGTCAACAGACTGGTTCCCTGCATTTAACAGAACGAGCATGCAATTTGGAATAGAGAGATATCAATACAGGATATACAAATTAAAGTAAATATTTTCTCGCCAACTATGGTACATTATAGTTTGTGAAATTTTTAAGTGGAAAAATTGTAGCACATTTATTTACCCATAGGAACATCACATACGATTATATACTCAAATTTTCTTTCCCCTATCAACAGACTGGTTCCCTGCATTTAACAGAACTAGCATCAGGATACCTAGATGGTCCAGCTTTGGTATCTGAATGAAGACCATCTGACCTTAAAGTGCTTGAAATGAGCAGTAGTGTATATGATATTGTGCCTTTTCTATCATGCTACATAATAAATAATTATTCACTTCTTTCAGCAGTCTTGTTGAAACGATATATGATGATCGTATTACATATATAAAGGTAACTATATCCCTGTCTTTGAATAATGTAAGCAAACGGTATTTAACTCCAATTAACACATAAGCTTATGGAAGCCTAATATGTCTGCAGACAGATGTTAACCTTAATATTAAAGTTAAGCTATATGTAATACAAATAACATTAGTTTGTGACAATTGTGTTCTACCCTCTTCAGATAGAAGGCACACAATGAATTAAAACGGGCCATGAGTGAGAAAAAGAAATTCTGCTATGTTAAGGTCAATAATTAACATATCCATAATATGCATTATGAGTATCGTTGCAACTGACCGATCAGCAAGGCAGAGAGATAGAAACTAATGCCCAAAGACTGTCATACTATGCCTTCTGTATTATTTTGGTATTGCCTTGTCGTTAGAACATACTACGGCTTCTGTGTGACTTGTATGGGGCCCACTGCCTAACTTGCACTTGACCTGAAGCCAAATTAGAGATAACCCGCCAACTGATTAACCTAGAAAATGATGTTCAGTCCCAACTGTCTGATATATGTGAATTTATCATGGGCCATCACTACAATTGCAGATACAACCGTATGGAAGAAGATGTTTCATTTAAAGAAGCCGTCTAAAGAGATATAAATAGTTAATGTTGACCTACAAATGACCTACAAAGGACAAATGGTGCCAACAATTGTCTTTATTTAAACGGAAGAAACAGTGACCATAATGCATTGTTTTCATAATTGAAGTAACTACCACATAATAATAATACTGATAGTAATACTACTACTACTACTGCTACTACTACTACTACTACTACCAATAATAATAATAATAATAATTATAATAATAATACCAGCAAGAATTACAAGTTATATAATCAGTAGTTTTTATCGGTGCGTGAGTAATGAGAACTCTAAATTAATTATTCAATCAAACAAAAATGAGGCTTTAAACAGATAATGATTGTATTCTCGTATTGGTGCTGTTGTTTGTTGTTATTGAGTCTTTTCGATTTTAGTAGCTTGGTTTCAGTGTTGAAGGTGAAGTCTCCATTACAATTACTGTCCGTTCCTAATTTTGCTTGTGTAGTCATTGTAAGGAAATGCAGTTGGTATTATTTCACTAAATACATTTAAAAGGGAAGAGAAGTGCTCTGCAACTGGACTCGTTACAGCTTTCTTATCATTAAATCAGACCTGCAAAGATTGAACCTTCTATAATTTTTAAGTTACTCAGAGATATGTTAGGTCACGTATCTTACATTTGATGAAATAAATTCGATCATATCTTTTTGGACAGCATACGCAAAGAGTTACACGGCTTAATGCAAGAAAATGTGTTGCTCTCTATCATATCTTGACAAGCTTTGCTCCGTTTATGACCATGTGACCAGATGTGCCAGCATGGCCATGATTTGTGAATGGAATTAGTTTGCCTCTAACTAAGATGACTTTCGGTCTGTGGTGGTTTACTACTGGTTTGTTCCAGAGGAAGAACTTTAGAGTGTCAATCCCACGATCAAAGAATTAAATCAACCGCAACATGGATTTTTTGGTTAGGAATGCCATTTCTTTTAAAATAGTTTATATCATTTGCCGGCATATATTCAAGATTCTAAAATATGTCTTTTTTGCCTTCGGGACATTACTGCTTGTATGACAGGTGTTTTGTGGTGTCATCACTACTTGTGGCCCTGTTGTTACTGCTAGTATTGCTTGTAGTCTGGCATAATCTGATTATTGCTATTAGCCGGCCGTCTTTGTTTTGTCATCTTTGCGTCTACTGCCTTTGTTTATTCGACATTTTGTCATTTAAGTTTCCTTTTTCTTGTATAATTTTCCTATTGTTTCTGCAACTGCTTATGCAAACGGTTTCTTCTCAATTCCTGAAATATCTACTTACCACATTTTCTTCCAGTTTCCGCTTTTTCCCAAATATATATGTATGTATTTATTTAGGTTTATATACATATATACTATATACATATAGATACATTAAAATATTGCTTTTAACGAAATGGTATAAGGAAACATGATATACCAAAATTTTTAATTATCTCCGTCTTTGAATGAATTAAATATTATGCAAGCTTTCATCAAAATCATCTCTTGTTCGTACATAAGGGAAATCAAACGAGGAAGTATGTAGAGTGAGAGAGAAATAATAATACCGAACGTGAACTAAGAAACCAACAAGAAATTGGGACTAGGTGTAGACTTCTCAGGGATTTTAATACAATGTTCATGATACTAATTATATAATATTGCAATAATCTGGCACGATTATTCGGTAAAATGTTTGAGGAGGAATGCACATATTGCAATCTAATTCATGTTTTTTTTTTCATTTCTTCCTGTGCTATGAAACCTATTAACATAGATCTAAAATGCGTTTTTTATTTTAAAATGTCCAAAGATCGATCTATGACCCTTGATGTTAATCTATCAGTGTACGTGGTGGTAAGGCTGGAGATTAATCGACCAACACAGAATTATACGGATGGGCAGTGAATAAATGCCTGTGTGGTACGTATTCTCTCTCTCTCTCTCTCTCTCTCTCTCTCTCTCTCTCTCTCTCTCTCTCTCTCTCTCTCTCTCTCTTGTACCATCGTAGGAAGATACCAGCCATTATCCGTTTAAAATTGAGCATGGTTTTTTCTGCCTTTATCACGCGGCGATGTCTTTACATCTATGAATGATGGAAAAATGTGACACACGAAGAAAAAAAAAAACGGAAAAAAAGAACCTCATTATTGAGACCGTTTAAGATTGGCAGCAATACTCATTATATCATTACAATATTTTTGATGAATTGTACATACCCTTTCATATTTGAATTGCTTAGCTCCAGCTCGTTAAGATATGCTAACCGGTATGTTAAGGATATCGCCTTCAGTGTTCAAGCATTTAATCCGGTATTTGAAGTGCGCGTCTTACTTTATTGAAGCCGTCTTTTTTGTTTACTTGTAAGCATTTTTCAGTTACATCAAACTCGGGAAGCATATTTCCTTTGAATGAAAAATGTATAAATCTTTTAGAATACCAATGATACAGCGTAAATTATATATATATATTTATATATATATATATATATATATATATATATATATATACATATATATATATATATATATATATATATATATATATATATATATATTTATATATATATATATATATATATATATATATATATATATATATATATATATATATATATATATACATATATATATATAGAGAGATAGATAGATAGATAGATAGATAGATAGATAGATAGATAAACAGACAGACAGACAGACAGACAGACAGATAGATAGATAGATAGATAGATAGATAGATAGATAGATAGATAGATAGATAGATAGATAGATAGATAGATAGATAGCAGCAACAGGGCCGAATCAGACAACTTTTTAGAGGCGTCAATTTGGCAAACCAAGGCTTCCTCCAAATCATAAAAAGGCGTCAATTGGCAAACTAAGACTTCTTCGTAAATACTTTATAGAGGCTCATGGGCAAAAAAAAGACTCCACAATTGTTGCCCCTACCCCCTGCTGCTATTGGGTTAACATTCTTTAACGATGAAAATCACTACGATTTCACATACAGACTAATTTGTAAAACCTCACCTTTTAAATCAATTAGATTATTGGACTGGTCAGTGAGTTTAAAATTAATTCTCGTTAGTGAATTATTATGACATCGCATATAGACTGGATTAGTGGGATCCTCAATGATTAGAAACCCTGGAGTAGCTGTTGGTACAAGTGAATATAAAATATATCCTTGTTGGGCTTGATTTGATCGCTCGAGATTTATTTGATAGCTGACTTCGATAACATCACATACTAAATCCAATGCTATCACTGAGGAGATATTCACATTTTGAGGAGCGATATGTCTACCACCGCCGTCTGGGTCATTATTATGTTTGAGGATTGCTGTTTGTTGTTTCCGTTTGGCGAGTATCATAGAAAAGTTTTCTTGAATAAGATCATTAACATATTTTTTTAGTTTATTTGCGTTATACCCAGGAAACTTGAAATCGGTATAATGTAGCCGGTAGGGAATGTTTGTTTATCTCCGTGCTTATCATTAATTATTACTTGAATTATTCGTTTGTTGATATATTCCATATCGGATACAAGCTGATTTAATATCATAATGTGTTTTATGATCTCATCACGTGGCCTTGTTACATAAGAGAGATGCTCTTGGAAGCTTCGTCATAGTTGTTCTGGTTGTGTTCTATGTAATCGATTCATCTCTTTCAAATAATCAATGATATTAGTTAACGTAAATGTAATTGTAATGGTTGAATCAGTAGTTTTCTCAAAAACAAAATCTCATTGCATGGTATTGTTATCGATAAATGTAAATCTATCGGTTAATTTTGTATTTGTTATATAAGGTAAATAATCTCGATAAGATGTGTTGATTTCATGATATGATTGTATATCCGTGACATAATAAGATTTTTTGGTTCGGGTATTTGATAAGATGCCTCAGGTGGTATTTCAGGCCATCCTAGTATTGTTCTTATAGAACTCTGATAGATATCTACGACATAACTAGGTGAGTTTATCTCAATCGTGGATGATAACGTCGGCTCATGAACTGTTATAGCGATCTTCGATTCTGGTGTTCCAGTAATGGATTTTATTCTACGCTGAAATTCAGCATTGATTTGTTCCATTTGGTATGACCCAGATGGTAGCGAAACAATGTTCCAGTCTGGAGTACCATCGGGTTTATTCTTATTCGCAAACACCAAGGAATTATTCGGTTGTTGAACACCAAATGTTAACGACCTAATACTCGTAGTTTTGCCAGCGCTATCTCCGTAACTGGAATCGGAGTAGGGAAATTCACACTGAATTTAGGATTCGGTGAGGTTATTGATATCATACTTGTTTTCACTGGGTTGGTATTTTCCGCTATTCGTTGAAGTAGTTCTTTGCGATGTTGCCATTGTTATTATACTCATGTTGTCGCTCTAATTTTGACATCGCTTAATCATAAACACGTACCATCGCTGAAAATTCATCATCGGAAATTAATATGTCATCGAGTGACACGATATCATCGAGGATAATTGGGAGTACGCGGTTGACACAATATTGAATTTAACTTCGTAGTCTTGCAGTTTGCGTTGGCTGCATGATGATATTTTTTTGTTATTATTGAAATAATTCCAGCGATTGTTGTCACCGCTGATATACAAATTGAAACAGCTATTGGAGCAATTTATGTCACCGAGGAGAGTATTATACCAGCTCCGGTGATTACACCACTCACCGAGTACACGGTAACATCAGCTGCGGTGATTCGTCGTCGGTATTTTGTTATTTTTGCTTGATACTCCTCAGTGAGTGTATTGAGTTTATTTTGAAATTCTCTGATCTGATCATAGCGATATTGAGATACCGAAGTTATCGTCGGTGATGAAATCATTAGTGATGACATTTCATTTATTACAACAGAATTCAATTAAGTTGTTTTACTTAAATCCGCTACGAATTCCACATACGATGTTATTGATGATAGCTAGATTACTATCGATTCCTATTATCGTGAAATATTCAGTTGTATCCTTGTCGATGATCGTTGATATTGTATTGTTGACCCCCGATGAACTCGTTGATGAAATATTAAATTGAGTCAGTGATACTATTGTTAATCGATAGATACCTTTGACGGTCACAGTGATACTTAATATATTATATTTTGTTTGTAGGAGTCCACGTAAATGATCCGTGTTGGATCGCCTACACGTTATTTATGATATTTTTTTGTTCGTGAGGAATTTTTTTTTTTCAATGATTGTTATCATCCTCGTTGCATCATTTTTGATTGCCTCGATGAAGTTTTTCATATCTTCAATGGATTTTTAAATATCAGGAAGTTTTATGTCAATTTTATCCAACGTGGTTGCAAAAAAGTTATCAATGATATTTTTATTAAATGATGTAAACTTTTCAACGTGATCTGCGTATTTAACTTGAAATGTTACAAACACTAACATAGAAGTTTTAATCTCTGTGAGCTTCCGTGTGGTCACTGAAGGATTACCAAAAAATTCTAACACGGGTTTATCAATATTGTCCATGGTCGATTTTTGTAAATCAATAAATGTATTAAATGTATTTATATTATCGTCATACTTATGATTGAGTGATTTCAATGGATTCGCCGAGGATATATAATTGTTATCGAGTGTTAATATTTTATCTGTGATTGTTGAAACAAGTGCGCCTGGTTTAAGTTTACCCTGATTGGAAAATAACGCAATAGTATCTTCCACTGCGTTACGTTGTTTAACTAAAATATCATTAAGAAAAACATTACTCGTTTTCAATTTACCCTGAAGATCTTGAAAAACAACTATTTCATTGGAATCAACACTTGCTAAGTTCAACATCTCAGCTATTTCATCTTCGATTATTTTTTTATATCACCGGTTGCAGATATTTCCGTGGTGGGTTTTTTCAACATTGATTATGATCTCCCCCACATATCAATCATTGTTTTTGTAAAAACTTTGATTTTCTAATTACTTTTTCTCTCTAAAATCTTCGATTTTCAGCGACTATTTGTATATTCATTTACGACTTGATGAGGTGGTTTTCGCGATGATGAAATAGCGTAAAGAACATTCAATACTTCTATGTCGCATACTGGTGGGTCATTCATTTTCTGTGTTGGTAGCGTTGAGTACCAAGTCTTCATTTTATGAAAAGTGTTTAAGCGGTTTATATAACTCATAAATTCTTTAGGCGGTGCTCATCCATATGAATCGAAATAAACAATTACACGCGGATCAATCACGTATGCAACCCAGTGGGTTCCAGGTCCGGTCCTGTTATCAAGATTAATGATACCGGTTACAACGTTTCTTGGTTGTGCCTGCAACTGATCTTTCATAAAGACACTTCTGAAGTTTTTTATCGCTAGTTTTTTTTAGCAGCGTCGAGTAAATCAAAATTTGACATTGGAACCTTCGGTTCTCGAGTTAGTTCCTGGTAGTCTTAGACCCTTTCCTTTATTTTGTATCCTTTCATGGTAGCTTTCTTTAGTCCCATTCCTGCTGCGGTACCAACGGCTCCTAACGCTGCCGCCTTAGCGACCGCTGGGGCCGCTGCCGCAATTAATGCTGGTAACGCAGCTAACAACGGAAATATACCACCTGATTTTATCATGTTTTTGATCGCATCTGCAGAGAGAGTGATTTGAACACCTTTTGTTATCTTTGAAAGCATCATTGAAATGTTTTATTTGACGAGTCGTAAGCGACAATTTATTCTGACCACCAGACATCTGATTGTGTTTCAACGTTATCGTGGTTCCACATTTTTTAGCTGATTCCAATTACAATTTTTTAATTTGGCCAGGCGTTAACGTAACACTAATATGACTATATGACATTATACAATAACAGATTGATCTAATTGTTACATTACATATTTTCCACTGGCGCATCAATTACTCTCATTCGTCCACCAACACCTTCAAGTAGCATTGTCTTGTCACTGCGAATGACAGCAACCGCTCTATAACCACCAGCTGGAGGATCGGTTACACCAGGTCTAAAGTGTATATCAACGACAGATTGTCTTGTTAAATCAAGATGTTCCAGCGAAAAGTAATAAATCGGATATTAACTTTTAAAATCCAGCTGTGATATTTGCAAACCAGTATCAACATTTTGATCGAGTCCCATATATGATAATAGATGATGATATGCACGTGCAATATGGTTGGTACCGTAATCAAGTAGTATATCCTCGGATGGTTCCTGTTGTCCGTTTATTCTCAGCGAGACTTCATTAACACCTAATTTATCAAATATCATATGGCTGCGTTCCTGAGAGTTAAATCGCTCTCTATTCTGTAGCTCATCAAATATACGGCGCGGGGCTGTAACACCTTGTCGCGCCGCCATGCACCATGTAAATGTATCATTAATATTAGAATCCATAGTATCTGTGGTTACTGATAACCAACTCAGTAATGATTTTCCTCCATGATCCATAAATGATAGTAATCGCCCTTCTGTTGTGATTGATGGAGTCATTACTGGCATTCACAGTGATAGTTTTGTTATATTTACTTTACCCTCAGGAACATCACCACGCCAGATTGCATCATTATCATTACCCTTTCTCACGAGTAATACTGTATGCTTCGCTCCATAGATAACCTTTCTAACATTTCTACAGAATCCGAAAATATGATGCAGTGGAATCGCGCATGAAAATTGTCGACGTGGTCTTTTCAACATTGATACACGTGTTGCAAATCCTAGGTTGTAATTATCATTAATGCTTTTATGATATCAAGCGCAACACCTGGTCTTGCTTCGTGTTCAAGATTATCTGGTTGATCAGTAACTCCAGTAACAACTGGTGTCAGCTATTTAATATGATGAACGTGATCAGCGTGATGAGTAATATCCTTAGAGAACATCATAGATGGACCCGCCGATCTTGTATAATCGTCAGAGTATCTTGCTAGCCCGATTATTTTTGTGGCAACATCATCACGCTCAATAGATTCAATTTCTCTAACATCAATGAGACATCTTGCATTTTCAAATAGCGCCATGATACCATTATTGACAAAACCAACTCGGACATTTGCTTGATCTGCATATGGCGCATCATCTGCAGCATTTGTTACAAGTTCTCCTTCCACTTCGATAAATGCTTCACATGGTAGAAAGTATTTGCTGGTCTCGTGAACTTGAAGTTAGATTCTTGATCGAAGATCTTGTTGTACTGCGTGATAAGAATAAAATTGATAACCGTGTACAGAATCATCTTTTGCGCACTGAGGTTTCCATATCAAACGCTGGATCAAGTGTCTGTTTGAAAATTTTATTGTATATTACTCGATCAAAATCATTATTTTCGTCGTGATTTCAAACCACTTCCCGCTATCATATTTGCGGTAATATTACCTTGGTCACTTGCTGCAAACGACGTAATCGTTAACGACGAAGTCACCAACGATGCTACTTTCTGATCTACTGCGTTATTTATTATTTTACTAAAATTTGTAGGCATCACTTGTGTAGATGGTAACGGCAATGGTTTCTTTCTTCGTCTAACTAACGACATTAGTTTATTCTTTGCAGCGGAATATGCTTTCCTGGCAACATCTCCAACAGAGCTAATACCCTTATCACGAATAACATCAATAGCTTTCATTGATAATTGTTTTGCGAATGGTGCTACTTTTGGAGCCGTTCTTGCAAATAACCCTGCAATGGTATTGCCGAGACCATCACCATAGTACGCTCTATAAACAGGCAATCGTGAATTTACTACATAGACGCTGGTTGGTTTATCGTGGTTATAGTTTAAGATCATCTTATTATAAAAACAAAAGTGTGTTTTATAAATGAATATTTATCTAATCGCAAAAACCCCTTTGATTTCCATCGTAAATGATTTTCATTTCGGTGATTAATCACTGTAATAACCATGATTTTCGACCAATATCCATGATGCCACCTTGAAATAACCGCATACAGATATAAGCTGCTTCGTTAATTATTTCCGGTGAGTTATTTCCAGCTCGTTTTCCTCCCATGAGTACTTCTAATCGTGCTATATCGCTGAGAATATTACCAGGACAACGAACAAGACCACTACCTGAAATTCCACTGGAAAATCTTTGATTTTTAGAAAATCCCTTTCCGCTTGATTTTTTAATAATACCAGTTGCACCTTTTTCAGAATCAGCTTGTGCCATTATTTCTATTTCATCGGGGATTGGGTCTGCTGTATATACTGGTGGTGGTTGTGTGACACCTTTTACCATAGCCAAAATTAATAAAATCATCACGTATCTTTTTTTGTGATTCTAGTTCCACCGTGGTTCGCTAAATATACTTTTGCTGCCCAGGTGTACTCCCTCTTTATAGCTTCGTCAAATTCATCATTTGAATATTGTTTCCTTGTTTTAAATGTATTCTAGTAAAATCAGTTAATTCAGAGTCTATTTTGATTTTCCTCTAATTCTATTTAATGCATAAGTCGTAAATATATTTTCGGGTGAATAGCCTCCTCGTTCTTTTGCAACAGCGCCTTGTTGTTCAAGCGGTTCAGGTAGTGGGGAGCTAATATCAATATCACCTAGTCGTTCAACTTCTTCGTGAAGTTGTCGTTCTTGTCGTTCTTGTTGTTTACTATATCACCAGGAAGTGATTTAAAGATTTTTTTGTTTGTTTTGATCTTTTTGCTATTTGTTCAAGTACAGGAAGAAGAGGCTCTTCTTTCCTTGATCGTTCCCTTGGAATATGTTCATATATCGTTCTTTCCATGTCTGATTTTACATCTTTGGTTGCTACGGTTACTGGTTTAAACAGATCTTCAGTTCCTGCTGTAATCAGTCTGAAGACTCTGTATAGCTTGTAGTTTTTCTCTGATAGAATCGCGGATTGGGATGAACTTCTTAATTGCAGATAATCTTTCACGCGCTAATCTACTCGTTAGTGATTCATTTACCATTATTGAAATTACTTTGCAATTTCCAATTAATGTACGATCTAAATGCAGTGACTGTATTACCATAAATAATTTCAAGTGGAAAGTTTATGAGAAATAACATGGGAAATCGACCAGTTGACCCGACTCAGGTAGGCAAAAATGACAAAACATCAATGTAAATTGCTGAAATATGTCAGTAAATAACAAATACCTGTTCACTGGGTAATTATGTACATGTCAAATAGTTGGTTAGAACTTATTCTGTTGAGGTTACCAAAGGAGGATTTTTAGTTTGGCAGATAATATTTCTTATTGTTTTAACCCTTAAATTAATTGTGCGTTTGATTTTATATTGCTGCCCCAATTCTTTTCTGATTTTTTCAAAAATAGTGAATAACGGGACAATCTTACTGACGTCGTTACAGAATACAAGGGAGTCGCGAATAGCATTCTGTATTCTTTCTATAAAAGCGTTCCATTTTGGTAACACATATTTATTATTCATAGCGCTGTATTCAATATCTTGAAAATCAGAAAGAATCTGATCACAATTCAATTAATCTGAATATTGAATTTCTTGATTTTTCAAATTTGATATCTCATTTATGATCTCATTGATATTTCAGAAATAATTTATATATCATAATATATATTTCTAATTTGAAAAATTGATATTGATATATTTTCCAAAAAATATAATAGCGATGATGAGCGATTATCATTCACACTGGGTAGCCTTTGTGTCTTTCATAGGGTTCATTCGGAATTATCCTATGAGGGTTACCCTAGTGTGTGACATTGAGCTTTTGCATCCATGCTATTATTTATTTTGGGGCGCCCATATCTCCAGTGAATTTTCTAAGCCAGACGAAATGTTAGAATATTCAGAAGACTGTCTATGTATTTTGTACACCCCCCCCCCAGAAATAATTTCCCAGGGGTGTATAAAATCACACCGTCACGTATTTATACATGAAGTGCCTTTGGGCTGGCGCCCCCAATCATATAGAAAAAAACAATATGTCTGTTACGAGAATCGAACAATGGGCTTCGGGACGAAACCGCAACGCGTTACGAATACGCTAAATTCGATATCTACAAGTATATGCTTTTGAATACGATATATGTGTATCAATCATAGTTATTCTGTAAAGAAAACCAGATACCTGAAGAAAAATAAAAAAAAGATACAACTGTTTGTAATACTACATATTTGATTCATTTTCTTACAAAACAAATAATTTTCCCAATTGATTATATCTCCATTGAGAATCATGACAGTTTATTATAGTAAAATTCATTAACTGTGGTCGGAAACAGTGCGAAAGCTTGATGGAACGTTTATATCACGGATCAACATTAGTTGGTTTCAAGCAATAATTTAATAACGTAGACGAAATCTGAAGCTACAAAATTACTAGGATATATCCAAGTTTGTTGATTCAAATCGATAAAAGGCATGCCGTAGCTAACGTTTTACGGGGACATCAAAAGCCCTATTGATTTTTCTTAGACGCCGAAATGTCTTTATCGGAGAACAGGCGCGGACATTTAAAGAACACGGAAATTGTGAAAAACACTTGTTATTGTTTGATTCAACAACGATAGGTTTAAAGTATTATAACACTGGAAACTGGAAATGCATTGCATAACTTTTAATCTGTGTACGAACTGAGGCCAATTTTGCCTGACATAAAAACAACCAATGGAATTTAATTGGAAAAACCCATTGAGGGTAACTCTTTCATAAGCCGTACACATACCTGCACGAGTTATCACCCTTTGGTGTTCTCAAATATATGCAAATTGAATTCTATTTTTAACACGCTTCGAAAGAGAAGATAGATATACCCCTTCTGCAACATATGATACTGAAGCTCTACAAATATCAAACTATATACCGGCTTCACATATTGATTTAAATACCTTCTCCTCGTTAGTTTTTATATTAAATGATTTTATAGGCCTGGCATTTTTCGAGTTTTTTCCAGTCTCACCTCGTTTAGTATTCTCACTTTGAGAAATAGCCTGTGAATTATTCAAAGAATTAATCTGAAGAATGGAATCAATATGATCAATAACAAGACCATCTTCGATCAATCCATTAAATACCTCGAACACAAATCGATGACAAAAATATTTCTTCTTTCCAACAGTAAACTTCAAATACCCCAGCCATTTGTCAGTACCAACTGGATTCTTCAGTCTGTGGCTTCTGACAATACCGTCACTAGATGCTTCATAATTGGTAATCACGTGATGTGGCTGAAATTCTTGGTCCATTATATACTATATATTATTTGTCTACTTCATTGTTTGGTTAAATTATTACTTTGGAATCTTTCAATATAGACTTGAAGTGTTTTTATGGGTTTGTTGCTGACTCTGTCCTTGACAAAGTCATTGCCATTGACGGAGTTGTGACGGAATCTTTGATTCGTTTATCACAATAACGCTTGAGCTCTCTGTATCGCTTACCACCGCAACTCAGACACAACTGCGATTTCCTCCCACACCTACCCCACATTGTATGCAAGATTAGGGCCCATAACTTCCGCGACGAACGCTTTGTAAATGATATCCACAGAATTCCCTTATCAATGATTTGTTACATCAGGTTACTGATCCTATAATAAGCCATTTGCAATGGTTCATTATATAATAAATAATTTATTTAAATACTTGTTTTATTTATAATATGGAGGAGTTAGAGAGATTATCGAAAATTAAGCCTTGGAAAATTGTTAAATTCAATCTCGACAGAGTCTCCGTAGATGTACCAAAGTGTCTAATAAGTGACAGAAGCATGATACGTAAAATCCGCGATTGTTTTAATGAATTCAAACGCGATGGAGCATCTAACTGCTTGTCAACATTTCGAATTGATGGTAGTGCTGATGCTACCATGAAGAGCAGCAGTGATAATCTCACATCTTGACAACAAAAAGTATTTTCTAGAGTGAAATTCATTATCCGCTCAGAAATGGGAAATTGGATTATTCGAGACAAATTTTAACCAATCTTGAAAGATAAAAGAACTATCACTTTGAGTCATGATTCCAAACCAGGATTGCTGACTGGGATTGACAAACCGTACTATGAAAGATCTTATCCTGTAACAGCAGTTGTTTATGGGATATATTCGCCGGGTATTGAAAAATTAAAATCAATGAAACTGTCACCGTTGACTTCGTGAAGAATAAATTGTGTAACAGAACAAATAACAGAACACTTCACAAATGCGTTGCCTGGAAACAAATTGACTGATCTAAGACGTAAAAAATAAATGAATGGAAATTAACGGTTAGGAAGAACGGAGCATCAATTCAAGATATAACCAAATTAGAAACATTTTTAAGATTTCCAAAAACCATAATGACGATAACAGGAGAAATATTACACGAATCAAAATATCAATCACAAGGAGCTCCAATCAAAATTATTGACAATAATGAACACGCGTGGACACCTGCGGTAACAATATTTCCTCGGGATAGAACAATAAAATATTACACGGGAAACTTATTTGACTTTTTTTCTCAGTCAAGTAAAAACGATCCTGTGTCAGTGAGGTTACTTCACAGTTTTGAAAACGAAGAGGGTAAATTCGATCAATTTGTAAGACCAAACGGAGAATTATACCGTACTGAAGCCCTCCACTATGAAATGAAAAAAGTAGCTAGTGGTTTTTCAACAGAAAACAACGAACAATTATTAAGAAATTGTTTTACAATTCCGTCAGTTGCGGCTCATTTTGCGAGAAAGAAAAACACGTGGAAACCAACAAGAGCAGAATTTCTATCAGATACACAAATCAAGCTGTATCGAATATAACCATGGTGGATTATGAAATACAAAGTACACCAACGAAAGTATTATTTCAGTTGATATTGTTGCGTGTTATCCAGGAAGTTTTTTCAGGTATGAAGAATGTGCTGAGTATTTTAAACGATTTGGACATCTCACACATGAAATGACCCGTGTTGCGATTAATGGACCACTACCCGATTTTGATTTAACTGGATTTACTCGTGTAGCATCATTTGAACTGGCTACAGGACTTCATCCGTGCTGTTATTTTTGGATTGGTAGACACATCTATGAAAAACACTGGATGCCAATAGTGTTATTATGGTATTTGATCGATTCTAAAATGCTGATATCGCTGATTGTCAGTAAAGCAATTATATCATAACGAGCGCAGACTGAGGTCTGGTTACCACAACATGATAGTCTAGATAGTATAATCAGCAACTATAGAAAACAATTTCCTGATCTAGACGAAGAATATATCTTCAAATGGTCGAAACAGATCTTTGAAGTTAGAAATAAACACGCAAAAGATCTAGGTAGAAGAATAATCGAGAAATTCACTCTGGTGGAAAAAAATATGACAATAACAGATATTCTTCACGGTTGATTATAGATGATGCTGAATATTTTTATATAATCGCGGTAATATCTAAAGATATATATGTAAATCGTAAAGACGTTTTCTGGTCCGATGGAACCACATTGGGTACAATTGTTACTTACAACGATGGAAAAAGTCTTCAGTATGCACATTTAAGGGCGTCTATGCTAGCTTATGCTTCTATTAATTTGTTTTCAATGATAAATAGATTTCCTGACACCGCGGTTAGAGTAGCCACATATTCATTTCATATAAACGCGAAACATAGCAAAGCAGTGGCTGAATTCACTAATTCAGACAAGAGTTGGGGATCATGGATAATTAAATAGGAAATGCTGCGTGATTATTCCAAATCAGCAGATGTTACGATTGAAAAAAATAACTTGAAAAAAAATCGGATATCAGAACTATTTAATGCACCGTCGATATCTGATCCAATATGTATATATAAAACAGTTTATTTAAACCGATGTGGTCGCTCAGGAAAGACGACTTGTGCGATTGAATTATTTCGTAAAAACGCTAGCGTTTCCAAATCAAACATGATTGTGCTAACACCGACCCACAGACTCGCAAGAGAGATGAAACAACGAGGAATTAATGCTTGCACTTATCACAGTTTCTTTCGATGGAAAGGCGACGAATGGACTCCTGATCGAATGGGTGAAAAATATATTCCTGAAGGCATCATTTGGGATGAAATATGTACAGTGTCGTTAGATGTATTACAAAGATTTCTTGATTGGCTATTGCTAACGATTACAAAAGTAATAATGTGTGGCGATCATAGTCAACCACAACCATTTCTCGGTTTCTCTCCACATGATTGGCTAAAGAATTTTGTAGACTATTATGAAGAAATTAATACCGATCATAGAGCACTTGATGAACAATTACGCGAGTTCAAGAAAATAATTAGATTACAACCGTATACAATCCAATGTGAAATAGCACGTGAAATAATTTCGGAAAAAAACATTCAATGATTTCTGGGAAGAGTGGAGACCAAACGATTTGATAGTGTCAAGTAGAAAGATAGTCAGAGACACACTTCAGATGAACTTATTTTAATTACATAATGAAAAATTTGCAACACTTCCAACGCCGTTGTGTTATAGACCCAAAGATACACGAAAACAGAATATTGAAGTTGATATTCCAGGACAAAGAGAAAAACAAATTCTCGTATTAAATGATATTGTGCTGGTTGATATCAATGTCGTCGAAGATGCATTACGCGCTGATAAATCCCCATGTACGCTAGGTTACGCAGCAACAATACATTCTTCACAGGGGTTGACTATATCCGATACAATTGTTTGGATGGTAGATAATCATATCGAGTGGTCGAATTTAATTTATCTTGCGGTGTCCAGAGTACGAAGAATAAATCATCTTCGCAGAGTTGTTCTTGACTATAGCGACAGTACAATAAGTGATATTGTCAGCGATGATATAATCAGAAAAAACTCTCTGGTTATAAACAGCAGGATAAAAAAAATAATAGAGAATTTGATATTGATGCTGAATTAATAATTACACTGAAACAACAACAAAATAATCACTGCACGAGTTGCAATTGTATAATGAATTGGTGTTGGTCGGATAAGGGTTCTCGACAATTTACCGAAAGAATAGCAGTATTGGTCATACCAGAGATAATGCGTTGCTGACTTGTCTTGAGTGCAACAGACTAAGAGGTGCTACTTAAGACCACGTGGCGGCAATTGAGTATCCTCGGGTATCACTTGTAGTTGTTCACGAGTAAATCCTCGCTGAGGAGCAGTTGAATCCAATCTATAAACTGCTGGTCTACCCATGGATCGTGTTATGTTAGATATTGTATGTACAGTAACACTGCAAAAAGGATCAGTAGCCCTTTTTTTACCACCTTCATGTTCTCCTGGTTCATATAAATACCTAACAGTGACATTGCCGAGTATTGGTTGTTTTGAAAAATCATTTTTTTTAATCGCGTTGTTAGATTTCATCTTGATTGTTCGAGTAATCTCATTATTTAGCGCGGTAATTACGCCTGGTAATCTCTTAAATCATTCACGAGATCGTTTATCCTGAATAAATTCCTTCGCGTATTGCGATATAATGCAGTATGTCCTCGTCTGATAGTGACATTATGATGCTCCATTGTTGATAACACTGCATCCTGAAATTCCTTGCCAGGATCAACTTTTCATAGATTTGGGCAACGCAGAGGACCCCTTCGATAACTCCTTTCAAATGCAGAAGCAACTTCAATTGATGATTTTGTCTTTAGCGGTTCTGCTTGTTTGTATATACTCGCAACATCATCTACGGTTAGCGCATACTTGTAAACACCATCATGCAGCAGAAATAATATATTAGTAGTTAATTTGTTTAGGAGGTGGTAGATAAATTTGCCATATTGCCTGTTTGGATAACCAATCCGCTGCAGTGGTATTTTTTCACCTTTGCGGCGCTAGCGAGTTTACCAATTGCTGCTTTACCCCGCCAGTATCCTCTTGGAGAATAATAAATAAATTCCATGTTGTTATTAATTAATAGCACCAAACATTAATTTACCCTTCATTGCCGATCTTATAAAAAATGAAGCCAATTTGTTTTGAAAGGATTTATCAGTGATAGAATTCTACGCATGAATTAATTTCAGATCTGCGATATGTCTATGTTGCAGATTGCTGTTTTTATAAGCAACATCATGTGCATGACACGCCTTATCAATAGCGTTTATTGGGTTTTCACCGGGTCGGGGTTGGTTTTGACCATCAAGTCTGATATCTAGTCTGGTCCCGGGTCCACAATAATTATACCCTGGAAGGTGTTTTTCTCCGGGATATTTTGCCCATGGTGTTTCCGCAAGTTTAGTTAGCTTGGCTGCAATATCACCTCCTCGTTTTTAAAAAAATCATCTGCAGATTTCATGGAAACAAATCTAAATTTTTTAGTACTACATTGTACACATTTACCAGAAAGTGCTGATCTGTTTTTTTTTTAGTTGTAATCGTCGTCAAGTCGTTTGTGTCAGTATGCTTCTTACATTTCCCAAAATATAGATCCATAATATATTTAAAATAATATGAATGTAAGTGATTATTCAGTTACCCGACGACGGAAACCTATTAAACACCATGCGATGTTGCCGAATTCAATTAGAATGATTATAATCGGACCATCTGGAAGTGTCAAAACATAATTGTTACTTAAGTTAATAACGAGATGGATGAAATGGAACAAGTTGTATTTAATAGCCCCGAGTGTAGATGATGCTACAAAGTGTTAAAGAATTACAACGAAAAGGCAGCATACATCACCGGCGAGGGTATTATTGAATTTATAACCGATATCGAAGAAGCACCGAGCATTGATGATATTGATGGAAGTATGAACAATTTAGTCGTATATGATGATGTGATGTTAGACAATCAAAAAATATCCCGCTAGGATATTTTCCAGAGGCAGGAATAAAACACTGACGTGATATATGTCACTCAACGTTACACACAAATACCAAAAGTGATCAGAGATAACTGCAATATTCTTGCAATATTCTTGCTGTATTCAACGGAGTTGATACACATACGCTGCGAAATAATCACCAGACTTGGTGCGGCGGTGATATGGATTATAATCTCTTTAGAAATTTCTTTAGTCATGCTCAGTCAATCCCGCATGGATTTGTAACGATACATTTGCATGATCCTAAATCAAGATATCGTATCGGACTTGATCAAAAATTCGGTTAAAAAAATTGTTAACCCCATAGCAGCAGCAATAATTGTGGCCCTTTTTTTTGCCAAATGAGCCTCTATAAAGCATTTACGAGTATGTCTTAGTTTGCCAAATTGACGCTTTTTTCGATTTTGGAGGAAGCCTTGGTTTGCCAAATCGACGCCTCTAAAAAGTTGTCTGATTCGACCCTGCTGCTGCTTAGATATAGATATAATTGAAGATAATGTATAACAATACCAAGTATTGCAGAATGATGTATGACATAATCTAAAGTAAGGTAATGCAATATAATGTATATTAATGACCATATTTTTAGCACAGAACTGTTATCGATAATACTAAAATATTGTAAGTTTTGTTTTTATTTACTTAATATGTAATACATAAACACTATTTCTCATCATCAACAGAATACAGGTCACCAACAAAGTGCAGTTAATTTTTATTATTAAGTGCATTAAATAAAATAAATCATGTTTTGCATAATATACGTCCTTAGAATAAATTTGAAATTGGCAATTTAAATTGTATTATGCCGTAAGCGCGAATTACTGCGTTAGTAGAATTTCTATTTGATCAACGCTTTGTTTCATTGTCAAATTTAATGTCATCAACCACATTTGTTTTCTACTAGTTCTTGCCAAGCTGTTAAACTGGAAAAATATCTTCAAAATGAAGTACAGGTAGAGTTTCATCTCGTATTTTATATATAAAATATGGTATAAGCAATATTTAGTAAACATACTGGTTTACCTTTTACAGGTGCTTACATTAAAAAAATACAACCTAAGATTTTTGACTTTTTTGTTCTTGCAAATGCATGATATTATGAAAAGTATAGTAGAAATAATGAGTAATTACAGGTCATTCAGGTTCAAAAAATGTATAACTGTAAGTTTAATCAATGAAAATAGAACGATTATCTGTACGGATTGCTAATTAAGTATGCAGAAACGGAATTTACCGATATTCTCCGAAGTCGCAGTGTCAAGTGACGCCCGTAAACAAATATGGAATTGAGGTAAGCATGTGTTTCTCTTTGGTGTAATTATTGCCTTATTCTTCGTATTTCTTCATCTGTCATTCTCCTCAGTTCTTTATAGTCACCCACAATATATGTATTGCTTATATATTTCTCATTATATATGATAAATTACAAGAAGTAAGCAAAAAAGTCTATATGATGGAAAATCCTGACAATAAAGGGATCCTAAGGGGCCATTCTTGAAAGTGTTTACTTCTCGTGTTTGTGTGATTCTGTAACGTTGTAAGATAAACCAACTAAAAATATGATAATTTGTATCATTGTAATCACAACCGCTATTAAAAGGTCTCGCTAAAGTCGCTTCTTTGGCTCAGAATAAAGTTGATTTTCTTGTGCAGATGCATTACCACATCACGTTCACGTATCCGATAGTCGATGTGATTTGCGCATTCGTTTGTTTGCATATTTACACGTTTGCTTCATTGCATAACACAAAAATTAATATTTTCCCACATAATATTTAATGGATTTATTTTATTTGGATTTTTTTAACTGACAATTTTTAAACAATTTCTGCAGGACTTCGACCTGGTTGTTTTAGATGAAGTCGTGCTCCTTGTTACACAGAGGTATATGCAAGATGTCCTGGCAGCAGAAGAAGATTATGATTACAACCAGTGGAAAAGGCATACTGCTAATAGGCAGTTTATATTATGGACTTAACGGATACCTAAGTACTGGCAACAGACATGTCATTCCAAGATCTTGTGTATGGCATATAATGGATAAATAATTTTGTCTAGTACCATGGGTTTACTCAAGGAAGACTTGGATGATCTATCCAAATATATGATGTGTGAATACTATAATTTATGTTGATTTTAAGTTGTATAAAACATTTCTTTTGTAGTATGCAATTTGTATTTTGCATGAACAAGTTTTGTTAAACATTTTTTTAGCTACCTACCCACTAAAGAATGATTATATGTATGGCTATGTTTTGAAAGCAACTGTGAGGAGACTATTTATTAAAAACATAGGATGAATTGAAGTTGACTAGCATTGTCATGAGATTCAAATAATATAAAAAACAAAAGTACACTGGTGAACATGATTTTAATCGTGCATATACAGTAACACATTAAGTTAAATGATAAATAACGCATATTCATATTGAGTTGAGAAAGCAAAACTTGTTGCAGTGTTTCATGAATACAGATTGGCTTGCAAATATCAACGGAACTACAAACACTAGGATACTATTCTATCCAGACACTGCTAATTAATTACAATATCATGTAATACAAAATGGCTCTCGAAACAGAATAAGGTTTTTAAGACTAAAATACTAGTTCATCTAAAGCAAAATTGAATGCTTATATCACATATGTACATCATCAGTCATCTTATTACAACTAAATCAAATATACTTGACACCATTTAAAAGCATCAAATTTTAAGTTTTTTAAAATGTGTTCATTTACCATAGAAATAATTATACCCTTTATATGAATGTACACAACTGCATACACTGTAAAACTATTATATATTATGAAATGTACAAAACTTATACAAGTACAAATGTGCATGTACAGGTATAACTTTAATTCCAGAGTACATGTACAGTCAGGCATAAAAATCTGAAGGATATCATCTAAGCATAATTAAGGCATATATAAAGGTTTTCCATGTTATTTAGGTTGGGTGGGGTGCTTCCAATATTATTTAAATTATTAAAAAAGACCCCCACCCTGGCATGTTTTTGTGAGGAATTAAAGTAGTGATAGACAGATGCAATGCTCAGAGCCCCCAGTCAGTGGTGCCAATAGTTAAATTAATGAGTACACAAAATGTGAAAGTCAAATAAACAACAATTTAATATCATTAAATAACAGTCATCTCTCAAATTAAATTCAAATTAAAACCCTATCGCTCGTCTTTAACTCGACCAAGTTATGGCCTATTTTATCATCTGACTTAGTGTAATAGATTTTCCTCTTGTCCTGTGTTCCTACTCATCTGTATGATCTTTCTCTGGACTGGTAGCCCAATTTCATTCAGTCCATCACACTTCTGCCTCCATTCTTCCTTTTTCTTTGTCTCCCAGAGACTTTTATATGAGAAACTAGTGTATCATTACTATAAAAGATTTATTACAGACATCCTATTCCAAACTCCCAGACAGTTCTATAGAAATTACATTGATGTTTTAGTATCCTGTGCTTGGTTTCTATGCTTTTGACACAAGTGATTACCATTTACTCAATGCCAAACTTTAGTACATCACCTAAACAAACTACTGCAGATGAACAAATATTGAAATTAAGCTCACCCCCATGTGTGTTTCCTATTGCATTTCTTTTAAAATTAGGGTAGCTAGGTACTCACACACACAGACACACACACACATACACACAACACAGACACACACACATATATATATATATATACTGAATAGTATATATAATGTACTAAGTACAATGCAAAACTGGCTCAGATATACATATCAAGTTCAGGAATGCAGAGATCATGATGTTACCAGGCGAGGAGACTTTGACCTCTTGATATTTTAGACGTAAAATGACTGGTTGTACTTTATACCTTCCTTCATGTACCCATTAAGGTCATGCAGTGTTGTAATCCAAGGCAAAATGTATTTATGCAGTGTTGATACCAATTAGCCTACGCAGACAAACACACTCTTATACATTCACAGGGGTGTTTTAATTGCTAACTGACATTTAACCCTATTTGCAGCAATATATCACTGCTGAGTTCATGAAATTGGGCCTACTGTATAGTGATGAAAATATACCACAGTGTGTGTGATTTGGATTTTTAAGATACCTTGAACAATTTTACAGTCATATTGCTATGATGTTTGCAGTGTGGCAGTTTATAGTGATATCTAGCACTGAGGCATCATGCCGTAGACATGTAGCATGACATCCTACCCAGTTACATTATCCTGACAGTAGGACGACCAGTCCATACACTAATCTCTTAATGCTGAGCACCAAATGAAGCAGCTGTTAATACCATTTTTATGTCCTTGGTATGACCGTGCCAGGGATCAAGGCCTTCACAACCTCTTGCATCTGAGGTGGATGCTCCTACCACTAGGCCACTGGAACAATCAACACCAGAATGTAAATAGTAGTTTGTTGTTTACAAATATAATCGATAAAGATCATTTATAATTGATTTCTTTATTTAAAAAAACAGAAGTTAACAGCACTTTTTTCTTTTTAAAATTAGTTTGAAACTGTATGTGAACCGGTAATGGCAGACATCGCTGCACCTGTGATAAACCACTTCATTACATTGTATTCTTAAAAAAAGGGGCAAATAAATTCAGGAAAATATATAATTTAATTAAAACAAAGTCTAAATATTTTGTGTTAGAAAATTTAGCCTAAATATTTAATAATGAAATTAGAAATATGGGACAATACTATGTTGTGGAATTCGAAACAATGTTGTTAAGCTCAATGCTGTTTTCTGATTTAATTCATTTTCATGAAAAAACATACATACATACATGGATTGAAATCATTTGCTCCAATGTACATTTTTTCTTCTTCAAAGTATGGTATAAATCTTTCTGACTGCAATTTTACACAAAACATTTAGAAAATAAAATTATTAAAAGGTACTTTATTATGCAATAATACCGACTTGCAATTACACGATTTTAATATTGTTACTCCTGTAAGATTAAATGAATTACAATGAATATTTTCTGCTGTTCTTTTTTGAATACATCATATGGTCAAAATACAATGCATTTATCTCAATCTAAACATACATATAAGGCAAGTATAAATGCAGTGGGTATGAAAAGGTTGAAAAGGTCCTAAATCTTGTGGTTCAAATGCATGTGTTTTTTTTAAAAAAAACTTTAAGAACAGAATCAACAGTGGTCTGAAGTTAAACTGAATCTTGGAAATCAAACAGATGCTGGACTTTGTCTCATAGTAGACACTTCAAGAAAGACTTAGCCAAAGTCTATATGGGTCCATGGTAGGGATCAATTGTTATCATACAATCACTAGAATAGTCTCTCCATAATTTGATATCAATAGGTGTTACCTGACTAAATGGCCTAAATCATTTTAACTTAAAATGAGATTTCTGCTTTGTAACAATCTCTTCTGTAGGTGGTATTGGTATTGGAGCAAGTACATCAGATATTAACCTATGATCATTTATGACCAAAACAACTGGTTGGTGCATTCCAACTCTATCCTCTAACCTCATTTTCAATATTTTTATAATTATTTCAGGAATATACAGGTACTGTTGATCAGCTTTCTTTGGGTTTGCAGACCATCTCTCACGTTTTTATTTAATGACCTTTGGTATCTGAAAAGAAAATGCAAACATTTCACTGACAATGTCATTTTATATATTTTTTAATTCTCAAAAGCCCAAATAAAAACTGCATACAATTACATGTAACAAATCATTTTGCTACAGATGAAAATGTCAACATAGCAAACCTGTATCTAACCCATATATCATAAAAATGTTTAGATTATTTACAGAATTTTTTAATTACATTAGACTAATTCTAACCAAAATTGGTTTATGAAATTTATTTTAAAAAATTTCTTCTGTAAAGATTAAATTGCAACACAAACAGATGGTTTATCAACTTTCAGGTAAAGCATTATTATTTTAACGAAAATGAATTATTATGTTAACAAACAAGAATAAAGTGTATTACCTTATTGTTCCATCTGTGTTTACAATCACATCTCTGTCAATATGATGATCAAGAGTTGCAAACAGATTCATAGCTCTGAAAGCTGGTGGCTTATATGAATGTTCTTTGGATGCATATAATACCTTCAAACATCTGGAAAGTCTCCAGAGCTGCTGTACTTCTGAAACAAAGTAAAATGACTAAATCAATAAATTGATTCAGATGCAGAGAACTGTTTCAAAATTATAAATCCCAATAAATCTGTTTTGATGAAAATGTCAATGTACCGTAGCATTATACAGGCAGAGAATAATCAACTCATTCCACCCCTATAATTTTTTTTCCATGTCACCTGAAATGGGGGTAGGGAATGTATTTGTGGGCTAATTTTCAATAAATTGAAATACATCTGCTTCCAAGAATGTTTTGCTTAGATATATGCCTAGGTGTGCTAGAAACATCATTCGGCATCTGCATAACGGTAAAAGTTGGAGTTTGTTCTTCTTCTGACCCATCATTTTCCTCCTGGCCACTTTTTACTTCCAATTCCCAATTGATCCTACTTCTGCAAATGTTTATCTGTCTGTGTATAGCTCAGACCGATATGAATTAGATTGCAAGCAAAAAAGTAAAAATTCCGGGAAACAAAATCTGATTCCAACAATGAGCATGTGCACAACAATCGGGTAAAGCTTGACCCCTCCCTCCCTGTACAAATGCATACTATTTTTTTTAAACACACCCCATCTGCTTACATGCAATTGCCCGCCCCATTATGTAGAACAGTCTATATTTAATCCACACAGAAAAGATCAAGGATTAATAATATTATGTATTTAATATAACAGATAGTCCACCAATGTTGAATGTCTGGCTGCATCAAAGAAATAAGCTGTGTAACTTTAAAAAGTTTGTCGATTTTCCACTAAAAGTCAAACAACAACTGAACCCAGTCAAGCAGGTTACATATTAGACAAATTACTATCGAGGTATATGTGTACATATATTATTAGCAGACCTCCCACCCCCATACACAAACATATGCATTTGGGTAAACCCCCCCCTTGCCCTCTCCAAAAATTTACAAAAATATTATTCTAAATAAAACAAATCATATTTTAACAAAATGTACAATCTTTACCAACTGCAAAATATTAAACTAGTATAGTATGATACATTTCCAGGTGCATCTACCAAAATATTTGTAAACAAGTAAATATACATAAAATTTAATAAAATGTAGTAATACTTACACAAATGCCATATCTGATTCTGATGTGGTTATATCAGAGACAGCAAGAATTTGTATCCTATGAATTGTTAGCCCAGGTGCAGAAGTTGTGGCCATGTCTTCTTTGACAATCCTCTGTTTCTGATGTTTTCCTTGCACTGGCATTACATTCATAACTAATATATCAAGGAAAATAAATATTTAATTAGACACAAAAATTATATATATTTTACAAATAATAGTGAATGAACGAATGGGCCACGGTGGGTCATTATTCGCTATTTTATCTTTCAAAAGAAAGTTATTTAATTTTTCCCGTGAGGTAAGGAATGGTGCCACATCCCCACGGGCATTTATGCACACATAGTGTGCTATTTAATTTGGTCATGCATAATATATACTTAACTGTATTGCTTTTTTTTTATTTACAGCCATTACTATTTACATTATAAATAATTTGTATTTTTTTTTTTAAAACAGTAGTGACTGCTTGCCTCTAAATAGTCTTATGGTTGCGTGCGAAAATGAAGATGATCATTAATACCCTGTTGGTAGTCTCATAAACAGCGGCTGTATGTCATGTAGATGCGGATTTCAACAATATTGTTGCAGGGATGTGGCATTTTATTTCAAGCTAAATGGAATAATGCCAGTTTATATAAAATATGTTATTTTAAGAGTTTTGATAAAGAGTTAACAATACAGAAATAAAACAGCGGTATAAAAACTTGACTGTTCATTGCAAAATTGAGACTCACCAGTATCCAGCAAGAATTTGGCGACCTCTGGATTATATTCCAGGCTCAAAGTGGACTTCTTTGTACTCCATCGTTCATTCTGGTCACTAATACATATGCGTGTGCTGCCATAATTTGCCCAAACAGCTTTTTTTCCCCCTCCTTTCGGAATCTAAGCGTTGGTTTTCGGTCTAGTTGTGGACACGCCATTATTTTTGTAAACACGTGTTTGCGCATGGCGAAATTTCTTAATCTTCGGGAGAGGTCAGCACAGAGATTACATGAATATAGGTGTGGCAAATAGCGAATTTTTGTCTGGCAGACAATAATTAAAAATCGCTTATTTTATCACAAAATTACCGATACTAGCCTGATTTCGGCCTCAGTAACAGCCTGAATCGTAATTTTTCAATTAAATAAGTAATCACGAACTGAAAAAATAACAAAATAATTTAATTCGTTTTTATTTAGGTGGTATGCCTTTAAGAATCAATTGACAGCCACCGATAGAAAAAAAATATGTAATTTATTTTTAGTTTCCACACACATACGCATATAATTATAGGTGTTTTAAAATTCAAATTTTTTTTCTGTTCTGACCAGTTTTTAGTTTTAAGTTTCATTTTAATTTTTCCTAATTTTTATTTTAAGAGATTAATTGACCCTGCAAATACTTGTGCTCGGATTTTAATTCTTAAATAAAACATGTATTACAATTTCATTCAGAATACAAGCACCAGATTGTTTTGCGTTTTGCGTGGTTCAACAAAGGACTGTTGACACTTCAGTGCTATAGACACGACAGGCATACATCATAGCCTTCCATACTGGAGTTTCGTTAGGAGTCGAACTCTAATTCAATTGAACATTTTGTTACTAGAACTTCTGTTTTTAATTTTTTTTAAGTATTCTTGGATTATATATATATATATATATATATATATATATATATATATATATATATATATATTTAAAATAATAATAATAATAATAATAATAATAATAATAATAATGATAATAATAATAATTTATAATAATAATATATAATATTATTATTATTATTATTATTATTATTAATATTAATGAGGACTTGGTATAGCGCCTACTCCTTAGAAGCCCTTATTGTTTTACAACATAGTGCTATGATTACAAAATAACAACAAAATAGAAAACAAACAAACAAACACCATGAAAATTAAAAAACATGCTAAAATTATTTAAGGTAGAAAACATCATGAGGTCTTTAAATTTGTTCTTGCAGTCGAAAAAGGTGAGTTTTAATTGCCTTTGTGTCTAATTTCAATGTGCAAATCGTTCCACGTTGCTGTATCTTGTTGGTGTGTACATGTGAGGCCAGATATGTATGTTGGACTGGAGTCCGTCAGTGAAACGTAGCACAGAGAACAAATTTTGTATTTGATTTTGAATCGAATTGATAGTCACTATCGAGTACAGAGCAGCGGGGAGGTCTTCTCTGATCATGGTACTCTAAAATGGATCCAAACAGCTGTGTTGTGAACTGTTTGAAGTTTCTGGAGTAGATATTGAGACGAACCAGACAAAATGGAGTTACTATGGTCGAGTCATAGAAGTACGAATGAACACAAATGTTTTAGTGGCATCAACCAAACGATTTTTGCAAATGAAGCTGATGCGTCTCAGCTCAAGATATGTAGCCTTGCATATGTTCGTCACATGTTGGTGCAATGTGAGAGTACTGGCTAGAGTAACACCTAGATGTTGTACTGACTGTGACTTTAATGTTGGTGTTGCTGATATGTATTTTTGAGGTAAAGGATATTAAAGAAAAAGTCTTTGTGTTGTGATCAGAATGGCCTCAGTTTTATCATTATGCATTTGCCACTTGTTACATGTCATCCATGATTTCACATCAGAAATGCACCTATCGGCTCCTTGGATGGTAGCATCGGCTTCATTTGGGTAGCTAGACGTGTACATTTTGGAGTCATTAGAGTAAAACGTGTGAGACACTGTGTGTTGCTCTATGACACTTGAGAGGGGCTATTATTATAAATGAAGCGAACAGGTCCAAGAACAGACCCTTGTGGATCAACTGGGCTGGATTGTATTCCATTTGCAGATAGAATATGTGTTATATTGACTAAGTAGGACTTGAACCACTGGTAGGCTGTATTGTGAATAACAAATTGATGCTAGAGACGGCGAAGTAATATATCATGGTCTATTAAGTCAAATGCGGCAGACAAATCAAGGAGGGTGAGGATTGCAATCTTTCCGAAATCCAAAGCAAAGAGAATGTTTGAATTCACATGAGATCCAAGTTGGGTAAGAACAAAGTGTTAATAACATCATTTAGTCAATATTGGGTCTAAGCACTCAAGCAACAGTGGTGTTGGAATTGAATCCAGTTCACATGACTTTGATGCACTCTTCATCACGATTGTTTGTAATATATCCATAGAGACAGGTTCAAATGCTGCTAATGGTTGTCGTAAAATTCTGTGTTGTATGGTGACGACGAGTCCATTGAAAGTATGTTGTCAAGCTTATCTCTAATGGTTTCAACATTGTCACGGACGAGATCTGCAGACAGGTTCGGAAGGTCTTTTGGAAAGAAAATAGTTAGCAGTGGTGTACATCTGTTCATTGACATTAGGTTTTAGTTATCTCGAAGAATTCTTTGCCGCTCGAACTCTCCGTGATCTAAGCACTGTGTTGGGATAATTTGGCTGCATGGACTATGTTTGTGACGTTCGTCTTAGCGGCTTCTTATATTTGTTTATTAATAGTGTGTTTGGTGCAAAGACAAAAGCCTCTCCGCTTTAATGCGGTCTCTTTTAGTAGTGCGACACTGGAAGCTAACACTGCAATACAATGGAGAACACTATTGAACTGATTCTCAAGAAGGCATATAATATAGAGGAGATCTGATGCAAGTTTGTGGGATACAAGGGTGGACTTTAGAGTCGTATCATCAAGTCTATGAAGACCCTAGTCTATAATGTCACCATTTCTACGCGCTTAGGCTCTATAAAACAGTAACATAGAAAGAGTGAAAATAACAAGCTTGTAAAAACTTAATAAACAATATAATGAGTACAAATATTTTCCAGAAAATAAAAAATAAACTTACGGTTTTAAGAATCAATTCCAAAATTAATTCAAAATGATTCAAAATGTTATCCACTAGAGAAATTGCAAAAGTCCTGGTAATAAAATGTTCAAATAATTCCAAGTTCGAATCCCAGCGACGTTTACAAGATGGAAGACGATGTCACTTGATGAACTCAGTTCTTGATAATTAAATTCTATGAGCACAATTCTTTTCCAGATAAATAACAAAATAATTCCTCTTGATCCAAACGAATTGACATAATTTCCAGTACAAGGTAATTTAAAATAACTCAAAACGACACACAACTTAGTATTTTAAAAGCCTATCTTCTACTGAATAGCTCGCTTCTAGAATCTATCAGAACAAATTTACGTTAGAAAACCCACGTACCCACGGTATGACCCAACTCAAATAGAAAGATGTTGATACAAAGCTCCATAATGCCCTTGGAACCAACCAATCATTTAAAAGCTTGCTTACAACTCTGAAGCCAGGTTAGAAATGAGGTCAACACCTGGTGTTTATTCTGCAAATTACAGGTCCCCCCAATAAACGAATCTTAAACTTAAAATGCCAAATTTGAATGTAACAAACAAACAAACAATAAAAATAAATATAAATGACATATCAAATATACGTAACACCATGTTTATGGGTGGGTTGGTTAACGGACTGTGTAACATTGAAAACATGAATGTAATCTAAGACTCTTTTGGTGTATGAGTTTGCCGGACAGTCAAAGTGCAAGCTGAAATCTTCAAGAATACTCAGTTTGTGACCTATCGAATGCCCATACTACTGGAGTTTCAAAAATTGTTCCAAAAAGAGCGATTCAGTCAGCTTGTCCGGTTCACCAGGAGGCTGGCTGTAAGGCAGAAAACAATGGACTGGCTTTTGTTTCAGTGTCAGTTATGTTTAGATTAGTTCAAAGTATGTGTGGCAGAAATTGGAGGTTGTGTTGTATTTAAGACGTTTTTTTATGTAACTCGTAGGTATGACAGCTATTCCACCTCTGCGAGAGTGGCGGTGGAACGACTTGATGGTGTAACGGTGTGTGTTAGATCCAATCACTTGAGTTCATCGCCAGATGTTTTAGCCATGTTTCGGTCAGAATGAAGACGTCGATATTCTGATCGTTGATAAAATTACCTATTTCTTTGCGCTTTTATGGTGGTGCCACTGATTGGGCGTTGAATAATACAACATGCAGTGGTATATCTGGGACAGTTGACACAACAGTTGAATATTTAATAGGGATTTGCACCAGGTTGTCTAAATTAACGGCCGAATTTTTATATTGTTTAGCTGGAAAGGGCGAAAAGGAGATAACTTGAGTTGTTCTTCCTGTTTTCGACTTTCAGCTTTGAAAATTTTCTTTTTTCGCTTCCGTTTACATTTAAGTAATGATGACTGTAGTTCGTTTAGTCTTCAGCACAATGTAGGTGGAAGAGCCAATGAGTGATTATTTAAAGCAATTAATGAGTGTCCATCATATCTTAAACGGGTTGGTTGGCGAAAACGTAACTGCGGTTATTTCAAGAACAAAGGACGTCGTAACAGTGGAGAAAGACGGCTGAGAAAAAAATTAAATTCTTCTCATTTCCAAAACAGCAATGAAGAAATACATTGGAACTGTATTAAATGCCAACTTAAATGCCAATATATATATATATATATATATATATATATATATATATATATATATATATATATATATCTTATATATGGTTTGTTTTCTGAAAACCATTTACTTGTAACATTTGAAGTACTTTTCTAATGGCCGTACATAATCCTATATTAACTGAAATTATTTGATATTATCCAAAACAGCTTTGTTTACCTAATATATGAATGACAATTTGACTTTAAATTCGCAAGGAATTGTTTTATATATCGATAATTAAATTTCAGTTCTGATTGTTTGTGTTCTGATGTACATTTAGAAACCTGCTAATTGCAGCCGATATAACTGCAGTTGCCGCTAGTATTTGTACTTGTACGGGTTATATAAATATAAATGCGGACGTATTTGAATGGCATATAATGTTTTTCTCTAATAAATAAGTCATATTATTCAGGCATCGTATATACTATTTCACTCATTATATTGTTTTATTATATAACATTGTAAGACCATTATTAATAACCATGAGGCAAACTATTTTCCAGATAACACAACCATAACAAGTATTTTGGATTTGTCAAACTTTATATTTATACTATTTTGATAACATCGTTATCATGTAACAAAAGTAAAAAATGTCAATAATAATAGCCATACAAATTCAATACATTATTAATAAATACATACATACATACATACAAGCTAGACTGTAATTTAATTACTGACCTACATATCATCTGGACTAACGTTCGTGTTCGCTAGATAACCATGTAATAACATACTATACTGTAATAAAACCCCCTTCTCAAAAAGCACACAAATCTCTTCATGAGCTGTCATTCCTTAGAATTTGTCTACGGTATTAGCCAATGTTTTCTCAGACATGGTTCTAGGGCATAACAGTAAACAGGTTTGTAGATCATGGTGTCATTGTCAACGTAATACCGTCTAAGCAATCGAATTGTATTTAAAATTTAACCATATGTTTACAGTTTACTTGTCTAAAGGAAACACACTGGTTGTGAATTCTTGCTAAAACTTTATAAATTATTTGACTCTGCAAGGAATATATAGTTTTAACTTAGCACTGCTCTTCATGAGAAACACCCATATTTTGTTTGTTTAAACTTTATTGAAACACTTAAAAATTGCTATCAAATCGTGTCTGATTGTTTATAACAAAAAAATCATTTTACGTTTCGTTTAGGTTTGGTTAATCCATACTTTTAAATGTGAGCCATTTTTCTCTTTGGAGGAAGAGATATTCTTATAATCTTTCCATTTATATCTAATATTAAATTTGACTGTAACATATGTCTTAGCTGAATATTTTCTATGTCTAATATATATTCGTGATTTTCAGCTTTATAATTCAATATATTGCGTTTACATTTGCACGTATTTGATAAATTAGATGATGATAACGCGGTGACCTAATAAAATGACACAAAAATAAAATTAGGATTGCTTAACGACAAGTTCGGAAGGAGTAGATGGCTACCTATCTTTGACTATACATTAATACTATACAGTATTACTAGTTGATCACAGCGTGGTTTAATTTCGCATTTAATAATTGCCGATTTAGAGACACTATAACCACAACACATGATTCATATGGTTTCATGGATCAAACTTGTAAGTTTTGAGCATTTGATTCATACCTTAAGGGATGCACTTACCTATTTCAAATCTTTTACAATACACAGCTCTTCAATGCACCACTCCGAAATAGAAATGTAACATGGAATAAACATTGAACAAATTGTCCAGTGAAATCAGACTCAAAAACACAGTGATCCCTTTAAAGAGTGCTCTTTAAACACACCTTGTTAGACTGCAAGAACAAACTTAAAGACGTAATAATGTTTCCTACCTTATTTAATTTCAGCATTTTATATGCTTTCTAATTTCATGATGTTTGTTTCTTGTAGTCATATAACTATATATGTTGTAAAGTGCTTATGGCTTCTTAAGATTAGGCGCTATACAAAGTCCTCATATATATATATATATATATATATATATATATATATATATATATATATATATATATATATATAGAGAGAGAGAGAGAGAGAGAGAGAGAGAGAGAGATACATAGATAGATAGATAGATAGATAGATAGATAGATAGATAGATAGATAGATAGATAGATATATATACTTGTCGGTCAAAGTTTTAATTTAAAGCTTCGATGATGTAATCTAAATGTACAGATTCATCCTAACTAAAGCGTCTGGATACACATTTGTAATACAAAATATGATGTTAAGAATGCTTGTTTAGAGTACTGATACTTTTCAAGGTATAACGTAATCCAACAATAATTGGGATCATTGAAGATGCCTTAATTTATACAAGTCCACGTGAATTCAAAATTCAAACTTCTTTAGAAGTTATATATATTTCAAAACGTAAGGTATTTTCTATCTATCGATCTGTATGTATCTGTAAACACACACAAACAAACACACACATACACACACACACACACATATATATTATTAACCACAAAGTTGTTAAGATACATCGTCTTGCATCATAGGTGCAATTTATATATTGTGGGTTAATTTGGTAATCGAATGCTGTTAGAAATCAATGAATATGGTTGTCAAGGCTTTTAAATTTCACCAAAGAAAATGAATGTTTAGAATAAGTGTTTGTGTTTTAACACTTTGCAGTGAACATTAGTTCTGCTCTTTCTCCAATTATTGTATTTGGTGATCACTACTCCCTTCATTCCATTTGTAAGATGGAACGTTTTCTTAGATACTGTTAAGATCGAGTTTGATGTTGCAAGAAACACAATATCGTCATGATGTTGCAAAAAAAAAATTTTCATCAAGAATTCAATGGGAATATTTAACCCAATTGCAGATGCTCTCTTACGTGTAAAGACGTATTATATTGCTATATGTATATTTTGTTCGATTCATAAGACTTCATTTTATTGTACTTCAAATCATACCTGGTTTGACCAGTAGTTAAATTGAAGCTACATTATTTAAATGTATTTTTTGTTATGAGTGGATGTGTTATTTATATTAAATGTTATAGTCTCTTGGCTTTAAAGATCATGTTTATGTTTTGCACATCTGTAGTTCGTACGTGTCGTTTTCCAAAAGCAAAGGTCATGTTATATCTGACCAGTAACATTTGTTAACACGAGTATCAATTTAATTAGTTTGAAAGACCTCTGTGTTATTATATCAATAGATGGTACTACAATACATTCAATTCCTTTGTTTTAACATCGAGTTTTAGTTGATCTGGAGACATTGAAAATGATTAATTCCGAATCACGAATATCGTGGCTAATCCTTTTCAACAGTCTGTATTTCTCTAATGCTACCTTGCACAGAAATGTTACAGACAATTCCTCAGTCAAAATACACCTTTGTGCACGTGATGTCTCCTTTAACATTATTGATGTCCAAGGGTTTCATCATTCCAATCAAACATAGCAAATCGTTATTTGCTTTTATGGATCAATTACTATTTTGATTTACACTTTTCGGCTGTGTTAGACCCTTCATGTTTTTTAACTGAAACATATGTATTAGCTGCGATCTATTTAAAACATGAATTCATTTGCTATATTTCACATGGGAGTTTAAGTTTATTAATCATTTGTTTTAATTTAATTGCAGCGATCTTTATATAACGGTTTTCAATTTTTTGTAACATTACTCCAGAGATATTTTTGTCTTCCCGTTTCACTATTTGTTCCTTTACGTGGAGCCGCGATAGTCTGGGTGGTCTATAATGCTCGCCTCCACTCAACATTATTATCTCACATCTATTCCCGTTCATGTATCGGGCTCTGCCAATATGTCTGTGTGTGGGCGAAAACTTTCCAGTAGCATCCTGTCGGTCTGTTAGTCTTTATGGAGGTGTTAACTGTTTTTTCCTCCACCATTTATACAGGCGGCTATTCAATGCATTTCGTGTAATGACAATAATAGTGCTGAAGCTATAAGTACATATACAAAATACTTCTGTCGTGTTTTTATGTATCATTTTGTAGAGCATAAGAGAACTGTAGGTCGCCTTACTGCTGAATAAGTCAATGAGAATCCAGTGCATTTGCCGGTGCTTGTATTGCATTTTGTCTATCGACTTTTTATACATCGTGTAACTATTTCTCAGGTGCTAAACACAAGTTGGTACCTGAAAAGAAAGATTATACTTGTCAGAACTGGGAAGCATGAAATAACAAAATGGTACTTCTGTGGCTTCAATTTCACTAATGGCTGTTTGAAATAAACATATATCAGGATCGTTCCTTCTTCGGCGACAAGTGATTGTCTTATATCACTCTTATTAACATAAAGAGAATGAGTATTTCAAAGCGGAACACTGTGAAGTATACATTTAGATTGATTAAAACAATGAGTGTAAGTGACCTCATCAAAACCCCTACCATAATTTGTGTCAGCGAAAGGAATAATGCCCTAATCAACATCATTATCAACATCATTAACTGCACACGCTACGAATAAATTTGAGAACTGTTTTTCAATAAGCTCAACGTTTTTTATACAAACAATGTTTGTTAGTTGCAAGTGAATTAACCACTGTCATGTCTTAAACTAGGTCCTTATCTAGTATTAAATTAGTGCCTTCAATGGGTAAAGCAAACACATTTTCGACTGTCACGTTTCCCGAGGATAAGTCTGATGACAAATGTACACAATGAAGAGGAACATTAACAAACCGTAATATACACGCTGAATCAAAACACTCCCATTAGACGTAAACGTCTCAGAAGAAAGCAAAGTACCAGATAATACAAGGATGGGAAGCATCCGTGTCTCGGAAAAGTTTAATAGGGATGGAATTGGCCGAATCACCCAAGACTGATATAGAACCCTTCGACATGAATGGTTCATAATTTTTCATAATGCAATAAGACTAGAGTTTATTATGTCCAACAAATGGATTGCTTTTAATGTTCGACCGTACACATAACATCATAGAAATAAGAGTGTCTGGAATAAGTCTGTCTTTATTAAGATGCTTTTTTTAATTCGTGTCAATCATAAATAACGTGCAATTTCTTCTTATAAAAGGTACACACAGAAAGATATAGAATATCTGATCATTTTTATCCGAAACTTGATTTATACAAATTGTGCCAGATTGGAATTTCAAAGGTTTGTATTAGTCTGAAATGCTTTTTTTCCAGAATATTCCTGAGTGGACATGTTACTTACAAAAGAAACTTTACGAGATATGGTATACTGATCAGCAGTACGAGTGGCAATTTCCAAAGTATAATCTTATGCTTATCCAGATGAGATGGAGAATTTCGATAGAATGGAATCAAAGAATTTACCGGATCTAACTCTATGATACTCGACCTCCATCTTTGCGCATGAAACAAAATACTGTTTTCTACGTTATATGTGAAACCTCACACACACACACACACACACACACTTGCGTGTATTCATATACTTGTGAGGACCTTGACATATTACTACATTTCGAGGACCATAAGAAGGAATGAAAGTATATGTTGGAAATTTGAAAGTAAGCTTAACTGTAAGATAGGCAATATCTGTATCACTTCATTTTTGCCATATACTTCTTTATGCATTATGAGGACTAATCTGACTTTGCCATCATTGCGAGGACGACATTGTGAGGACTAATTTACACACAATCAAAAACTACCATCAACCTGAGGACCTGAAATTTGTTTCACCTCTTATTGCACCTATCCTGGAAAAACATGAGAAGATATTTAAGAGTTTAGGAACAAATTTATCTGCAATTAAAACTACAGATAGACAAATAGATACACGAGCTTAAATGTTCAAATCTTATTAAAATAAAAGTTTTAAGTTCCTTTGCAAAAATCTAAATCTCAGGCACTGTTTTGCAACTTTGTGAACTCTTTTATTGACACAATGAAAACTACCATCCAGAATAGCAATTATATCAAAATTGTCAATTCATCTATTAAAATAACAAATGTGATTTCTAAAAATGTAATTTGACACCAAAGCAACTCAAATGCCATAAGGCAGTTTGCATAATGCAAATTCACTTTTACAGTTATTTTTTTGTTCATTTTTCATTTGTTTATGCCTTTAAATCATTAATTAAAGTTATCAAAAAGTGTAAATAATAAATGAAGATAAAATATGTATGTAAGAAGGAAAGGATGAGTTAGAATGCATATATATGCATCTGTATATACATACATAAATATGGTATGGTTTTTAAATATTTAGAAATAAGAGAGTATAGGTAGAAAGGGGATTAAAATACATTGAACTGAAACATTAAATATTTTGTCTTCTAACGGCTTCATCTTGGAACCGTTATTAAATTCACTTATATACGCCATGATATGCTAACATATCAACATGTGCAGGAATGAAAGCTAGACTTTATGAAAAATATTTTGTTCAAATGCTAATTGTTTTCAGAACACTGGCTTATTCATTTGCTTAAAATTAATCATCTAGTCACCATGAAGTTTGCGATATGCATTTAAACTCTCTCTGACGAGTTGAATTCGGAGGAGTTAAGTACACTTATTTTAATTTACATCATTTTCAAACAATAAAGAGTTATCAGCCTTCTGTAATTTGCAGGTTAACAAACATACAATTGATAATAGACATTGATTAAGTTGCAAGTGTTTAGGTTGATTGATTAGGCATCTAAAGAAAAATAAATAGAATAGAATCATAGAATTTACCGGGATCTTACTCTATGATACACGACCTCCATCATTGCGCATGAAAAAAAATACTGATTTCTAAGTTATATGTGAAACTACACACACACACACTCTCTCTCCCTCTCTCTCTCTCTCTCTCTCTCTCTCTCTCTCTCTCTCTCTCTCTCTCTCTCTCTCTCTCTCTCTCTCGCTCTCTCTGTTGTATTAAAAAAATAATCTTGCTGCTTGATAAATGACTCATTCTTGTCATAATATCAAAGGCAAAATTATTTGCATTGGTGTATTCAGAATTTGATTTCGGCTGCATTTATTTATTAAATGTATCACTTTCTGGAATTATAAAGTGCACAATACTTGAGAGATATTGTAAAATACTGAATTCAACCAAGACGATCTTTGACTTCGAAAAAATTATTGCACATTATGACACTTCAGACCACTGGTAAATTAATACATTCGAGACTTACACATTAATACTTTTACCGTTTTATTTTATTATGAACGACCTACTAGAATTTAATTATAACTTTATTTGTTTGAACCGTTTGCTCTTTGTGAGATTTATATTGCATTGTTTACCTTCTTTGTAAGTATTCACCTTGAAATATCATGAAAACGAATTATATTGGAATTTAGGATGGATTTTTTTTATCGTATTACTGTGTTTTATCAAAAGACTCTTAACACATTGCCGCATTCAAGGTGATATGCATATTAGCACTCTCGAGACTGCGGGTACACCAACACATTCAATATCGGAATTTGGAACGCCTCATACTATGCAGCCTTGAACTATGATGTGCAATGTGTCGTTGAGTAAACCGCATAAATAAAATGAAAATCCTGTTGAAAATTATTTCAATAATCGGTCATGCAAGATACATATTCTGAGCAATTACTGGGATGAAACACAAATTTCCCACAAGAATGGACTCTAGCTTTGAAATGATCTGTATGTACTACTTGTACATACAGCGGCAGTATATTGATGATATCTCAATAGTACTGGATGTCACAGGATGAAGCGGGTTGCGACTAGACAAATGGCGATGGTTGACCATGATCACCATAAATAATCACAGCTGTATTATTCGGTAACAACCACCAGATAAACAATTTTAATACATCTAACGACACTGTGCATATCTCATCCCAAATAATGATTTCAGGAAAATATTTCTCACCCATTTGATCAAGAGTCCATGCGTCACCTTTCCATTGAAAGAAACTGATAAATGCTAGCATAAACTCCGCGCTGTTTCATCTCTCTTGCAAGTCTGTGTGTTGGTGTTAGCACAATCATGTTTGATTTTCCTCGAAATAATTCGATCACACGAGTCGTCTTCCCGGAGCAACCAGATCTGTTTAAGTAACTGGTTTTATATCTAGATATGGGATCGGATAACGATGGGGCTTTCGATAGTTCTGATATCTGATTATTTTTATGAAATTGTTTTCAATCGTTACATCTGCTGATTAGAATAATTGCGCAACATTTCTTTTTTATTTTCCATGATCCCCAACACTCGTCGGAATTTTTTAGTTCAACCACTGCATCTTTATGTTTGATATCTATATAAAAATGAATCAGTGGCGACTCTAACCCTAAGATGGCTATATTGGGGACATTCTCCAGCTTCGTAAGTAAGAATTGTACCTAAGTTTGTTCCATCGGACAAGAAAGCGTCTTTACGATTGACATATATGCCTCTAGATGTTGCATCCGCAATTATAAAATAGTATTCAGCATCATCTAGAATTAATCGTGAATAATATCGCTTGTGATCATATGCTCCATCCTGGGTGAATTTACCAATTATTCTTCTACCAAGATTCTTTGCGTATTTATTTTTGACATCAAAGATCTCCATGGATTCCCCAAATTTGCAACTGACTGGATTGTAAAACAGTTTATTTCCTTGAAATTGGAAATTTTAATATCTTTCTATGGTCAAGATGCGATATTATTTCTGCTGCTTTTTTGTCGTTCATGCTAGCACCAACACTACCACCATTTCGAAATGTGGACCAACAATGAAAAACTCCGTCGCGCTTAAATTCATTAAACCCTTCGTGGATTTTACCTACCATGTTTCTATCACCTATTAGACCCTTATTTGGTGCATCTACAGATACTCTATCGAGATTGAAATTAACATTTTTCCAGGGTTTGATTTTGGATAATCTATGAAACTCATTCATATTATAATTAAAACAAATATTTAAATAGAGAATTTATATATAATGAATCACCGTAAATCGCTTACGATATGATCAGTAACCGTTTGTAACATATCGTGCAGAAACGAATTTTGTGGATATCATTCATAGAGTGTGCGACGAGGAAACTTAGGTCCCAAATCCTGCATACGATGTCATATTGGAGTACGTGGTACTACACAGCTATGTCTAAGTTGTGGTGGTAAACGATATAGGGAGCTTAAGCGCTATTATGATAAACGAATCAAAGACTCTAGCCCTGACTCTGACAAAATCATGAGAACACCTCAAGACTATATTACTAGATTTTCAACAACTAATAATTAAACTAAAAAATTAATTAGACAAATAATATATGTGTATATAAATAAAACAAGAATTTCAACCATATCCCGTGATCATCAACTATGATGCGTCTCATGATGGTGTAGTCAGACACCGCAAACTCATGGAGGGTTTGACAATGGTCTGGGATATTTGATGTTTGGTGCTGGAGGGAATCAATATTTTTTGCCTAGATTCGTGTTCGAATGTTTCCATGGATTGATCAAAGATGGTTTTGTGATTGACCATATTAATGGATGTCTAAAAAATAACAAATTTCATAATCTTCAAGCTATCACACACCGTGAAAATTCCAAACGAGGTTGTATTGTCCGAAGACATATGGCACCTTAAAGCGAAAAGAGATTGTGCCGTATTGTAAATAATATATAAATATATCATATATATAAGCTGTAAATATACGCTTGAAAATAAAAACGGGTCAAAATTGACCCCATTTTTTGCGATATAAATATTTTAGATATATAAATGTATTAGATGAAAATATATCATATAATGATTTACGAAAATATAAATGACATAATAAATGCAATTACAGGTTTAACAAAATCAAGAAATAAAATTAGCAGATAAATTAGATTGTGGTAAAATTTTCTCTGATTTTCAATATCTCGAAGATATAGCCCAAAATAACAGGTACGTGTTATCGTCCCAGTACCAATTTATTAAAAAATACAAGAAGCTGTTAAGAAATCATTAGCATATGAAAGTGATGTTATTAAATTCATTCCGCTATTTACTGCAGCAGAAAAAAGTTAGATCTGACCTCAGTAGAAAATATGAAAAAAAACCCATAAATTCCAGAACGAAAATATTAAAAGAGCTCATTAAACACAATAACACACCGCCATGAAGTTAAAAACGAAATATGGTCACACGCTACCAGGAAGTTTGCAAATGAAACACAACAACACGCTACCAGGAAGTTTGAATGTTTTAATGGTAATGGTAATGAAACTAGATGTGTTATTTATTTTGTACCGCGCAACGCGGAATTAAAATAACACTGAGAATTCCTTCAGGTAAAAATCTTTTCGGTGATGATATCACTGTGAAAATCGTTTACCATTGAGATCTTTAGATGAAAATCCTTATTTGATGCTAAGTCGAAACAGAAAATTGCCTTTCTTGTCATTGGTTTGTTAGCTGCTACAATTAAATCATATCATATAACAAAAATGGTAGGAGAATCGTTAACAACTAGAGTAGCTCGAGAGCGATTAGAGGCAATAAAGAGATTTACCCCTGTGAGTGATTGTGTTAGAAATAAATTACAAGCTCGACAGGAATCTCAAGTTGCTATTTCAATAGGTGCTGAACAATTTTTCAAATCTGTTACTTCAACCACTAAAGAGGTTATATATGGAAACGAAGGAGACGAGGAAGACGCAAAGAAAGGTGTTCTTCCTGAACTTTAAAAAAACGCGGCAAGAACCGGAGAAACAGCTAGACTTTTACAAAAGTTTCCTCCTGCAATAACACAACCGGCAAAATTTCAATCCGGTCAGAAAAAAACGGTGAAGAAATAATTGAAGAATTACATGCTAGCTTTATTTAGAAGGCTCAACAGCAATCGATTAAAGTGATCCAAAAGCACTTCCTGCTCTTGCTGTGACGACTTATGAATGTTGAAACCAAACAATAAGTGATATATTAAAAGTATACAACAGTGAGCTGAAGTATTTTAGAAAATCGAACCTAACACAAGTCGAGTTGATAAAAACAATGTATGGTATTGAGGATATCTCGATGCCGTAAATAAAGTGTATGATTAATATGAAGAACTAAAACAGCAAGTAATAGAAAAACAAAAACCGCGAAGATTGCAAAATCTTCAAAAGAAATATTTTTCTCACCTCAACAGGAAAGAATAAAATATGAGAATGATATTTTATCAAGTTTGGGATTTGGATCTGAAGAAGAATCTGATGATACGCAAAGAGCAACTGGTATTACCGGTAAAGGATTTTCTCAGAGTGTAACTCCATCAGGAACCCTTGGTAGTGGTTGTATTCCTTGTCCTAATAATATTCTCTCCTACATAGCACGATTATAAATTCTCATGGGGGGGGGGGGTAAACGACCTGGAAATAACTCACCGGAAATAATTAATGAAGCCGTTGATATCTGCTAATGACTATTTGAAGGTGGTATCATGGATATTGGTATATTTTGAGCATTTATCGATTAACTCGTTGATGATTACCATAGTGACTAATTTCACTCGGTTAGATAAATATCATTTAAATAAAATGATCATACGCTACAACCACTATAAACCAAATATGATTTACGTAGTAAAGTCGCGATTGCCTGTTTATAAGGTGAATTATGGAGATGGTTTTGGTAATGTTATTCAAGGGTTATTTGCAAGGATGGCTCCAAAAGTAGCACCAATCGCAAAACAATTGTCAATGAAAGCTATATAAGTAATTCGTGATAAGGGTATTAGCACTGTTGGTTATCGTGACGGTAAAGCATTTTCAGCGGCAAAAGAAAAACTAATCACGCTGATTCGGCGACGAAAAACAAAACATCGCTGGAAAAACTACCTGCGAGTGTTAGCAAAATAAAAATCAGCGCTGTGGATCAAAAAACGGTACAGTTAATAAATGCAGGATTTGATGCTCAGATGAATATTACTACAAATATGATAGCGGGAAGTTGTTTTAAATCGCGATTTAGATCGAGAAATATATATTAAAATGTTCAAATCTTCACCGACCCAGCATTGGATATGGACTCCCCAGTTCTTAAAATGATTCTGTACGCGCTTATCAATTTAATTCCTATAACGCAATACAACCAAATAGTCGATCAAGAATCGAATTTCAGGTTCAAGATACAAGCAAATATTTTCTACCCGATGAAGCATTTATCGAAGTAGAAGGAAAACTTGTAATAAATGTTGTACTTGATACGCCATATGACGCTTATTTGCCAGTTGGTTTTGTCAATAATGGTATTATTGCATTATTTAGTAGCGCTAGATATATGATTGATGGAAGAGAGATTAAATCTATTGAACATGATGTTGATGTTGTCACAACAATAGTGGGTTTAGCGAGATATTCTGATGATTATACAAGATCAGCAGGTCCATCTATGATGTTCGCTAAAGATATTACTGATTACGCTGAACACATTCAATATGTTAAAGTAAAGGCAGCTCGAGATATTGCAGTTGATCCAGCACCAGCCGGATATACAAGACCAGATGTTGCTTTTGATATTATCAGTGATGTTAAAGCCGCAAATTATAACCTAGGGTTTGCAACACTCGTATCAATGATGCAATGACCTCGTAGATTATTTGCATGCGCGATTCCACTATCTCATATTTTCCGATTATGCAGAAATGTTAGAAGGAATATCTTTGAAGCGAGACATACAGTAGTCCTCGTGCAAAAAGGTGATGATAATGATGCAATCTGGCATGGTGTTGGTTGTTCTTGATGGAACGTAAATATAACAAAACTTTCATTGTGGATGCCAATAATAACTCCATCAATCACCGCAGAGGAAAAAAAAATACTATCATTTATGGATACAGGTGGTAAATCATTGCAGTCATGGCTAAAAGCAACTACAGATATTATGTAGACCTCTGTTTACGGTATATTTACATGGCACATGGCATCAAAACAAGGTGTTTTTGCGCCGCGGCATATATTTGTTGCATTTCAGGATAAGACGCGATTAAATTCACAAGCACTTAGCCATATGATATTTGATTAACTGGGTTCTACTGAAGTCTCGTTGAGGACAAACGGCAAACAAGAACCATCCGACGATATTTTGCTTAATTACGGACAAAACCAAATAGCACGCGCGTATCATCGTTTGCTGACATTTATGGGACGTGATAATAATGTAGATACCGGTCTGCAAATATCACAATTAGGTTTTAGAAATCGATATCTAATTTATTATTTTTCGTTGGAACATCTTGATTTAACCAGACAGTCCGTCGTTGACATACATTTCCGTGCTCGCGTAACTCTTCCGACAAATGCAGCAGGTGATATCACTGTCCCTAATTACAGAGCAATTGCAGTCATTCTCGGTGACAAATCAATGCTAATCAAAGATGTTGGTGGACGAATGAAGGTAGTTGATGCGCCAGTAGAAGACATTAAGTGATCCAAAAACACGTCGACAATGATGGCAATCTCGTATTAAATAAAATGTTATATAGTCGTAATAGTGTTGCTCTGACTCCTGGTCATATTTAAGAGTTGCAATAATAGATAAGGGTGCCATGGGAACAATTACAATAACCCTTGTCAGTAGTTATTGTACTCGGGCATCAATGCCATACTACGTAGAATTTGTAATTGGTTTAAATTAATACATGAATGTCCAACAAAATTTAAATACATGAATGTCCAACACTATCGATATGATCAAGTCCGTTAGTTTCAAACTAAACTAAAACATCTTATTGACGAGTTGATATTATTGTGTATTCGGTTTCAAGTGTAATTGCTAGAACGGGTATATTGTTATCAGCGATAACAGCACTGGCACCTGTAGTTGTCACAATTTGTGTGTCATCGGCGACAACAATTACAGGGATTCTTAGCATCACAAAAGAAATATCCACATGCAGTCAGAATAAACTACACGAGTATACAATTAAGTTACATATTGCATCAGCCTCGTATTCCCAATTGTCGTCGCTGATATCATCTAGTATCGATGGCACAGCAATATCAGATAACGAATTCTCGGCGATGATAAACATGTACCACAGCGCAACATCAAAATTAGAACAAAGCACAATAATAATAATGGCGATGACATCAACTTCAAAGAATGCCACGAACACAAAACTGCAAAAGACAACCATGATCTCAATAACCTCAACCATCCCTGAATTCAGTGTGAATTTTGCCCACTGCAATTCCGGTTAAGTAGATAGCGCTAGCAAAATTACGAGTATACCACTGATGGCCAAATATTAGATCAAAATCATTTGGCGGTCAGGAACCGAATAATTCCTTGGTGTTTGCGAGTATAAAAAAAAAACAGACGGGATTCCAGATTGGAATATAGTTGACTTACGATCTGGGTCTTAAAAAATCGAACAGATCAATAATTAATTTCAGCATCGAATAAAATTCATTACGGGAAGAGAATCGAACATCGCTATTGTCACAGAATTAAGCGAAAATTGAATTTATTTTCTTTTCTTAAATTACAAACTAATCTCACCATTTTTTTTGTTTCGTCGTACATGCATTACCTGGGGTGAATAAGTGGTTTTCTCCAAGGTAAGCGGCGTGTAACGATTTGCATGTGCCTGATTTTGAATTACATGAAATCCAGAACATTAGTTTCACGTAGTGCAAGGTAATCTTGCCGTGATTTCTGCTCACCTATTTGAGAGTATATAAGGCAGAATATTTCTCATAATAATTACGGGACCTAAAGTATCTAATCACAGGATAGATAGCTCGTCTTTCAATCTCCAGCTAAAGGGCTGATAGCATCTGATAACATCTGATAACGCATCTGATAACATCTGATAGCATCTCTGATAACATCTGATAGCATCTCTGATAACGCATTTGATAACATCATGGAGAACATCTCTGAATTATAGCTGATTTATTGCGGAACATCTCTGATAACATCTGTTATCGTAGCTGAAATTGTTGCTGATTTATTGTGCAATCGAATTGAAGTATCTGACTGTCTGTCTGTCGAACTGTCTGTTCGTCTACATCTGTCGTGACGTGTAAATATCCGGAAAGATAGAAGTCCGAGTGTCGGAGCTGTCTAGAGTTATAAACATCCGGGGCGACATCTAGGGTATTGAGGAACGTTGGTTCTAGTAGATGTTGTATGCTGTCTGTACGTATAACTGTGGTGGATCCGTGAAGGGCAAACGGCCGATAAAAGTATTGGTCAACCCTAGGTCTTCGGGGAAACTGGGCGGCGATTCAACTGTTGGTGAATCGTACGGTTATACAGGGTCGAGACACATGTGTGTGTTGCAATTGTAGTACAATTGAATACATTGTTGTATTTACATGGTTATTTCAGAACACAATAGTATTTCAAGGCATTGCATGATTCTCAATAAAAGCTAGCAACTTGATTGAATACCTGTATATGTTCGTGCTAATTGTCGCAATCCATACGTGCGATAGTATAGTTTGATGTTTGTGTTTATTATCGTGATTTATACTTGCGTTAATATAACTTTTGTAAAGGTTCTTTGGATCTGTGTATAGTCCAAGAGATTCCTTTGTATCTGTGTTTTATTTTGTATTAATATTTAATTTGTTCATGTATTGTGAATAGTTGTGATTGTAATTGTGGGTTAAACGCATGAGTTATTGTGTTGATACATCATTATTTTTCATTAATAATTTACTTCATAAATTTACATTATCTTTCACACTTGTGTTTGTGTTGTTCATTTAATCCACCATCCACTCGGTAACAATTCTGTTACAGCTATAACAGTTCATGAACCAACATTATCATCCGCGATTGAGATAAACTCACCCGGATATGCTGCAGATATCTATCAGAGGTCTATAAGAACCGTGCTAGAATGGCCTCAAATCCCACCTCCGGACCTCTTTACCAATACCTGAACCCAAATAATCTGATTTTACTTGAGAAAAAAAAATCGTATCATGGAATTACTCAAAGGCACCAGAATAATCAGCTATGGCAAGATATAAAATTTATACCGGATAATATAATAACTTATGGTTTTCATGATGGAGTGGCATTACTGAATATTGAAAAGACCATTTATCGAGCAGGATATCAAATTTACCTTTAAGATATTAGTCGCGAATATGAACTGCACCAAAGGCAATCACTTTGATGTATCAGATGAAATTATTAACCAAACAGAACTGTTAAATCAGATTATACCCGATATGGAAACTATTCATCAACATATCATATACACATTACAATACGTCAGAGCAAACAACTATTTTTAATTTTTTACAAAATAATAGAATTTTAAGTTTCTCCGAGTATAATGCAGACGAACTAAAAAAATCAACCAATGATCTCCTCGATGAGCAATTCCCATAAATACTTGCCGCATGGAAAAAAAACAGCTACAAACAACCATCCTCAAGCAAAATAATAACCCAGACAATGGTGTTAAGCATTTTTCTCCTCAAAATGTTATTATCCTCGGTGATTGCAATAAATCTAGTATGTGATGCTATTGATAGAAGTTACCAAATAAATCTTGAAAGATCAAATCAAGCTCAGCAGGCGTACATTTTATATTCGTTTGCACCTACGGCTCCACCCGGATATTTCTTAATTGAAGATCCAACAAATCCGGTGTGTATGCGATGTCATAATGTTTCATTAACGTGAATTAATTTTAAACTCACTGACGAGTCCAATAATTTAATTGACTTAGGAGGATAGACTTTATAAATTAGGCTGTATGTGAAATTCTAAAGGATTTCCATCGTAAATGATTTTCATCTTAAAAGATTTTTGTCTTAAGACTTTTACCTAAAAGAAACGTCGTTTGAAACCAGCACTGTCATTTTTTTATGTTATCTGAATTATTTTCAGTCTCCGTAGAGGCTTTATTTTTGTTTGAAAATTTAATCTATTTACTATCTCTCTGTAGAAGCTTTATTTTGTTTGAAAACTTGTTATATTTACTCTCTCTCTCTGGAGACTTTAGTTTCGTTTGAAAACTTGGTCTATTTACTCTCTCTCTCTCTCTCTCTCTCTCTCTCTCTCTCTCTCTCTCTCTCTCTCTTTCTCTATCTCTCTCTCTCTCTGTAGAGGATTTTGTTTGTTTGAAAACATGGTCTGTTTGCCTTTATTGCTGCTAGATATAACAAAAAAAACCAGAATGAACATGGAAAAGATAAAACAATATACCCATAATTAACATGGTACAGATATAACAATACCATTCATTTGTAGTGCATTATAACCCTTATATTTCGTAACCATTACCCTAGCACTGAGAATTTGAACAACTAACGAATAAATATTTTGCATTTAGACTATTATGAAAATAATTATATCATTTTGTCCAATATTTGATATAGATATTTTACCAATAAACGTTATTAAGATCTGAAAAAATTTGTGTATTCTCAATTATATTCAATCCGCAGATAAAAGAACAAAGTTAGATCTGCCTACTGGGTTGAAATAGCTATCCTGATAGATTCCACTGCATGTTACTTGTTGTATGCATGCATGCATGCATGCATGCATGCATGTATGTATGTATGTATGTATGTATGTATGTATGTATGTATGTATGTATGTATGTATGTATGTATGTATGTATGTATGTATGTATGTATGTATGTATGTATGTATGTATGTATGTGTGTGTGTGTGTGTGTGTGTGTGTGTGTGTGTGTGTGTGTGTGTATGTATGTATGTATGTGTGTGTGTGTGTGTGTATGTATGTATGTGTGTGTATGTGTGTGTGTATGTATGTATGTATCTACCTTTCATTATATTTCTCAGTACATTTGATACATAAACAGATAGATGATGATACCTATTTTTCTACTTACACATTTGCAGTGCCTTTTCTAACATTGATTCTAATTACCTATGTATGCACCAACTTGAGTCTAATTATATTATACGAAATCCCTAGCATCAATCTACCAATAGACGATTCTACTGGTGGGTAAGATAAGAGTTATTTCACATTTATAATAACGATATACGTTAGGATCCTTGTACAAGGCTGATCCTGTAGATACTCTGCGAAACCGCTTTTTCCCACGTATTCCCATGATGCTATATAATTCTAACAAGAAAAATCTTCGCGAAAGGAACAAACAATTTGCAATGAACATTATATCCTTATTCACAAACGCCACATACATTTCAGAATCCACTGCCTGAGCTGTAGTTACAACATTCACTTTACATGCAGGTACTCTCACTTTTCAGGTCTCAATCCAAAACAATAATGAGATGCAGATTAATCATTATTTGTAATAAAAGGCTCACGTCAAGGCTCACGATCCAAATATGTGACTATAGCAGCTGGTGCGTTTGTTAATGTTGGTGATGAAAATCCATTTTCTAAATTTCTTCTGAGATCACATTTTAAAGACGCCTCTTTAACCCAAAGACTAACGAGATAGATAAATAGATAGATAGGTCAATAATATAATGACGATGAAGTGATGCAACACAGATTAATTCTCGATTACAAACAAAACAGTGTAATCATTATTGTCAGCAACAAGTTTTCGTGCATATACAGATGAACGCATGTTGTTAAATGTCCCCTCTTAGTGTGGAACATGCTTCATCACCCTACTTTTCTTGTAGAAAAATGTACACGTAGGTAGCACAGCATTTCCTTGCGATCGTAAGGCTTAGAATAAGTTATGTAATTAACGGGGGTCTCAAAGGTAACTTCTTCCATAACCACATGTCATAAATCTCTTATGATTTACATACTCTAACTACTACTACTACTACTAATACTGCTACTACTGCTGCTACTCCTGCTACTATTAATACAACAACTACTACTACTACTAAATTTGGAAAGTATAAGCTCTAATTAGAAATCAATGATAAGACTTACTGTGACTTACTTTAGGTAAATAGGGATCATGTTAAAAATATTTAACAGACGTGTTTAAAAGTGCAGAATTTTGTGATAATTTGTGTTATCATAATTGTATAATACAAAGCTTGACAAATCCATACTATTTGGTATGGTTGTATTATCTGCAAAACTGTTTGCCTTATGATTATCATTTATGGTCTTACAATGTTATATAACAAAAAAATATAATAAGTGAAATAGTATATACGATGCCTGAATAATATAAATATTTATTAGAAAAAGTAAGTTATACCCCATGCAAATACGTCCGCATTTATATTTACATAATCCGTACAAGCACATATATTAGAGGAGCCATCAGTTATATTGGCTGCAAATAGTAGATTTTTAAATCTACATAAGAATACAAGCAATCAGAATTGATATATCAAAGAGTTCCTTGTAAATTTTACATCAAATTGCAATTCAAATTTTAGGTTAAGAGAGCAGTTTTGGATAATATCAAAGAATCTCAGTTAAGATATTATGTATGACATTAGACAAGTACTTCAAATGTTATAATTGAATGATTTTCAAAAATTAAAAGCCTTTTTAAAAGATATATACGTTGTTCCGCACATATCACTATATAATTGATTATAATACATCATTTTCATTGAAGTGTACATGGTTGAGACTGTTTTGAGAAAACTTGTAATTCTCTCTCAATCTCTCTCTCTCTTTCTCTCTGTCTCTGTCTCTGTCTCTGTCTCTCTGTCTCTCTCTCTCTCTCGCTCTCTCTCTCTCTCTCTCTCTCTCTCTCTCTCTCTCTATATATATATATATATATATATATATATATATATATATATATATATATATATATGTGTGTGTGTGTGTGTGTGTGTGTGTGGTTTTTGTCTATCTTCGTCACCATTATTGTGTTTCATCAGCCATATTCTGTTCAGTTCGTATATGTTTCGTTATCTCCTTGTGTAGTAAATGAGAACAATTAGAATTTATTCTCAGCCGTCTTGCTCCACTGTTACGACGTCCTTTGTTCTTGAAGAAAACGCAGTTAAGTTTTCGCCAGTCAACCCGCTTATGTCATGATGGACCCTCATGAACTGCTTTAAAAAATCATTCCTTGGCTCTTAAAAAAATCAATCTTTGGCTCTTAAACCTACATTGTGGTAAAGACTAAATGAATTCGGACTACATTCATTATTTCTTAAATGTAAACGGAAGCGGAAAAAGAAACGCTGTTTCAATGCTGGAAGACAAGATCAGTATGAAGAACTCCAATTATCTGCATATCGCCTATTCCAGCTTAACAACGAAAACAATTCGGCCCTTAATTTAGATAACCTGGTGCAAATCCCTATTAAATCGTCAAACGTTGAGTCAACTATTCCAGATATACCTCTGTGTTTTGTATTATTCAACGCCCAATCAGTGGGACCCCCGGAAAAGTTCACAATAATAGTTAATGTTATCAACGATCAGAATATTGACGGTCTTCTTTCTAACAGAAATATGGCTAAAACATCAGGCGATGAGCCAAAGTGTGCTGATCTAACACCCACCTGTTACGCCATCAAGGCGTTTCCCAGCCTATCTCGCGGAGGTGGAACTGATGTTATCCCTAAGAATCCCAAAACAAAATGTCATGACAATCAGCGATATCAGCATTTTAGATTCCATCATATACCGTAATAACACTATTGGCATCCATAGTTTTTCAGAGATGCGTCTACCAATCCAAACATAACAACACGGATGAAGTACTTCCGCGGTTTCAAATGATACCACACGAGCGAATCCAGTTAAATCAAAATCAAGCAGTGGTCCATTAATGGCAACACGGGTCATCTCATGTGTGGGATGTCCAAATCTTTTGAAGTACTTAGCAAATTCTCCGTACCCGAGATAACGCCCGGGATAACACGCAACCATATCAACCGAAATAATAGTTTTAGGGTCGTATTTTGTATTCCATAATCCACCATGGTTGTATCCAACGCAGTTTGATTTTGATATCTGATAGAAATTAAGCTCTTGTTGGTTTCCACATGTTTTTTTTTCTCGGAAATTGAGCTGCAACCGACGGAATTGTAAAACAATTTGTTAATAATTGTTCATCATGTTCCGTTGAAATACCACTAGCTAGATTTTTCATCTCGTTGTGGAAGGCTTCAGTGTGGTATCATTCGCCGTTTGGTCTAAGAAATTGATCGAATTTACCCTCTTCGTTTTCAAAACTGTGAAGTAACCACACTGACACATGATCGTTTTTACTTAAATGATAAATTAAATCAAATAATTTCTCTTCAGAAAATTCTTCTCCCGAGATCTACGCCGGTAGATATTTTATTGTTCTATCCCGTGGAAATATTGCTACTGCAGGCGTCCACTCGTGTTCGTTATGGTCAATAATTTTGGTTGTGGATCCTCTCGATTTATATTTCGGTTCAAATAATACATCACCTGTTATCGTCGTTTCTGATATTGGAAATTTTAGTTTTCGTTCTAGTTCTGCCACATTTTGGATCGTTGCTCCATTTTCCTTTACTGTTAGTCCCTATTCATTTATTTTACTTGCGTCTCGTCTTAGATCCGTCAATTTGTTTCTACTCAACGCATTTGTGAAGTGTTCTATTATTCGTTCTGCTACACAATTCAGCGATGACAGTTTCATGGGTTTTAATTTTTCAATATGGATAAATTGCATAAACAGCTGCTGTTACAGGATAAGATCTCTCGTAGTATGGTTTGTCAATTCCAGTCAGAATTCCTGGTTTGGAATCTTGACTCACAGTGACAGTTCTTTTATCTTTCAAGATTGGTTCAAATTTGTCGCGTATAATCCAATCTCCTGTTTCTGAGCGGATAATGAATTTCACTCTTAAAAAAATACTTTTTCTGGTCACGATGTGAGATTACCACTGCTGCTCTTTCATCGGTCGTGGTATCATCAACACTACCATAAATTCGAAATGTTGACGAACAGTGAGATTCTCCATCGTGCTTGAATTCATTAAAACAATCATGAACTTTACCTATAATGCTTCTATCACTTTTGGTGTATCTACGGAGACTCTATCGAGATTGAATTTAGAATTTTTCGAAGGCGCACTTTTCGATAATCTCTCGAACTCCTCCATATTATAATTAAAACAAGTATTAAATAAGAAAATTATTATATAATGAATCAATGCAAATGGTTGATGATAGGATCAGTAACCGCATGTAACAAATCAGGTAGAAATGAATTATGTGGATATCATTTACAAAGCGTTTTTCTCGGACGTTTTGGGCCATTCCCTTGTCTCCGATGTGGGGTCGTTGTGAGAGGTAAATCGCAGTTGTGTCTCAGTTGTGGTGGTAAGCGATACAAAGAGTTGAAGCGTTATTATGATAATAAAGTTAAAAACTACATCAATGATTCCGACTGTGTCAGCGATAAAATCATAAGAACACCTCAAGACTACATTGATAGATTCCCACGTAATGTAATAATTAAACCAAATAATAAATTAGACAAATAGTATTTAGTATATAAATGAACCAAGAATTTCAACCTCACCCCGCGATCAGCAATTATAAGGCGTCTTGTGACGGTATTGTCAGAAACCGAAGACTGAAGAAACCAGTCGGTTTTGACAATTGTATGGGGTGTTTGTTGTTTACTGCTGGAAACAAAAATTATCTTAATTATATAATAATATATGAATGTCACAATGGATTGATCAAAGACGGATTTGTAGTTGATCATATTGATAACAATCCTATGAAAAATTCTTTTGATAATTAACGAGCTGTTACACAAAGTGAGAATTTAAAACGAGGAGAGACTGGAAATCATCCGAAAAATGCGAGGCCTGTAAAACCGAAAGATATTCATACAGGCGAATAAAGGGTATTTCAATTAATGAATGAAGCCGGTAGATATTTCGATATTTGTATAGCCTCAGTACGGTTTGATGCAGAAGGGGTATATCGGTCAGCGATTTTCAGAAAAAATGGACAAAGAATTCAATTCATTTACATCTAAATTTCATTTGGTACTATTATATATAACACCAAAGGGAGATAACTGGTGCGGGTATGTGTCGGGTTATGAAAGAGTTACAGATCTCAATGGGTTTTCCCGATTACCAGTTGTTGGTTTTAATTGCCACGATTCTCAATGGGATAATCAATTATTTGTTTTCTGAGGAAACGAATTAAATACGAGGTATATATAAACAGGTGGGGGGGATTCACTGATTTATTTATTTTCTCACTGTTTTTGTTGCATTTTTTATCAGAAAAAAAGGTAAAGTAGTCGACGTTCTCTAAATAAATCATTTAATGATTAATAGTGATAAAGTCACTGCATTTAGATCGAGTGTTAATTTATAATGGTAAAGAAATCGCTAACGACTAGATTACCACGCGAAATTTTAGCCGCAATTATGAAATTTAACCCTATTCGGAACTCTGTTCGAGAGAAATCGCAAGCGCGACATAGTTTACAGACTAATTTTACAACAGGGGCTGAAGAATTGTTTAAACCAATAACCACGGCAACCAAAGGGGTCGTATCAGCCACTGAAAGAGCTATGTGGGGAGATGTACCCAAGGAAGGGGAAAGGAAAGATACACCTCTTCTTGGTGGGTTTGTAAAAATAAAAACGGAAACTGAAAAATATATCAGCGTTAACAAAAAGACCTCCTGATCCCCAAAAGACCAATGAAAAAATAGTAGAGGACTTACGTCTGAGATTTAATGAAGAGGGGTTAGCAGCAATTGATAAGACTGATCCAGCAGGAATTCCTGCGTTTGTTGTTGCGAGTTATGAAAACAGGAAAAAAATGTTGAAAACAGGACAAAGCACGTATATTAAAGATATGAATTATTGGGATGATGCGATTTACAAAATCAAAACGAACACAAGTCGAATTGATAAAGGCAATACATCATACATTAAATATCTAGAAAAGGTTAGTGCAGTGTATGATCAATATGAAGAACTAAAAGCAAAACCAAAAAAGCCCCGCAAAAATTACAAAGAAAAAGACAACAGCCTGCAAAGAAAATATCTTTCTCAACTCAACGACAACTACCACCTGAAGATGATGATGATGAACTTTTTATGTATTTACAAAGTCAGGAAGGGGATACACAGGGTGCAACAGGGGATGGTTTTTCTCAGAGTGGAACTCCAAGGGTATCTGGTCTTGTTCCTTGTCCTGGTAATATTATTGGGGATATAGCACGATTAGAGGTTCTTATAGGAGGAAAGCAAGCTGGAAATAGCTCACCTGAAATAATTAATGAAGCAGCTGATATCTGCAGGCGGTTATTTCAAGGCGGCATCATGACTATTGATGTATATCGAGATTTTGTTGACGAGTTAGCAGACGGTTGTCACAGTGATTAATTTGATGACTTCGTCATTCGATCAGATAAATATCATTTAAATAAGATGATCATACACTACAACCATGATAAACCAACTAACGTCTACGTAGTAAATTCAAGATTGCCTGTTTATAGAGCATAATATGTTGATGGTCTTAGCAATACCATTGCAGGCTTGTTTTCAAGAATGGCTCCAAAAGTAGCGCCATTAGAAAAACAATTATCAATGAAAGAAATTGATGTTATTCGTGATAAGGGTATTAGCGCTGTTGGAGATGTTGCCGGGAAAGCATTTTCCGCCGCGAAAGATAAACTAATGTCGTTAGTTGAACGAAAAAATAAACCACCGGTGATTTCAACACTGCTGTTACCATCTTCAGAAGTGATGCCTGCAAGTGTTAGTAAAATAATAAATAGCGCCGTGGATCGGAAATTAGTATTGTTGGCGACTTTGTCGTTGTCCAGTGATGCATATGAGGCACAGAGAAACGATATTGCAAACATGATAGCGGGAAGCGGTTTGAAACCACGACGAAAAAAATGATTTAGATCGAGGAATATATAATAAATGTTCAAATCGTCTCCTGACCCAGTGTTTGATATGGACGCCCCAGTGCGCAAGAATGATTCTGTACGCAATTATCAATATTATTCCAATCATGCAGTACAACCGGATATTCGATCAAGAATCGAACGTCAAGTCCAGGATACCAGTAAATACTTTCTACCATGTGAAGCATTATCGAAGTAGAAGGAGAACTCGTAACAAATGATGCTGCTCATGATGATCCACCATATGACAACAACCCAACTATCCGAGTTGGTTTTGTTAATGATGGTATCATGGCGCTATTTGAGAGTGCTAGATATATGATTGATGGAAGAGAAATTGAATCTATAGAGCGTTATGTTGATGTTGCCACAACACTAATAGGGTTAGCAAGATGTTCTGATGATTATACAAGATCGGCCGGTCCATCTATGATGTTTGCTAAGGATACTACTGATTACGCTGACCACGTCCAGTATTCTAGAATATAGTCAACACGAGATACTGAAGTTGATCCAGCACCAGCCGGATATGTAAGACCAGTTGCTGATTTTGATGTCATAAATAATATTACTAATTACAACGTGGGGTTTGCAACACGCGTTAAAGGGACAGCGTCGATGATTTTCATGCGCGATACCACTGCATCATATTTTCGGATTCTGTAGAAATGTTAGAAAAGTTATCTATGGAGCGACGCATATAGTAGCACTCGTGCGAAAGGGTAATGATACTGATGCAATCTGGCGCGGTGCTGCCGTTCTCGAAGGTAAAGTTATTTTAATAAAACTATCATTGTGGATGCCAGTAATGACTCCATCAATCATAACAGAAGAGCGATTACTATCATTTAATAATCAAGGAGGAAAATCATTGCTAAGTTGGTTAACAACAACAAACAGGATAATATTGATGATTCATTTACATGGCACCAGGCATCTAAACAAGGTGTTTCAGCTCCACGTCATACATTTATTGCGTTACAGAATAACGCGAGAGTTGGTGATCAAGAGTGAAGTCATATGATATTTGATCACATAGGTGTTACTGAATTATCATAGAGAATAAACGGACAGAAGGAACCATCCGAGGATATACAACTTGATTACACCACTAACCATAATTCACGCGTGTATCATCGTCTGTTGTCATATATGGGACGCGATCAAAATGTCGATACTGGTCTGAAGATATCACAGTTAGATTTTAAAAATCAATATCCGATTTATTACTTTTCGCTGGAACATCTTGATTTAACAAGACAATCCGTCGTTGATATACACTTTAGAGCTCGTGTAGCCCGACCTGGTGGTATTGCTAATTATAGAGCGGTTGCTGTCATTCTCAGCGACAAATCAATGCTACTCGAAGGTGTTGGTGGATGAATGAGAGTAATCGATGCAACAGTGGAAAATATGTAATTAAAAATCCTACGGATCAATCTGTTATTAATATAATGTCATTTAGTCATATTAGTATTACGTTAACTCCTAGTCAAATTAAAAAAATGCAATCGAAATCAGCTAAAACATGTAGAACCACGATAACGATGAAACACATTCAGATGTCTGGTGGTCAGAATAAATTGTCGCTAACAACTCGTCAGATATAACACTTCAATGATGCTTTCAAATGTAAAAGGGTGTTCAGACCACACTCTCTCCAGCTGCGATCAAAAACATGATAAAATCAGGTAGTATATTCCCGCTGTTAGCTGCGATTCCAGCATTAATTGCGGCAGCGGCCCTAGCGGTAGCATTAGGAGCCGTTGGTAAAACGGCAGGGCTGGCACTAAAAAAGCAACTGGACAGGGATACAAAAAGGGAAAGGGTCTAAGAGTACCAGGAACCCCGTATTCAAAATACAGCGGAAAGGGCCTGAGACTAGGAACAGTTTATTAGCAACAATATTTCCCATGTCAAATTTTGATTTACTCGATGCTGCTAAAAAGCAAGAGATAAAAAACTTCAGAGGTGTCTTTATGAACGATCAGTTGCCGGAACAACCAAACAGCGTTGAAACCGGTATTATGAATCTCGATAACAGCACCGGACCTGGAATTGTTTATTTCGATTCATATGGGTTAGCACTGCCTAAAGAATTTATGCGTTATATAAACCAATTAAAAACTCCTATCTGTATTCCACGCTACCAACACAGAAAATGAATGACCCACCAATATGCGGCAGAGAAGTATTAAATGTCCTTGACGGTATTTCATCATCGAGAAAACCGCCTCATCGGGTCGTAAATAAATATACTAGTAGTCACTTTTAAGAGAGAAATTATATAATAACTTGATTGATATTTGGGGGAGATCTTTATGAATGTTGAGGAAACCTGATGCCGACGGCACTGCAACCGATGATATAAAAAAATAATCGAAGATGAAATAGCTGAGATGTTAAATCTCGCAAGTGTTGATCCCAATAAAATAGTTGTATTTCAAGTTCGTCAGGGTAAATTGAAAACTAGTAATGTTTCCTTTGATGATATCTTAGTTAAACAACGGAGTGTAACGGAAAATGCTATCGCGGTATTTTCTGATCAGGCTAAACTCAAACCAGATGTACTTGTTTCAACTTTTGTTTCAACACAAACTACAATCAGAATACAACGATCATATAATTAATTTTAGTCGATTACAACAGAGTATAATTGATAACATCGAAGCTCCGATAAATAATTTCTTCGGTGTTCCACGTTCGCAACCCGAGTTGCATATCATACACGTAAAAATTGCTATCGATAATTTGCCAAAATTGCGATCCGAGTATGACGCTCATGTAGTTCAGTTTGGTAATCTACGTAAAAAGTTGAAATAGACTGATGACGCCGTCGATGAACTTGTTGGTAAAGACGTGAAACCCGATAATATTCAAATTTATCTCGCTGATATTATCACGAAACACGATGAAATAACAGCGATTAATCAGCGAATAGAAGTTGTTCGCGAGGATATTAAAACAACCAGCGATGTCATCAGGGATGATCTAACGAGGATGATAGAAAAACTTGAAAAGATAAAAATTCCTCACGAACACATAAATATCATAAATAACGTGTACGCGATCCAACACGTTTCATTTGCGTGGACACCTACAAACAACATGTTAAACATCACTGCAACCGTCAAGGGTAATTATCGATTAAAACTAGTATCACCAAAACTCAATTTAATATTTCATCAACGAGTTTATTTGGGTCAACAATACAATATCGACAATCATCGACAAGGATACAACTAAACAGTTCACGATAATATCCACTGATAATAAATTGGCTAGGGTTTCAGTAACATAGTATGTGGAATTCGTAGCGGATTTTAAGTAAATAACTAAATTTAAATATGTTGTAATAAATAATGATTTCATCATCACAGTATCGCCGAAGAATCACCGCAGTTGATATTACCGTGAACTCGGTGAGTGGTGTAATCACCAGAGCCGGTATTATACTCTCCTCGGTGAAAATGATTGCCCCGATAGCTGTTCTAATTTCTATATCAGCGGCGACAACAATCCCGTGAATAATCTCGCTAATATCAAAACAAAATATCATCATGCAGCCAGCGTAAACTGCAAGATTACGTAATCAAGTTCCATGTCGTGTCAACCGCATACTCGCAATTATCCTCGATGCTATCGTCGTCACTCGATGACACATTAATATCAGATAATGAGTTTTCAGCGATGGTACGTGTTTATGACTCTGCGATGCCAAAATTAGAAACACAACATGAGTATAATATCAATGACGACACCACAAGAACTACTTCAACAAATAGCGGAAAATACCAACCCAGTGAAAACAAGTGTGATATCAATAACCTCAACGAATCCTGAATTTAGTGTGAATTTCCTTACTGTGATTCCCGTGAAGGAGATAGCGTTATCAAAACTACGAGTGAATCACAGATGGCCTAACATTAGATCGGTAGCATTTGGTGGTCAACAGCCGAATAATTCCTTGGTGTTTGCAAGTAAGAATAAACAAGACGGGACTCCAGACTGAAACGTTGTTTCAATACCAACAGGGTGTTACCAAATTGAACAAATCAATAACAAATTAGTACGCAGAATAAAATCCATCACTAGAAAAGAATCAAAAATCGCTATAACAGTTAATGAGCCAACGTTATCATCTGCCATTGAGATAAACTCGCCCGGGTATGCCGTAGACATCAGTTCAATCAGAACTATATTAGGGTGGCCTGAAATACCACCTCGACAAGAAACCGTTAATATACCACCAGAATCACAAAAATCTGATTTTACCCCAGATGAACAATCATACCCCGAAGAGGAGATATACCTCAAGGACAGTATAGAAAAGAACTATAATTATATATTGAAGAATCAAATAGATAAATGGAAAAGCTCCAATGGAAAAGAAATCAAAATTTTTGTCAGTGGTAGCAGAAATGGGCGCCGTTGAAGTTTTTTTGATAAAAATGAACAAGGTAATTGATCTATTAGTTCAATGAGCGATGTTCATTTTAAAGATTAATAAAATACTATTTATGAAACATTTAACGAACAATTTAATAGTCTAAATTATATATTTGATCTATATAATATCCTGGGAAAAACGATAGGCTATACATGGCGGCCAGTATTAATGGTGGAGGAAGAACCTGGGAAAAACCCGGAAAGAACCACCGACCCACGATAAACAACTGGCAAGCTTTCTCACATACCCATAATGGCCAAATCTGAGATTCGAACTGACGCAAACAGAGGTGAGATGACAGTGACAGTAACGGAGAGCGCTTTAGACCACTCAGCCACTCGTGTCCCCTGCAGACATCGTAGCGACATGACCGAATCTAAATAGCACACATACACATTCGTGTTCTAGAAAACAACTGGTAATGATTAACTTATGGACATGAAGTGCATGTAAACTGTGTACATGATAGGTGGCACTATGAAAAAGATATCAAAAAGATTCGATTATCGAAATATTTGAGGTAAACTTCATAGAAAGGCCCTACTGACTGACACTGGCACACTGCCATCAACCTTTCTAGCTGAGTTGCAAATCTTAACCGGAGAACTGCCGTTGCATCTAAGAATCCAGGAACGTATCCTAAAATATGCAGCCAGACTTTCAACACACCAAAAAACTCCCCCAACTTACCAGGCAATACATAATTGTAATATACCCTTCAAGGCAACTATGAAACGCTTCCCCCCGTGGTCAAACTAGGTTATGATTGAAAACATCAACTTGCAATAGAATTATTCAAGGCCAAAAATACTATCTCATATGGCAAGGAGGCTTGGAATAACATAACACCAATAGTCAATATAGCAGAACGTAAGATCACATATGATAGAAAAACATGGAGTAAATATAAAACCTATAGTAAATATATCCCTGTCAACTAAAGGAAGCAAGGAAAACCAAGAAAACTATCTAAAAATATTAGGTTTAGAAGAAATTAACAACAAATATCAAAATTATCTAAAAATAAAAACAGATGGATCCAAACTAATAAATCCTTGCAAAACAGCTGCAGCAATGGTAATACCTGAGTTGAATATACAAATGGGGTGGCGTGTACCTGACTACTGCTCCATTTACACAGCTGAATTCTGGGCCATCTTAGAAGCACTAAAATGGATTGAGAAAAACAAACCAAGCAAGACAGTTATAATAAATGACTATCTTAGTGTCATAACCTCAATCTAAATCCAAAATAACACCACTAAATCAAGAGAGAATTTTCTACAACAAACCAACGCAATAATAAACCAAAAAAACTATAAACAAATTAAGCATAGAATTCATGTGGATTCCAACCCACATCAATATCAAGGGAAATCCAGATAGCTAAAGAATAACTCAATGAACCAAATTAAATGCCACTCGAATATAGTCAACATGAACTATACAGCCTAATCAACACATTAATTAACAATTAATGGCAAACCGATTGAAATCAAAATCACAAAGGGAGAAAATTATACAATACCATCAAGGAAGTAAATATAAATAGAAAAACGCCTAGGTGCACAGGCTATAAACAAACAAAAATCAATCAAATTCTCTTAGGAGAAACAAAACTGGGAACAGCTTTGGGAAATACATAGGACCCTACCTACATAATTTAAATTGCTACACTTTTAAGACCCCAGAAGATTTACACCACATCTTCAATTTTAGAATTACCAAGAAGGAAAGGGACAAATTTAAATCGAAACAACAAATCATAGCCGCCCCATAAATATGCTTAGAAATAATTAAATTAACACATATCAACCCCCAAACAACATTCACAAATATAATTGAATTTTTAAAAACAACAGGGCTTCTAGAGAAAATAGGGGAAACAAGAGCATGATAGGAAAAATAAAACAACTAAGGAAAAAACCTAGTACTAGCTCAAACCAAAAGTGATCATCAAAAACGAAAGCCTCTTTAAGGGATGGAAGCACCACCAAGAATGAGCAGGTAGATCTCAGTCGTCAATGGAACCTACACACACAACGGTGTGCATGAGATGACCAAGTCTCGTACACTGAGCAGCAAAACCAGATATTAAAGATGCGAGTAACCCTATAAACAAAATAGGGAGACCAAAAGGATTACATAAAAACTGGTACTAGAATATTCCCAGAGTAGGAAACCAAAATGAAAGACTATTTAAGGAATGGAAGCACCACCAGGATTGCGCTGGTAGATCTTAACTGTCCTTGGAACCCACATACACTACAGTGGGCCTGAGATCACCAAGGCTCATACACTGAGCAACAAAACCGAAAAATAAAGACGCGAGTAACCCTGGAAACAAACTAGGGAGCCTGGAAAAATTTATCAAAGCCCTTTGAGTAATCAAATCACTCCGGTGAATAATAACAAGTCAACAAAAAAAGATGAAAGATAAATTACTAAGAGCTTACAGATCACAACGAACAGATAATGAAAACAATTAGAAAATAAAAAAACACCATATAAAAAGCAGAAAAAAGCAAACAAATAACAATCAATAGGTTAAAAAACAGCCCATAAAAAAGTTATAGGAATCTACCCTCACTCCTCTTACCTTCTCTAAATTTCCTCTCAATACAGCCACATTGACAGCAAATAATAATTACCAATACGCATAAAATTCTAAAGTCAGAAGGCAAAAAAATAAATATAGGTAGATGGACCAAGACCAGACTATCATAAAATTCTGTCCCGATAGTATGGTCTCAATCTATACAGTATAAGATAGTCTTTAAGCCCAGGACTACCAGGCTCCGTAGCAGAAGGTAGCAATTCAATTTATCTAACTTTAGGCCTACAGAACCCCAGCTCAACACTATAAGGGCTGGGACGTATGGGGCTGTATAGTCTATTAAATCAAAACAGCACAATTTATGGGTCTGGGAAGCGTCTGGATAAAAGGACATCACCGCTGAACCAAAACCGGATGAACATCAGGAGAGAAACAACTGCAAATAACTCAGGACAAAGGAAGATTATGGCTGGTCAGAGGGAGCAACCATAGGATGGGACACCATGAGAACAAGATGGCAGCCTGATATTAGGAGCTACTCAAACAGACAAGAGAAAGAAACACAGAAAATAACTCGATTGCTTTCATTGCCTGGTTAACAGGGTCCTCATTTGGTACGAGAACCCTTTTCGAACAATCTATTCCACGAACCCTGACTGATCATTTATGCACAACGTTCAAAATTAACAATCTATTGTTACCAAAGAGTGACTATACTTATTTATGTCGCATAGATATCTTAGTATTCAAACTTGTTAGGGATTTAATACATGTACACTTTGTACTAGAAATATTGCAAAGTTAAGGTAGTTAAACAAATTTTGCGACTTCATGGATTTGATTTAATTGCATAAGTGGCTCACACAATTTTGGTATTTACCTTTTTATTACTAATAATTGGACCAGCACGGAATCACGACCTTGCGGGCTGTACGACATCCTTGGACTTAAATGTACCTCTATTTTCTTGCCACAACTCAGATAGCTCCAAATGGCGGAGATGCGAAAATAATTTCCACTACCTCCACTTGTTCCATTGCACACCATTAACACACCTAATTGGTTGTTAGGGTTGACAGAGTGTTGGGTCTATTACCACTGACCCAGAGGCCTCCATTCAGGTAGATGGATACTTAATAGCAACACCGACATGGCGACCAAAGTAAATAGTACTCCTTGAATACATAAATGCCTGGTGGAAACGGAACCATTTCTCTCCCAGGAGCAATTAAATATCCAGCTTTGCTGGAAACTTAAAACAGTGCTACATGCCTCTAGTGAGAGATACAGCACTATAACTAAACTTCATGCTCAAGTTAATTTTTAGCGTCATCAAACTTTGTCGATGTTTTAAATCCTTTATTTTCTTCAGCTGTAAGGTTAGCCACAAAAACAACGATCTACTCTCATGTGTTTCTATTTATCACTTTCTAGCGCATAAATTGAACTGTAAGTCGAACTATTACTTAATCAACGTTCTTTTGCATACCTGGGCCCGGTGATGTGGAACGAATTGCCCATTGAAATTAAACACAAAGACACATTAGTCCGTTTGAAGAGTGTTATTAAAACACACTTTTGTCGACAGCAGGAACAATTTTAGAGACCTAAAAATTTATTGTATATTATATTGTTTCAGCATGTTTTTATGTTTTCCAAATTCATGCTTTTTGTTATTTGTTTTCTGTAGTATAGTCATATCATTATAGATGTTGTAAAGTGCTTAGAGCTTCTAAAGATTGGGCGCTATACAAAGTCAGCTATATTATTTATTATTCAGCCGATGAAAAAGTTATGAATTGTATACTTTGCATCACTGCCGCTAAAACTCAAAGAGGCAAGTGCGTGTTGTAAGTATCTGACATGTTGGTACGTGCCAGGATGAGTCTATTTGAGAACAAAGTGAAGTATCTTGACATAATATTCCAATAATATTGACAGAGATACTTATTGCTAAATATTCAGGCGAATATCTAAACGGCATACTCAGACTTTAACTATAAATTAAGATGATAAATAAAACATAGAGAGGACCAGAATAAAATCAAGAACAAATAGCCTTCCACAACTCTGTATAATATTAGGCTTGGTCCATGTTCTAGTATATATGATTACTGCACTCATTATCTATGTGTAATACTTTGCAGAGGCGCCATGTGTTGGATAGTTCAATTATTCCAGCGCTGTAAATTTTTTGCGCCTTTTGGAAACGAAGGTAAATGAAACAGGTTTTCTAGAAAAATGTTGCAGATGATAAATGTTTTGTTTCTTAAATCATATTCTGTTATTTACAAAACTATTTTAAACATTTACATTATTAGTATTTTAATCTCTTATGCCGTGGGATTTTTAAAAAGTATCGGAAAAGTCCACAAACGTTCTATTTTTTGGTTCAATACAAATTTCAACAGGTCAGTCCAAGGTACGGAATCTTCATTTTTTCGGCGTAATTCTGTTTTAGTTTTGATCCATTTCTGCAAGCAAGTACCGATTATTATAATGTACTAGCTCGTAAACGAAGGCAAGGTGATTTTATTGGGATTAGTTGAATTTGTATAGGTTATAGTATTTGCACACACTCCTGTTTGTATGTGCTCACTCCCACCCCCGCCGAGTATTGAAACGAAATTCACTACCGCCACACACTTGTGTCTCTATCAACCACATGAAATACACATCTATGGGTTTAACTAGGTCATCTACTTTGCATTTATCCGTGCTATTCATTACTAACGTAAATAATAGTGTAAATACTAATGTCACTTTGAAGGGCATGACTAGAAAAACAGTGTCATGCAGATATTTCATACATTAACCGTAAAGTGGCTTATTTTAGTGCCGGATCAATGTTAGACATTTTGAGATGTCAAATTAAGATGGAAGCAAAAATATTCCTGCCAAAATCAATCATCTGTTTCAATTTGTATCGGGTCATAACATTTGATCCCAACAATAACAGAACCGTTATTTGTTGTTTTTTTTCAAAAGTAAGAATGCATCTGCAACAAAGAGAATAAAATACGCAATACCCGTATATATTATACATTAAAAAGTTGTTTTGACGCTCATACGGCCGCTATCAGTTGGTCTTTTTCTTCAATATATAAACCACATCACTTGATAAATTGATTAACGCGTTACATGGAGTACGTGGCCCACAAACTCTTAATAAAAAACTCATGGAGCGTTTTGCATTTAACCCACCTAACATCATGTAACTGGCCCGTCTTTTTCCTCATAGTGACTAATAACAAAATATGATAGAGCAGGCAACTCCCTCTGTCTATATATTGCCTATAGTGTGTGCAGTGTCATATGATTGATATTTTAACTTGTGAATATATCATTTTATGTGATTCCGATTGGTCCAAAGAAGTCCATGAAATCATTGTAGAGTATTTTCTTTACTGATTGACTGCGATGGTGGGAAACGTTTATAGCTCCTCCTTCTGGAATGTTGTGTTGTCAATTAATATTTTAGTCGCCATTTGTGATTATATTCACAAAAGAAATTGGGAAAAAATGGTGTCGCTTCTCTGAATAAGGCCAGGTTACCATCGCAGGGGCTTGTTATGTTATGTATATCATATCATAACATTAATAAATGGCTACAAATCCAAGACAAGAACAAGAACAACAATAAACAACAAGGTTATTGGTCAATTCATAGCGAATATGTAAGTTGAGGTTGGAGAGGGTGGTATACCTGAAGCATCCATTCTAAATAAATTCATTGTTTAAATGTTAACTTACAGAAGTTGCTAAACCTTACCTTTGTTTACAGAAGAACGTGAATTTAAACAAGTCTCCAAATTGACAGAAGTTTATCCAACCACTGTATATTTACATGGAAAAAATGTGATGTAATCTTGACTCATAATGAAAGTTGATAACATATTCTGTAGTCTGGTATTTCAAGTCAAATACTGCAAATATCCCTTTATATATACATTACAGCAAATATTGGAATTTCTGCTTCTGGGAAATCTTTCAAATAAATATACCAATAGGGTAATGTATAGTTGTGTAAGTGACATGTTAAACAAGTTTTGTTTCTTATCAACAAGTATAAAATAAAAATGAAGTTATTTCCTCCAGACATAATCCTGAAAAAAACTTGTTACGACCCCCCCCCATGATATTGTGTATTATAAATATCATAGATTTGTATACGCAGACATTCGCTAGTGGGGACTATTTACTGTATATCGAGATAATATCATTGGGTAATGCGTTGATATCGAATTGATGAAACGAGTTGAATAATGTCCAGCTTTTACGAGACATTCCACAGAAGCAAACGCTTTTTCGAAGCCAAACCTGTATTAACATACCTTACATCGTGTACTTGTCTTATATTTTCACAAATAGGAATACCAGCCATAAAACCAGTTTCATTGTCCTTAATTAAGTATGATACAAATTTTTAATTACATATGATAAGTATTAAGAAGACATATTGGTCTCCAATTTTAAAAAATAATATTTTTCTTTATCACCAATAGGAAACAAGTAATAACGCCTTCCTTCTGATCTGTTGAATAACTATTTATTTCCTAACCAAACTGAATTTACCTCAATATAACATTTACATTATCATTAAAAATGAACTATGAAAAAGTCATCAGAAAGACCAGCAGACGGCTAAAACACGGTATTGGTGCTGATAAAGGAATGTTCATGTTATATGCATGAAATAGAACAATTAAACAAGATATGAACGAATTTTAAAGATTGGTAAGCCTGGCATATACCTCTCTTACTTTCCTGAAAATTTCAAGAGGTTAGTGTAACCCATTGTTGAGATATGCATGGAAACAAGCTCTAAAAATGGCCATTTTTGAGCGTTATGTACTCTCACTCGAACAAAGCTTGAATATAAAATAGAGAATTCTCTAAATATCATACTGAAATTATGCATTTATTGGTCTGGTTTTATGCGGAATTCTATCCTGCAAATATTGCTTCTTGAATTAAAGAAATCGGTAAAATAATATGGATTTTATAAGCAAAATACCGTCAGTAGAAGTTTTGTTTCAACACTGAAATTCAAACACTAATCTGTTGTTATATGCCAACATTTTGTCCAAAATAACATTCATTCTAACTTTTATTGACATCTAGAACTCGACTTTATATTATAATAAGTAGTAAAACCATTTAAATCACATGGCTAGCCAAGATATTCGAATGAGAGCTTGTTCTTTGTCAAACTTTCCAGTTCTTAATTTTGTAGTGTCTGTAACCTTTACAAGTTTGTATGGCAATAATTTTGTTGTTTCATTATGGAAAAGTATAAATCCTACAAATCTCATGTGTATCCATGTGATGTCCAAGTTGGCCAAAATTGGTGGTGCTGTATTGTACCATTAAAAAAACAGCAACTCAATAAAGAAAAGTTACAGACACTACACAAACAGGTATAAAAATGAAAGATAAAAGTATTGTTCTACTTGTCATTAAAACATTGTTTTTCTCAATAGAAAGTTCCATCTTATGTGATGTAATGTTGCATCATCTATTTACCTCTGCAGCCAAGAGCAAAAAAGTGATGCAATAACTCTCTTGATTGAATATTGCATCATTCTTGCAGCACTGTCTGTTTGAGTAATTTACTACAAGACAATGTAACCTGAATTTATTATCCTAGAAGAAGCTGCCTAATTACTTTTTCTGTTCTTTACCATGGTACATCCATAAGACATGGGAAGACGACAAAAGCAAACCTCTGGGAACAACTCTGGTAAGTTTGTATTGAATTGGTAAACCACACTCTTAAATTGTAGTGTCTGTAATCAATATCCCCTTTTTATGCTGTCTATGACTTTATCCCTGTTTTTTTAAACAATGAAGCCGAATTATGTTTCCTATTACAGTATTGATGTGTAAGGCTAAATTTTGACATATTGTCTGTCTGCAATTTGTAATATTTTGGTATATTTATAGTTTCTTTCATCTAGATTTCTGATAACAGGCAACATTTTCAGTGATTTCTTATAATATGCAATTGAAACTGAGTATTTTTGCATTCCATATCATTAGTCTAGTAAATTCAAACAGAAATATTATGAGAATTCAATAAGCTCAGACTTAGTATTGGATACATTGCTGATATTGTCAAATGGTTACAGACACTACTAGACATGTGAATTGACCCGACTGTTGTTTACATTATTAAGGAAAGTGTGCAATCATTGTAAATGCTAGAACATTGAATAATCATCAGGTTTTATGCTATTTCTTTTTCAATCAGATACTTTTCTTTAAGAATCTACAGGTTATTCCAGTTTGCTTATGTATGAAAGCATATTGCGTACTCATTACAAGTATGTTTTGTAAAGTCTGAATTTCATCCGTATACATAGAGGAACAAAAATGAGAATGAAGTTGTTTGTTTTTAGGAAGCAAAGATAAGCCAGAAGAAGATGAACAGAAGATTAAAGCTAGAAGGGAGAAGACGAGGCTAAAGGTACAAGCCTGGAGAAAAAGCAGAGGGAAAATAAGGCGAAACATGAGGAGCTATAAAGGGTTGATAGAGAAAGAAGAAAAGATGCAAGACTACTAAAAAAACAGCAATCACTTTCCGATTCAAATCTTCAACAAGAATTAAGAAGGAAAAAACGTGAAGAAATGAAAAGGTATCGCCAGAAAAAGAAAGAAAAAGCAGCCCTGGCATTATCGGTTAATAAGAGTGTTGATTTAAGAAGTCCGACAACTGCTGAATTAAGTAGAAAGAAGAAAGAAGCTGTGAAAAGAACCCAAGCATAGAGAATGCGTATCAAACTGAATGAAAGTATACAGCAAGAGTGTATTCAGACTGATTGTGAAATAGGAAATACTGGGTCAGCCAGAGATTCACCAATGAATAAAGTGTTACCTAAAGCAACTCTGTACAGACAATTAAAAAAGGTATTTAGGAAGTATTACCAAATACCCCAAAGAGAAAAGCAGTCATCATAAGTAAATTAATTGAATCTCCATCAACATCAAAGTTTCTAAATAGGAATAAAATGATAATGACACTATTTAGTATTAAACTTTCAAGTGCTATTTACCAGTTCATAATTTTAACACAAGTATTGGACATATACCTGTTACAATGTGGTTTTATCATTTTATTAACTAATCAACATTCATTTAATGAATAATTCTAGTCAATGTGTTCATGTTGAATTATTTTTGAAGTGAAGTTTATGGAGATATGTATGGTTCTGCAGCTGTATTGAAATGCTATAGTTTTGTAGTGTCTGTAACCAATTTAATGGACAATGTACTTCTGACTCTTATGGAAGTTTGCAATACTTTTGGCCAGTATTAATGATTTTGTTTGTTTAAATATTCTTCTTGGTGTTAGATAAATGCCTAAATAAGATTATTCTATGTCTTTTATGTTTGTTATGCAAAAGTTTGATGGTTAGGTTTTTTTCTAAGTGATACCTTTGTCATAGATGTTTTGATTTTGTTATTAAGTTGTTTACCACTTCCAGTTATGTTGTTTACTTTAAATGTTGATATCCTGTTACGGATATTACTGTGAAAAAACATAACGTTTTAAAGTTTTCATGCTGATTTTCTTGCATGTTATACACCAAGTGTAGTGTCTGTAACTGTTGTTATACCACATAATTGAAATAATGTTTAAACAAAATCGCATGCATGTTCAAGCTAAATCTAACTTGATCTGACTAGGGGACACCCTAGGGTATATAATGAGCTTCATTGAAATGTTCTATCAAACATTTAAATTTTGTAAGTGAGTGAGACTACTCTCAGCACCAATACCGTGTTTTAGTCGAGAACATTGACTCTTACACTGTTTCATATTTTGTAAGGGAGCTAAAGATTACAACCACCCACCCACCACTCATTCCAACTCCAGAGATATTGACCTCTAATTCTTGGTACCACGTTAGCTGCAGTTTTGGATTATCAGAGTCATTGAGTATTAAATTCAGATCTATGTTTTCTACATCTTTTAAGGTAAATTGATTTTTCATTATATGATTGTGTCACTATTCGTTTCGTTTGGCAATGGTAGTATTGTCACTTTTTGGATTTCTTTCATATATGTGCTGAGATAATTTCGGTTCTCTAAGTTGCAACAGTATTTTGTCATTGTCTCACCTTCTTCAGTTCATCTGAATATAGTTATAATCATATTACCATTACGTCTTTTTCCTGACGCAATTCTTGTATTTATTTTGATTTTCAGCTATCAAGTTTGTATTAATTATTTCATTATCATATGATCAATTATTAATCTCTTTAATTAGATGTTTCTCTCTAGTCTCTCTACCTTTTCTTGCAACACTAATGAGATACTGTTTTATCTCTAATCTCTATTAACGAAACTTCAAAAATAATTAGCCATTTATCTTGAATAATTTGTATTTCATCATTTGGAATATCACTGTCAGGCATGCCAATCGATGGTCTTTGGTGATTTATTATATAGAGGTACAACAGTGAAAGGGAAGTCATGCATAGCTTGCTCTTATACTATAAACAGAGAGGTTCTTGCGGTGAGTCTGTTTTATTAATATATGCAGTCAGTATTGCACAGTGCAACCACAATGATAGGGCTTGAAGAGTTATGTCCTCTTTCCCAGCTTGACTGGGAAATAGAGGTATCTTTGAAGTCCGCAAACCGGCTCGCTCCATCTCAGATATGTCTGAGCACGTTCACCAAGTACTGTTTGAAAGATGTTTGGATTGATTCGATACAGGAGAGAGGTTGTTTGATGACATTGTATATTTCATGGCGCTGAATCCGGGTTATGTCAAAAGGTTCACCAATCCTACTTATTGAAATTGAAGGTGAGCTGTTCAACATAAAAGGCACGCTCTTCATTGCCTCTACTTCCGAAGGAAATGCTATTAGGATGTAGGTTGTGAATAAAGGAGCTTCAGCGTGATCTTAGCTATGTGGCTCTTATTTATTTTAATTCAGCCAAGTTACAAAATGAAAAACTCCACTTACGAAACATGTTGAGTCATTTAGGCCTAATCTAAGCAAAGTTGGAGAGGTTTGTGATTTAAATACTTTCACCAAGAGCCTTACTGCCACGGCGACGAAACGTTTCCTATATCATATAATGGTACCCTTTACTAATAATTGAAGGCAACATCTTCTCCTTTAACATAACATAAACAAATGCATCTACTTGTGGCACATGCTCACTCAAGTGCATGATGTTTCTGTATTTTATCGGTCCCTGAATAGTGCCATTGCCCCCTTCATATGCCTTTAATGTGGAAGCAATGAAGGTTGTTAAGTTACTTGAAACGAGTAAAAATATACTATTGAAGAAATGTTTCAGATAGCTTCGTTTCAAACAGGATACTGAACACTAGTTTAACCGATTTCGGCATTTTCAGTATCTTCCGTAGCATTCCATTTAATTGAAATGTACATCAACATAGATTGAAAACATACTCATTTCCTTGTGTGAGAATTTATTAACAAAATATATAGAGTAAGTAAAGTCCGTTTAAAGCAACAAGATTTTTAATTTTTTCAGAAAATGTCGAGATGTGCTTCTAACTGTGTCGGAAGTCCTGATGTGTCGGCCTCGCGTTCCTCTTCAGTCGACCTGGGAACACACTACAACGTCGTTATATAGTACATATTTTTTATCTTGCATCGGGAGCATCTGTGGCGTTGAAACGTCAATTTGTCGACGATGTTAGTTACCCCTTGGCTACAGTCAATTTAGAAACTATAGATCAGTGAATGAAATAACTGAGTTCTTGAGTTATATAAATTTGTTTGATGCTTCATGTTTTGACTAGGGTAGGGCGTGGACAAATAAACTGGAGGGTATGCTAATACTCTCTGCCTCATAGTCCTACAATGTAATACCAATGTAAAACACCTCACCCGAAGTTTAAGTTGTTTGTGAGAACTCTTACTGCCTAAATAACGGCCTTGTGTAGTGCGTTCCAGTGTTGATTGACTTTGGAATGAGTGGCCAAATTGTCAGAAATGTCTAAGACAGTTGGCAGCAGAAATTAGTCATGTTGAGTTTAGCGGAGATCATTTACCTTTTCTAGTGAAGTCCATTTCTCACAAACACAAGCAGATTAATTTTACCTACATATCAGTGGGTTTAAATGCGATGGAAGCAGGGAATGCTGAAGAAGAATAAAAGGATAATACGTATCGTAATCGCTTTTTAAGTATCAGTATATTTTTATTCGTTTAGTTAAAGAAACATACTTCAACATAATCTAATTTTCGGCATCCCGGGCTTCTATCGCATTCACTTTAACTGGAAATGTCACAGAAACTTTAGAATGCAACTATCTGCTTCTGTCAGATTTTGATTCCACCTGGATTGGGATAGGAAAGTAAGAATATATATTGGACTTTAATTTGTAGATATGTTCGATACGGGCTGACCAATATATGAGCAATGTCTGAAAATGTGATCTCTGGTTCTCTTGTCAGTGGACGTCGTATATAAATTCAATCTCCAAACGTACTGATGATCTAAACAACGCGCATTATTGCCATTTAAATGTTGGTGTAATCGAATTCTAAATATATTTACACAAATTAATAACGCCTATATGATTTTTATGGCTTGTATTATATCACTGGCACATTAAAATCGTAATCCCATGTTGTTATTTAAATCTGCATGATCGTTGAATTTATAGCTTTGCAGAGATTATTGCCGTGTAGGGAGAGTTTATTGTTGTTTTGTTGCTTTTTGAAGGGCGTAGCTAGATGAAGGGTGTTATCTTTATATTTTTTTCAAACTGCAAAATACACCTTATATTGAGTGTTGCCTGTTGTGAATCTACCCTAGAAATAAAGCAGAAGGTAACTGTTTAGGTAAATGATGCGTACTCTTGGGTACTCAACATTATTTAATATATTTCAGTCCATGTTTAAAAACTGGGACTGCCAGAAAAGGTAAAAATTCTTATAGAATTTTTTTTCCGCGTGATTATCTTCCCTTACATCTGGATAAATCATAATCAGTCGTATGGCAGACGCTTAATTTTATTAATTCTGAAACTTACACTCGACTTGATTCAGTCTGTAACAGTGCACTGATATGTATGAGCTACCGCCCGCTATAAGTAAGGCCCGTGACTAGTGTACTTGATTCGGTTCTTTGCTGTGAATCACATGCATTCTATATTCGGACTATTGCCACCTAACTCTAACAAGCGCGGACGTGTTTTTGCGTACACAGCTGAAACATGTAGGAAAATAAAATGGGCAAATAACTAATACGGTAATCGGCACTGTGATATATTAAAAACTGTCGTTTGGGTTATTAATCTTAGTGGAATTTACTCAAATTGTTGTTTGAGTTATTAATCCTGGTAGTTTGTACATGGTTTGTACTCAGTCTGTTGTTTAGGTATCAATCCTGGTAGTTTGGTTATGGTTTGAACTTAACCTTTTGTTTGAATTATCAGTCCTGGTAGTGTGTTCATGGTTTGCACTCTGTCTGTTGTTTGAGTTATCAATCCTAGTAGTTTTCGCATGGTTTTTACTCAAACACTCATAGGCATATTCGTTGGCTTTTGTGTAGATATCATCTATTCATTGTATTCAATATCCATTTGACTCTAAAACACACGCACACGCACACACATATGTCTAAAACCCGCGAAACGGAAACATAAGTTTTTTCATCAGAGTGGGGACATCTTTATCTTCACAAATGTTTGGAGCGTTGGATCGGTTTTACTATGCAAGGTGTATATATGTTTTTTTCAGTCAATTTGCCGTGCATTTCCAAAATTACTATATTTGCAGTTGTTCCTACAGAATCGGGACAAACACATATGCTTAAAGTAAAGACATTTACACAATCGAAAGCAGGAAATTAATGACAAGAGACAATATTTAGAATCACTAAAAAACCTTTCCTAGCACATACATTATTATCTCTGTCTCTGTCTATCTCTATTTCTTGTTTTCTCTTTATGTCTGTCTGTCTCATCATTAACCTGAGATGAAACAGAAATCATCTTTCTTTGATAAAGAATTGAGCACGTATATGTGTACATTAGATCTTTAGCAATCCGAAACAGAGACGGTCTGCAATCCGACTGCAGGAAGTGTTTGTCCAATACTGGAAACTTCGAATTTGGCCTGTCAAGAGCTATTGGGTCCCATCTGTTTTGTACACGCGATAGGATATACATTAGGAAATCTTTGCATCTTTTCGATTGTCATTTTAGGTAGCGCACACAAGTTGTTTTGTCTACATGTGGTACACTCGCTGGTGCGTATTACGTCACAGACAATTGCGTAACCATCTACCAGTAACGACCAGCACGACCAAACGTTCTTCTCTTCTGGAATCCATTCTGCGAATATCCCCTATCTTGCAGCAAATTGTTGCCTATTATTTTTTAGATCTCCCATCTTTACTAGAAAGACGCATTACTGGCAAAAATGTCTCGTCTGCTGTTTCCTTTGCAATCTCCGACTCTATTGTTTTCATATCCACATTTGAAGGTTCACAGTATATAGATGTTGCATTGTGGTATCCGGTTTCCAGTCCTCTGTTTATAAAACCATTGCTGGATCCGCACTTATCAGCATGTGCTTTTCGGGCTCTCTATATTTATCTAGCCAAAACCTAAGCATATTTTCCTGCAAGTATTTTGTTTTTCACAAATGCAGACTTTCATTTTGCTATTACCGTCAAAACGCACAGCGTCCGAAACGTATTTATTCTCAATTTTCGTAGAGACAATGTAGATATTTTTCTATCTGTAGATACTTCTTCTATTGTCTAGAACAGCAAATCATTCATGCAGGCACTTGTGTTTTCATTAGGGAAAACACAAAACACATAAATGGTATCGGATAGTATTTCCGATGCAAAAAATGTGATTCCTAGGACTGATCGGGGTGCACATGTCCAAAGTGGTATTTAGCTTGTTGCCTTTGTTAGCAGAGAAGCGGAACATCTGGGAATTCAGGAAAGATGGCCATTATCGTTTAACCGGCTTGAAGGTGCTGTTCCTTTATATGCTGTTTTTCATGATATATGTGCTTGTTGTCTATCTTCCTCTACATTATTGTGTTTCAAATGCATTGGCTGTTATGTTTGAATGCGTAAACGAGAACGATTAGATATTTTCTCAGTAGGACCACCGGAAAAGCGCACAGAAATAGTTAATTTTCAACGATCGGAATATCGTCGTCTTCTTCATGACATAAACATGGCTAAACATCCGTTGATGGGCACAAGTACGCGTATCTAACACACACCGGTTACTCTATCAAGCCGTTCCCCAGCCACTCTCGTGGAGGTGGAACTGTATTCATCACAAAGAGTTTCATGATAAAATGTCTTAAACACGACACAATCTTCAATTTCTGACACACATCCTTTACACTAGTCCAAACAACACTCACACTAGAACAAAGGTCAGTCCATTTTTTTCTGCCTCTACTGCCCTTCTCCTAGTAGAAACATTACGCTGACTGAATCTTTCTTTTTGAAGTAGTTTTCTAATCTCCAGGAGTATATAAATTCGTTAAGTAGAAACCTCATTATTCCTGGAGATTTCAACTTTCACTTTTGACTCTCCTGGAAACTCATACACATCAAAATTTCTAGATTCCATTCATGTTTTAAACCTTAAACAGCCAGTTAACCCCCCCCCCCCCATAAACATGGTCACATTTTAGACTGGGTTCTTCATATACCTGATGATAATATTATACAGTCCACCCTGGTATCCCATGAACGTGCATCAGGTCATCTCTGTATTATATGCAATCTAGTCGTATCAGTCCCCAACCCTACGCTTTTCTTTGCCACTAAGATAAACATCTGTATGATAAATAGAGCCAAATTAATTCAAGCAAACCTAACAACTGGCTTACCATCTACAGTAGAACAACTCGATAACTGCATGGGTTCCTTTCTTGGAAAATATGTCCCAACAACCAAATGCAAAGTATCAATTCAAAAGTGTTCTCCGTAGTATATCAGTGTTAGGGACCCGCTTCGCACTGCTAAAAGAGACCGTCGTAAAGCGGAGAGACTTTGGCTTTCCAGCAGACTCACTATTAATAAATACATCTATGAAGCCTCTAAGAAGAACGTCACAAACATTGTCCATTTAGCCACATTATCCCACTACTGTACTAAGAGCATGGAGAATTAAGGCTTCAAAGAGTTCCTCGAGATTTCTAGCAAACTAATATCAAGGAGCAAATGTATTTACAACTAACTTCTCTTTAGTAAACCTACCGGACCTGCTTTCAAATATCTTCCGTGGCAAGATACAAACCATTAAAGATGTGCTTGACAATACAATTTCAACTGACTGGTCGTTACCATACATAATTTCAGCGACAACCGTGATCAGCATTTGAACCTGTGTCTACGGAAGTTGTATGGACAACCGTGATGAAAAGTGCACCAAAGTCATGTGACCTGGATCCAATTCCAACATCACTGCTGCTTGAGTGCTTAGATCAATTATTGCTTTCCCTAACTGTTATTAATACTCCTCGCTCATCAGGGGATCTACCACCCAGTTTCTAACATAAACAAATCTTAGAAAATGTTTTTCTAACCCAACGTGTATCTCCTCTTAATTCTAACAATCTTTTTTTAGCAATGTACATTCTGCATATCGCCTTTGTCACAGTACTGAAGCTACTCTTTTAAAAGTAGTTAATGACATTCTCTCTGTTTTGGATAGCGTAACGAGTACAGTCCTCACCCTCCGTGATTTTCATGCAGCATTTGACACAATATACCATGATACCTTACTTCACCGTCCCCAGCATGTATTTGGCTTTCACAATACCGCCTTACAATTGATCAAGTTCTAATTAGTCAACAAAACACAAATTGTATCTGGAAATGAAAGACACCCCAGCCTAGCTAATCTATGTTGTGGCGGTCCACAATGGTCTGTTGTTGGACGCGTTCTTTGCATTCTATACACTTGGCCTCTCTCAAGTGTCATAGATCATCATCCAGTGTCTCACCATTTGTACGCTGATGACACCCAAATATACAAATCTAGCCACCCAACTGAAGTTGATGCTACCAGGAGGTGTAGAAAGGTGCATTTCTGATGTGAAATCACGAATGACATGCAACAAGCTGCAAATGAATCATGATAGAACTGAGGCCTTTATGATCACAGCACAAAGACTTTCTGATTCACATCCTTTACCTGAAAAACAATTTCATCAATACCAATATAAATTCATACAATCAATACGAAACCTAGGTGTAACTCTGGACAGTACTTTCATATTTCACCAACTTGTCATGAGCATATGCAAGGCTGCATTTCTTAAGCTGAGATGCATAAGTTCCATTCGTATTATATATACTTCAGTTGATGCTACTTAAACACTTGTGTGTTCATTAATAAGTTGAAGTCTGTACTATTGTAACTCAGTTCTGTTTGGGTCGTCTCAATAGCTACTCGAGAAAATTCAAACAATAGCTGCTCAGATCATCTTTAGAGTACCACGATCAGAGCACACCTCCCCGCTGATGGACTCTAGTTCAATACACATATCTGGCATCACCCATGCGTACAGATCGCCAAAATATTTATAAGCTCTTCTTCTGACAATCGTATATTCAGCATTCCCACTAGGAAAAGTAAGTCATATGGACAACGTTAGTTTGCATATCAGGGTCCAGCAACGTGGACTAACCTGCCCTTTGAAATTAACCACATAGACACACTGATACCGTTCAAGAGTGCTCTTACAACTCACTTTTAGCGACTGCAAGAATAAACTTAAAGACCTAACAATGCTTCCTACCTTAAAACTTGTCAGCATTTGTTGTTTTCTAATTTTACGGTCTTTTATTTTTGTTTTATTTTTGTAGTCATATGACTATATATGTTGACAACACTTAGAGTGTATAAAGAGTACGCATGATACAAAGTGCTTATTATTATTATTATTATATCTATTATGTCGTGTTCGACCTTTATATTGATCATATTATAGGACAACGGACATCTGAGGTCTGTGTCTGCAGCTGGTGATACGTGTACTCCACCAATACGACCAGTTTCTGTTCACACACACCATGCCACATAATGTTGGATTTTTTATATTTTTTTGCCAGTACTATTGACCTATCAATAAATTTGGCGAGATCGCTCCATTGTCTGTGTAGCGTTGGGACCAGAAACGCACCGCTATGTCTGTCTTCATTAAACGGATCGCATGGAGTATGCAAGCATACCATATACTGTGTGTCTGCAATAATAATTTGTGCTGCGTCCGTGTCTATGGATTGACTACATGCATACAACGAAACTTTGATGAATGTACAGCTTCTTGCGGCAACATCCTGGTGTAAAAATGATTTCCGAAGTCGCTTGATGTGACAGTCCACATTCTCGGTTAGATGCCCTCCACAACGTTTGCATATCGCTTCCGCTTCAAAATTGAAAATATTTTTGTTGTAAATTATGCATCTCATGGTGTAAATAAGTGGAGATGTTTGTAAGTAGGGAGGTAAATGGCTTCCCAAACTACCGGTGCGCTCCCATATTGTCCATGGTGTTTCGATGTTTCCTATCTATCCTTGCTTTCGATAACCTTTTTCCTCCATACTTTGTAGAAGAGTACTCGAAAAGGTTTGCGTAAAGTCGATCAAGCAAATCCGTTTTCCAGCAAGTGCTATTTGAATTTGAAAGGTTTTGTCTTAGCAGATCTAAGGGTACCATAGATGCATTTCACAGAGCTACTAATAGAATAACAGCTGTATTGTTATTTCGCTATGAGGCTCGATCCATGTTTTGTGTTCCATCTGGTTCGTCCAAAGTTCGATTTTCCGGACTGTCTTGACTTTGTTTTGTTTTTTTCTGCAGACAGTGTGTACGTTTAGGGTTCGAATGTATTCAGGCTCTTCGTCTTCTCAGACAATTGTTTTCTGCAAAGCTCTCTGCATCGCTCCTATTATCATATACCTGCTTGACCCTTCCTGCTTCTCCAATAGTACACATGATGTTTTCATTCGAGTATAGTGTTTCTGTTGCATCTATTTATCCAGACACGTATATCTCGTCGGCAAATATTGGGCTTCCAGCTCCTGTAGTACTGTTCCAGCTCATGTAGTATTGTTGTCCCTTCGTTTCCTGCCAAAATATTATATGGTGCCAATGTCTGTAACTAGATTGGAGTCGTAGCCGTACTCTTTTATTAAGATCATTTTCTACGGCGGTACGAAAATGATACATATTAATTCTCAAAAGTAGTTTCCCTATACACTTACTAACCAGCGAACAATGCTATTTATATTGAACAAAGAACAACGTTAAAACATGGAGAAAAAGAAAACTGTTTAGTAAATTCTTTTTGTTGAGTTGAATTTGTTGCAATAACATCGTATCTTTCAGTCTGTTTAACAGTTCTAGAAAATTGCTCATCGAACCAACCAACGATCTTATTATGACATTATATTGTATATCAAGTTTGCCATATCATATGCACCTATTTCTAATTGACTTCGGACCATATGGAAGCACTTGTTGCTGGGAATCAGAGCATATATATATATATATATATATATATATATATATATATATAGAGCGAGAGAGAGAGAGAGAGAGAGAGAGAGAGAGAGAGAGAGAGAGAGAGAGAGAGAGAGATTGTGTCTCTCTAATTCGACCGTGGCGACGAGACTGATGCGGGTATTTCTATTACAAAATGTTAAATTCTTTAGCTGAAATCTGACCTTACTATTTACAAAAGAACTATATATATATATATATATATATATATATATATATATATATATATATATATATATATATATATATATATATATATTACAGTCGTCGCTATAGTAACGAAAACTATTTTGTTTGTTTCTGAGTCTATAAGAATGCTAAAATGTGCACATTCATCAAAGTTAGTATTCGGAATATCACGACTCTCTTTTCTCTCTCTCTCTCTCTCTCTCTCTCTCTCTCTCTCTCTCTCTCTCTCTCTCCTTATGTCTACTTATTTAGTATATTATAAAATCCAAGCACACAATGAATCTGGCCGGGCAGTTGCTTATTGGCAAGGTGGTGTTAAGTTTCATGTCTGGTGGTAGCTGTGCAGCGTAATAATAATAATATATTTTGCAGCATCTGAAACAAGACCTGTTGACTATTCTAGGTATTCAATACTGGTCCCTGGTTTACGTCGAACTTATGAGGCATACATGGAATGCGATCTATATTATGAAAGCCATGTTAAATGGTTTAGATAACGTGGGTTGCCCAAGCAGTATGAATTTTCCGCTTGGAGTTACTGATATAATGCAAATAAAAGAAGAACCACTGAAGTTAGGAACCATGTCAGTTACAGGAGTTGCCATGAACCTACATTCATTGCTTCCGAAGTAACCAATACAAGTGGTGGTTTTGATCCTTAGCTTGGTGGGAAAATCCAAATTTTTCTTCATCTCCAATAATCATCAAATCATAATACCCCTCATCCCGTTTTTGTATATATGTTAGGCGTGAGTATGTGCGTCTCTGACAGAAAAAACAACGTCCATGCAAGGAACAGCAATTTAGAGGGTAAATGGGGGAAACGTCCGAAAGCTGATGTTCTGATTTATAATTGCTAGCAATATACATTTAGAACGATGAGATCACAACTTCAAAACGTATCTATAGCAACAGAGTAACTGCATCATGGTCTAGGACGATTAGTCGATTGTCAAGCTCAATATTTGTGCTTGCATACAAAAAACATTTTAGTTTTGAAGACGTGAATATAGATACATTAAGACAAATAATTGTATGCCGTGTCCATTTTAGTTGTATGTTAAAGACATACTAGCGATAAGCCAAACGTTCTGCTTCCTTAAAGCCAATCTATAAACGTGTTCCAATGTTCATTCAAGACAGGTCAGAGAGGTGGACAAATTATATTGGAATATATATTTTGCTTTTGTGAAACCAAAAGTTGTAATACGATGCCTTCATGATGATTACGCTCTCAGTACTCATATATATATATATATATATATATATATATATATATATATATATATATGTGTGTGTCTAGTATACGTTTTGTCAATTTTCTGTTTGGCTAATGCCTTTAAACACAGCACAGCCCAAGGAACGCAAAAGTCACTCTGGTTTAGAAATATGAAACACGTCTGATAACACGTTGCGTTTCTCGCAATTACTAAAACAACGTGGTCTTGAGAAAGTGAGGTGTACAATGGATAGCAACTCGTACAGAGTAAACACGTATAATACAAGAAAGACTGAAATCAGCGAATACTAGTTGTGTTAAAGAGAGAAAATCCGTTAGAAACGGATGTTATTGATTCGGTTTAACAATCTTATTGAATTGCTTGAGTCAGTGACCAATTTAACTTCTTGATTGGATACGTTTTGGAGATCTTTAACTGAGATGATATGCAATTGTTGGGCTTGATGAATGGTGAGAAATCTTCATTATAGAATTATATTTTGGTTTCTCTTTCGAGTACATTTCCACTGTTTTTACTTGACACGCACCACCAAAAGTTATATAGCATGTTTACTGAGAGAAATAACATGAACAGAGTATGTAGGGAATTGAATATTTTGGTCTGAATGATTAAGAAACATAAAACGAAAACGGTTATATAGATTTAAATAAAGATCATAATGACAATGCAGATTAGCTGAATAACCATCAATAATAATAATACTACTACTACTACTACTAATAATAATAATATTATTATTATTATTATTATTATTCACTGGACAACAAATTTTTACAAAAGTCATGTTACTGAAATAAAATTAGTCAATTCTTATAAATTTTTGTGTGATGAACACGAATATGACAGTCAAATTGCAAAATTGGCTCTAGTTTGTTTGTAATCTGCAAGAAATTAATGTTTACATAACGAAATGCATTCAAATAGTAAAAGGTGAACTGTAATAGCCTACCTATAAAAAATCAAGTCATTGACTACATCTTAGGTTTCTTCGCCTGTCTCTTGTACAGCTGTTCGGGAGCATCTCTAAGGAGTGTCCAGCAGTAGTCAGCCAGCATTGTAGTGGACCATTTTCCTTGGTATCTTTGTTCCATTGTTGCGATATCTTGATGAAAACGTTCACCGTGTTCATCACTAACAATACCACAGTTGCTAGGAAAGAAATCCAAAGGGGAATGAAGGAAGTGAATCTTTAGAGACATATTGCAGCCAAGTTTCTTATACTTCATCAACATGTCTTCTACTAGTTCCTTATAGTTTTCTGCCCTAACATTTCCGAGGAAGTTTGTAGAAACTAGACGAAAAGCATTCCATGCTTGTTTCGCGTCACCTTCCAGCAAGTTGTTGAACCGGTCATCTTTGAAAAGCTCTCGAATCTGAGGACCCACAAAAACTCCTTCTTTAATCTTTGCTTCGCTGAGTCGAGGGAATTTTTCATGCAGGTATCGGAATGCTGGCAAAGTCCGGTCAATGGCTTTCACGAAGTTTTTCATCAAACCTAGTTTGATGTGAACGGGTGGTAGCAAGATTTTCTGAGCCTCAACCAGAGCTGGGTATTGGATATTCTTCTCTCCAATGGCTACATTCTGCCTGTGAGTCCATTCCTTCCTCATGTAGTGCATTTCCCTTGCTCGGCTATCCCACTCGCATAAGAAACACATGTATTTTGTATATCCTTGCTGCAGTCCCAATAAAAGGGCAACTACCTTCAAATCACCACAGAGGTACCAGCTGTACTTGTTATACTCAATGGAATTCAGTAGCTGCCTTAAGTTATCGTATGTCTCTTTCATGTGGACAGCATACGCTACTGGAATAGATGGAAGAATGTTTCCATTGTGCAAAAGCACAGCCTTGAGACTCAGTTTTGATTAGTCCACAAATATTCTCCATTCTTGTGGGTCATGAGTGATTTTTAAAGCATTCATGAGGCCCTCAATATCGGAACAGAATATCAGATTACTTTCCTTTCTGAAGAAAGGCTCCAATTGCTGGTGGCGCTTTCGATATGCAGTAATTGTGACATCTTCTTCTAGAAGATTCCATTGTTGGAGTCTTGATCCTAGCAATTCTGCCTTGTTCTTTGATAAGTCCAAATCACGAATCAGGTCATTTAGTTCTTCCTGTGTTATTCTGTGTGAGGTTGATGATGCACCACAGTGAAAATCTGGATCACTGCATGCTGATGGACCAGGAGAAGAACAGGTCGACTCACCTTTGTCTTCGTCAGATGAATCAAGAGAATATTCTGCTGGAGGTTCTGGAATGGGAAGTCCCTCACCATGTGGAACTGGTCTCAATGCAGACGAAATGTTTGGGTAGACTATTGTCGACTTCTATGGCCTCGTTATTCCGCCGGAAAGAGGAGGAACCAAGCAGAAGTAACAGTCATTTAGGTGGTTGCTTGGCTCTCTCCACACCATTGGGACTGCAAACGGCATTGATGACCTTTTGCAATTCAACCACTGTGAAAGCTGTGTTGTACATGTAGCACAGCATATATGCGGAGCCCAAGGCTTGTGTTGGTCACCAACCTTGTATCCGAAGTAAAGATGATATGCCTTCTTCACTTGAGAATTGATACTTTTCTTCTGGTTGGCAAATGTCACTTCCCCACAAATATAGCAAAAATTGTCCGCCGTATTAACACACTTTCGAGGCAAAAATAACGTCTAAAATATTTTAAATGCTGAACCTATCTGATTGGGCTTTATATAGTACACTGCTTACGTCAGCTTCAGCAGCCGCCTGTCATTAGTATAATAGGCCTACACATGTATAGTACACAGCTGACGTCAACTTACTTCAGCAGCCGCATGGCATTAGTATTGCATTGCATCAGAAAATGATGCAATCAACTGTGGATGATGTGAGCATGATGGTATTATGCAATGTTACATCATTATTCCGGATGTTGCTGCAGTCCTACTGGAGAAATTTACACAATGAAACATAGAAAATGAGGTATATGAATATCTTCAAAACGAGAGCCAATAAAACAATTTCACGGTTATATTCGTGTTCGGCACACCAAAATACTACAGATTAGGGCCTTTTCAAGTCAGTAATGATTTCACTGTTGACCAGTGTATTAATAACAATGATAAGCATATAAATTTGACATCGATATATAAGAATAAAATGCATTTACGTGGGGTTTCGTACCAAAACCAAATCCTGACATATATCATACGAATTTTTAATCAATTGCTTTTTCTTGGAATATTCAAGTGACGGCTACTAAAATTAACAAACAACAACAAAAAAAACACCAGTGTCAAAAAACCCAGTGTGATCTATTAAGTTCTGAAATCTTATGTCCAAATATGGTGTGACTAAGGGCACGTAAATCTTTTACATTCTTAGGCTCATGGATAATTTTACTACGTAATTGCAGTAAAATCGCCTATTTTATAACTACATAATTACCAATGCAATCCGCCGTTTCAACAAAAAATCTATTTATAATGATGTGACATAATTTTAAATTTAGGGAATAACATTCTAGTTAGTAATACTGGTTAGTTTGGTGTTAGTGTTGTGATACGTCCTGGTTTCAGATTGGAAACATGATTACACGCTCATCAGAAGATCGATTCTTTTTTATTGTTTTACACAACCTCAAAAACTTGCAAACACCAAACTTGAGTCGACAAGGATACTTATATTACATTGCTAGTGTGTATTGTACAATTATTGTAAATACTCGGAAAAGAGAATGAAGCTGAAATTTTCTTCCTGATTTCTTGGGTGGGCACCTTTTGGAAATTTAATGATGAAATATAACTTAAGTGCATTTCCGTAAAATAAATCAAATTACCTACGACTGTTTTGTGTCTGCTATGTTTCTGTTTTGCTTTTTAAATTAAGAATAAAATAAGGCAATCATTTAAAGCAGCATACAGAAACAAATACTAACTGCATTAAATGTTTGTGAAATCCTGCTTCCGTACAAAATCGGTAAGAAACCATTGCATGATATGTGGGTACAGTTTTTAAGAACGTTTAAACACTACAATGTTATGATCGCAAGGAATATATTTTGGAGAAAAGAGTATGTATATTAATTGTAGTACTTGGTTTGCCACACCTCTAATTTACAGTACTGCATTGCAGTGAGAAAACAAGAAATATTTATATTCGCTGATGACTATCACGTGTTCACAAAGCTATAATATGAGTCATATGAGCATACACGCTCGTACTTATATAATTTAACTGCTCTACCCGCTTTACTTACACGTACCTCGTAAAGAGCATTGCATGGTCGTATTGTATTTCTGATTTTGAACCGATGGTCCTGTCCCACTGTTTTAGATCTTTAATAAGCTGGTGGGAGTCAATGTAAGTTCTTCCTTTATGCGTCCTTACTTTAGAATGTTCGTGCTTGAATTCATCTGTCTTTAAATAAAAAGGAAAGCAGTCGAAATCACTGTATGAAAGTGTCTTTTTTCTTCTTATAAGAATGAATGGAAACAATTTTAAAACCCATATATTAATTATATAATCAACTACAGGAAAATAAAGCTCAAAATTATTAACCTTGTACTAGGGTATATATATATATATATATATATATATATATATATATATATATATATATATATATATATATATATATATATATATATATCATATCATATCATCGCGAGTGTCGTACAGCAGTGGTTATGTTTGTACAATATCCCAGTGTACGTGTCGATGTTTGTGTGTGTGTGTCTGTGTGTCTGTGTGTGTGAATGTGTGTCTAGTAAAGGTACACAAGAAAAGGTCAGGATGTAAAATAGTCATAAGGTTATGTCCCATAAACCTCGTCTGGTGGTAATGTTGTAGAACATGTATAGTCCTGAGAACGTATGCTAATAAAGGAATAATACCATACAAATGACATGAACACTCTTTCGCAAGCACACACGATGTTTAACAGGAATCTAGATTTCACTAAATGCGTTACCTTCAAGAAGACAAACGTACGTAGCGTGATACTGATTTCTAACATAGGATCATCTATTTCACTGTAGAGCAGGTCTACCTGTAACAAAAAAAAAAAATTATTTTAAGCTTTTTAATAAGTGTAGTCTCTGAAATCAACACGTACAGAAATACATTTTATCTTTCAGTTTCTTCTAATGTCTCTTAGAATATGTAAAACCATAACTTAAATTAAGTACTACAAAAGAATCTCATGTACTGTCAAATTAGATAAATACATAATTATCTTCATTTGCAACAAAGGCAGAGCTCAATTTAACAAACTTGCCTAAACCTTGTACTATAAATATAATTTCGACGGCTTCATAGACGTGTCCAGTAAATTAATACCTGTTTATGTGGTTTTATCACATTTTATTTTGCTCTAATGTTTACAGACAAGGCAATGTTCCAGAAGGTACCAGTTTATATTGGCGAACGGATTACACAAGGGCCGGATACGGATCAAATCGCGAACAATTACGACGAATTAAATACGGTGATACCCGTTAAAGTAATATGACTAACGTCATTGTTTAGGCAATGCAACAGAGTAGATTTTGCTAGATCAATCCATTTCTGTTCCAAACGTCTTCACATTCTTCAATTGAATTGCATATTTATGTAATCATTATTCATTGCTTACCCCGTGTATATATAGTGAGAAAGCTTCCCTTATTTTTCTCTGCACTAGAGCATCTTGGTCTTCGACATCATTTGTTTCAACCAGCCTTGAAAAACTGCAAATAAATATATATATATATATATATATATATATATATATATATATATATATATATATATATATATATATATATATATATATATATATATATATATATATATATATATATGTATGTATGCCCCGAGTGTCCGAGTGGTCTAAAGTGCTCTCCGTTACGGATCATTACCATCTCACCTCTGAGTGAGTTTGAGTCTCAGATTCGGCAATTGTGGGTATGTGTATGTGAGAAATCTTGCCAGTAGTTTCTGGTGGGTCGGTGGTTCTTTTGGGGGGTATTACCCCGGGTTTTGTCTCTTCCATTAATAATGGCCGCCATGTTTAGCCTATCATGTGTTGCAAAATGTCGTTAAACCCTACCAAAACAACAACAAGAACACACTTACATGTCAAACTGAGTTAGAATTATAGGACACTTCATTGACAGAGGAGTAAGTTCCTTACATCCATTATAAACGTTATTACTGCACATATTGCATATATTATGAACCTTCCTTGGAAATAGATTATCAGCATCTTCATTTATGAATCTCTCTTTTGCTACATTTTGATTAAATGACAAAGACACGCTGGTGATTAAAACTTGAGAGTTACACTGAAGGAAGAAAACACTGCATACACTGCATAAATACCTCTTGAATACTGAATTTGCGGTCATTAATTCAGTGGAGAGAATTCAATAGAAAAATCAAAATGATGAACCATGAATAAGGTATTAAGACATCTAATTTATTGACAATTGAACTAAGACGTTTGTTACGACTCAATGACCTTAAACTGAGTTAAAGTAAATAGCGAAAACCAACAAGTTATTTAAAATTCAAAAACTATATTCAGTTCTGTAAAGTACAAATAAATTAATTTATAAGAAAATCCATATAGTGAACTACGTTAAGATATTCCTGTAATTTCCATCCCAAGTAATATTGTATAGAGAACCACAAATGAATTAAAGTGGTATTTCAAACAAAGCCATTATAATTGATATATCACTACGATATAATCCAGAATGTATTTAAACGATTTCGCAATAATTCAAGATAAGTAATGTTATCTTAACGTCTATAAGCACTTTGTAATTTCAATGCATAATTGCAATAAATAAATCATGTTAACTGATAATTGAGCACAACAATCATCAGATGATTGTGACAGGAATAACTAAGTCTCCGTATTACTACCATGATATTAAACAGCAAGACACAGTATCAAAACCAATCATAAGTATAATCCTCTAAGTAGTAAAGATGGTATAAAGGTCACATAAACATGCTTATCTACATTAATTGTACAAACCACTATCATTAAGCTATGTTGCTGCGAAATAAAAAAGCTTCCCGTCATAAACAAAATGAACACATACTATATATCTACATAATATTTTAATATTCTTTAGCAAGCTTTAAGTAACAACACTACCGACCAAACACCAGGTAAGAATCATACAGAATGTTCGTTTATGGGATTCTCGCTGCTAAATAGACAGTCCAATAATTTATCTTGCGCACACGTTATGTCACGTAATCATGACGTTAATGTTGTATTTTCAGCATTGCTTGTAGCCTGGTATATTTCATCTCAGCAAAGTTTCTAATCTAGCACTGTCCGGAGTGAATCTATTTCACTCTGTCTCTTTCTGTTTCACTGTCTCTCTGTCTCTCTCTCTCTCTCTCTCGACATTTTAAAGTTTAATTTTGCACGAGTAGTGTCAAAATTGAGAACACGCAGAGAATCTGTTACTTAAAAACATGCATGTCATATTGACCAGACGTAAGCAACTCTTAGCGAAAAGCGGAGAAAATACATTTGATTCTGATTCGTCACAGTTAAATAAGGGGATGTTTTCACACGAAGTTTTACCGTGAATTTTACTCACTGTTCTTTGAATTAAGCAAGATTAAGGCATAATCGGCACAGTGATCAATTGGATCTAGTGATAAAGGGCACGTATTTTCACGTGGTATTTCTAAAAGCAATAGGGGTGAGTGTTAAATTGATTTCATTGATATGTGAAATTAATTAAGTTTGTGTTGCAATATCGTGTAATGATTCATTTATTACAACGCATATTTGAAACGTTGTGAACTGTAAATTTCGATTGCTTTCATAGAATTTAATGTATTAGTATTTTTCCAAAATCATTATTATTACCAGTTTGGTTTTATTGTAGCTTACGAGGTGGTTACGAAGTACTTTCACGCTTACAAGCGTACAAGATTACAAGGTTACAAGGTTACAAGATTACAAGGTTACGATGTGATTACATTATTAAGAGGTGGTTACGTAGTTACGATGTTACGTGGTTACGATGTGATGTAACGAGCTATCTAGATGTCTATATGTATGTACGTATGTCTGTGCATGTGGTGAAGCCACGACTGTAGACACAGCTAATACAAAGGTGCTGTATGCTGTCTGTACGTGTATACGTATGACTAACAGTACATGTAGTGGATCCGTGAAGGGTGTGAACAGCAGATACAAGAGTGTCTCAACCAGAGGGACGTGTTGAAACTGTGCTGTTTATCGGTGGATGAATCGTGCGACTGTACAAGGGTCAAGAAGCATATGTTTATTCAAATTGTTGTTCAAATTGGTATATTTGTATTTACATAAGATTATTTTGAATCTTAGATGAATTCCAGGAGATTTGTGAATCTTACTGACAGTGCAGAACATTTTTAACGTATTGGAAAATTTGAGATTTTTTTAAATCCCAAGCCTTGTTTATACGTGAAACTATATGATTATTTTAGTGTGTACCATTTTTTGAAAATGAGGTTTCCTTAAGCTGTATAACAGATATATATATATACACACACACACAGACACACACACACATATATATATATATATATATATATATATATATATATATATATATATATATATGGTTTATTATCAAGATGTGATAGTATAGAGTGATTGAATCAAGTGTATAATGAATGTGTGAAAATCATTGTATTTTTACATCATACATTTTTCTTTACTTTTTAAGTTAATACATTTTTATCTTTTACGCATTGTGCTTGAATTATTCATTTGATCCCATACCCACTCGATTTCAATTCTATTACATTGTTATTATAAATGTGACATAACTCTTATCTTGCCCACCAGTAGAATCATATATTAGTAGATTGATGCTAGTGATTTCGTATAATATAATTAGACTCAAGTTGTTGCATACATAGGTAATTAGAGTCAATATTAGAAAAGGGACTGCAAATGTTTAAGTAGAAATATAGGTATCATCATGTATCTGTTAATGTATCAAATATAATGAGAAAAATATAGAAAGGTACATACATACATACATTCATGCATGCGTGCGTGCGTGCGTGCGTGCGTGCATGCATGCATGCGTACGTACGTACGTACGTACGTACGTACATACATACATACATACATACATACATACATACATACATACATACATACATACATACATACATACATACATACATACATACATACATACATAACACTTACAAGTCCCATACGGTGGAATCTATCAAGACAGCTATTTCAACCCAGTAGGTAGATCTAACTTTGTTCTTTTTATCTGTGGATTGAATATTAATGAAAATAGACTCACTTCGCATTGTTTCAGATTTTAATAACATTTATTGGTAAAATGTATATATCTTATATAGGACACGTTGAAATAATTATTTTCATAATAGTCAAAATGCAAAATGTTTTTTTTCGGTAGTTGTTCATATTCTCAGTGCAAAGGTAATGCTAAGAAATATAAGGAATATACTACACTACAAATGAATTGTATTGTTATATCTTTACCAGGTTCATTCTGGGTTGTATTGTTGTATCTTTACCATGTTTATCCATGGTTGAATGTTATATCTTTACCATATTCATCCTGGCCTCTATTGTTATATTTTTTACCATTTTCATTCTGGGTTTTATTCTTATATCTTTTCCATGTTTATCCTTGGCTGCAGTGTACTATCTTTACCATGTTTATCCATGGTTGAATGTTATATCTTTACCATATTTATTCTGGGTTTAATTGTTAAATCTTTGCCATGTTCATTCTGGGTTTAATTGTTAAATATTTAACATGTTCATTCTGGGTTTAATTGTTAAATCTTTTCAATGTTCATTCTGGGTTTTATTGTTAAATCTTTACCATGCTCATTATGTTTTGTATTGTTATATCTTTACCATGTCCATCCTTGGTTGAATGTTTCTTCTTTACCATGTTCATCCTGGAGCGTCTCACCATCCTCATAAGTGATAATATCATACCATCATCGTCGTTTGTTCACGTATAAATATTCTCATCAATACTGTTTTATCAACCAAGATATCTGGCTGTCAGTGTTCAGTTTGGAAGACGAACATGATTTTGTTACTGCTGACCATTAGGGAAAACAAAAGACTGATCTGCATTAAATCCCTTAGTCAAGCAAGCATTCCTTTAATGTTGGTAATGTATCCTAACGTTTTCTTGATCTAACTTTCATTGCACTAATTTGGGGGGAAAATGTCAATAAACCGTAGTTAATGATCCGATGAAGTTAATAAGCTATGTATAATTGCTTCATCAGTGTGTTAATGAAATTGTATTCTGCAAGACATTTATGTTGTAGAAAAAAATTATCAAATGCACTTGCAAACTTCATGTTCAAAATATAATAAAGCATTACATACCTATATTTTTGGCTGAAATATCTGTTCTGATACGTGATTGTTCATGTAGAATATATGGTGTGCCAAGAAGATCTGAAACATCGAGGTGTCTCAGTTTGATGTCAGTCTCCGCTGGTCTGATAACGTAATTTCTGTCTCCCAGTCGTATGTTTCCATTCTGATTTAATTTGAAAACTAATATATATGTATGTACCAATAATCAAAGCGTTGAATTTAAACTTGGGTCCCACTGTTAATATTTAACACTTATCCTTAATCTCATCATTAAAACAGTGGTATGAACAACGTGTCCTCAATTTGTAAATATATATATATATATATATATATATATATATATATATAGTATTGAGCCTACCTCATGTCCCAATCGACTAGTTCCTGCGCCGATGCAGTCGCGACGACGAGTTCAGTCTTGTTTCATGATAGAGAAAGTGTTGCTCGGAAATTATATTTTCTAACTGTGCTAGAAACCCACAACTCATACTTAGGCGTATCAAACATTGCACGTCATGTTATTGACTATTGTTTAGCTGTGCTAGAAAACCACAAGCGCAACGGCAATGGCAACGTCTTGGCTATACTGGATGATGTGAAGCCATGGCGCATGCAACCATAATGACCTGATGTTTTGCATAATATATAATTCCACATACGGAGACAATCATTCCAAACAAACAGAACGTTAACAACAAAGGTCTAAAGAGCTGGGCAACTTAACAAGCCATCGGTGTCATACTTAGGCGTATCAAACATTGCACTTGCGTAGGATCTGGACGGGCACAAGAGCGCTGTGATGTAATTGGCGTATGTGTGTTCTATTAATGTCCGTTATCGAAATGCCTATTTCACAACAAAATCAAAATTGCCACGGTCTATTATTAATGTCAAACATAGGATGACTTTATCTGTGTTATAGGTCCTGTTGTCTCTCTATTAATTATCAATTTAATTTGGACTGGAAAATACGGCCTGTAGCTGGATGTGCTTGATGGTATTAAGTATTCAATGTCCTGCCGATGTTGATGATATCGTGAAGTTTGAACGTCACATCACAACTATCCCTGTTGAGCATTAATAAAGTTGAGAAAAGTGCTTTCAGTCATTGTCTGCAAATATGCTGAAAACAGGGAGTGAACAAATTATTTTGTCAGGAGCAAGAACCTAACCCGTCCAGTACAAACGCAAAAAATGAATACGTCTAATGCCTGTAAATACTGTCTTGACATATTGGACGTCCATCTCAAACACTACAGTGACGTAAGTGAAAAGGCACTCGAATACCTTTATGAGAGCTAGGTACCATCTAAGCCCTCAAGCCATAATTTCCAAATGAGGTTGTAATAAATCGCCTATATCGATTCACCGTCTCTAAAGATGTTATGGAGAATAATGCAGTCTATGTGGATAAAGACAAAACAAAGAAAAGTTGTTGGCCTAGTCATTTTTTATGCTGCGATGAAGTCTCAAAGAATCCGGTGTTATATAGTGAGGTGGACATTGTTTCCAGTTTAATACAGAGCCTACATAATTACTGCGACAGCCGCCTGATTATAGACTGTCATAACAGCCTCTATAATGACTATAACGCCATTTAGAACAATATTAAAAAATACATAACGTGTCCCAGGTACAAGACGAATTTATGAGCAACCTTCAGCTTCTGAAAAGCCCTCTGGATAACTTCGCAAAACTGTCAGATGATGCCTTTCACACTACAAGGTAAACAGCGGTTGATGACCACGTTGACGTTATGCTTCAGAACGATGCTTGACGTTGTGAGTACAAAGCGGCTTGGAACGTATTGTCTACCAGACGTGGCACTCAGTTATAAAAAAGAGGGATAGCAGCAAGACAGAGCCGTCTTAATTGGATTAGGCTGCGATAACTGTGCAGTCTGCCAAGACTTCAGCCCATACAAATATATTTTGCTTGTTGACGTTTTCTAGCGTCTCGAGATACGTTTTTACTCGCTGTGGCATAGGACAAGACAACTTCTATAAGATGCTAGGAATGAGTCGTGGAGCCGAAGGCTTAAAAGTGCCGTTTGAAAGAAATTAAATAAAAAATACAGTACAACACGACGATATAACTATAGGTTCGAAGCTGCATTTCTGGATTTTAATAGGTACAAACAAGTAGCTAAAACAATGTTGAATATATGGTGTGCCAAGAAGATCTGAGCAAAGTTGGCAGTTTTAACAAACATGTTGTTGAGACCAGTATGTCGTCTTTTGTAGTTCATCTGTAAGACATGTATTAGACTTCACTTTTGAATGTGCCCGAATCCACAACTGCCTCAAATCGCTTGACACACACACACACACACACACACACACGACACTAGTATAAAGGTCATACATTTTAATATCTAAATATGGCTGCCCGTGCTGCAAGGTATCCGGTAAATTGCTCGCCAACAATTGCTCGCCGGTCAATTGCTCGTGGTTAATTGCTCGCTATAACAATTGCTCGCGCAACGTACTGCTCGCCGGTCAATTGATCGTGAGAACAATAGCTCGCAGGTGTATTGATCGCCAATTGTAACTGAATAAGTTAACATTATTAAGAAGAACCAAACGACTAATACTTTTTAACATTTATTAAAATTAAGACACGTTATTCAACCAGTGTCTTAAAAATACGTGTATATACCAAATTTTATATCACGTATTAAAACGACAAATTATGTGACAAACCTCTTAAGTAATCCATCAAGTCAATTTCTTTATACGTTTCAACAATCTTTTTGATTCGGGACGCTGCATCCCTGTATCTCTTCTTTTGAGGCTGTATAGGTTGGCCAGCCAAAGATTGTTAAATTTTAGCTTCATTTAGGCCTTGTTCCTTTTGTAAAACTGTTATAAATTTTCATATAGTTGGATGATTTCCACCGATCTACTCGCTAAACGATCGGTGCCATCCTTCACAGCTGTTGTTCGTCTTTGGAAGATCATCGTTAATGTTGTCGTAACAACTCCACATTGAGTGTGGTGTACGTGGCGGTCGACGTTTGTTGCCTCGTGTAGGCCGTCCAATCCATGTATCTTCAAAGTAGTCAAGTACTGGCTGTGATTCGAAAGAAAAAACAACACTTGAAAGTAATTCTTCAAATGCTAGAACTACATCTTCAACAGGAACAAATGCAAGACTTGGTAAATGGCGCATCTGCATAGCAAAATCTGCATCATTTTCATAGCGATGTTGAAGACCGTTTGATTGAATGTTTCTGTATAGGCACTGACAAAAATGAAAAAAACATCCTCTGAGTTGTATTCAAATAAACTCATGCTGGAAGGCTTTGACAGTCGCCGTTTCAAAATCGGTCATCACCGATATCGGTCTCATTGATGGCTCCAATTGTTTCAGTTTGCTGAAAACCATTCGATAGCTTTCCTCAGTTTTTTCCGACATTAAAACGAAAACAGCTGGTACAATATTATTGTTAATAAGTCCATGAATAGTGTATAACTGAGCAAATAATTGTGGAACAGTTTTAAACGTTCAGTCAGCATACCAGTGCTGTGATCTTACTAAAAGTTGCAAATTTCGATGAGTAGAGAAAATTAGAGTTCTTTTATCACCTTGCCCGATGTCGTATAATAAAAAATCTTGAGATTTGAGAGTTTTCTTAAACTCATCTGGTATAACTAAGTCTTGCAACGACAAGGGATTTGCTGGCACTGCTCCTTTACGTTTGCGTGCACGTCTTATTACCCTTTCATATTGTTGACGCTTGTTAGCTGACCAAGTGCTGGTTGAGATGCAAGATTTAAAGCATCTGCAACAATGTTCTGCGGTCCATCCTGTGTGGTGACCGCTCTGTCAATAATGTTATGCATGACATCCAAAACTTCCGCTCTACATGCATTGCCAGAATGATTGTGTTCTCCAATCCTTTTCGCAATACTATCTCCAATCGTATGAACTCGGCCATGACACCTTTTGCTTCTAGAATATTCGCACTTCCAAAACGTTTTTACACCGTTAGACTTATCTTTGATGTATACATGACCATTATCAATAAGTTTGCGCTTTCCTTTCTCGCTAGTCGCAAATCTTTGAGCCAGTTAAAAAAACCAAATTTTATTATAATATTTAATATAGAAATTTTATTAGTAAATTTCTAGTAAGTTAATATTACGTTTGAGAAAAGTAGCATTTGTCCTGCCTTATATACCTGTTGATTCCCTTATTGAATGTATTTGAGTAGACAATAATTAAAATTGTTATTATTCCGCTAAGTATATTTCAGAAATAGTTACACCTGTCAGAGCACTTTTCAAAGAGATCAATTGGCCGGCGAGCTATTGTTCTTGCGATCAATTGACCGGCGAGCAGTACATTCCGCGAGCAATTGTTATAGCTAGCAATTAACCACGAGCAATTGACCGGCGAGCAATTGTCGGCGAGCAATTGACAGTAAATCGTGCTGCAAAGGGGATGTAGACGTTATACTAGATATAGTTATACAATACTTACTATGACTCTTTCATACTGTCCGTTGTTTCCTTTACTACACCTGACGATCATAGCTGCATTATTCTCCCTGTTTTGATAGTTCGCCACGTTCTGTTCAAATAAACATTTCTAAATTTAGCTTGGAAATTAAAGAGTAAAACAGCTGGTGTTTAAACTGCTCGATATTTAGGCAGAAAATTAATTACGTTCTTAGAGACCATGCGTGAGTAAGAAAGTTATTTGTGTTGGAATGTGAGTAGTGTGCTAAGTGGTTAGGTAGCGCTGCTTTTAACTGTTAATATTTTTGGGTAGTTGATAGAAAGTATCTGAGATAGTAGAATGGATGATAAATAATATACATCATTATAATCTGCAGCCGTGTTTTATCATAGTATGTGGACATTTCTACTAAATTTATAATCATTGTGCGCACAAACATATAGAATTTGCACACGTTTCAGAATATAGCGAGATGCTTATTTCAAGATACAATTACGGTGGGCATGTTACACGGTTTAAGATAAACGACCGTGCTATAATGACTTTTCGAACTTGACGAAGGACCCGTAAAACCGCCTTGATCTTGCATTCTATAAACATGTTGATGTTCATAAAACATCAAACGAGCTAAACACGTCAAGGTTAAGATGTGTATCACAGAATGGACTCACATTCGACCAGTGTGTTACACTCCAGAAAGGAGTCGCCAGGTGGATGATCGATGGAGATAGAGAGTTAAAATTTGAATTTTATCGTGGGGAAAGAAGTAAACAGTAACACGAAATATAAAAAAACATATATAAGAAACTGGCCATACTATAATACTGTCCACGACTTTATTGTAAAGGTTCATCTGTTGTTTAATAGTTATCGAGCTACGAAAATGTTAGCCATGGATTTACGCGAGCGTGGTTTGCTATACAAGATTTATGGCAGATTGACATACCTGAGCCAATAACAAATTCCTGTGGATGTTTTAACATTTCGAGATATGTTCTTATTCACACATGGTAGGGTATACTGTCGTACATACAAATATGCAGTTACTTGCGTATATGTTGACCACAGGTGCAACGGAATAGTGCTGCTAGGGTTCAAAAGCCAATATGTCTCTATCTCAACCAAATGTACAAATGTAAGGTGACGACTAACATGTCCCAGGGTTCTGAAGGTGAGTCGAGGTATTTTAATGATTGTTACTTTATTGTTGATTCATCGTGTTTAAACCAATACAGTACGATTTAAACATTCACTTCAAGAACGATTAATCTGGCTACAGTATACGCGGGAATCATTGAGAATCCCCGGTCTCTAATGTAAATTACGTGGATTCACTTGTTCGTGCGAAATAACGTATAAATGAGTTAAACTCAGATACAATTCGGCAAAGACAGTCTCCAGTTTCCATTGAACCAACTCGGAAACAGTTTAGTTTAGTTTGTATGAATCAGGGGACATGGAAAGTGATTACTATAGCCTCATTGTGCTCTATATGTGCAGTTACGATATCAGATCTGATTGAGATTCATGGATTATGAACGTGTTACTATTTAGCATCGGAAGCTTAAGTTCTCGCAGAAAAACTCGGAATGGATGTTCATCAAAGCAGAACGATTGGGCAAGCTATATTGTAAGTCATTCCTGTGAGTACCAAACAACTATCCATATTTATGTGGAATCCGTGCAAATGTAGAGACTCCATCAGGGACAATCCATTGCATGGTATGCAACGGAAATACACTTCCTATGGTTGAGCTATCACTTATGTTGCCGATGACACTCTGCATGCATTTTAAACTTGAGTTTGTTCGCTTTCTCTCTTGATCTTTTGTATGTATGCACCAGTTCCCATCATAGTCTATTACATTTAAGTTCTCAATCACACAAGTTGCTCGCGTATTCGTCATTACCAGTGAACAAAGTTTACACAATTCGTTGTTCAGAAACACCAAAAATAATATAGTGGGTAATGTTTCGCCAAATGCAGCGTAGAAACGTCGGCTGTGAAGTGCACCAGCAACACGTCAGTATACGAGTTGAGTATCATTATATAATCTCGATAACCGTGTATCGATCGAGTCGACGAACGCGCACATGAATAACTTTTACGGTCCAATTTAAAGGCGTACCAACGTTAACATGTTTCGTATACGGCAATGAGTCCGCTATCAATTATCTTATGTGACCTACTTGCAAGATTGGCAATCAACCTGTAATGTTCTCGTTGTGCGGTTTTGCCAACATGGTAGACTCATCTTTAGTATATGAGATGTTTCATTTTATTACCGTGCACTACATTGTTCATCTGCTTGAAGAAATCCTTTCCAAATTCATTATGGTGCCAAATATGTTTTCGTGTGAATGTAAGGCATATATCTATCTATCTATATATCTATCCCTTAGTCTTGCCGACCGTTGTTGCACCACTGATGACCTGACAACCAGCTTCCTCCATTCCAATCTGTTCTCTGATAATCTTACTGTGTCACTCAACTTCAGTCCTTTCCACTCTGAGATGTTATCCCCCCATCTTTTTCTCTGTCTTCCTCGCCTTCGCCCTCCCTGCATAGTACCTTGCATGATTATCTTAGCAAGTCCTGTTGATCGTGTGACATCTCCATACCATTTCATTTTGCACTTCTTCACAATGGTCAATAGCTCTTCATTGAGCCCAATGGCTTGCTTAATTATGTTTCCCACTTCCTCATTCGTGACATGATCTTTATATGTAATGCCAAGCAGCCTACGAAAGCATCTCATTTCAACAGCTTGTATCCTCCTTTCGAGATCCGCTGTGAGGGTCCATGATTCACAGGCATATAGGAATACAGATGCAACCAAGGAGCGCATCAGTCTGAATTGTGAGCTGACTGAGGCGTTTCTATCTTTCCAAACTGTCTTCAGCCTTGCTACTGATGTTATTGTCAGCGCAATCCTGGACAATATTTCTGGTTTCGATCCCTCGTCTACCACAATGGCTCCTAAGTACTTGAATCTATTAACTGTTTCCAGTTTTTGGTCACTAATCACGATGTCAGTGCAGATGCCACTGATGTTGTTGGTCATCAATTTGGTCTTCTCTGCACTGATTTCCATACCAAAAGCAGTAGCTGTTCTGTCCAGTTGTTCCACCTTCTGAGCTAGCTCCTCCTCATTTCCTGCAAGGGCATCGATGTCATCAGCAAAGCGCAGATTCGTTATTATTCTGACTCCAATACTGACAGTTCCTTCATGGTCTTCCAGTTCATCTGTCATGGTTGTTTCAAGGAAGATGTTGAAGAGAGTAGGTGAAAGCACGCAGCCCTGTCTGACTCCCACAGTTGTCCTAAACCAATCTCATATTTGACCATTGAAGCATACTGCGCTGGTGGTCTTGCTGTAAAGGCTTTATATGACTTTGATCAGGTTAGCATTGATGTTGTACAGCTTCATGGTGGATGAAAGGGCTGCATGCCATACCCTGTCAAACGCCTTCTTAAAATCTATAAAGACATGATAAAGGTCTTGTTGATGCTGGAGGTATTTCTTACATAGTATTCTCAGGTGTAAGGAATCACCCACACATATTGTCAAAACACGCTCTCACTCACGCAAATACACAACATCAGCCCTTGAGACCTGAACTTGCGTTGCAAATTCTTAACTTGTAGGCTGCAATAAACTTCCTTTCATGGACTCCGTGCTTTTGATCAACGATTACACACTGAGACGATGACATTTCTTATAGATTCGATAATTTTTCAGAAGCCAATGATTCATCATTGTGAGTGTGGTCAGACTAGTCTGTGAATATAATTTCAGCTTCAATGACTTTTCTATTGTCGCTGGTGCTTTCATACTCATTTGTATCTCTGAACGTCTGTATCCGTGTGAGCTATCCATCTAACATAATATACAGGCTTCAGTTGCATCATCGCATATTCATACTGGTTGTTCAGATGAAGATAAATAATGCATACCGCCGAAAAGTCAGGTTGATACCCATCATTGATTAGGCGATCGACGCGAGTAGAACGTGGACTCAATAAGGGATTCCACCGCGAATAACTCGTGTTGTTCTATACAAGTGAATGGTGTCCACTAAATTATTTTCTTTGACAACATCGTTGACTGCCATGAGAAGTAATGCACTTGGTCTTGCTTGTAGATGCACAAGTCAGAATAATGACAGTTGTAAGAACATCGGCGATCAGCAGCACATCCATAACCACAAAGAAATCGTCATATACCCCATATGTTTGACATTAAAGCGCTACGAGACATTACTTGCAATCACATAATCATCGGCAAGAAGAACATTTACAGCCATCGATTAATAAAAGCATCAATCAATACAAACTGACTTTCAGAAACCTTTTCCTAGCCGTTCAAGTTATTATAATATTGTTTTACACGTAAGCGAGACAAAGGTTTTCAATTCATCATGGAAACGACCAACGTACTGACGCGAAATTGTAAGTTTACACCGATTGGATCACAACAAATGCAGCAAGGCACTCAACTGCAAGTGTTGGGTAGACGAAATAGCTTTTACCTTTGTGTAGGGAATATAGTTCAATAATAATTATGAATTTGTTTGACTCTTTCATGATTCTGTTGTCATTTGTCTTTATTATTGTCATTTGTTTCCTCATCTCGGTGTATTTGTAAACATTCTTTATGCTGACGTAGCTGGTGGATAATACCATCTCTAAACGAAAGGCGAAGGCATTTGTCTAAATGTGGTGATCATAGAATTCCTCGTTGGTGTTCAAGTTATATTTGATGTCAAAGCGGTACGTTTAACTGTATATGCCGAACGCGTTTCTATCTACAAGAACAGAATAATGGCCAGGATGGAAAATAAAAGGAAAACTATATATCTGTACAGCAGAACCGTGGCACAGATCTAAACTCCCTAGTATCATTGTGCATTATAAAATATACTATATTGTCATCGATTCTGCATTTTTCAGAGGTGACACACACATTTCAACCGTTTTGGCATACAAACTAGAAACCTAATACGAAGAGTTGTTTTTCGTGTTTTACGAGGACCATGAAATCTCTGAGATAGATGGTTAAGTAAATACGTGTACTGTTAATCAGGACAATTTGTGATCGGACCCATATGTAACAAACTGGATAGGAGATACCGTTTGGAGCTGCCTGATAAATATAACCATCTAAGAATACGTACGTTTAAAGATACATTTGTATATCTTTCATTAGTTTGATATGTTCCAATATTATCTAGGATATTGTGGAAAACGCATCCTTGATCTAACCTTTATGATGATACAGGTTCGCTTCCCAATTTTAATTGTAAATGAACTGAGTGCAACAAAGAATACAAAACGATCATAGAGAATATTTGGTCCCATAAATTCCACAAAATATGAAGGTGCCTAGTTCCATCCACGCAACCGGCTTACAAGAGAAGAATTGACTATGAAGAAAGAGGTGTTCTCAACAATAAATCTCAGCCGAGCAAAATCAGGTGACATTCGATAAACTGCAATAGCTTTTCCGACAAAAGGAATAAGAGATCAAAGTTATCGTAACAATAAAAATGCAGGTCTTTTTTACTGAACGTTGGTTGCGCTGAAAAAAAGCTCTAAATACACCATGCCCATCTTGTACATAGCTCAGCCAAACTAAATGAATTATTTTATTTTATTTGCATATTATCGGCATAGTTGTTTCTTCTCTACAAACTGCGGAAGACAAAAGCTCCGTTTATATTATAAGCTCGCTACATTAATATCTAAATATGATCATGTATGTGAAATATCTGCATTCAATATCTTAGGGCAATTAATAGGAATGGTTCTATCGAGCTGTGTGAGAACATTCACTTTGCAATAAATCTGAAAACCACATTTAGAAGATCAATGAAAACAATCACGGACCTCATACACTGACTACGCAAGTTAAAGATGCAAATCAAGCATTACAATTTAGGTGAAAAAGCGAACTAATAATAGCGGAAGGTCCGAATCATGCGAGAAGAAAATGGAAAGCTTGCCAATAGATTTTGCATTAAGCTGCATCGTTTCGTTAATTACACTACGACCAACTAAGTTTCAGTACTCCAAAACCTCCAATAATTTCATAATTCCAACACCGACCTATGATGAATTCTTCCAGTAACACAATTGTTTGTGCTGATAAATGTGTGTTCGTTTTGCATTAATCGTCAGCACATACCAAAAGCAATGGCTACTATTCGATTCCCTACTGTAATCTTCATCGGGTTTTTAAATTCTCACTAAGATGATGTATTTCAACATTGTATAGAATATCGTCTGTAACATTCGTCAAACATGTAGGTCTACCACATGTTGCAATATCACTGTGAAATGGACAAGAGGGCACCAACATCTCAATAAAAAAAACATCGCTGTGCACATTACCACCAAATTATGCCAAATTAAAATATTAACTCGAATACACATTTATATTTGTTCTGCTCACTGTGTGCGATCATAACTTACTCTAGCATGTGTTTTAAACGATGATGAAAGTTCATAATACTTTAGTCACGGTAATATCTGAGAAATAACGATCTCGGGCATACAAATCCACTGTGTGGTCGTGACACTCATGGCCTATAGTCTTCGATGTTACTTTATATATACGTTTGCTGATGTCATGGGTAATACTATACTTTACGCTTAAAGACATTTGCAGTGCAGTTGTTATTCTGTCGAAAGTTATTACATGGAGTTACCATGCACTATATGATCTTGGAGTAACTGGTACGCATGATTTCAATTCTCCTGGATGTATAGGTTTCCAATTCCTCCCTTATAAATGCTAATGGTGTTTGTGTTCTTAAACCGAGATCAGGATCAACGGAGACGTGATCTTGCGTACAACAAGCGCAACCTATGCAATGTAATTTGTCTGGTGCATCCTAAGTGCATTATACAGATAAGCATCGTCATTCATCCAGGAGTTATCAGATGATGTTCTGCCAAAAGCCGATCCAATGTAATGTTCAAGCCGAAAAAGGCATCATTTATTACAAATCTATTCAGTACTTTCATAGTTTCTTTTTCTGTGGTTAAATACTCTTGAATCAATGTTGTTATATCTTACGTGCACTTATACATAATCTAAGTTTCCCACTATGCGAAATTGATTAATAATCTCCACGTATGGCAAATTCCCATTCAAAGTGTAAGTCTTGATTATCACGTTGCATTAGTACTCAATAACATATATTTTAACTGAAGCTCAAAGTGATTTAGTGAGTGGTCGGTTCACATGTCGCCATTTATATGTCTAAGTTATTGTTTAAATTGGAAAACGTATGAAAATATTTCCACTCATCTGCTTAATATTTCAAATGTAATTTATTTAGTATATATTTAATTTTGTGTATTAGTGTTAAATGGATTGTCTTTGGGTTTTATTTTCATAAATCCTGTTTTAAAACGTATTTAATGTATACAGTGCAGTTTTAAAGTTTTAAAACTTTGTTCCCAATTTACTTGTGTAAGTGTTCAAACGCTTTACAGTTTCTGATAAGCTCTTCTGTGGTATTTAGTTTTGTTTTATGTTTAGAAATGTTCATCTCTGTATGAATCTTCACGGAAACTACTTATTTGTACAAAATATTGTATTCGTGAAACCCTGTATGATCAATGTGAATTGATAATCTTAGTTATTGACATATTTTGCTTTTGCTTGCTGCTGATGCTGAAGTGGAACTAAGTGTTAACAATGCTAATATTCGTATCGTTACCTTCAAGAACTTATGGTTTATTTTACCATATCCTTTTGTAACTAAATACCTTTTGAAGTGCACAAGCATTTCGGCGCTTTAGTTTAAGCAAAGTTGACACAGATGAATACTTTATTTACCGTCTACCTTTCTGTACGTTCTTCATATCTTTATTAAATATATAAAGCAATCATTCAATCAATGATGTGCCTTTTTGATATGTTTGTCCCCAAGAAAAAGAAAATCATTAGTAGTATTTACTTTAGAATTGTTATAAACTGCTAACCAGAGTGTAGAATAAATCGTGGTGCGATTAATGTCCTTTTCATAACAAACGCAGAACGGCATATATTTAACAAGTGTATTTATACAATTAAGGTTGGACACTTAATACATTTTGAAACGTTTTAGATTAATGCATCACAAGGGTTGCATTACGTTGAAAACGTACCTCATTTTCCGATAATGGTATTTGCTCGAGAAGGGATCGACCGTTCTGTAATGTATGCACATCATATATGTCAGAGTTTAGATTAATTCCATGACTTTTCTTTAAGTTTAAGGTCAGAAGATGCGACTTGTAACTGAGGCGAAAGGTCAAGTCATCAAGGAGATCCACATCACAGCGTGTTCGTTTGTTTGTCTCGAACGTTGTGGTCATATCTTTAACCCAGACAACTTTAGAATCAGCCAATGCTAATAAAACGGAGACAGGATAAAGAGAATGAAACGAAAGAGTGATTATAAACATGAAAAGTTCAATGTTATGTAAATTACCATTTTTTTCAGCAAACTGAAATATTAAGGCATGTTTCTAATATTGTATACCTTTGCTATGCTATATTGCCACCACTGCTACTACAACTACTACTACTACTACTACTACTACTACTACTACTACTACTACTACTCGTTTTAACAATATGTGATACATGCAAAACGATTACAAGTAGCATTCCGTGATTCATTAACCAGTTATATTGGATATCATGTATATCATGAGCCGTAAAATGCCATTAATTACAAAACAATAACAAAATATATCAATATTTCACTTAAGAACCGTTTCCTAATCTCTTTTAGTTTCACATAGATAATTGTCATTCAGTTCGTCAACCTACCCATAGACTCGATTATTCATTAAGGAAATCCTCCGTTTTATTCCAATGTGTATTTCGTTTGAATTATATTATTGATTTTAGCAATGTTTCATTCAGCATATGGCCCTTGTCATACTACTAAAACTGCCCTTCTGAGAGTAATAGTGACTTTCGCTTCTCTTTGGATAGTGAAGCAGTGAGCGGGAGGTTTTCTATGACGTTTAGGGCATAGTTAGTCACGTGGTTCTTTCTGGAGTACATCAAACGCTCCATCTGATTGCTCTTGTCGAGTTGGAATCGCCTGCAGACAACTTCAGTGGTGCTATCACTTTCCTCTTCTAAGCCCACTATCATAGTTAACTTGCAATACCAAATATGATTATTTGGAATTTCATTCACAAAACTTGAATTGACTTTGAACTTTTCACTTTGTAATTGAAAACACAAATCCTGTTTTAAAAATTGTCATTTACGCTTCTAACGGTTGCTGTGTTTAACACCAGAGATTCGTAACAGGAAAAATGGGGATCTTACTTTCTTTAAAGTATCTCAGAGCTCTTAAACAGGTATTTCAAATTTAAGTTTAATTTCTGGGGCAATATTCATTCCAGCTTGTAAACATTTAACTGAACATAGTTGAAAAATTACTAGTGAAATCAGAAGATTTTCACAATGCCATATACAGTTTTAAGTTGTGTTTAATCGTACCTAGGTGGATTTAGAGTGTTAGACGAATGATGCATTCTTGAGCTTTCCCAAAATTATAAATTTGCTGAATCTAGAGCATCTTTAACTGAAAAATATGTATAATAAAAGTGGTTCTGCATTTTGTAGGAAATTATATTTTTGATTACATGATTTGGGGTTTGTTTAGCAAATCTGTATTAAATTTGTAAATCTGAAACTTGATTTAGGTAATGGTGTGTTTGCTGTGCTTGTGGTACAACTCTAAGACATATAAAAGTTACGGTCATGGTTATATCTTAATTCTAAGTGCATGCTATCAAACCACAATCGATGTGATTTGAGACTATGGCTGGAACTCACCTGAATTTGTGGAGTATTTCAATGATTACTTAGCCTCGGACGTATTTATAAGAAATCTAACTTTCAATGGTCAAGCATATATTTGACTCTTTTTTTAGAGGAGCTTTTACTAAGAAAAATATGTTCTTTCTTTGTGATGTGAGGCGTTATGTATATTCAAGTTGTATGTTGTGCTTGACGTTTGGCCATCATCGAGGGTATAAAAATGTCTTAACATGATCTTGGGAATGATTGTATTATATTTACTTTAATCGGAATTAAAGGCCAATAATTATTTACAAATATAAAATGTTCTGGATACAAACGTATAACCTTCATCTCAGTTTGTTGTCTCTTAGACATGAAAAATATGTACATGTGATTGAGGTTATCCACATTATTCAATTATAGTAATTTGAATCTGTGTACGAGTTTATGGATGAGGTCAGATATATTTTGAGACGAATCGTTCATTAAAAGTATTCATTTGAATTACAAAGTGCTCTTCTACAGTTGGGTTCAAAATACGGCGTTGGGATTATTGGTAATTAATTTAAACCTATTCTGTAGTTTAATTGATTATTGAAAACATTAATTCTATCGTAAAGGTTAAGAACACATATTTGCACGTGACAAGCATAGGTATGATAATAAAGAAAGCAAGATGAAACATTCCCAAGATTGAAAATTATGCATGATAAAATCGTGAGTACATGCATTGTTATTACATTCATCAGCAAGAACACGTATGCTACATTATACAGTGATAAAACAATGCCTGCATTCAATGAAATTCTAAACTTATAAATATTGTATTCTATACATCCATTCAAATGGGAAGATATCACTATTTTTGATTTAATACTATTACTGTGATTTAAAATTATATTTTATCTATGCTTTTGTTTTTAATAGGCATGTTTTAACCTTCCACCTGCTACTCCATCTCACTAATTTAGTTTAAAAGACTTTTCTAAGTCTTAACTTAAATATATAGCATTGGTATGTATATGTTTTCACGACTGATGGTAGGTCCAACTCATATGTTACATAAACGGGCAAATATTGAAATCAGTTAGATTTGCCTTATATCTTGAGCTGACATACAATATCACACTCTGGGTTATATATATGTATATATATATATATATATATATATATATATATATATATATATATAGCAGCAGAGGAGGCGAATCCTACAACGTTTTCAAGCAAAATTAAGGCTTTTATGCCTGAGTTCTCTTAGGTGGGAAGGGTATATACCAGTCATAAAGACGTATTATGTGTTATGGAGAGTGATTGGGACATAAAAAATCGAGAGAAAAAAATTTTAAAAAAATAAAAAAATAAAGTCTTCATTTGCCAAATGGGGACTTAGGGATTTTGTCCTTGCAAGGGTCTCCGTTGGGTTAAAAAAACTCACCCGTTGATTATCAAGTCCGATACGAGGGTCTTTACGATTTCAACCGAATATTTGATCAAGTCCGATACGATATCGTGTTCGAGGGTCTGCTAAATTTATTGTGACAAATCCGTGTGGGTTTGATTGAGCAACACTAAAGCAATTTCTAAATCGATTATGATCCATATCACCGCAACACCACGTTTGCCAAATATTTCTAAGAGTATGAGTATCAACTCCGTTAAATACACACAATAAATTGCAGTTATCTCTGATTACTTTTGGAATCTGTGTGTAGCGTTGAGTGACATATATCACATCAGTGCTTTTATGCCTACCTCTGGAAAAGATCCTAGCTGATTTTTTATGTTTATCTAACATTACATCGTCGTATACAACTAAATTGTTAATACTTCCATCGAGATCTTCTACGGATAGTGCCTCGTCAATATCTGTAATAAATTCAATAATACCCTCGCCGGCAATTTCTGATGCATTCTCGTTAAAATCCTTTAGCACTTCATAGCATCGTTGATCATCTACGCTAGGAGCAACTAAATACAACTTATCCCACTTCATCCATCTCATTATTAAATTGAGCAACAATTGCGTCTTGCCGGATCCAGATGGATAGAGTTTGGTAGCGCTGCGTGATGCTTAACTGGTTCTCTTGTTTTAGTCGCTGAAAAATCAATTATATTCATATCTCTATACATAAATTATGGATCTATATTGTGTGAAGTGTAAAACGCGTACTGGCACAGATGACTTGACGACGATTACAACTAAAAATAACCAATCAGCGCTTTCTGGTAAATGCGTACAATGTAGTACAAAGAAATTTAGATTTGTTTCCCTTGGTAAACCCAAGGAACCTTTAAAAAAAAACAAGGAGGTGATATCGCAGCCAAATTGACAAAGCTCCCTGGAACCCCATGGGCAAAGTACCCCGGAGAAAAGCACCTTCCAGGATATAGCTACTGTGGCCCCGGAACACGATTAGATATCAGACGTGATGATCAAAACCAGCCTCGACGTGGTGAAAAACCAATAAACGCTATTGATAGGGCGTGTCACGCACATGATGTTGCTTATAAAAGCAGCAATTTGCAACACAGGCATCTCGCATATGTGAAATTAATTCATGCATTAAATGCTATTCCTGATAAATCCTTCAAAGAAAAATTAGCTTCATGGTTAATAAAATCGGTTATGAAAAGCAAATTGATGTTAGGTGCTGGTAATTAATAACAACATGGAATCTATTTACTATTCTCCAAAAGGATACTGGCGGGGTAGCGCTGCAATCAATAAACTCGCTAGCGCTGCAAAAGTGAAAAAGGCCACTGCGGCTTATTGGTTATCCAAACAGGCACTATGGCAAATTTATCTACCACCGCCTAAACAAATTAATTACTCGCATTTTGATGTGACCAGACCCAATGAAGTTCATCAGGCTGATATATTATTTTTGCCACATGACCACGGTTACAAATACGCTCTAACCATAATTGATATTGCAAGTCGATACAAAGAAGCAGAACCGTTAAAAACAAAATCGGCCACTGAAGTAGCTTCTGCATTTGAAAGGATTTATCGAAAGGGTCCTCTGCGTTGGCCAAATCTATTACAAGTTGATCCTGGCAAGGAATTTCAGGGTGCAGTGTTATCTACAATGAAATATCACAATGTCGCTATCAGACGAGGACACACTGCGCTACATCGTGATCAAGCAATTGTAGAACGGTTTAATAAAACCCTTGCTGAGCGGTTATTTGGATACCAATACGCAAAAGAATTCATCCAAGAAAAAAGATCCAGTGAATGGGTTAAAAGATTACCAGCTGTGATTACTGCACTGAATAACGAGATTACTAGAACAATTAATTTGAAACCTATCAACGCGATTAAAAAGAAGTCTATACCTGAAATACCACAAAAAGATTTCAAAGAACCAATTCTTGGTAGTAATGTCACTGTGAGGTATTTATATGAACCAGGAGAGCTTGAAGGGGGCAGAAAAATGGCTACTGATCCTATTTGGAGTGTTACTGCACACACGATATCCGGCATAACACGATCTACGGGTAGACCTCCAATCTATAAATTGGATTCAACTGCCCCTCAACGGGGATTTACTAGACAACAATTACAAGTAATACCCGAGGATATTCAATTACCACTGCATGGTCTTAACTAGCGCCGTTGCGTCTATTGCACTCAAGACAAGTCAACATCACATTGTTTCTGACATGACCGAGACTGTTATTTTTTCTGTCTACGGTAAATTGGCGAGGATCTTTATCCGAATACTGCCAAAGCATTATACAATTGCAACTTGCGCAGTTATTATTCTGTTGTTTCTTCAAAGTGATTATTAATCCAGCATCAATGTCAAATTCTCGTTGTTTTTTTTTGTCTTGTTGTTTGTAACCGGAGAGTTTTTTATCAATAATTTTAACATCAATATCATCAATTGTTGTGTCTTTATCATCGAAAACAATTCTTCGAAGTTGATTTATTTTTCGTACTCTGGATACTGCAAGATAGACTAAATTTGACCATTCGATGCGATTATCTACCATCCAAACAATTTTATCCGATATAGTCAGCCCCTGTGAAGAATGTATTGTTGCTGCGTATCCTAGCGTCCATGGGGATTTATTAGCACGCAATGCATCTTCAACGACGCTGATATCAACCAGCACAATATCATTTAGCACTAAATTTTGTCTTTGAAATCCTTCGGATTTTGGTCCTGGAATATCAACTTCAATATTCTGTTTGCGTGTATTCGATGGCCTGTAACATAACGGTACTGGAAGTGTTGCAAGTTTTTGTTTATGCAATTCAAATAATTTCATATGAAGTGTGTCTCTGACTATTTTTCTACTTGCAATTATCAAATCATTTGGTCTCCATGCTTCCCAAAACTCATTCATTGGAGTTTCCGAAATTATTTCACGTGCTATTTCACACTGGATTTTATCCGGTTGTAATCTGATTAGTTTCTTAAATTCATTTAATTCATTATCAAGTGATCTATGATCGGTATCAATTTCTTCATAATAGTCTACAAAATCCTTTAGCCATTCATGTGGGGATGCACCGACAAATGGTGGTGGCTGGCCGTGATCACCGCACATGACGATTTTTGTATTTTTCAATAACAACCACTCAAGAAATATTCTTAATACATCTTCTGACACTGTGTCTATTTCATCCCAAATGATAATTTCAGGAATAAATTTCTCTCCCATACGCTCAGGAGTCCATTTATCTCCCTTCCATCGAAAGAAACTGTGATAAGTACAGGCATTTACCACTATCTGTATCATTTCTCTTGCAAGTCTGTGTGTTGGTGTTAGTACAATCATATTTGGATTGGAAACGTTAGCGTTTCTACGAAATAACTCAATTGCCCGAGTTGTTTTTCCTGACCCACCACAACCGTTTAAATAAGCTGTTTTATATCTACAGATTGGATCAGAAATCGATGATGCATTAGAAAATTCTGAACACTGATTGCTTTTTAAATAATTATTTTCAATTGTAACATTTGCTGATTGAATATAATCATGAAGCATTTCCCGCTTAATTCTCCATGACCCCCAATTCTCGTTGCCAGTAGCCTTAAAATCAGCCATTTTGCTATTTATGTAAAATGAGTCAGTGGCAACTATAACTGCGGTGTTAGAAAATTCTGATTGAATCTCAAAGAGATTACGATAATTATTTTCAATTGTAACATCTGCTGATTGAATATAATCATGAAGCATTTCTCGCTTAATTCTCCATGATCCCCAATTCTTGTCCCCCTCACTTGTCAAGGGTTTTATGAATTCAGCCATTTTGCTATTTATGTAAAATGAATCAGTGGCAACTCTAACTGCGGTGTTAGGAAATTTATTGATCATCGAAAACAGATTAATAGAAGCATAACCAAGCATAGAAGCTCTCAAATGTGTGTACTGCGGATTGTTTCCATCGTTGTAGGTAACAATTGTACCCAATTTGGTTCCATCGGACAGAAAAGCGTCTTTACGATTGACATATATCCCCTTATTCGTTAAATCCGCGATTACAAAATCGTATTCAGCGTTATCTATAATCAACCGTGAAGAATATCTTGTATTGTCGTATTTACCACCCTGGGTAAATTTACCGATTATTCTTCGTCCAAGATCTTTTGCTTCGTTGTTTCTGATTTCAAATAGCTGTTTGGACCAATCCATGATTTGTTGTTCATTAAAATCTGGAAACAGGTTTCGCTGTTCGCTAATTATTTTTTCTAGATCAGGTTGTGGTAACCAGACTGATTTCTGTGCTCGATAGGATATAATCGCTTCACTGACAATTAATGATTTTAACATCCCACAATCAATCATATACCGTAATAACACTATTGGCATCCAGTGTTTTTCAGACATGTGTTTACCAATCCAAAGATAACTACACGGATGAAGTCCTTCAGCCAACTCAAATGATACTACACAAGCGAATCCTGTTAAATCAAAATGAGGCAGTGGTCCATTAATCGCAACACGGGCCATTTCGTGTGTGGGGTGTCCAAATCGTTTGAAATATCTAGCACACTCTCCATACCTGAGAAAACTCCCTGGATAACACGCAATCATATCAACGGAAATAACGGTTTCAGGGTCGTATTTTGTATTCCATAATCCTCCATGGCTGTATAAAAGACAGGACAATCTGACATTTGATAAAAACTCACTTCTCGTTGGTTTCCACGAGTTTTTCTTCCTAGAAAAATGTGCCGCAACAGAGGGAAGTGTAAAACAATTTGTTAATAATTGATCGTTGTCTTCCTCCCCAGAAAACTCACTAGCTAGTTGTTTCATTTGATTATGCAGCTCTTCAGTACGGTACAATTCTCCGTTGGGTCTTACAAACTGATCAAATCTACATTCATCGTCTGAAACACTATGAAATAGCCACATTGACACAGGGTCTTCTTTACTCAAATTGTAAATAGCATCAAATAATTTCTGCTCTGAAAAAAACTCTTCTGTTCCCAACAGATATTTTACAGTTCTATCCCGTGGAAATATTGTTACTGCAGATGACCATGCGTGTTCATTATGATCAATAATTTCAATTGGAGCTCCATTTTTATTATATTTCGATTCGTCTAATACTTCACCGGTGATTGTTCTTACCCATATTTGAAATCTCAATGATGTTTCTAATTTGGTTATATCCTGAATTGTTGCCCCATTCTCTTTTACCGTTAATTCCCATTCGGTTCTTTTTTTTCGTCTTAGATCAGTTAGTTTATTTCCCCGGGACGCATTTGTGAAGTGTTCCATTATTCGTTCTGCTACACAATTGAGCCTTGTCGAATATTTCATCGGGGATAGTTTTGCAATATCAGGTTTTTTATTGAGCGGATATATCCCGTAAACAACTGCTGTTACAGGATAAGATCTTTCGTAGTATGGTTTGTCAATTCCAGTCAAAATTCCTGGTTTGGAATCTTGATTCACCGTGACAGTTTTTTTGTCCCTGAGAATGGGTTCAAATTTATCCCTAATAATCCATTTTCCATCATCATGGATAAGGATTTTTATTCGAAAAAAATTTCTTTCTATCCCAAGACGTGAAATTATCACTGCTGCTTTTTCATCATTCATGGTAGCGTCAACAACACCATCAATTCGAAATGTTGACCAACAATAAGATGCTCCATCACGCTTGAATTCATTAAAACAGTCTCTGATTTTACTAATCATGACTCTATCAAGAATTTTATTCTTTGGTGTATCAGAAACTATATCAAGATTGAATTGAGCATTTTTCCATGGCGTTATTGCCGATAACCTCTTGTTACGTTTTTTGGGTCTATCGAGATTAAATCTAGGATTAATTTTCAATAATCTCTTAAACTCCTTCATGTTACCGTCTATTAAACGTTTTTTTGGTCTATCGAGATTAAATCTAGGATTAATTTTCAACAATCTCTTAAACTCCTTCATGTTTCCGTCTATTAAACGTTTTTTTGGTTTATCGAGATTAAATCTAGGATTAATTTTCAATAATCTCTTAAACTCCTTCATGTTTCCGTCTCTTGGACGTTTGAGATTAATTTTCAATAATCTCTTGTTACGTTTTGTTGGTCTATCGCGATTAAATCTAGGATTGATTTTCAATAATCTTTTAAACTCCTTATCAGTATTGAATTTAGCATTTTTCGAAGGTGTTCTCTTTAATTCCCTCATGCTATACTAAAAACAAGTATTTAAATGAAAGATTTATGTATAATGAATCACTGCAAATGGCTTATGATTGGATCAGTAACCCCGTGTAACAAATCATGCAGAAATGAGTTCTGTTGGTATCATATGCAACGTTTTTGACGTGGAAGCCTTGGTCCGTTACCCTGTATTCGATGTGGGGTTGGGGTCAAGAGAAAATCACAATTGTGTATTGCTTGTGGTGGAAAGCCATACAGGGAATTGAAGCGTTATTATGATAAAAGAATAAAAATGGACAATCAATCAGAAATTATGACCCTGAAAAAGTCCTTGACCCTCACAACGTCAAGGATAAAATCATAAGAACTCCCCAAGACTACATCGAAAGATTCTCCAGTGATGTAATCATTAAACCAAACAATGAATTAGACAAATAGTATAGTATATAAATGAACCAAGAATTCAGACCACACCCTGTGATTACAAATTATGAGGCATCCAGTGATGGTGTTGTAAGAAACCGTAGACTGAAGAAACCGGTCGGTTTTGTGACTAATCAAGGGTATTTGTTGTTTTCTGTTGGAAAGAAGAAATATTACTGCCATCGTTTCATCTTCGAGGTGTTTAATGGATTGATCGCTGATGGTCTTGTTATTGATCACAAGGATTCTAATACAAAGAATAACAAATTGGATAATTTAGAAGCTATCACACAGAGTGAGAATTTGAAACGAGGAAGGACTGGCACTTGCAAAATGGTTGGGAAGAGACCTGTGACATCTTTGAATACAACAACTAACGAAGAGAAAATATTTCAATCAATGAACGAAGCCGGAAAATATTTCAATATTTGTTCACCTTCTGTTCAAAAATTTGCAGGGGGGATTTATCGATCTGCGATTTCAAAAAAGAGCGGACAGAAAGTTCAATTCAGTTATGTCTAATGCATCATAATTTTCAATTAGAGATATGTCATTGATATAGAATAATGAATTCTGAAAAAATGAATAGCGTTATAGCCGAAATTTTAAAATTGAAAAGTCAGGATATCAAACTATCAGATGGTTTAAATCCTGATCAAATCATGTGGGATTTTCAGGATATAGAATACGGAGTTAACAATAACAAGTATATGCTGCCCAAGAAATATGCACTCATCAAAAGAATTCAGAATTCTATTCGGGTCTCTCTTTAATTTTCCAGTGAAGTAAGTGTGTTTGTCCCGTTATATAATATCGTAGAGGGAATACGAAAAGAATTAGGTAGCGAATACGAATTGAAAAAAGAGGTAAATTCTAAAATTAGAAACCTACGAATGAACGATTTTGACCGTGACCGACCCTCAAAGAGATTTTGTCGTTTTTTGATTGTGACCGACCCTCAAAGAGATTTTGTCGTTTTTTTATTGTGACCGACCCTCAGAGAGATTTTGTCGTTTTTTAGCATTTTTTGATTGAAAATGTCAAAATCAGTGAAGAAAAAATGTTATTTTACACTGAATAAAAAATATTTCACACACAGTGAATAAAAAATCGATAGGCCGTTAATGGATGGTTTAGTCGATATGATAATTCCGATTGATCAGAAAAAGAAATGTGGAAAGTGTGATATTAATTTTTTATATACAATTTCCACACTTTCCACATCAATGATAGGACTGTTAAAATGTCAAAATAACGCTTCCATGATCGTGTTAAAAATCATCTGACATGTCTGACATGTAACAAAAAGTGGGGAAAGTGTGATATTAATTATTTTATATACAATTTCCACACTTTCTCCATCAATGATAACGCCCTTAAAATGTCAAAATAACGCTTCCATGATCGTGTTAAAAATCATCCGACGTGTCGAAGTGTTTTCGTCTGTTAGGTCAGGTTCGGAAAATTGTTTTGCAATTGAAAAATTGTTTATGATTTCAAATTAACTAGATTGGCTCGTGAACGGCTAGATGCAATCAAGAGATTTATACCATTCGAGACTCTGTAAGGAATAAACTGCAACAACGACAGAGTTTACAAACGGATTTTGCTGTGGGAACTGAAGAATTGTTTAAACCAGTAACCACAGCAACGAAAGGGGTAGAGCGTGCTATACTGGGAGATGTTCCCGAGACGGGGAAATTTGTTATCGGTGAACTTGATAAAATAGCAGCGAAAACTGAACAAACAAAACAGGCTGTACAAAAAACAGAATAAAAAAGAACAGTAGATGATCTACGTGTGAGATTTAACGAGGAAGGGTTAGCAGCAATTGATAAGACTGATCCAACAGGAATTCCTGTGCTTGTTGTTACGTCTTATGAAAACAGAAAAAAAATGTTGAAACCAGAACATTATAAGTTTGTTAAGAATTTCACTCATTGGGCTGATATATTTTATAAAATCAAAACTAAAACAAGTCAAATTAAGACAGAGAGTGCATCCTATATTGAATATATCAAGATGGTGGATACAGTGTATAATCAATACGAAGAGTTAAAACAACAACAAAAAACGCCAAAATCGCAAAAGCGACAGCAACTTGCAAAGAAAATATATTTTTCACCTAAAAAACAACAACTACTACCTTATGATGATGATGATGATGATAGATATTTACAAGAAACGGATTTAGAAAAACTAAATGAAGCAACTGGTTATAGCGGAAGTGGATTGCAAGATTCCAGTGAAAATCTAAGGATTTCTTGTCCTGGTAGTGTTATCAATGATATATCACGATTAGAAGTTCTTGTTTGAGGTTTCCGAGCTGGAAATAACTCTCGAGAAATAATTAATGAAGCAGCTGATATCTGTAGACGGTTATTTCAAGGCGGTATCATGCATATCAGAACATATCGAGATTTCATTGACGAGTTAGCAAATGGGTATCATAGTGATTGAATTCAAATTGACAAATTGTTTTACAATTGAAAAATTGTTTCTGATTTCAAATAATGATCATACATTACAATCATGATAAACCAACCCCCGTCTATGTAGTTAATTCATGGTTTCCAGTTTATAGAGCATACTATGGTGATGGTTTAGGTAATACAATTGCTGGGTTATTTGCAAGAATGGCTCCAAAAGTGATGCCGTTAACTAAACAATTAGGAATGAAAGCTATTGATTGTATTCGTGATAAGGGTATTTGTGCTGTTGGAGATCTTGCCGGGAAAGCGTTTTCAACCGCGAAGAATAAAATAACATCATTAGTTAGACGAAAAAAGAAACCGTTACCGTCTACAGCGGAAATGCCGGCAAGTGTTAGTAAACTTATAAATAACGCAGTAGATGAAAAACTAGCGTCGTTGATAACCCCCGACCAAAGCAATATTGCAAATATGATAGCATGAAGTGGCTTTAAAAAACTACGACGATGAAAATCGTGTACAATTTCACGATTTAGACTCTGATAAATAAAATAAAATGTGAAAGAGTGATGATAATGACGCAATTTGGAGGATTCCAGCAAACGCAGCTGCAGATCATGTAAATGATGATGCTGGTAAAGTCATTTTAACAAAAATATCATTGTGGATGCCAGTGTTGACTGCATCATTCACCGCAGAAGGACGATTACTATCATTTATGGACCAAGGAGGAAAGTCGGTGTTGAGTTGGTTATCAGTGATCACGGATGTTAAACAATCAAATATCAACGGGTTATTCACGTGGAATCTAGCATCAAAACAAGGCATTGCTGCTCCACGTCATATATTTATTGCGTTACAAGATAACACACGAATTGGCGATCAACGTTTCAGTCATATGATATTTGATCCATTAGGTGTTAAAGACGTCTCGCTGAGAATAAACGGCCAGCAAGAACCATCTGAAGATGTACAACTTGATTATGGTCAAAATCATATTGCACGCGTGTATCATAGATTGTTGTCGTTTATGGCACGCGATCAAAATGTCGATACTGGTCTGCAAATATCACAATACGACTTTAAGAATCTGTATCCGATCTATTACTTTTCGCTGGAACATCTTGATTTAACAAGACAGTCCGTCGTTGATATACATTTTAGAGCTAATGTGACTCGTCCTGCTGCTATTGCTAATTATAGAGCAGTTGCTGTCATTCTCAGTGACAAATCAATGCTACTCGAAGGTGTTGGAGGAAAAATGATAGTGGTAGATGCGCCTGTAGAAAATCTATGATTGAAAATCCTTCGTATTTTTCCAAAAACATTTATTTGAAATCGTAAACCATGTTCTCGATTTAGAATTAATCTATTATGTATAATGTCGTATAGTCATATCAATGTGTCGTTGACACCTGGTCAATTGAAAAAATTGCAATCCAAATCAGCTGAGCAATGTGGAACCACAATAACACTGAAACCCAATCAAATGAATGGTGGGGCAAATAAATTTTCACTGACAACTCGTCAAGTAAAACATTTCAATGAAGCACTTGCAGCAAAAAAAGGTGTCCAGATTACTATTTCTGCGGCTGCTATCAAAAACATGATTAAATCAAATTAAATTATTCCCATTGTTAGCTGCGATTCCAGTGTTGATTGCGGCAGCAGCCCCAGCGGTAGCTAAAGCGGCAGCGTTAGGGGCTGTTGGTACCGCGGCAGGAATGGCACTAAAAAAGGCAACTGGGCAGGGTTATAAAAAAAGGGGAAAGGGTCTAAGACTACCAGGAACCCCGTATTCGTGGTACAGCGGGAGATCCGTTCACGGATCAGGTCTAAGACTAGGACCGGTTTATTAACCCAGAAATCTTCAATGGTTCCTATGTCCAATTTTGATTTAATTGATGCTGCTAAAAAACTCGCGATTAAAAACTTCAGAGGTGTCTTTATGTAAGATCAATTACCGACACAACCCAACAGTGTTGAAACCGGTATCATTAATCTCGATAACAGCACCGGACCTGGAACTCACTGGGTTGCATACGCTATTGATCCACGTGGGATTGTCTATTTTGATTCATATGTATTAGCACCGTCAAAAGAGTTTATGCGTTATATAAAAACTTTCAAATGAAGACTTGGTATTCTACGCTACCAACACAAACGATGATTGATCCACCAATATGTGGCAGCGAAGTATTAAATGTTCTCGATGCTATTTCTAACTCTTTGGGTAACCCAAAGGGAAAACCACCGCATGTTGTCGTAAATGAATACACTAGTAATCGCTGGCAACGACGAAGTCGTCAACAAAGATTTTAGAGAGAGAGTTTTACAATAACATGATTGATATTTGGGGAAGACTTCTGAAACTCAAACCCGATGACACTGCAACGGGTGATATAAAAAAAAAATAAAGATGAAATAGCTGAGACTTTGAACCTAACAAGTGTTGATCCCAATGAAATAATTGTATTTCAAGATAGTCAGGGTAAATTTAAAACTAGTAATGTGTCGTTGGATGATATTTTGGTTAAACAACGAAACGCAATCGAGGATACTATCGTGTTTTTTTCCGATCAGGGTAAACTCAAACTGGAGGTACTCTTCTCGACTATTACAGATAGATTCACTGAATACGATAAGGAATTTGACGATCATTTGAAAACTTATAATAATATTCGTATAAATGTCATTCATAAGTTCTTTGGATCACCGATTGTAGTTACACCGTCTATAGCTGAAATTAAAACGTTTATTGATGATCAAAAGGTCATCAATGACTTCACTGATACATTTTTTACAACAACAACATCCAAAAACATGTCAACTACATATTCGGAAATAATCAAAAAACTTAATGAAATCGCTGAAATTAAAAAATCTATTGAGGATAGTAAAACAACAATCGACGCCGTCAAAGATGATTTTCCAAAAATAGTCGAACGACTCGATAAAGTAAAAATTCCACACTCCGCAGATGGTATCCGTAATGTTGTGTATGTAGTTCGGTACGGAACTCTCGATTGGATCAAATACACTAATAATCGAATAGATTTTACTCCAACTGTAAAAGGCATCTATCGATTTACATTAACTACACATGCCGGGGATAATTTTAATATTAGAGATAATTATGGTGGTGTCGGTGATGATCAAACCGCTGTAAATACAATAACACAGCGAATTGATGCAAATTTCACTTGGACTATTTTTATATTATCGTCTATTCGAGTTGTTAGAGTTAGATTACCAATAACATATGTGATAGAATTTATAACAAATATACCTGACGATGACTAATTCAACGATGGTGTTTTCAATAACGATGGCATCAACGATTTCATCATCGCAATATCGCTATGATACAGTCAAAGAATTTTCAATGAAACTCAAAACACTCGCTGAGGAGTATGCACTGAAAATAAAAAAATATCGCAGGAGAATTACAGTCATTGACGTTACAGTGTACTCAGTGTCTGGTGTAATGGCCGGAGCTGGTATTATACTGTCTTCAGTGACAATGATAGCTCCGATTGCTGTTCCAATTTGTATATCCGCGGTGGCTTCAATAGCTGGTATATTAACCGGGATCACAAAAACAATATCATCATGGAGCCAGAGTAAACTGCAAGACTATGTCATTAAATTTCATGTTGTATCAATCGCATACTCGCAATTATCCTCGATGATATCGTCGGCACTCGATGATACAATTATATCAGATAGTGAGTTCTCAGCGATGGTCAGTATTTATGATTCCGCGATGTCAAAATTAGAAATACAACAACAGTATTATAACAATGACAACACCGATGGAATTGGAGAACACAAACCCGAAAACCAGCATGATCTCAATAACCTCAACGATATCAGATAGTGAGTTCTCAGCGATGGTCAGTATTTATGATTCCGCGATGTCAAAATTAGAAATACAACAACAGTATAATAACAATGACAACACCGATGGAATTGGAGAACACAAACTCGAAAACCAGCATGATCTCAATAACCTCAACGATATCAGATAGTGAGTTCTCAGTGATGATACGTGTCTATGATTCCGCGATATCAAAATTAGAAATACATCATGAGTATAATAACAATGACAACACCGATGGAATTACTTCAACAAATAGTGGAGAACACGAACCCTGTACAAACAAGCATGATATCAATAACCTCAACGAATCCAGAATTCAGTGTGAATTTCCCTTCCCCGGTTCCAGTGAAGGAAATCGCGCTAGCAAAATTACGAGTATACCATAGTTGGCCTAATATCAGATCAAAACCATTTAGTGGTTCACAACCGAATAATTCACTGGTATTTGCAAATAAGAATAAACCAGACGGGACTCCAGACTGGAACGTTGTTTCCATACCAACCGGATCATATCAAATTGAACAAATCAATGATGAGTTAGCACGTAGAATAAAATCGATTACTGGAGCAGAATCAAAAATAGCTATAACGGTTCATGAACCGACATTATCGTCTGCCATTGAAATAAGCACAGAAGGATACGTCGTAGATCTATCAAAGCTCAATAAGGACCGTACTAGGATGGCCTGAATTACCACCTCAACAAGAACCCGTTAATTTACCACCTGAACCACAAAAAACTGATTATATTACCGACAGGATAAAATCTGATAATCCAGTAAAAAGATATAGCGACTATGACAAACCGAAATTTTTCGCAATCGGTATACATCCAAGTGGAGACGAATTTCATAGACCTAACTTCAATGTTGCCGAAAATTTCACAGCAATGAATATTGAATTTTCACTGTTGTTAATATCCCTTAAATCCGGCTCTCTCACCCAAGATGAAATTATCAGCGTCGTAGAAACATGTAACAAAATCATCAGTGACATGGAAACATTTCATTCACAAATTATTCAAGAGGTTTAGGTGACAGTAGTCCTAAAACAAGAGATTTATTTGCAGATAAATATAAAATCCCCGTCAAAGATATTCCGACATTCAAACTACCAGACTTTAACGTACCAGAACTAAAACAACTTCTCAGTGAGGCCATCGATGTTGGTTTTAAAATAATTCATGATGCGTGGAAAAAAACATCATCACAGGAAATAAAAATCCTCAAACACAACAATAACCCAGACGATGGCGGCAGGCATATTGCTCCGTTCAACGTGAATATATCCTCGGTGATTGCATTCAATTTAGTATGTGATATTATCGAAGGAAGCTATCAAATAAATCTCAAACGATCAAATCAAGCACAGCAAGGATATATTCTATACTCATTTGCATCAATAGCCCCTCCAGGATTTTTAATAATTGAGTCTCCGGTTAATCCAGTCTATACGCGATGTCATAATGATTCATTAACCATAATTAATTTCAAACTCACTGACCAATCTAATAATCCGATTGATTTACAAGGTGAGATTTTACAAATTAGTCTGTTTGTGAAATCGTAAAGACCCTCGTATCGGACTTGATAATCAACGGGTGAGTTTTTTTAACCTAACGGAGACCCTTGCAAGGACAAAATCACTAAGTCCCCATTTAGCTAATAAAGACTTTATTTTTTTTTCTCTCGATTTTTTATGTCTCAATCACTCTCCATAACACATAATACGTCTTTATGACTGGTATATACCCTTCCCACCTAAGGGAACTCAGCCACAGAAGCTTTAATTTTGCATGAAAACGTTATTGGATTCGCCTCCTCTGCTGCTTATATATATATATATATATATATATATATATATATATATATATATATATATATATATATATATATATATATATATATATAATTATATATATATATATAAAAGCATATGTTTGTACGAGTTAAGGATATAGCTACAAAGCACAACACATACCTGGCTGAAAATATGTCAAGATGCAGATGACAAGATGTAATACTTCTTCTTTCATTGTTAACTATCTGGAAACACTAATATGCATCATAGCCAGTAAATGCAAGCTAATATATGACATTTGTAGGGGTCAAATTATGTTGGTTAACATGAGTTTGGTCCGTTCATATAATGGATCTGAATTCAGTCTATTGGTCAATCTAACACAATTATATTGAGTAATAATATGATTCAATAATATATACATTTATTTCACCAATTTCCGCCAGTGGTATACGAATATGGCATCCAACAGCTATTCAATGTTGTTGTTTTAGCTGGGCTGATGAATAAACAAAGCCCACTGAGATCTCGCTAAACCAGACTACTGTTTACGGACACAATATAATCCCATCTAATTCCATATATGAACTTGGTTATGATGGCTCAGCCGATATGTAAAAGGTTTATTTATTTTAGTTGTCTGTGTCGTGCCATTTATTTGGTCAGGTGTATCTTTCATCTCTCGGTGTCACTTACGAACGTATATATATATATATATACATATATATATATATATATATATATATATATATATATATATATATATATATATATATATATATATATATATATATATATATATATATATATATATGTGTGTGTGTGTGTGTGTGTGTGTGTTACAAGGCGATAAGAATATAGAAAATATCACTTTCATCAAAATAAGTGTCTGAGTTGCATTGAGTCAATCAAAGATGATCGAACTGTACTCATGTGATGATTCAAGATATTTTTGTAAATTGTTACGTCGTCTATGTTCATATCATATTACATATTAAAAATATCACCATGCGATAAATGATTCATATCAAACTGCATCACGTATATTTATTATGTTCATCTGGATTTGCAAGTGTTGCCATTTAGTTTTGCTCTTTATTACGATTGTATTTCCCAGCTTCCTTTTTGAAGATCATATCGATGAAGTATTATACATGTATATTGATGTCATTGTATTAATCTACTGATTGCATTGAAAATGATTCAATATTATTCACACTGTTATCTTTTCATGTTTTCGGTGAACTTGCATATGGTATTACCTGAAAGAAGCAAACCTAATACATGCGAAACTCCATATACTTTTAATTGGTTAACTAACATCATTATTGAACAAAAAAATATTTGTTTTACAGCCATTCTATTTATGAATGTTGTTGAATAGGTTTCGAATCTATCTACATCATAGACTGCATTAATGCTTTAGAAACATCATAAATCACATGCTCCTATGCTGGTATAGTTCACTCTCTTTCAGTGGGTATAAATGTGAACGTTACGAGTCTTGACTGTATAACACTTCCTAATTCCTCAGATTGGTCCACTACTATCAGATTAGCTTTCATTGCTTAATTGATAAATTAAGATGTGTACAACTAAAATCTTTTTATTAGTAACTTAATAATCTCAAAGTACTCCTTTTGTATAATTATATGCCAAAGTTGTTTCTGCGTCTGGTCTTCAGGAGTATTAGTGATTTAATTTAAGCTATATATATATATATATATATATATATATATATATATATATATATATATATATATATATATATATATATATATATATGCACCTGAAAATAATTTTTAGCACAAAGAGGAATTTGAGGTATCGACATGAGAGCTTTAACTCAATCGTTAAGAGCGAAATAGTACTGCTCAGTATTTCGGCCATACCTAATAAATTGTTTTATTTCAGTGAATGTTATGACTAATTGTTTTTTCGTCGCAAGCTTTTAAACAAAATATTTAAAACAAAAGACATAGTGGAGAAGATTAATATATCCCAACTTTCATTGTGAACCCACTCAACCTTTTGATTTAAACAGTGATTGTCCTTTAAGAAAGAATTAAAAACATTTTGTCTCCAGCTAGGTCAATGCCTAGCAATACATGAACAACTTGAATTGGTAAATAAGTCATGACACTAAGTCAAATTCCTGCATAACAGATTGGAGTGGAACATTTTTAAAACCACATTGAATAAAGGAACTGCTATCTCCATAAAATACACATACATAAAATCTAAACATTTGGAAACATTAGCCATTACGTTGTTTTAATTGTCACCTTTGAGTTCAGAACAGAACATCAAAATCTCAAAAGATATGTCACATTTTAGTTTTGAAGCAGTCGACTTATAAAATGTGTATACATATGTTATGCAAGGCATATTATCACGCCAAAGCAATTATATATATATATATATATATATATATATATATATATATATATATATATATATATATATATATATATATATATATATATATATATATATATAATCACTTCTTGTCAAAGCATAAGCCAGCACCAAAGACGTACGGGCTGCCTCTTTTTTATAAATGTTCTGTGTTCTACCTCACCATCAGTAGCAAGAGATGGGTGGTACAACAGACAGCTTTGAGTCTCAATAGTGCTGCTCCACAGGAGGTTATCAAGCTCTGCTACCATGTATCTACAACTACCAACAATCCATCATATGTCGAGGAGATTTAAATCTTCAGAAGATTATGAAACACACTTTGGATATCATCGAAATTACTATCACGGCTAATGTACTAATCTATAAGGCCCGTACTCTCTGTATCCTATATATAGTAGTGAACCATAGATTGACCACAGTATTCAAGAGAATAAACCCTTGATTAAGAACTGGTAAAGCAGCATAAATTGTTTCTGATTTGGATAGTTCGTGCACTAAGATTTGTGTTGTGGGATATGTGTTTGAAAAACACAAGCAGATGTATTATTGTTAATGTCATTGTAGGGTTTAATGTCATTAGATAGGCTATACATGTCAACCAGTATAACAGGTGCAGGAAGAACCTTGTAAAACTTCGTTAAGGTCCACCGACCCATAATAAACTACTAACAAGCTTTCTCACGTACGCACATTACTAGAGTCTGACACTAGAAACAAAAGTAATTAACAAAACCTGGATATTGAGGGGGAACACACACGCACACACGCACACACATGCGTGTATTCATATACTTGTGAGGACCTTGACATATTACTACATTTCGAGGACCATAAGAAGGAATGAAAGTATATGTTAGAAATTTGAAAGTAAGCTTAACTGTAAGATAGGCAGTATCTGTAAAATTTAATTTTTGCCATATACTTCTTTTTTCATTATGAGGACTACTCTGACTTTGCCATCATTGTGAGGACGTCATTATGAGGACTAATTTACACACAATCAAAGACTACCATCAACCCGAGGACCTGATATTTTTTTCACTTCTTATTGCACCTATCCCAGAAAAACATGTGAAGATATTAAAAGTTTAGGAACAAATTTATCTGCAATTAAAACTACAGATAGATAAATAGATACACGAGCTTAAATGTTCAAATCTTATTAAAATATAAACTTTAAGTTCCTTTGCAAAACTCTAAATCTCAGGCACTGATTTGCAACTTTGCGACCTCTTTTATTGACACAATGAAAACTACCACCCATAATAGCAATTATATCAAAATTGTCAATTCATCTATTAAAATAAAAAATGTGATTTCTAAAAATGTAATTTGACACCAAAGCAACTCAAATGCCATAAGGCAGTTTGCCAAATGCAAATTCACTGGAACTGAAGTTGACTTCGGGAAATTTGCGCTTGACTCATTATATGATAATATATCACAACAAAAGTTTAAATATTATGCAGCATAAAACGGGAAGTTAAGGAAATTGCGTTCCATTAATTTTACAGTTATTTTATTCTTAATTTATTATGCCTTAAAATCATATGCCCATAAATAAAGTTATCAAAGAGCGTAAATAATAAATGAAGATAAAATGTGTATGTGAGAAGGAAAGGAAGGGTTAGAATGCATATATATGCATCTGTATATACATACATAAATATGGTATGGTTTCCAAATATTTAGAAATGAGAGAGTATAGATAGAAAGGGGTTTAAAATACATTGAACTGAAACATTAAATATTTTGTCTTCTAACAGCTTCATCTAACTTGCTTTTGGAACCGTTATTAAATTCACTTATATACGCCATGATATGCTACTATATCAACATGTGCAGTAATGAAAGCTAGACTTTAGGAAAAATATTTTGTTCTAAATACTACTTGTTTTCAGAACACTGTCTTATTCATTTGCTTAAAAATAATTATCTAGTCACCATGAAGTCTGCGATATGCATTTAAACTCTCTCCGAGAGAGTTGCAAGTGTTTAGGTTGATTGATTAGGCATTTAAAGAAAAAGAAATAGAACTTCCTTATTGCATGTCTTAATAACATCAGTTTTTGAGGACTAAATTTGGGTTGCATTTTAGTTAACATATTAACCCCTGGAAGTTTTTGCTGTTTTCACATGCAATGCGAGTTGGAAACACATTTTGGGACTTTTTCTGAATGCATCCTAATACATCGACTTCCAAGCAATATTCCATAAGACAAATGGCTAGTTGTGCTAAAGAATTTTTTTTTCTTTGGTTAGTTTGCTGGCGCATAGGCAGAAGGTGAACAAATTGATTATTTTTTTGCTTAACAAACCAAAAATTTTCGTATGGAGAAGAATCTTTATTCGAAATGCCCACCTTATCCTACTTTTTTGCACAGGTTTACCGGTCCTGGTGCGCTTCAGATTTGTCTGCCGTAGATCCGTGGCCATAAACTCTAAAACATGGACACAAATTCAGGATCCGACCATGGGCGAATTTGGACGAGAAAAAAAAAACCCGGGTCCAAAAACTTTTATTTTCTTCTCTGTATTTTGTAGTGCAATTAAAAGGTCCAGATTATTTTCTATCATTGAAGAGCTACATCTGTTTACCTTTCTACAATACCACCCACTTTAGTGTATCATGCATGACCTTGACACTGCAAACATTGGAAGTAGGCTACTACCTTCTGCCTTGTAAAGTCGTCACTAGAAGTTAATGTGTTAATATTTAAGAAACTCATTTCTTTAAATTATGAACTGGAATTTCAAGGTTCTTATCATTACATATTAGACTAAATTACTATTTTGGAATGGTACTGAACTGATTTAAGACATTTGGATTATATCCCCCACCCCCAACCCCACCGAGACATGAATAATATTGGCACATTAGTACATTCTAAGCTATTTACATATCTAGTTCAGTATTGGAATTTGGCTTGCATCACTAATGGATATCATTTGAAGAGAAAGTCAAGTGCAATTTCATAAAGAGAGTGTTGCAGAAAGAGAGCGAGAAGATATGCAAATTGAGTTATGTGCATGTGTGCGATTTGGATATTTACAATAGCTTTAACAATTTTTCAGTCATATCACTATAAGGTCTGCAGCGTGGCAGCATATAGTGATGTCTAGCATTTGTGTATCATGCTGCTGTTCTACCAAGAAACATTATCCTAACACCAGGATAAGTAGTGCCAACATTAAACTCTTCCTGTTGAGCATCTATCGCAAAAGCTGCCATTTTTATGTCTTTGGTATATTACTCGATCTGGGTTCAAACCAGCACCCCCCACCCGAATCTAGGACTGACACTCTTGCAACTAAACTACCGGAGTGGTCTATAAGGCAAATGAAAATAAAAAAAAAGAGATAAAATACAGAGAGAAAAGTCAAATGGAGAAATGCAATTTAGATTAAATATTTAGAATTGTAAACTGAAAAAGCAACTCTTCGTTTACATACATGATTGTGTTTTGATGCTATCATAAATAATAGGTTAGTATACATTATTAGAGAAGAGGAAGTAGATCATTATGGCCAAGACAGCATTGAATTATATTTGTACAAAGTGTACCTATTGGCAAAATTCATACGATCTACACTTCATTGCCATTGCAACAAAGTGTTAATAATGATGTGCTTCAGGTACATATCTTGAGGCGTGGAGAGTTGGTACCTGACGTATATTAACACATTAAAAAATTGCAAAATGGAAACTGGATAAATCTATATTACAACAAGAAAGTGCATGCTATTTCTGACTGCTAAAGATTGAAAAATAAGCAACATAATTGAAACAGACTAATCAAAGGCTCCTATATTAAGAGGCCAATATCACAGACCTGTACTGAAAGCAATCAATTTGTTGGATCAAACAAATCAGTCTGATTTTATGATTGATAATTATAAGTCATTTATGTTGAAAGGCTCTTTATCACCTGTGCGCAGTTCTTCCAAACCTATCCCAATTAAAATATTAAGGGACACTGGAGCTTTTCAGTCTTTTATTATCAGGTACATTGTCGGTTTCTGAGCACAACTCTATTCACAGTGTTCTTATTTAGGATGTAAAATCAGGCTTTGCCTTTTCTCTCCAGTGTACTGAACTCATGACCATTGGATTACAAAATGCAGTATCACGCCTACTGAGCTGCTATGGCCACCTATCTAATACTGTTTGAAACCAACAAATTACAAATTATTAACAGTAGGAAGTTGAGAAGAAAAAGAAAAAAACATTAAATGGTTAAATTGCATTATAATTTCATTGAGCGAAGCATGTACAAATATGACACATATTTCATTGCATAAAGTAAATGTTCATCTCAACAAAAATGTTTAATATAAAAGATGCAACCCAAATAAAGTCATTTCAGTCATTATGTATCTCATTATTGAATAAATACAAGAAGCTGGCCACAACCCGCATATTAAGTCCAGTCACCAACATTCAAAATGTTGGTTACAATGGTATTAAAGTGAAATAAAATAAAGCAATTGTTTCATTGAAGGTAATTAAAGGGTGTTGACAGATGAAAGAAAGGACATCAACTTCCATGTAAGATGGAGGAGTCTTGACAAAAAAATTGCATCACAGGAAGACATGCAATACTGCTGCATTGTTAAATGAAAACATCATCTTATTTATCATTAATATATGCATGGACAGTCTATTATATAACGATAAGGTAATTCATTCCAACCTTGATGAAAGGTCACACTGTCAATTTGCTTTTGGAAGGAACATCAGGATGAAAGACAATTTCCTGCGTAAAGTGTAAATGCATTTTAGCATTTTAAAAAATTTCATCTTTACTTATTTAATGAAAGAAGCAAACAAAATGTAAGTTAGCGGTACCATAATTCCAATTAGATTGTCCCTTTGAGTCCAAACTGCAGAATATTAATAATAAATGAGAAATGGCTAGCAGACCTTTGAACACATTCAAAATTGATGCTAAAATGCAAGTAAAAAATGTAAATGTTGCATAATCTCATTGGTTGACATTTTAAACATATGACAAATACAACTGTTACCTAAACCAATTCATCTGAAAATTGTTAAGTTTTGCATTCATAAAATTCAAACAAACTTAATTTGGAGAAAAGATATTTTACTCTACATGCATTTTACAAGATGCAATATCCCATTTCAAAACTGCATTTCATTTCTTACCAAAGTAAACATGTCTCAATGTACCATAAGAAAAGAAATTAAAATCCAAACTAATATGAAAAATATATACAAGAACATAATTGTAATATTTTTTATTATTTTAAAAACAACACAATTTAAACATTATGTTAAGAAACCACAATCAATAATTATTATACTGATGTAATCATGATGTCAGAGACTACACTATTTTCTGGGCAATATTCAAAGTTATATTTTTGAAACATGGCAATATTTCAATGTTTTTTAATGAGTGACAAAAATCAAAAGAATTTCACTGCCTCGAAAATATATTTGCTTAAGAAAAATATTTAGAATAAGCAAAAAAACAAACCTATATATCTGAACATTAATTTAAACTTTCATGGCCTGGATGCAAATTAATCAAATGACCAAACTGAAATCTAAGAACACATCATAAACACAACTGAAGAATCTATCCTATTTGTTGGCTTATAAATCACTGTGAAGCTTAAGTCAACTTAGCCAGTTTTTGTCCTTCATTCATAAACAAGCAGATGCCATGTATAAAACAAGGTCAGAACAATACATCAACTTTGTCTGTTTCACTACTGTTTGATACACACATGAATTTTATCCTAGCTGTAACTCCACAAATTTACCAGTCAGCATAGTTAAATGTAGCTAAAAAAAACTTACCGGTACTTTGTTTCTCACCAGATATCTAAAACATATCTTATACGTTTAGCCACAAATGACCTGAAAATTTACAGCGTTACAGATAGGATAAAATTTGTAATGCTGCGTGAAATGTAGAATAGCAGCATCTGTTTTCAGGAATATTACACTGTATGCATAGCTGACAACCCTCCAGACTCACAATTTTGTGAAAATGGTGATAAACATTAGTGAATTTTGACATGAAATCATGAAGTGATCCTAGATTCTGCGAATATTTGTCGATACAAATGAATGCATGGCAAGTGTTTGGTATATTCCAAACTAAACTTCACTGTATGTGTAATATATTTCGTTTTACTATTCCAAGTTTCCTGTCCCTTGCCACACCATTGTTTATATTTGGAGTTTTATGGGGGGGATGTGTGTGCAGGGTCAAAGTCCATTCCCTATCGACAAAGTTGGAATTTGCCGACACCATCTTGTGTCAAAATAGGGTAGCCTCTTACTAGCTGACACAGCAAACTTTAAAGACCTTTCCTTGAGATATAACTGCTTGAAATCGATAGGAAAATTATTTATTCTCTCAAAAATCATGAACATATCATTCGTCATGTCTTTAATCTGCTGACAGGCGAGATGAAAATGTGTTCTTGCTGAAATTTGACCTGAAACTGGCCCTTTTTGTCCCAATGACATGACTATACAAATCTTGCCACCTACATGTCAATTAGGCCATATAGTCACGTGACATGGACAATAAACAAATATCCAAAATAAAACTGGGGTAACAAGGGTCAGAGAAAATGGTGAGACATTTTCAAGATTAGTTGCGTGTGCATGTGAGGAACAACATTTTGGTTGGGCACCAGTTTCTCTTAAAAGCATGTGTTGTTGTTGAAGGGTATAATACTATTTTTCAGCACACGATATGCTTATACATGGCAACCATTATTAATGGTGGAGGTAAAACCCCTGGAAAGAACCACTGACCCACGAGAAGCTACTGGCAAGCTTTCTCACATACCCACATTTGCCCAATCTGAGACTCAAACCCACGCTGACACTGACTGATACATTTGCACTACTATTTTAGAAAGTATCCATTCCACTAGAAGAAGAAGAAGATGAAGAAGACGAAGAAGAAGAAAAATAACACTTCCTTAAATCGGTTGACTTGTCACAAATCAAAATGAAATTATTAGAAGATAAAATGTACCAAGCCTTCAGTACCTAAACTATCGAGTACCTTAAAAAACCACAAAAACATAAACAAAACCAAGTCCATACGTTAGCCACTGTCGGAATTCCAATTGTATGTTCAGTGAGGATTTAAACTAAAATAGATACATAGAACAGTATATTCAAGAACAATGTTTGAAATCATCCACAGAAATCCATACAACGTTAAAACAAAGAAAAAAATACGTAACCTTTGAAGAAAAAAAAAACGTATTTCGTAAAACTGATGAATATTGTTGTGATCAGTTAACTGGTGGGTCAATTTAAAAACAGGAAGCAAGTACAAAGATTGATACTATAAAGAAAGGATATATCATTTCCAAGGAAAACATTTAAAGGTAAACATTTTATTAGTCAATTAAGTCTTGTACCGCAGCAAGCCCAGAAATCATAACATATTAAGAGCATTATATTTTCATGGCAGATATAAATTTCTTTGTATTAAGAAATTTCTTTGTATTGTAGAAACAGATACACTTTAAAATGACCATGTTTTATGATACACGTAACTACAAAAAGATGATATTTTGGTGTTCCTCATATAAAAAAAAGATACTCGGATCGTGTAATTAGCTGAATACAAAAATACCGTGGTTATAGAAGTAAGCTATATGCCTTTAGGACAAAACAAAGATGAAAAGTAAGTATTCTATGGTATTTAATAAACAATATGTAATTGCAAAGTATTGAAAGTATGCAACAATATTTATTCAACAACCTGTTATCACAAAGTAGCAAACGTAGTGGGATTTGTTGATCAGTCTGTAATCGCTAACTATTTAAAGTAAGCAAGTATATTTATTAAACAACCTGATATCGCATATTATTTAAAGTGAGGAAGGTACAACATATCGTCTATTTAACCAAACTATAAATCTGCAACACGTAGAGACTAATGAACTTGTTAGAGTTAAACCAAAATGGCATTAGTGAAATCTGATGGAATATTGCAAAGCCAAAATATATAAAACATATCAAACACATCAGCAGCGAAGAGGAGAAACTAAGAAAGCTAATTGCGATACATTTTACGGACTGTTAAAATACAAACAAACAAAAAACATTTAACTGAACATTTAACAGATTTAGAAAATACTTTTAAACACACATTTCTTATAACATTACAAAATTTACTTTTGTCGAAAGGTTAAAATGATTTTTCAGCAAGAAGGTGTGACACCTGCAACAAACAAATACATCTTTTTGTATGGCATCCGAAAACCCTTGGTCTAAGCATAATAAATTTGGTAAAATGTCTTTTAGGAGGTAATGGACGGGTAAAGGTGACACATAAGCACCAGTTGTGACACATAGGCACCAGTTGACAATGTAAACCAAGAGATCTAAATACTGATATTATTTGTTCGAGCACAAGCATCACTGATTGTTTATTTCTGAAAGTGTAAAAAAGACGGCATTTAAAATAAGCTGGGCAACTTGTTCCTTAATTTACTGATGATGTCATTCTGATTATTTTTGGCCGTAATTAACTTGTTGTATGCGATTCAAAACTCATGTTAACATTTGTCAACAAAAGGAATGAACACAAAATAATATGGGTAAGAAAAAGAACTTTTTTCAGAATTAAATTCAGTCAGATCATGCAACCACATACGTAACCATAGACGCTTGTTTATTTGCTTCGTGAATAAAGTAAATTAGTTCTGCTTTTTAATCATCAGCTGTTTTAACTGTAGACCAATTACAATCTCTCACTGTTTGTCCTTTTGTTGATATAAGAATAGACCAATTACAATCTCGCACCATTTTTTACCTTTTGTCATCATAACTGCTAATCACATTCTCTTCTTTAAGAAAAGTTACTGATTGCTTTTCAGTCACTACTATTATATTATTTAATAGGTCCGTATGTAAGCGTGTCAAATGGCTGTTGTATCCAATAATACTACCAGTTTTCATTCCCATATCACGAGGTAAACAAAAATATTCCATTCCTATCAACAATAACAAAATCTAGTTTTAACTTGTGGTTAGAGCGTCCGTCGCAGAAGTGGGAGGTCGTGGGTTCGATCCCCGGCAGAGTCATAAAAAAGACTTATACAAATGGTACTAACAGCTGCCTCGCTTGAAGCTCAGTATTAAGAGGTTAGTGTTAGAACAGGTTGGCCTGGTGTCAGGATAATGTGACTGTGAAACATGACATGTCTGTGGCATGATGCCCCAGTGACATCACTATAAACTGCCTCGCTGCAGACATCATAGCGAAATGATTGAATTTCTTTTAAAGCTACATTAAAAATTCTAACCAAACAAACAAAGTAATATTGCTCATGCCGTACGGAGCACGTCCGTTGTCAAATCGTTAGTTTCGGAGGTTCATAGATTGACATGTTGTCAAGCCATTCAATTTTGGAGGCAATTAAATCTTGAATGCAGACAACAATCCCACAATACCATGCACTAAGTGATCGGTTTTGAGAAAAACTGGAACTTGTGATATCTGGTGATCGGTTTTCAAAATATGTTTGCTTTCAGTTTTCTGAAAGCTGCATTTCAAATGGCTAATTCACAGGTCAACAAAACATGACCCCTGTGCGGTCACTTCATATCTTTATATTGAACAATGGATATCTGATTTTCGTCAGATTGTTTTTGCTGGTGTTGTTGTTGTAGTGTTTAACGCCATTTTTCACCACACAATAGGCTATACATGGCGGCCAGTATTAATGGTGGAGGAAGAACCAGGGAAATCAGCCAAAATAACCACTGACCAACGAGAAGCTCCTGGCAAGCTTTCTCACATACCCACATTGGCTGAATCTGAGACTCGAACCCACACCGACAGAGGTGAGATGGCAATGATCTGTAATGGAGAGCGCTTTAGACCACTTAGGGCCAACTAAAGCATTTGTAAAACTAATATTTTATTTACAGTAGTCCCCCTCTTATACAGCCATCCCTTCTGTACCTTGAAAGTGGCCTTATAAGACGGGTGGCCTTTCCAGAGGGGGGAATAAATTTCTATGAGAAGTATAAGTAATGTACATAGTTTGAAAGATATATACTTCAAAGCATTTAATATCTTAGTTTAAAAGTAACATTAATCATTAAATGTTCTTGTTATATTAAAAAACTTATTGCAACTGAATATATGTTAATAGTTCTATATCTTGACGTGTGATATGCGAGCGGGTATTGGTGTCATGCACAATGAAAATACATTCAAAAACATCATTTACATATTTGTACATACATCTCTGTGTGATGACTTGTTAATATTTGATAATGATTTATTCTGGTGTTGCTAACTGTATGTGATTTAATTATTCAGACAAAACTTGTGTCAAGTGGAATAAATGCAGTTTTCATAAAGGAAGCCATAATTGTATTGTCACGTGATTTTTCGATCTCTGTATCGTACCCTGTTTTCTTCAAAGTTCTATGTGTGTGCCAATGCACAAAATCTATTTATAGCCTATGCTGACCCTGTTATGATCTTAACAATTAAAACTACATGTAGTTATAATTATCAGAGAAGAAAACAACATATGTCTTAAGCCCCAAACTCTATCAAAACATTAATGAGCCAATTTTGTGTAAACAAAGCCTTTTATTGATAATGAACATGTACACTTCTAGCGGAAACTTGACACCGGGAGACATGTATCGATGATAGAGATAATCAATTGCTTACCTTACGTCAAGATTTGAATTAATAATTGGTTCTGGATACATTTGAAGAAACAGAATTCACCGCTAATGTGGGGGACATTTTACATATTTTGTACTAAATTGCTGGCTGCGTTAGCAATATGCGATATGTATATGTATATTAAAATTCCTTAAAATGTTTGCTAAAGGGGTAAAAACAGTACCTATCAGCTATAGTTCACTTATGCCACGACCAGTTGTACCAGACCTATTCAGACCAGTTGTACCAGACCTATTCAGCAACTGCCGATATAATAAATAACAATAATGATGATGACTTTGTATAGCGCCTAAATTCCCTAATCTTTCGAAGCTCTAAGCACCTTAAACCATCTATAATGATATTACTACACTACAGAAAAAAAAAATGAAATTGGAAAAAATAAAAAAACATGCTGAAAACATATAAGATACAAAACAAATGTTACTGATATCATAACTAGCATTTAATGAGAAAGCAGTTAATTAAAAAAATATTTTAAATAATTGAAAATTGGGGAATTGATTAGTTTTTGCATAAAAGCGTAAATTTGTGAATCACTGAAAATGGTTGGCAGCTATGTGTATGTATTTTAGATTATGGCAACAGGGAAACTGTATCACTAATGCTAATATATATTTTCCAGAGTTCTGTTTGGATGAGAGAGGGTATTTTATACCTTACTACTGCTCCATTCATCTTAAGTTTTCTTGAAAGAGAAAACAGTAATAAACTAAATTGGCAATGTAAACTTAAATACAAACCAGAATTCTTCAGTTTCTAAGTTTGAATAATCACAATATTTATATCCATAAAAAAATCAATTTAAATTCTGAAATGACCATTTGGTCACATTGTGTAATTTAACTTTTATGTATAATAACTTCTCCATGCCCAACACATACTATTTGCACGTTCTGTAGTTTGGATGCACATGGTTTCTATATTTGCTCATGTTACTTTTTGCTCTAAATGACAATTTTGTACAAAATGCATCACTGGTTGGGAAACCAACACCATTAAGCACCTGGCATTACATGGTAACATATTCACAATATCCTATAGGTAGCGTAATTTTCCAATCTGATCTGGTCTGACAAACATTAAGCTCACACCGGTTTGGACAAGAATGACCTAATTAAATCATTACAATATTTAATAAGCATATAATTAACACTGCAAACGATTTTGTTTTTGAGACAATGGATACCATAATTTAGACTAGAAGGAATTGTTGACAATGATATCAATTGATAATGGTGCATTGCCTTTGTACAAGGAGTATGATCACTATTGTATTCTAACATTAATGCAGGCTACAATTATCCGGAAACCTCTCATATCAGGCCATATTATATCATAAGGTACAAAAATATAAATGGATTGAATACCTGTCTTTGTCATGGATATTCATTTTCTAACTTATCTATTATATGTAATCAAATTACTAGTACATGCTGCTTTCGCACAATTACATAAGATGCACTAGAATTTAATATTGAAATGCATGTATATATTTTGACAGCCTTCTAATATCGGGTTCTAACTTTTTGAATGAAAAATAAATGAAAAAATTATTTGAATGGCAAATTCAATATACAGCTTGATGAAGAGTATAAGACAAGGCCAAGACTTTATGATCCAACATTATGGACTTATATGCCAGCAAATATGTATTATCTCTGTGAAATTCTTAGGCAACTGTTTTAGTTCTTTAGCTTTAACATAGAAGGTTTATATTTAAATATTTTATAAAACATTTGATCTGGGTCCATGGACGCCTTGCCAGAATAGGCATCTTTCTCTTTGCCTCTTCGCATGCTGCTATTACTAGTAGTAAAGCTGTTCTGATTAATTGTCCAGGTTGTCTTTCTACAGCTGCCTTATCCTTCTTTAGCCATGGTACTAATGCTGTTTTATTCTTATCTGCCTTAACAACTGATTTGCAGCTTTTACCTACGAAACAAATAATCCCTCTTCATTTTGGATGATAGATTCACCAAACATTGATACTATTTTAACTACAAATTATTCAACTATTTACCATTTAAGCAATGTGAAGAAACCAATACTGCCAAAAGGAAACATTAAAATTAGGATCTTGTGTTCACGCTAACAAATATATTAGTTTACCATACTATTTAGTTTGCTTTAACAGCAACAGCTAAAAGTGAATATCAATTACAAACACAGTAAACATTAGGTAAAAAGTTTAACCTCAGCATTACGACCATATTGTATATGAAATCTAGCCAGTGAAAGAAAGAAACAAGTTCAGTTGTTAACATTCTCTAGTACACATCTTCTTTAGATGACATGTGAATTTGTTTTGGTACAAATAATAATTTTAAAAATGCATAAATTATCCATGTAGATGTTACTCAAAATTTCAGAAAATGGTAAATAAGAATAGTTCATGAAAAGATACATGAATTTGAAATAAAAGTGTAAAAGATGATAGATAAAACGTCATGAGTGAAGAGAACAATTATTAATAAATCATTATTAATATGCATTTATTAGTAATAGATCAAGCATTAATATTATGTTACAATCGTATTAGACACTATTAATAGTAAATGTTATTTTCTTGTAAAAATGTCGCACATTTCACAATATTCAGCAATGGTTTACACAATATTGCGTTTAGGTGTTTCTATTGCGTTCTGGTATTTCTATGCACCATTGCGAAATGTGTTCATCAGCTTTTTGTAAATGAAAAAAGTACAGTAGTGTATAGTTGTTTTCGCGACATTCTCTAAGTATTATCTACAATATTTGATTTGGCATATCTATTAAATGGTGTTTATTAGAACTAGAAAATGTGTATACTCATTTGATAACAATGCAAATACATATGCATCTCTCTCTCTCTCTCTCTCTCTCTCTCTCTCTCTCCCTCTCTCTCTCTCTCTCTCTCTCTCTCTCTCTCTCTCTCTCTCTCTCTCTCTCTCTCTCTCTCTCCAGGATCATACACAGTAACCACAGATACTTGATTCTGGGTAAATTAATGTATACACTCACTATATTATATGGTGAGTGTATACATTAATTTACCCAGAATCAAGTGCCTGTGACATTAACTCACGCCCACTCTGTGGTGGTGTCATCCTGAATGACTACAACGATGGAGAGATGGCCACCCACCCCCATCTCCTCTGTCTCTCGCTCTCTCTGCACCACTCACCACTGCATTGCGTGGAATTTCAAAAATATACGCGAGCTGTACTGACATCAATATAAGTTCATTGCTGAAAATGGGATAAAACCAAGTTGTCACAAATAATAATATAAAAACTAGTTGTACCCTTACTCCTACGTCGTGGACACTCAACCACAACAAATCAAGTTGAGGCTACGACATCGTAGCTATACAAAAATCTAGTAGCTATTTTGGAGGAATACAGTTAACAACTTGAAAAAGAATTGTTTTATTACTAACCAGTTTGATTCAGCATGTCTTGCCATCTTCCACGAATTTACAGGAGTGTATTATAATCCTTGCAGGAATGCAATCAATGTACGCAATATAAAAAAATTAAATAACGCGCCAAGACAACGCACAAACGGAAGCCCCGGGCTTAAAATACCGCACTCTGTTCAGGCATCGCCAGTTTGCAATTATTATAAAATTATTTTTTTAAACCAGTAATTATTTTTAAAAGTCACATTTATCTGTATAAAATCTACAGTTACACTGCAAAGTAGCGATGTTCTGATTGGATGACAGTCTGAGATCACATGCCTTCTGATTGGCTAATAGTTTGCACACTTGTCACGCCTCTAAAGCGCCAAACGGAAGGTCGCAAATTGTGTGACTTTTACACACGAGTGTAACTCTATGTCAAGCCTTACCGACTTCGTGAGGACTTTTACAAAATCACGCGGTTCATCTCATATGATCATTCTCAACCGTTTTCCGATATATCATTTCGAGGACTAGTGTGTAAGTCCTCGAAATGTAGTACAGTCCTCGAGATGTTGGTGTGCAACCCAACTCAAGTCCTCGCAAGTATAGCAAAACACACACACACACACACACACAAAATAAAAAACAGATAGATATCGGATAGGGTTTTTGATCATCTCATTTGATCAAAATAATTACAGTGTGTAAACCGTATACCGTATACACAAGTTTTGAGTTCAGAATTAAGTATGTCCATAACATATTTACTTTGGGACGGTGTCCATATGGCGGTAAATTTAACTGCACACAGTCGTTTTTATATTTTGGTACCAATCGAGGAATCTGGTATGGAACACCGTATAGGGCCATATGTTTATCTTATCTGAAGTGAAAAGCAATACAGTGTCTGACAGTAACGGTATAGGCAATAATTAAATATCGAGAAAGCTATTGTAGGATGAATCCTAAGGAATATAAAAATTTAGAAATTTATGCGAGGACTCTTGTTTACTCTGAATGCTTAATTCCGATTACGGACACTATCGACTAATACATGGACATTACAAACGATTGGAAATATGAATAATGTAGCCTCCCATTTATTTTTAAACTCAAAATTAAATCAAATTAAATCATATTACTAAGCTGCGGAATAACCGGGCAGTCAAATATGGCTAAAGAATTTTAGATGTGATTGTAATTGGAATGTATTCTCCAAGAAATCTCCTCCACCTTTTTATGTATATGCAGTAGAGGGATTTGACCACTAAATAATTTCCATAACATTTAATGCTAATATATTACACATTGAAAAAATGTTCTTAATTAGCTTGACAATATATATTAGAGCTAGATTTTTAAAGATATAAAATAACACTTCTCAACATGTTCTTGAGTCTAGTACTGTTATAAAGGGGGTTCTCTTCTCTGCACCTAAACACAAAACCTAGCACCAAACGATATTCATGCTATTTTGTAAAGAGAAATAAAAATACAGGAGATACAAATTATGCGAAATATAGTACATGTATTCAAGTTTGTGAAATTGTTAAATGGCGACAGGTAGCCCATTTATTAACCTATATGAACATCACAGAAGAGTATATACTCGATGTTTCATTCACATATCAGCAGACTGTTTAGCAAAATTAGTGTCGGGGTACCAATATGGTCTGTGCTCGGTATCGGAGTGAAGACCATCCGATGTTAGTTAAATGTGTTGTGTTGTATATGATAGTGGGCTTCTTCTTTTAAGCTACAACATAAAAAAGTATTATATTGTTTCAGAAATCTTGCTGAAAAGATATACAATGATTGTATTACATATAGCGTAACGTTAATACTAAAGTTGGCTGCAGACATATTAGGATTCCATAAGATTATGTGTTCATTGGATTTAACGACCTTTTGCTGCAATGATTCAAATTTCGTTCCCTCTATCTATGGTAGTTATGTTGTGAATTCGATTTTTTCAGCCGTTATTTCTTCCATGTATTTGTATGTCCAATGTATTCTGAGTGTGTTTACTGGCTGAATACTCGATGTCACTTCTTAAGATATTATTACTGGTTATACAATGTGCACATGCTGTCGAATGTTTGCTATCACAGAATATTATAGTAAAATTAACAGTATTGTCTGGCATTTCAAATCCGTCGTTATCATTATTTATTTGTCCACATCAATACATAAAGATGTTCTGTAAGTGACACACACACACACACACACACACACACACACACACACACACATATATATATATATATATATATATATATATATATATATATATATATATATATATATATATACCTATTAATATATGTTGTAATTAGTTTGTATCTCCTTCATTTCAAAAGGTGGGTCACTAAGGCCGAAATATAACCTGCCTACTGAATACGTTAGTAAATGATGTTCAGTTCGAATGATCTTGTATATGCGATGTCTTCATAGGCCATCACTAGAATTGCAAACACAAGCGTATGGAAGAAGATACTATATTTAGAGAAGTAAGGTTGTCTAAATATATTTATAAATAGTTAATGTGGACCTATAAGGGGAAGAAAAATAGTGCCAACAATTGTTTCTATTTAAACGGAAGAAACAGTGACTATAATACATTGTTTTCATAATTTTAGTAAGTACCAAAAACTAATATAAATAATAATACTAATAATGATAATAATAATAATAATAATAATAACGATACTAATAATGATTATGATAATAAGAATACTACAATAACTACTACTACTAATAATAATAATAATAATAATACTAGGAAGAATTATACAAGAAAGAATCAGTAGTTATTATAGGTACGAAGTGAGTAATGAGAAAAATAAATGAATTATTCAATCGAACAAAAATGATGCTGTAAACAGATAATGATTTTATTTTCGTATGGGTGCAGTTGTTTGTTGTTGTTGAGTCTTTTATTTTAGAAGCCTGGTTTCAGCGTTGTGTGGTGACGTCTCCACTAGAATATTGTCCGTTCTTAATTTGGATTGTGTATTCATTATAAGGAAATGCAGTTTGTAATATTGCACTAAATATATTACCAGGGAAAGAGAAGTGATCTGCAACTGGACTTTCTACATCTCTCTTGTCATCCAATCAGACCTGTAAAGATAGAAGCCTTCGATAATTTTTAAGTTACTCAGAGATACCTTAGGTCAGGTATCGTACATTGGATGAAACAAATTCCGTCATCTAATTCAAAATTGCACAGTAGTTATATGTAATAGGGAAATTTAGAGAGATGTTTTTGAGTAAGGCTAGAAACACTTCGTCGTTAAGTGTTTCCTTGAATTGCGTCCAGTTTTGAGTTTTGAGTTTTATTTGAATTACTCCTCAACTTTTGCGGATTTCAAGTGGTGATTTTACCCTCAAATACTTGTGTTCAAAATTAATTCAAAAACACTTATTAAAAGTTTATTCAGAATTCAAACAATGTATTATTGTATATGGCTAAAAAAAAACTGATGACACTTAAGTGTTATATAGGCGACGACATACGTCATTATCTTCCATTTGCGAGTTTTCTCAGGATTATAACATAAATTCATTAGAACATTTTTCTACTAAGACTTCTAATGTTAATTATTTAATTATTCTTGGATTATGTTCGGATCTGATTTATTTATATAATTATACCAACATGTGAAACACCCATATTAATCTCGTAAACATATTATAAAGCATACTATAATTTTGCGTATTTCAGGTTTAATGAACAACATGATATCTGGCATAAAATTAATTTTGTTTTGCCTTTAATTTTCAGTTAATCCACACTTTTAAATGTGAGCCATTTTTCTCTTTGGTGGAAGAGATATTCTTATAATCTTAATTTTTATATTTAATATTCAATGTGACTGTAACATAATTTCTAGCTGAATATATTCATGATCAATAATTTGTGATGTAGCTTTTCAATTGAATATATTATGTTTAATTTTCACGCATTTGATAAATCAGCTTATGACACAACTGTGACCTAATAACATGATTCAAGTATACAATATAACCAAAAAACATAATCCAAATGGTGTATTGAATCGAACTTTGTAATGTTGGAACATTTTATCAATTCCTTAAGAGATATACTCACCTATTTCAAATCTTTTGCAACACACATCCCTTCAATGCACCACTGCAAAAAAGAAATGTATTATGTACAATGTACCAAATATAACAATAATAAAGTTTTTGCACCATTCTAATTTTCAACGTTTCAAGATCAAGACCATTGATACCCCTAACATGCTAAACAGAAGTAGATTTACACTGAAGAAAATTATATTACGTGTTGCATTTGCTTCTCATAAAGTATCATCTGAGTTGTGAGATTTATTGAATCTTGAAAAGGAGCAATATTTTGTGTAGCGAGCAATATTACCATATACGTTCCACATGTGGTTCCTCTAGCTGCACTGAAATGAGCAAACATGCATTGGCCTGTTTTTGGATCCGTACATTTCATGAAGAGACATGGCGCTGGGGACGCAGCCTTTAAACAAGATCAGACAAAGCCGTGTTGGTCAAATGCAAGCTTAAATAACGACCCAAGCTTAAAATCAAAGATTGGTTTAATAACACACATCATGCTATATAATCAAAGGCTAGGTATTAAAATAAAAGAACGATTGTTAATTTTTAATCAGGTTTTATTTATATGGTTTTGGTAGCTTTATTACATCATTTTATATTTGTGACCAGCTGTGTAAGCCCCTTCCCCCCAAGTGATTAATTTGACTAGATGAAGATTACACTGGACAACAAATTTTTACAAAAGTCATGTTACTGAAATAAAATTAGTCAATTCTTATCAATTTTTATGTGCTGAACACGAATATGACAGTAAAATTGCAAAATTGGCTCTAGTTTTTTTGTAATCTGCAAGAAATTAATGTTTACATAACGAAATGCATTCCAATAGTAAAAGGTCAACTGTAATAGCCTACCTATAAAAAATCAAGTCATTGACTACATCTTAGGTTTCTTCGCCTGTCTCTTGTACAGCTGTTCGGGAGCATCTCTGAGGAGTGTCCAGCAGTAGTCAGCCAGCATTGTAGTGGACCATTTTCCCTGGTATCTTTGTTCCATTGTTGCGATATCTTGATGAAAACGTTCGCCGTGTTCATCACTAACAATACCACAGTTGCTAGGAAAGAAATCCAAATGGGAATGAAGGAAGTGAATCTTTAGAGACATATTGCAACCAAGTTTCTTATACTTCATCAACATGTCTTCTACTAGTTCCTTATAGTTTTCTGCCCTAACATTTCCGAGGAAGTTTGTAGAAACTAGGCGAAAAGCATTCCATGCTTGTTTCGCGTCACCTTCCAGCAAGTTGTTGAACCGGTCATCTTTGAAAAGCTCTCGAATCTGAGGACCCACCAAAACTCCCTCTTTAATCTTTGCTTCGCTGAGTCGAGGGAATTTTTCATACAGGTATCGGAATGCTGGCAAAGTCCGGTCAATGGCTTTCACGAAGTTCTTCATCAAACCTAGTTTGATGTGAAGGGGTGGTAGCAAGATTTTCTGAGCCTCAACCAGAGCTGGGTGTTGGATATTATTCTCTCCAATGGCTACATTCTGCCTGTGAGTCCATTCCTTCCTCATGTAGTGCATTTCCCTTGCTCGGCTATCCCACTCGCACAAGAAACACATGTATTTAGCATATCCTTGCTGCAGTCCCATTAAAAGGGCAACTACCTTCAAATCACCACAGAGGTGCCAGCTGTACTTGTTATACTCAATGGAATTCAGTAGCTGCCTTAAGTTATCGTATGTCTCTTTCATGTGGACAGCATACGCTACTGGAATAGATGGAAGAATGTTTCCATTGTGCAAAAGCACAGCCTTGAGACTCAGTTTCGAAGAGTCCACAAATAGTTTCCATTCTTGTGGGTCATGAGTGATTTTTAAAGCATTCATGAGGCCCTCAATATCGGAACAGAATATCAGATTACTTTCCTTTCTGAAGAAAGACTCCAATTGCTGGTGGCGCTTTCGATATGCAGTAATTGTGACATCTTCTTCTAGAAGATTCCATTGTTGGAGTCTTGATCCTAGCAATTCTGCCTTGTTCTTTGATAAGTCCAAATCACGAATCAGGTCATTAAGTTCTTCCTGTGTTATTCTGTGTGGGGTTGATGATGCACCACAGTGGAAATCTGGATCACTGCATGCTGATGGACCAGGGGAAGAACAGGTCGACTCACCCTTGTCTTCGTCAGATGAATCAAGAGAATATTCTGCTGGAGGTTCTGGAATAGGAAGTCCCTCACCATGTGGAACTGGTCTCAATGCAGACGGAATGTTTGGGTAGACTATTCTCGACTTCTTTCGCTTCGTTATTCCGCCGAAAAGAGGAGGAACCAAGCAGAAGTAACAGTCATTTAGGTGGTTGCTTGGCTCTCTCCACACCATTGGGACTGCAAACGGCATTGATGACCTTTTGCAATTCAACCACTGTGAAAGCTGCGTTGTACATGTAGCACAGCATATATGCGGAGCCCAAGGCTTGTCTTGGTCACCAACCTTGCATCCGAAGTAAAGATGATATGCCTTCTTCACTTGAGAATTGATACTTTTCTTCTGGTTGGCAAATGTCACTTCCCCACAAATATAGCAAAAATTGTCCACGGTATTAACACACTTTCGAGGCATTACTGTTCTTTATTGTACGTAAATGGATAAAATAATAAGTTTTATGTAACAGTAGCTTGAACTGTCTCGCACAACGTCTAAAATATTTTAAATGCTGAACCTATCTGATTGGGCTTTATATAGTACACTGCTTACGTCAGCTTCAGCAGCCGCCTGACATTAGTATAATAGGCCTACACATGTATAGTTCACTGCTGACGTCAACTTACTTCAGCAGCCGCATGGCATTAGTATTGCATTGCATCAGAAAATGATGCAATCAACTGTGGATGATGTGAGCATGATGGTATTATGCAATGTTCCATCATTATTCCGGATGTTGCTGCAGTCCTACTGGAGAAATTTACACAGTGAAACATAGAAAATGAGGTATATTAATATCTTCAAAACGAGAGCCAATAAAACAATTTCATGGTTATATTCGTGTTCGGCACACCAAAATACTACAGATTAGGACCTTTTCAAGTCAGTAATGATTTCACTGTTGACCAGTGTTATTTATGTCATTTATCCCATCAATTACTTATCGATAAAATTATTTAAATCCACCCACTGTATAAAACCCCTAGATTTAAGTATCCAAATACTATGCAGAATCGTTCGCCGCTAAAATGTATTATTTAGGTTTACTAAAGCCAATTACAATGTCAAAAACAATTCGACCATTTGTGGATTTATCACCACTTATTTTCTATTTGTTGCTGGTCAGCACTTTCATGTTAAACATTTGTAAAGGACCTTACTACGCAATGTGGTGCTGGCACATCTGCCATTTGTTCATCCACGTGCAGTTTCATTCCAACATTGACTGATCAATATAGTCCATGATAAATGCGACCAATACGTCATCGTACCTGATCCCTCCGCTTTCAGTGACCTTATTTAAGTTCTTTCTTTCAACTTGATAATAATATTTCATCGTTAATAAGATAATAAGATCAATCTTCAAATAAAACAAGGAATTCACAAACAAGGCAAAGCTTAGCTGAAAGTATGAAAAAAATACTGAAACAAACACTTCTAAAATGAAATAAACTGTATAGAAAATTAGATCAATACTGAAATGAAACAAACGGGACAGAAACGGAGCAGATATATATTTGCTAAAATAAGTCACATAACAATGAAACGCGCAAACGTCAAACTCAATCTGTATCAATGTTACACAGAAATAAAACAAAATGTCAATTTGCAACATTTAATAAATTATTCACTTCCCAAAAAAAAAAGAATTAACAATGAGCGAAACAACCCTCGGTTTTAAGAATCAATTCAATAATTATTCTAAACTATAAATGATAGAAGTCATATTAATTAAAAGCTCCTAAATGAATCTGAGTTCAAGCCCCAATGAAATTCAAAATAAAAGGCGATGATTTATGTTGCAAAATTTAAATCGATTTCAAATCACATACAAATTTAATCGGTTAAATTTAAATGAATATCTCTTCCAAGGATTCCGTATGAGCATATATATATATATGTGTATATATATATATATATATATATATATATATATATATATATATATATATGAATAATTATAGGTAAAAACTCACATTCCAAATATAAATTTCCTCTCAAATCGGTCACAAGAAACAACTTTAGATTCAATGTTTTGGAGCCCGAATGTCCAAATTTTATCTTGAAAACAGGTATACACTTATTTAAGATGCAAAAAAAATTCCCGTATGAGGATCAAATGATCACCATTCCAGAACAAAATAGAATCATTTTACATGCCTAATATTACGTACGCCCATGATGATCTTAACTAGAAATAATGATTCTTACTCTGGGAAGGAATACAATTTTTAAAAAAATCTTAGGGCAGCACATAGATACAGTATTTGTATATTGTAACAATTAGTTCAAACATAACTGAACAGACATTTTGAAAGAAAATAGCAAACCCAGAAGATAAAGTTACTTTAAAATAGCATGTAATGGAATACACAAATTAAGACTAATAAACACAATGTTAAATTACATACACATAACAGAATGAAAAAGGTTATCAACATGACCAACGTTTTCGAAAGAACAGAGGGCGCCATTTCATTGAGAGGAGGATGGGAACATTACACTCAGAGCGCAAATTATTTCAAAATCGCACATAATGCAGGAACAAGATGTTAAGGCCTCTTAATTACATGGCTTATTTGTTATCATGGAGGAGGCTGAAACCGACCATTGCTATTAATCAGTATTACATTTACTATTTAAATACATCTTAATTCGTTTGGTGTTTGCTTCTTTCAGTGTTATATTGTTTATTTCAGGCGACATGTGTTTGTTGGATTGTGCGTCGTTTGTTTCGTTTGAGTATTGATATTATTGTTTGAGATTTATTATTATTATTATTATTATTATTATTATTATTATTATTATTATTATTATTATTATATAAGCATCTTTGTTTCATTGTATTGCTTCTGGGTTTATTTTGAATTTTCTTATATTATATCAAGGATATAATTTTGGCGGCGATGGCTTTTGCTATAAATAAATAAATATAAATTTAAATTAGTTTTAGCTTGGCAAGCACAAATATAGCACAATAATGACCTACGCTAAGTCTCCATTGCAAATGCCACTTGCAATGTTGAAACAAAGTGAATGTGTAATGGTTAAAATAATTTCTTCTATTCGGTATATTTTAAACTAGTAGTCATATAAACCCATCAGCTTTTCCAACGTAAATCATATATATATATATATATATATATATATATATATATATATATATATTATATATATATTTTTTTTTTATTTGTCATGCTCAAAATAGCTACATTCATTTATGACTGTTCCTTTTTGCGAATTACATCTGTATTTCATATTATTAGTAGGCATTTTCAAAGTTAACATTTTTTTAATATTCTAATGTGTTTGTTTTAGGCATATATCGTTGCTAGTTACTTTAACGCAGTACTTCCCATAATTGTTAGTTGCTAATTGATACATAAATCGATGCATTTCGTCTTCCGAGTAGCTATTCGCTATGTCCTTTCCTTAATTTCAAACCATACTGTGCGCGAAATTTAAGATTATGATAATGAATGATGTATTGTCTGTTATGTGTTGTGTGTAACAAAACCACTGATGTTTTATAGTATCTTCTTTCTCTCACTTTTTTAAATCGGAAGTGAATTTGTATTAAAAAAATATTCTATAGGAGTAAACACCGTTTAATGAATGAAACTACGAATATGGCTACATGTGTTTCGACCGAACTGTAGATTTAAATTTGTGAACTGCCTAATTGTTCTTTTAAATGTTATGTTTCCAAAATAATTCGAGGTTTGTTAAACTATGATGTAAATTCTTGATAACTCAAGGTATTATTTAAAAAATTGTTACTCAGAATAACAAAAGGATATTATTTTTATTATTATTATTATTATTATTATTATTATTATTATTATTATTATTATGTTGATTCAGAGGAAGTCAACATCGATTATTGCACTGAACGATCGATCCTAAACGTGATGCTTTGCTCACTCATTGTAAAAAAACAAATGTTCTTACGCCACATGATTTAGAGTTGGGTCCATTAATGAGTGCACACTGCTTATTTAGGGTATACACCTCTCCTGGTTCTTTAGCCACATAGTTCATCCATTCAACGTTGTTGAAGAAAACACCCTTATTGGTCACACAGGTTCTGAAATTCGAAAATTGCCATTTCCCAGTGATTGACAGTTATCCAAACATAAAACTACCAAAATTCAACTCTATACAGTTAACTGCCTGCCTACATAATTTCAATTCGTCCATCCATCCTTCAATCTGTCCATCCATCCATCCAACCATCCATGAACAAACGAATACATACATAAATGCATACATGCAAAAATAATACATACATATGCACGCACGCACGCACGAACACACACACACACACACACATACACACATACATACATACATACATACATACATACATACATACATGCATACATACATACATACATAAATACATACATACATACATACATACATTAATACATACATACATTCAGTTGCACGTCCAAGCAAAAAAGAAAGGTATAAATAGATAGACATATACGGAAATATTGAAAAATGCGTCAATAGCTTGAGGCTAAATGAATTTGTATGGTTTATTTCATCTTTGCATCCTAAGTCTTTGGGTCAGAGATTCCTCCAAACAGACTGCGTAAACGTTTGCTCCTCCTTAACATCTATTGATACATATTTGTTTTGTAGTGTTTTCTTGAATGATTCTATTGAACAATTGGAGAACAACCATGGATTTCTGGAGTATGGCTCGTTTTTATGAAATACTTTGTCCTCTGGAGCCATTATAAATTCATCATCAGGGTCACACTCTTTTGCGTCCCCTTCGCCATCATGGAAAGCTCCAAGACTGGAAAGGGGAAGAAGAAGTGAATACGCATTAATATATATCAGTTATATTACCGTTCTAACAGACAGACAGTCCATTTATTGCATAGTCTAGCAATTCTAGTGACGACTCAATATTGCATAATATATATATTTTTCAAACTATAAAGGGAACAATGTAACAAGCAATTCTGTCTGGTTCTTCTCAATATCTTCTCCGGAAACTTCAAAACCTTCAACACACAGCTGCTCTTATCATATTTAGAGTACCTCGATCGAAGCACACCTCCCCACGTCGCTGTACCCTACACTGGCTATCCATTCTATCCAGAATCAAACACAAAATAGTTTTCTCTGCTACGTTTAACTGACAGACAACAGTCAAGCATACCTATACGGCCTCACCATGTGTATACACCAGAAAGACAATTACGCTTCTCTTCTGACAATCGTATACTCATTTTTCCCATAATAAAAACTAAAATCATATTGTTACTTGCTTAGTCTCGATTAAAAAGTAACATAGAAAGAGTGAAAATAACAAGCTTGTAAAAACTTAATAAATAATTTATTGAGCACATATATTTTCCAGAAAAGAAAAATAAACTTACGGTTTTAAGAATCAATTCCAAAAATTAATCCCAAAAAATTCAAAATATAATCCACTAGAGAAATTGCAAAAGTCCTGGTAATGAAATGTCCAAATAATTCCAAGTTCGAATCTTAGTGAAGCATCCAAGATGGAAGACGATGTCACGTGATGAAGTCAGTTCTTGGTAATGATTCAATGAGCACAATTATTTTCCAGATAAATAACAAAGTAAATCCTCTTGATCCAAACGAACTAAAAATAGAACGATGTTTATAACAAAGCTCCATAATGTCCTTGGAATCAACCAGTCACTTTAAAAGCTGGTTTACAACTCTGAATCCAGGTCAGAAATGAGGTCAACATCTGGTGTTTATTTGTAAAGTACAGGTCATTACCCAATGAATGAATCTTAAACTTAAAATGTTAAATTTGAATCTGAAATACAAACAATTAAAATAAAAAATAAATGACACAATTCAAATACACGTAACAATATGGACAACGTTCTTTTGCATACCAGGATCCGGCGATGTAGAACAAATTGCCCATTGAAATTAGATTGCAGGAACAGACTTTGAGACCTGATAACGTTTGTACCTTAAATTGTTTCAGCATGTTTTATGTTTTCCAATTTCATGAATGTCAGGATGCCAATTCACGGACCATAGCTGCTGGTGTCTTATGCGGCTGTTACAAAGTCACAGATGCAATTTAAACCACATATCATCAATATTTATACAATTGTTTTGATAAATATATCGCGACTTACTTCATTGATCTTTTATAATCAAAATTATTTTCCCCATGAAGAAATCAAAGCCAACACCAATACAATAAATGAAAAACAGCTAGAATAATAAGTGAAATGTTTATTAGTTCCCTCAAGTCCGAGAAACTTGCTGATCATTTCACTTTTGGGATCGAATCTTAAGTATTATCGACAGTCCAGATAATGCATTGGTCCCAGGGATTGAGATTGTGATACAGAGTTGGCGGACACGAAATGCGTTACATCTTTAAAGCAGGAAGCTCCATTTCATGTCACCCAAAAATGTTAATCTATAAAACATAATTACAGGAGACAAGTAGAGTTCCAACATTCAACTTACTTGTGTCCACGTTCGTGTGCTGCATTCGTCACCGTTGTAAAAAAATCACCCATCTCGATGATGGAAATTCTCTTACCGTCGTCACATACGTTGCCTCTGTAGGAGATGCCTAAATGGAAACAACACAAGAAGAAACGATAAAATAATTGCGTTTATCATCGTTGACGTTTCGAACACTCATAAAAATAGAAATATGGATATAAATTATCATAACTTAAAAATACCCATCAGTGCTCAACGGATATCAAACTTATTTGCTGCATCAAAAATAAATGACGTCTGCAGAATCTGGAATGTTTTATGAAAAACAAAGATATTTTAATCATCACATGTTTATTAACGTTGACGTCTGTTAAAGCAATTACAAGGGCACCAACACGTCTCACAATAAAAATAGTTCACTAACAAGAAAATAGTATAATTATACCTTAAGTCGCGTGAAGGAATTCTCTTCATTCATTGGTAATCTTTACATTTCTAGTAATATCTACTGTATGAGTCAGATTAACGAACATAGCCTTATTTGTGGCCCGATTATGTGTGATTATATAAATTAATTATCAAATTCAGTCAGATAAAATTATATGACTTGAAACTTTTCATTGAAGTATAAGAAAACTGGCTTAATGAACTACTTAACATGAAGTGCTGGTGTACTGATATCATAAAAAATATCTAATTTCTCTGTGTTGTCATTGAATAGGAAACACGCTTCTCAATGCTGACTTTATATCTGTTGGTATGAGTTTTCTTAATTAATTTGTTCAAATTATATTAGGTGCACTAATATCGTATATGACCATCACTTACGCAAACACACACACGAGATCGCAAATTCGATGCACTGTCATCAGGTGACATCACTTTGTACAGAAGCTTCTAATTAGGTCGATATATTGTTCTCCTATCTACGTATTGCAGTAAGAGGGGAAAACTTAGGATTTTAATGTCATTATTAAAAACGTTGATTGCTTACGTCTCACCATATCGTTGTTTGGCATACATCACCAATGATCACGAATAAAGACCCAAAACGCACCATGACTCATACAGTTCCACAATCGACTTTCTTGACTTTGCATCACTATAATTAATGTATTCGTTGTTGATCTTTTCTTTAAGCACGTGTATCTGAACATGTCTTACCGAATTAGTGAAAGGTCCCATCAGTTATATTATTTGGCCAATCATATTATATATTCGTTCAGAATTGTTATAAATTAACATAATTAAATTTATTAATATAAACTCTTATACAGCAATAATGTGGTTTACAGTTTTGTTATCCTGGGCCTGCTAAATATTTACATATTTAGTCACAAATGTGTCTGTTTAAAGTAAATGCATGAACATATATAAAGACGTTTCAAAACAAATCGTTGAAAATGAAGTCTACCATAGAACGTAAAAGCTGGACACGAATCAAAATTCAAATGTAAAAGTGTTACAATTAGTAAAACATTACATTAATGAAATATAATTAAAGATAAAAAGTGTAAATATATATAATCCATAGAACGAAAGTTCACGAAATATAATAGAAGATACAGTACCACACACACACACACACACACACACACACACACACACACACACATATATATATATATATATATATATATATATATATATATATATATATATATATATATATATATATATGTTGTTTTCTCTTTTTACGTTAAATTTTCTTAAGATACTGGATGTCACTTTCCTATGTTTTGTGTAACGTACTGCGATTTATATAAGTGCATTTATTAACCAAACTTGTTTTATTGTCTGAATTTAAATGTGTCTCAAGACGGAGGTGAATAGGTATATCTCGGTTCTTCTACTTTGTATGATATTGTTGAGTGAAGGTTTTATCTATGGCGCATAACTAAGGTGCATCACTAAGTAAACTGTCATCAATATACTACTATCAATGAACACGATGCAGTTTAAAGTTTTCATGAATTATGTTTCGTTGCGGCTCGTTTGCTGTACGAAGTTAAGAGTCACAGAACATATCGAAGTGCAATACATTTGATGGTGAGAACGTGAATACAGATTCAAAACTTATCAGTGAGACAATTGTTTCCATCTAATGTTGCCGCATCATTGCCATAAAAATCGAATATCTCTTTTATGTTGCACGTATGATGAAACGCATAATCAAATTGAACAATTTTTCTGTCATGTTATTCTTAGGACGTTCTTATCACCGAATAATACAAGTGTGTGTTTGGGGGGGGGGGAGGGGGGCAATTAAATTCGAGAAACAAGTTCAGGCTACTTCAACTAGTTTCTGAAATTTAATCAGCAGCTCTTGTTCTTTGTGTCGCAATTCAGATCAATTCATATATTACTTAAGACACATTGTAGGAAAAACATTAGAACACTTGGTAAAGATTAAAGGAAGATAACGGTTTGCTAAAGTCATACATAATTGTCTGCAGAGACAACTAGTTCAACAGTTCAATGCTAGGTATTTTCTAGAAGAGAGAGAGAGAGAGAGAGAGAGAGAGAGAGAGAGAGAGAGAGAGAGATATTGTGCGTGTACGTACCGCTAATGTCATTGTTTGTAATACGGTCATTGAACAAGTCGTGCCTAAAATAAAAGTGTAAATGATCATTAAAAGAGAGGTTGTATGGAGAACACAACTACATAACCATGGTGCAATATGTTAACCTATTGTAGTGAATAGGGAAACCTGTATCTCCAAGTATGAAAAAACGATGTTATGGGAACTTGAAAATCTACTTGACTGAAGAAACAAAATGAATTGTATTTAACGCGGAGAAATAAAAATCAGTTTGCTCATTCTTGCAAATATGTATCATAGTTTGCCAGTTGAGAAGGTCATGTGGAATGAACGTATCCAATGTGGCATAAAACTGACATCATCGTGTAGGAAATCGAAAAGATATGTGTATTTATACCAATATGTGTGCAAGGTTAAGGGCCTGTACAGACAGCTCCCGTAAGCTTGTATTTAGTGTGTGAAATGTGCCATGTGTTGCCTCCTACCCTCTTACGTAGTCTGTGTATCAATAGAGCAACCTTTCATTTCATTATATAATGTTTTGCAAAAAATGTTGTCTGCGAATTGTAGGCACTGGTGGGTGAATATGCAGTTAGATTTATGTGCTAATGGGAAAAAGACCATTCTCATTTAGACTTCTCACTACCTGCTAATGGCAGCTGATCTTTAAAACAAAAGCCTAGCAAGACCAGTTGATGAAGTTCTTGAGTTGGGCAAGTGTGACTTATTAATGCTACACGATAAGCAAACGTTTTGCGAGATTGTATAACGTTCCGTCTGACCTTGAATGCAGATATATTGCTTCACCCTATAAGTTAAAACATGTTTCGGCATTAAAGCACTAACATAATTGGAATCAAAGCTAATGTATGCATGCTTTCACTGCATATACAATATTGTAATGAATAGTGCCACACCTGTATTTGTAGAAATACAGATTAATGCTGGGCAATAAGGACATGCAAACTGTCTATCTCAGTTCCTTGCATTTCCTTTGCAGGTATCTCAGGCAGACAATCACAACGATAGTGGATCTATTTAATTTTAACCCACGTTATGATTCGCTACTACACCCGCTTTTCAGAAGAGGCTAAATAGTTCAAGGAGGTGAGGGAATGAAACTGTCAGTTTTTGTCTATATTTAATAGTGAATGGTGATATTACTAAATTTCAAAGAAAACTTCTATTTGATATACTAACTAAGGCGTCGAACAGCAGCTTAACAGTTGGTTAATATTTGAATTCAATATACATAGGCTTTCGAAAGCGTCGATGTGTGTGTTGTTCATAATATTTCAAAGATGTACAGCTTGGAATAGTGTTCATTTCATCGTCGTATTTGCTCGTCACGATAACTGATGATGCATAATGGGTCGAAGTTCACAGGGATTATCTTATTTGAAGTTGGATCTAACGCATTCTTCATTCCTTCATATCTGTGTTTGATGTTGCGCTCAACTGGATGTGTATGGATGTCCTGACTTATCATCAAACATTATTGGTTGCAATAGTATCGTATCTTTCATATCGTTCAGTCTGCGTCACAGTTATTCTTATAATTCGAAGTATCGAAGTACTAGCAAAGGCTTCAAAGGTCGGGTATCATTGCCTTTAGCATCAATGACTGGTGTAAAATGCTATACATTTGCATCGAACCAACCATTGCTTTTATTTTGCGTTTATGCTGTATATCAAATTATTCATCTGCGCCTATTTCTAATAGAATTCGGTCCATAGTGAAGCACTCGATTCAGGGAATCAGCATACATATATGGTGTCTCTAATTTAACTGTGGTGCCGATACAGATGCGGGTACTTTAATCTGTTGCAAAATATGTACAGTCTATAGCTGAGGTCTGACATTACTTCTTACAAAGGTATGAACTATATCATAGTCAGAGCTATAGTAACTAAAACAGTTTTGTTTCTTTCGGAGTCCAATAAGAATGTTAGAGCTTGCATATTACAGTTAGTGTTTGGAATATCAATACTTCTTCTCTTTCTTTCTCTTGATCTCTCATTGCAGTCCATTTATCCAGCATGGATTCTAAAGTTAATGCAGCAATTTAAGTAAGCAGATTGTAGCCGGGCAGCTTCTTACTGGCCATGTGGTGTTAAGTTTTATGTAGTTGTGCTGTATAATAAGAGTATTGCTAAGCTTAGTGGAAAAATACCAATTTGTTGTCAACTGCAATAATCATCAAATAATAATACTCTTCTTCCTGTGTCTGGGTATGTGTTAGGTGTGAGTATATGCGTCTCCGAAAGAAAGAAAAATATTAAAGCATATTAAAGCACGGTACATCAAGTTAGAGGGTATCTTGGATTAATCTCGAAAGCTGCTGTTCTGATTTATAAAGGCTGTTAATACACGGAATAGATGAAAACTGCAAAAGCGTAGCAAAATATGCATTTATATGATGCTTTATTGCAAGGAAGTTAATTTTGTGTTTGCAATTGTGTGATCCCTAATTGTGTAATCTATCTTTAAAAACAAAATCCGTATATAATGATGGTGCATGCCAATTTTATCTATATGCAACGTGCTCCTGACATATTTGGTTATTATATAACTTAATATATCTTATGTGCGTGTAATGAAAGTATATCAATACATGATCCTTAGTAGAAGTTAGTTAAGGGCTAAACTTTCATCCTGGCCAGGTTGTACAACTTTACCTTTGACCATCTGGGCAGGTGGAAGCTACTGTTTTCAAATGTTAATGTTTACTTTTGCTGTCTCCTTGAATATATGTATGTCCAGAAAAATCTTAAATATTATCTCCAATAAAATATTTGAGTCTAATAGCCTGATTGATTAGGTGTATTTGGGTGCAGAAAACATTGAAATAAATAGACTATGAGGATGTTCGGTAAGGTAATGTCTGTAAATTCTATCTCAAAATAAAAGTTAGACTATCAATAACAACAGCGTTACTGCACCATGGTATAGGAAGATTCGTTCGATTGAGAAGCTGTAGTCAGTGACCACTTTAACGACTGTATTGAATACGTTTTGGAGATCTTTAACTGAGATGATATGTAATTTGTTTGCTTACGGTAGGACAAGGCATCTTCATTATAGAGAATTAGTTTTGAATATTTTTCTAGTAAAATGCCGCTGTTTCTACCTGACACACGCCACCCAAATTTATATATCATGATTACTGAGAATAAGAACATGGAAAGAGTAAGTAGTGATGTGCATATGTTTATTCTTAATGATTAAGAAACTTCAAACTAAAGCAGAGTGTATGTATATTTAAAAACTGACCATAACGACAGTGCATATTAGTGTACTAAGCATCAATAATACTAATAACAATACTACTACTACAATACTACTACTACTACTACTAATACTACTACTACTACTACTACTACTAATAATAATAATAATAATAATAATAATAATAATAATATTACTACTACCTACTACTACTACTACTACTACTACTACTACTAATAATAATTATAATTTGGCGTCGATTTATAAGAAAAAATTGATCTGCGGGATTTGCGTTCCAAAAACAAATCCTGACAAATATCATACGAACTCATAATCAGTTGATATTTATTGTTTTTTTTTCAAGTGACGGCAACTAAAAGTAACAAACAACAACTAAAACAACACCAATACGAAAACATCCAGCGTGGTTTCTAAGTTCTGACATCGGATGTTCCATTATGATGTGTTTAAAGGCAGGTCTATCCTTTACATTGTAAGGTTGATGGGTAAGGTTTACAACGTACTTGTTGTAAAATCACTCTTTAATATCTCCGTCATTACCACCAATGTTTTCCGCACTATCAAAAATATGTATTTTTAGTGACCTGATATGATTTTTAATTTAACCGATGCCAGTCTAGTTAGCAATATTGGTTTATTTGGTGTTAACAATTTGTAAGTTCTGGTTTCAGATTGGGAACATACATGCATGCTCTCTGATCAAACGATTCTTTATTCTTTTACACCACATAAAAATCTCTCAAACACCGAATATAAACCCGTGTGTCTTGTGGAATCATTGTAAATGCTCTACTCGGAAAAGAGATTGAAGCTGTAATTTGCTTTCTGATTTCTTGGGTTGGCACTCTTTCGACTGTATTTGAAATTTAATGATGAATAAAAATGTAATTTAATTGATTTTTCGTACGAAATATCAATTTGTTTTCGTTCTGTTCCGGTTTTGGTTTTTAGATTTCGAATAATCTATTAAGGTAATCATTTAAAGCAAAATAATGAAGCAGATACTAACGGTATGAAATTTGTCTGAAATATTGCTTCCGTACAAAACCGGTAAGAAGGAATTGCATGAAATATGCGTACAGTGTTTAAGAACTTTCGTACACTACAATGTTATTATCACAATGTAATATCGTTTGGAGAAAAGAGTATGTATATTAAGTGTTGTACTTGGTTTGCCACACCTCTAATTTACAGTACTGCATTGCAGTGAGAAAACGAGAAATATTTATGTTTGCTGTAGGCTGTCACGTGTTTGAAAAGGTATACTATGCGTCACATGGGCATACACACTCGTACAAATTTTAATCTGAACTGCTCAACCCGATTTACGTACACTTACCTCGTAAAGAGCATTGCGTGGTCGTATTCAAATTTTGATTTTGAACCGACGGTCCTATCCCAATGCTTTAGATCTCTCATGTAATTGTGGGCATGAATGTAAGTTTTTCCCTGATGCGTAGTTACTTTAGAATATGTGTTCTTGAATGTATCGGGCTTTAAATAAAAAAGGAAATCATTGTATAAGAGTGTACCCTTCCTTCTGATTATAAAACACTTTAAAATATATAGAAATTAGAAGTGTCCCCTTTCTTTCTGATAAGAAAGAATAGAAACTATTGAAAATAGATAATAATTATATAATCAGCTACTTATTAAGTATTAGAATTCGAAAGGAAATATACACACAGGAGATTAAAGGAAAGACAGCTTCAAATTCTTAACCCAGTACATGGGTAGGTTGTTGGACTAGGAGCATACTGCATGTTACGTTATACTATTTGGTCGTCGAGAAATTAATTAGCCGAATAGAAGTTCAGCAAAGAGATACAATGGTGCGTACATAGAACGAACATACGCAAAATTAAAAATTGGGGAAGAAAGAAAATGTTGAACGACATTGTTAGTTTTCATGCGTTACACACTAACAATACCTACCAATGATACTTTAGAACATACATTATACACTTAACAATGAACAGCAGTCACGCAAGATCAAAGCAATATATTCTGAACATATTTGTTCGGCATTCTGATGTTTATTTATATCTGTGTTTTGCAGTTTAGGTGTGATATTCAACACATATGTGGATCCCAAGCAAAATCAAAGCAAATATTTAAATTTTCAGCAGTTACACTGAGTTATTTAATATTTGCAACGTACATGAATTTATATGTTGAAAACAATTTCAATTTAGTTTCCCAGAATATGTACTTTCCTGGCTGTTATCGTTCAGTATATTAATATTGGTGATGTAAGCAAGTGGAAAAAAGCGTATATAATAACTGAGGATGGCAACACCATAGATTAGTACATTTCGTGGTGTCCTGATTGTGAAGGAAATCCATTTTAGAAACAATAAAGTTTAACTACTGAATACATTTGTGGCAACATAATTGTGGAATGGACTTAAAGTTACGACCTAAGTTTTAAAATTACACAAAACTAGTTCTTTGTGGGGAAATAAAAGTGTGATGATGCTATCAACGTTTTAATTTTTCTTAGAAAACATATTATGTACAGATCATATTGTGCGTCCAAAACACAAAATATCATATTATAAAAAGTGTGTTTTATCATACAAAAGTCTTGAAAAATATGTTGCCAATGTGTATAACAGAAGTGATGAGTTTAAGAAAAATTGAGCTCTTTTGCCGACGTTTGATTTTATTTATTATTGTTTTCTTTTATCCAATCAACAAAACAACCAACAATATAAATCATCATGAGTTTTGTAAATGTAAATGTTTGTACAATATCTGCGGGTGTACGTGTCAATGTATGTGTGTGTCAATGCAAAGGAAAACAAATAAATATCAGTGTGGAAAAAAATAATGAGGTTATGCCCCATACGCTTGGTCCAGTGGTTATGTATTGAAACTTGTAAAATCCTGACAGCGTATGTTCCAAAATGAAAAAATACCATGCATACAACATAAACACTCTGCCGCAAGCATACAAAATGTTTAAAAGGAATTTCGAGTTCACTAAATGAGTTACCTTCAAGAAGAAAAAGTACGTAGGGTGATACTGATGTCTATACTACTTTCATCTATTTCACTGTAAAGCAGGTTTGCCTGTGATAAAACACAAACATGTATGTAAAGCGTTCTAATAAATATAGGTTCTGAAATGAACGTATCCTAAAATATTTGTTATATTTCATTTAATTCTAATCTCTCTCACATGATGTACAAACACAACATAAATTAAGGATACCAAAAGAATCTCGTATACGGTCAAATTAGATTTATACTATAATAATCTTCATTTGCATAAAAGAGAGTGCTCAATGTAGATCAAACCCATAAACTTGCATCAATCTTGTTCTGTAAACATAATTTCGACCTATTCTTAGAGGTGGCCAGTAAACGAATGCGTGCTTTGGCACATTTTGGTTTGTTCTAATGTTTACAGACATAGCAATGTTACTGAGATTACAAGTTTGTAGTGTCGTACGGATTACAGAGGGGTCGGGTTACTGACATAAACGCGAACAATTATGACGCCATTGAATCATGTGATATCCGTTTAAGTAACACGACAAAGGTAATTCTTTATTAGATGAAACAGTGTAGATTCTTCTAGATTACTCAATATATTTCCAAACGTCTTTACATTCTTCATTTTATCTGTGTACCATATTAAAGAATTCATTATTCTTTACTTATCCCTTGTATGTATAGTGAGAATGCTTCCCTTATTTTACTTTGCACTAGAGCATCTTCGTCTTGGACACGATTTGTTTCTACCAGACATGAAAATCTGCAAATATATATATATATATATATATATATATATATATATATATAAACACACACAAACATACACTAGCATATCCAACTGAGTTAGCATTATTGGACACTACTTTGACACAAGGAGTAAGTTGTTTACATCAATTCCATGAATGTATTACTAACCTATTGAACATATACCTATTATATGTTATGAACCATCATTTAAATAGTCACACCTTCTATTACATTTTGATTACATTAAAACGACACGCTGGTTATTTCAACTTGAAAGTTGCACTGCAGGAAGAAAGCAGTACATACACTCCATAATTACCACTTGAATACTGAATTTGCGGTCATCCATTAAAATCAGAGAATGGGATATTGTAAAGGTGATAGAAAAAAACACTAATAGGTAACTAAATATCAAATTTATTTACAGTTGAACTAAGATGTATGTTATATATATATCTATATATATAGTCGAACCCACTTATCTCGACATTGGTTAACTCGCCAACCCTATTAAGTCGACACTTTTGAAGTGGAACCGCCAAATTCTCTCTTTGTCTTAGCAGTTTCTCATCGGTTATGTCGATTCTTTTATGTCGCCGAACCATAATATCTCGAGCACAAAAGAGGGCCAAATTTGCCACGTAACCTCAGTTATCTCTATCCCCATGACCAATCGCTGGCTTTGGAATCAATCAGTATACAAATGATCCTTTGTTTATACCGACAACCCCATCTTAGCAGTGCATTGTTACATCATAATCTGCTTATGCTGACATCTGGGCCAAGTACTGTATGCTGTGACAGTCAATCATACTACCGTAATATACCTACAACTGGCCGACTTCTGAAGACACGAATAGAACATATAAAATTAATAGAATGGCTAATCCTTCTGTTTGTTGGCTGAGATTTGATAAAAAATGAAAACAGATGTTCTATGATGTATGTATCAAGGCAAAGATCGTCAATTAATTTACAACTGGCTGTGATATTTTGAAGAAGGAGTATGTCACCAAACATAAATCTAGGCGGTGTAAATAATATTTATGCATTTTACTCATTGATCTTTTCCTTTTGCCATCAATCCCGTGTTACGGTTACAGAGACTTAAACTCCGCAAGAAGAAATAGCAAACAACAAATAAACAAGTTTTGCATAATTAAAAATAATTATTTATTTCTCAAAATACAGGAGTGAAAGAATCCCTATATTGGGTGTTAACTTATGCTACAGTAATATATACGGTCCAATATTGCCAGGTGTTGATTCGTGTAAGTTTCTTTCGTGGGAATGGAGATCTTATTTTGCAAGAACACGGTTAGTTATCACTGTCCAGGAATTCCGAGATTACATAGAAATCGACAGAGATGTCGTTACTGATGGCGTGATTACCGATGCATACATACATACATACATACATACATACATACATACATACATACATACATACATACATACATACATACATACATAACACTTACAAGTCCCATACTGTGGAATCTATCAGGACAGCTATTTCAACCCAGTAGACAGATCTGACCTTGTTCTTTTTATCTGCGGATTGAATATTATTGAGAATACACCAATTTTTCTTTTTTTCAGATTTTAATAACATTTATTGGTTAAATGTCTATATCAAATATAGGACACACTGAAATAATTTTCATAATAGTCTAAATACCAAATGTTTTTCTTTCGGTAGTTGTTCATATTCTCAGTGCAAAGGTAATGCTTAAGAAATATAAGGGAATATACACTTTAAATTAATTGTATTGTTATATATTTACCATGTTTATCCAAGGTTGACTGATATAGGTCGTCTTACCATCCTCATTAAGTGATAATATCATACCATCATCATCGTCGTTTGTTCACGTATAACTATTCTCATCTCTACTGCTTGAACACACAACATATCTGGCTTGCAATTGTGAGCTTGGAAGACGAACATGATTTTGTTCTTGCTGATCATTTTGGAAATGTTGAAGACAACCAATAGCTTCCTCTGCGACGGTTTGCGCATTGATGTGTGCTGATAGACGAGCTATTATTTAACACGTAGAAGACTTGTAAAGTTAAGTTTGTTTTTCTGTATGTCCTTTCTGTCCGTTACTAAATAAATCAAAAGTCTGATCTGTATTAAATCCATAGTAAAAGAATCAGGCCTTTAAAGTTGGTAACGTTTCCTACCCTTTTCCTGATCTAACTTTTCTTTACATTGCTCTGGAAGAAATGTCAATACACGGTAGTTACTAATACGGTGAAGGTAGTAAGCAGTTTATGATTGCTTTATGACTGTTTTACTGTAAATGATTTCTACAAGACAGTTTATGTCGTAGCTAACTGTATCAAATGGATTTGCACACGGCATGTTCAAAATATAATATAGCATTACAAACCTTTATTTGTGGCTGAAATATCTGTTCTGATACGTGATTGTTCATGTAGAACATATGGTGTGCCAAACAAATCTGAAACATCGACGTGTCTCAGTTTGATGTCCGTCTCCACTGGTCTGAGATCGTAATTTCTGTCTCCCAGTCGTATGTTTCCATTCTGATTTAATTCAAAAGAATATATATATTTAGATACATATAATTTTCCTGTTTAGTACATATCTTTAATTTTGTCATAAGAAACAGTGGTATGAAAAACGTTTATTTCGTCATTATATATATAATGGTTAGTGGATTTACGTTAAGTTTACCTCTACCGTTTCTTTCTATCTTATTCTCTGTCTTTCTCTCTCTCTCTCTCTCTCTCTCTCTCTCTCTCTCTCTCTCTCTCTCTCTCTCTCATCAAAACAGCACGCCACGAGTCTTCAGACTCTTGCTTTAGCATCTAGTATAGACATTGGGGTGTTTTCACCAGCCGGACCAATTCACACGAAAACATCTTATTAGGATCGTTATATTTTGCTACATAAATCATATGATAATATTCCTTTGATGGATTATTCAATAGGACATACATACTTCAAGTCAACTGAATCGATAATACAATCTTGACACAAATTAAAATAATGTCCAGCTGGTCAAATTATGTCTGTTTATATGCTGTACGGACTTTCGCGGTGCTAGTGGGCAATATTTATCAGAGCTAAATATATCAGGGCTGTATTTTAAATGTATACGTTTTCAGTTGGAAGCATCTCATCAGATGTATTTTGCGTATCATGGAGTTCCACATCTATGATGGCCACAAAAGTATCACACAAGAAGTTACTTTATTATCGTAAAAGGTACCACCATTTTGGATCAAAACAATGCTTTCAAATACCAAACTAAAGGACATACATTTCACGGCTAACGACCAGAACAAAAAACAGAGAGAGAGAGAGAGAGAGAGAGAGAGAGAGACAGAGACAGAGAGAGAGAGAGAGAGAGAGAGACAGAGACAGAGAGAGAGAGAGAGAGATGGTGTGCAGAAGCAATAACGAAAAGTGGATACTTTTTTAAAGAAACCTAAAGAATATATCAGTCACGATGTCGGCTATCGCACATTTCAGCAACATGATTGCCAGATGTCAGATAACTAAAATTGAATAGGACAATGAATAGTATTTACTACTGGCAATCAGGAAGTTATGTCGAAGTCTCCAGGTCCGGCTCCATTACGCAAGCAGGACTGAGAATACCTCATGATCAACAGCTGGTTCATGAAGACTATGCTACCGGGACGGCGAATTTAGTCTTGCCTTTCCCGCCACTTGCAAACTTGTAGAGCTTCCTGGTAGAGAAAATACTGCTTTGAAAGTCTATTGCGTAACTATGTTAGAAAACGACAAGCTCAAAAGCAACGTCTTGGCAATATCTGCTGTGACACCAAGGCGCCTAAAGTCTTAGCTAAGAAGTTTTGCAACCATTATGACTCTAAGTTTGGTATCAGATCTGATCGCACAAGTTGAGAGAGCCATGCCAGACCAACAATACGTAAACGAACAAACTAAGGAGTTGGACAGCATACAAGTGATAGCCTACTTTGGAAGTGTCCCTTTGTTGAACGAGATAGAGTCGATGCTTGCCCAAGCCAATGTTGGCATACTTAGAAGTATCAAACATTGCACATATGTAGGATCTGGATGGATACAGTAGTGCTGCCATAACATGTAATTTGCGCATGTGTGTTCTATAATGTCTGGGATCAACGTTACATTTAACTAACAATTGAAACAATGCCATAGTCTATTATTAATGTAAACCCAAGGATGACATTATTTGTGTTGTCGATCATGTTGCGAGAATGCCAGTGTGGATTCTAAATCGAACGTGGGACCATTGATATGGTGTTTGGTACGAGTTTCTCTACCGCTGTATATACGTAGATGACCCATGACGTCCACGTGAAATACTACAGCAGCGTAAGTGAACAGGCGCGCGGAGCTAGGCATGGCAAGTTCGTTCTAATCCCTGCAAAACATCATCTCTAAATGAGGTTATCATAAATCATATATGTCGAAGGTGCCTGCGATGCTATTGCAGACTGTGTGGATAAAAACAACACGAATAAATAATGTAGGCCAGGTCATAGTCTTCTGATGTGATATAGTGGGGAGGACACTGTTTCCAGTTTTATACAGATCGAAAAGCGATCGTTCCCGCGACATCGACCTGATTATTTAGACTATCGGAACAACCTCCAAAACGATATTAACGCCACTTAAAACAATATTGTAAAGTACATGACGTTTCCTTGGTGCGGGTCGATTTTATTGGCAGCCTGCAGTTTATGAATAGCTCTCTGGAAGACTTCATCAAACTGTCAGATGATGTGTTTCCTACTATATGGCACACAGCGGCTGATCAATATTTTAATATTACGCTTCAGAACGATGCTTGACTCTTTGAGTACAAAAGGCTAGGAACGTATCGTTTCCACAAATCGGCCGCCATAGAAGCATTTGTTAGCAAAACATAAGAGGACTAGCAGCATGACAGGGACGTCTTGTTAGGAGCTGACTGCAGTGACTTTGCAGGCTGCCACAACCTCAGCCAGTACACATATGTTCTGGTTGCGAAGTGTTCTGGCATTTCGAGATACTGTTCGTGCACGTTGTGTCATAGAATATTTCATCTAATATAACACCAAGAATGGGTTTTAGAGTTGTTTGCGATAGGGCATAAGTTGACGCTGATTAGATTGCTGAGCATGTCTGATGCTTTAAAAGTGTCGTTTAATAGAAAATAAATAAAACGACACTACGCAAAACACGACAAGGTAACAATAGATTGTTTTATGTACTAATCAGTAGCTAAAACAATAATGACTGCAAAGTTAGCACTTGTAACAAACATGTTTTTAAGACCGGTCTGCTGTCTTCGGTAGTTCATCTGTAAGGCTTTCATCAGGCTTCACTACATCACTACAGAATGTGCCTGAATCAACAACTGTTTCAAATCGCGTGACACCTAAACAAAACACTTTGGTATGGAGAAAGAAATTATAATATCTAACTGGCTGCGGATGTTGCAAAGGCGATGTTGAGGTCATACTTGATATTGTTATAAATTATACTAACCATGATTATCTCATACTGTCCGTGTTTTCTTTTGGCACATCGGACGATGATAGCTGCATTATTATCCCTATCTTGGTAGTACGCAACATTCTGTTTAAATAAAAAAATTCTAAATTTAGTTTGGGCTTTAAGTAGTAATAAAGCTAATGTTTGCTACTAAGATAAATATTTGTGTGGGAACGTGAGTAGGTAAGCAGATGTTTATATCGTGCCATTTTAAACTGTTTATGTACTGGTTGGTTGAAGGAGAGTATCTGAAATGGTAGTTAGGTTGATAACTAATATACTTTATTATAAACTGCCGCCGGCTGTTTTATCAAATGATGTGGATAGTTATATGAAATTAATAATCATTGTGCACAAAAACATATAGAATGTGTACACGTTTTGGAATATGTACACGACGTTTGATTGACACTATAGATGCAATCAATTGCCAGTATTGCATGTCATTTGGCGATTTGTGCAGCAAGGCCAGGGTGTAGATGCAAACAATCTTCAAACAACATCACCAAAACTATTTCCGTAATATATTGCATAAACTCGTATCAACCAAAAGCAACACATACGGGTATATTACGACAGCGTGCTGATGTTATGTTATTAAATATCAGGATAATCTCTGATGTAAAGTTGTATTGTCATAATTTCTTTACGGAGAACCGACGCGTGCCAGTCCTGGACAACCAAAATGATGCAAAGGTATATTAACGAAGGATTGTCGCAGGTATAATATCGGTCATAGAGGTGATCGAGATAAGATGAAAAATGCCAAACAGTATGTAATTGTGCGACGTGATACTTACTGAATCGTAACTCGCTGTTGACGAGCTTTGCTGGATTAACCTGAATCATTGAGGTGGTGCTGACAGTATCTGGCGCTACATTCTATATTATGAGTAAGATTTATTTTGCTGCCTTAATCCCTCTTGCAATTTGTGTGCCAAACTTGGAATGTTCAATGTCAACCTCAATCTCTTAGAATTCTGATTGTGATGATAAAGTTAAGTGTAGTATTCTAAACTCGTTTGTGGAAATTAGAATCGTTTTTGGTCACCTGTCGTTAAAAAGCATGATTCATAGATATAATCTTTTGCACAATCATAATGCTTTACAGATTTATTTCTGTTAACACCTCTTGAGCTCCCCCGTATTTCGTCGCAGTCAACTAATAAATTCAGGTTTAGGCAAATGTTCGTCTAGATGAAGACATACGTAATCTGAGCTTTGTGAAAAAGCCTTTGCTAAAGATTGACCTATGTTGTTTGTGTTCTATAGCCATAGAAAATATCTGACTCTGTTTTGGGTCTAAGTTGGTAAATAAGTTCCATCCAGGTCATGGTTTAAAAACGCGCGCTTGATGCCAGCGATTATGTTACCATTTTTTTGTTCGTCTTTCAATTAAGTGTGTAGCTTCCCCAATATATATATATATATATATATATATATATATATATATATATATATATATATATATATATATATATATATATATATATATATATATATATATATATTATATATATATATATATATATATATGTGTGTGTGTGTGTATGCATGTATAGTCTATTGCTATTTAATATATCCTCATGTATTTATATGGTGTTCAACGGCTCCTGAAAACACTACACTGCAAAAGCAAGGTTTCCAGTTTTATCAGGTCAGGTTCAAAAACCGCAGCTGTGATAGTTCAGCTACACTAATAAATATACTCAGAAATGCGTGCTTGAAATATTCTGGCGAGACGCTTTTTCATGATTCAATTACGATGGGCTTGAAGCACGATTCGATATACGACTGTGGTCGAATAACCTTTCGAAACCTGACTAAGAACCTGTAAAATCGATTTGATCTTGTATTCATCGATATGATCCTGATTATAAAATATCAAACGATATATGTACACATCAACGTTGAGATGTGGATTACAGCCAGTCCTTACATTCAACGAGTGCTACAATCCAATAAAGAGTCGCCATGTGCACGATCGAAGGACGTAAGGAGGATTTGAAAGGTGGGCAAAAGTAAATACCAAAACGAAATATATTAAATATAGATGAGAAACGAGCCATACTCTACTACTGTCCATGCCTTTATCGGATAGACACATCTGTCGTTTAATATTTGTTAGCTAAATAAACGTTACCCATGTATCCGCGCGAGCGTGGTTTGCTATACGAGAGTTGTGGCAGATTAACATATCTGTTCAAAGAAGAGATTACAGTTGATATTTTGATATTTCGTCTCTAAAAATGTTTCAACAGATCATTTACACAAGATCGGGTATGAGACAGTACATAAAATATGCGGTAACTTGAGTAGATGTTAACCCCAGGTGCAATGGAGCCGAACTGCTGCGGTTCAAAGACCCAATATATATCTCAAACACAGTCAAACCTACATACGTACGAGGACCGCTAACATAACAAATGAGTCCATGTACAGATTGTAAGGATTGTTACCCTATTGTTGATGTAATATCATGAACATGTGTGTCGTATACACGTCTGAAAGCATCGTGATGAAAACATTACGGTACAATTTAACTGTTCACTTAAAAAACAATTATTTTGTCATCAGAATACGCTTCAATCGCTCGAGTAGATGACATGGATTCAATTGGTCGTACCAGCGAAAATAAATGTATAATTGGGTTAAAACCACATGCATGTTATACTTGATTTTGTTGGCTTTGTCTCTTGATGTTTTTGCTGGATATACCAGTTCCAACCATAGTCAAGTAGATTTAATTTCACAGTCACGCACGTTCTTCAATAAATTGGCTCGCGCGTATTCTTCATTTATTTACCCCAGATAATATTTTGGGCGTTTCTAAACATCGAATTGTACCATACAGGTTCACTGGTAATGTTTTGCTAATCTCAACGTCATTGGTTATGTAGTGGACCAGCAAAAGCCGCAAATAGCTGAGCTTGCAGTGCAAATTGTGAACCAGTTGGCTGCATGCAGTAAACGTACTTTCGTGGAAGCTGGACTTTTGATCCATGATCGCATACTAGTACGATTACATCTACTCTTTCTAGATCGACAACCATATTTATCAGTTCACTAGAAGACAATAACGTCTTACAGAGGATGTACATTCAAATTAACCATTAAACTTAAATTGACAAACAAACTATGTATGGAGTAAGGCCAGAATCATGCAAAAAAAAAAAAAATAAACACTTTCCCAATAGAGTTTGCATTAGGCAACATCGTTTCGTTAAAAAACCAGGACAATATTAACTACATTTCAATACTCCAACGACTTTGATAATTCAACACCTACATATGATGTATTCCACCAGTAACACAATCGTTTGTGTTGAGAAATGGGTGTTATTTTTGTATGAAGCTTCATCATATACCCGAAGACATGGCAGCTTTACGAGTCCCTGCTGTAATCATCATCTCGTCCGTAATTCTAATTAGGATGTTGTAAATCAACATTGCCGACAAAATCATCTGTAGCACTCTGCAAACATTTATAATACTACATATTATGATATCACTGTGAAATTGAAAAGAGGGTACCAATGCCTCAATCAAGAAGCATCGCTGTGCATATTACCACCAAAGTATAACAAATTACTATATTTTAAAAGGACAAGCAGTCGTCAGTGAAATACACACAATAACCACCTCTCTTAGAACACTGTCATTGTGTATATATTGTTCCATAAGGGGGGAGAAGCTCAGCAGCAATAACCACTGTAACTTGCTTTTACCATCTGAATATTTAAACTCGAATACACGTTTCTATATACAAGGTGAAAAGTAACTGGGAGTTTAAACAAAGTGATGGATATGATGGTCGACGTTATAATGTTTATGAAACAATAAATATCGTGTATACGTTATAGTCACTGTGTGCGATCATAACAAACACTAACGATGTTCAAAGTTTATAGCACATCAGTCACAGTAATTCAAATCTGGAAAATGTCCATCCCGTACATACAAATCCATTGTGTGGTTGTGACATTCATGGACTAAAATCATCCATGTTTTCTTACTTAATACATTTGTTGACTTCTTGGTTAATCATTTAATGTACAGAAGTTAGTTCTTTTTCATTTTGTCGAAAGTTATTACATTACCATGCACATTATCATCTTGGAGTTACTGATACGCATGAATTTAATTCTCCTGAATTCTAAGTTTTAAATTCCGCCATTAAAAATTCAAATGGTGGTTGATTTCTAAAACCACGATCATGATCAACGGAGACGCGATATTGCATACAAGCGAAATCTTAGCAATATATCCGGGGAAGCCGAAGTGCAGGGAGGGATTTTCAGAGATTAACATTCAGGAGCTGGCAGATGACGTTCTGCCCAAACCCGGTCTAATTTAATGTTCAAGCTGACCATTAAGAGTGTAAATTTATCATGTATATTCTTATGTTTGGATATCTAAAATGAACCTTATAATTAAGCGGATCATTTAATTTATATGTAGTTATACAAAACCTAATTTTCCTATTAAGCGAATGATAATTGTCTCCAAGTATGACAACATGCGATTGATGGAGTAGCGTATGCAAATTTTGATTGTCAGTTTACATTAGTACACAATTACATATATTTTAACTGATTGCCAACGTGATTTGTCTAATTTTACTCTTTGCATTTTACTGTTTACTGTTTACATTTCGTCATTTATATATCTAAAGTATTGTTTATATTTGGAAACGAATGAAAGTAGATTCATTCTCATGTCATGTGCGTTATTATAAGATTCGGTCTTCAATATTTATATTTCCATTTTCTGTGTTAGTGTTATACAGTTTTTATTTGGTTTTTTTTATTCATTAAATCCTGTTTTATAATGCATTTAGTTCAGTTTTGAAGTTTTAAAATTTTGTTATCAGTTTACTTCTTATATTCTTTAAACATTTTACAGTTTCCTAAAACCTTTTTGGTAGTTTTTAATTTTGTGTTTGTTTAGAAATGTTCATCTCTTGTGTAACTCCAAGGAAACCACTTATTTTGATCACACATTTGTATTTGTGCTACTCTTGATATCAATGTAAAATGATTTCATTAGCTGAGAACATTCTGTGATTTTGCTTACTTTAAATACTGAAGTGGAATTAAATGTTAGCAATGATAATATTCATATCGTTATCTTGAAAAACGTATTGTTTATTTAAAAACATTTACTTTTGTAACTAAATACCATTTAAAGTGTGCATTCAGTTCAGCGCATAGGTTTAAGCAAAGTTGACACAGAGTAATATATGATGTACCTTTAACCTTTCTGTACGTTCTTCATTTCGTGTATAAATATAACGTGCAATCATTCAATCAATGCTTTCCCATTTTGATACGTTTGTCTCGAAGAAAAATAAAATCATTAATATAGTTAACTTTCAAAGTGTATTTGCAAACTTGTTGTGATTAATTTCCTTTTAATACCAAACTCAAACCGGCTTATCTTTAACAAGTATACTTATAAAATTAACGTCGAATTTTTTTACAAATTTTGAAACGTTTTAGATTAACGCATCAACTGGATTGTGCTGTATTAAGTTTAACACTTACCTCCTTTTCAAAATATGGTGTTTGGTTTGGAAGTGATCGGCCGTCCTTCAATTTATTCATAACATGTATGTCATCGTTTCGATTAATCGCACGATTTTTCTTCAGGTTTAAGGTTAGAAGATTTGATCTATAGCTGACGCGAAAGGTCAAATCATCGAGGAGATCCAGGTCACAGTGTATTCGTTTGCTTGCTTCAAATCTTGTGGTCATATCTTTAACCCAGACAATTTTAGAATCGGTAAATGCTGGTAAAACGGGAGACAAGAGAAGAGAATGAAACGAAAGAGTTATTACAGACATGAAAAGAAGTAGCATCCCGTGATTCATTCACCACTTATATTGGCTGTCATGTGTATCATGAGCCATAACATAAATGTATTTACAAAACAACAATTCTACATTTCAATATATCCTTTTCAGGAGTTTTCTAACCTCCTGTGGTGTGGAAATTAGATAATTGGCATTCAGTTAGCCTACCTACCCATATGACGGATTCTTAATTAGAGAAATGCTCCGTTTTATTCAAATTTGTATTACGTCTAATATTATTTTTAAACAATGTTACATTATCCATATAGCCCTTGCCATAGTATTAAACTGCCTTGAAAGAGTGTTTAACGACCTTCAATCTACTTTGGATAGTGAAAAAGGTATAGTCCTCACCATTACTTATTTTTTGTATGCCGAATTTAACACGGTATTTGATGAAATAATAATTCACCTTTGCGAGCTTGTATTTAGTAATCACAATGTTAAATTACTATGGTAATGTAAGACCTATATAACCAACAGGACAAAAATTGTGTCTTTAGAAGGAAAACATTCCATTCAAGTTGACCTATGTTTTGGTGTCCATAAAATGAACATATGCATTGCTGCATATATCGAGCTGAGGTGCAACATCACCAAGTTGTTCCGACTGACACCGCTCATACAGATCTGCTCAATCTTAATTTTTCATCCGATCTAGTTGATTACTTTTCTTATAATATTTCCTAGTCTTTCCAGATAATTGTTTACATTCTTACATCAAGTCTTTTGCTGTATCACTTCAGGTTAGTTTACAAATCAGCTCTAACCGAGGTGGATTTTTTATTTCTTAAAGCACTTGTTTGAAGCGAGATTTGTTTTGGTACATATTCCGTTTCAACTGCTTTGCTATGACGGTTCACTCAAAAATTGTTTTAGGATATTTAACTGTTTTACCTGTAAGTGACTGGTTCTCATTTTGGAGTCTGGTTGCTAGCAAATGACGTGTTTGAGTCGTCTTGCCAGCCATCAAATATTTGATTATATTCTCTAATTATGCATGAATTATTTTGCGAACAAAATACGAAAAATGAAGAAAATGTTTACAAGACATAATGTTATTTCAGATTGGAATGAAAAAATCTAAATGGCTACTACAAAAGACAACGGAGCAGTGCAACAAAAGCTGTTATAGGGAATACTGTAGACTTCATCATTATCTGATAAAGAAAAATCCAGAAGCAAGTCCAAAACTATGCCTGAGTTGTGATAAGTGTGTATAAGGCCAATATCAGATTTGTGGTGATTGTGATGGTATTAGCCATAGACCATTATTATGCTATTATAAAGCAAGCAATCCAAAACACCTTGAAAGACATAATAACCCTCCCACCATTGAAGAGAATGTAGCTAACAGACTTATTACAGCAATAACACACTTGTAACAATATGACTTTATATCAAAGTTGACTCTGAAATGCAGTAAAAACAAAGGGCAAACGTTGCAGGTTGTAAAGTATATATTACACAATTTGCTAAAAACATTAGAGATGAATTTGTCGAGGATGTTTATTACGATGGTTTTATGGAAATACAGTCAACTAGATATCCAAACCGTAATGGGTTAGCTCGGCGCCAACATGTTGTGTTATAAAACCTTAGTAATTCTGTCAATACGCGTTAAGGTCTTATACTAATATAATAATATACTAAATTAACATTATATAAAATAATGGTTCATCCAGAGTCGTATATCGCAAGATTAGCACGTGAGCATCTAGAGTCAATTCAGACATTTCTTCCCTTGAGATATGCTGTAAGACAAAAACTACAATCACAAGAAGGTTTTACAGACTCAGCTGAGCTATTACTGTAGCCAGTCACTTAATCGATGGGTACACAAGAAATCGCATCAGCTCGGTTTTCACAAGTAGTCGAAAGATCACTGACGCCGCTGAAAGATAAGCTGAGGTCGCATTATGATGTGATACTGAGACAGAAAAGGCAATCAAGAATACAATACCCAAAACTGAAGCTTAAGCTGACGCTGGTGCAGAAAATTTCGAGTTTGTAGACGCAGAAGAAACCATTCCTCCGGTATATGATGTCAAACCACCAGGATATAGTACTGCTAAAATGCGCGATGGTATTGCAAAAAATATTAAACTAAATACCTATGACACAGATGTGGATCTCGCATATTACTGCAACAACAAGTATTTTTAATTAGAACCAGGAGCAAAGCCATTGAAGTTTGACCAATGGCAGAGGTTGAATTTTGTAAGCACAAAGCGGGTAACGCAAAAAACGAACACGTGCTTGAAAATGTCAAGACACAAGTAAACAATGAATCCTTGCAAGTCCTGTTGTCACTGCTGATCTAGATCTAGCAAGTCCACTGCCAACAAAGGTCAGCTCAGTAAGCCATGCGATATTGTCCAGTTCCACACAGATGTTAAAAAATCCGGTTCCCGATTAGTAACATACTCTTCTGAAAACATCATCTGAAATATCGACCGACTAGAGGTGCTAGTTGGTGCAATACGAGCTGGTAGCAACGCGTAGTTTATATTACAACATGTTGATGGAAATCGTTAAGTTGTGCTAATCTGTGCTTAATTTTACATTAAAACAAGTCAACATAAATCGGAAAATTGTGCTCTTTGCGAGGAAGCGAAATTTATTTTAGACGGCTCTATGATGGAAGTGATGGCATTGGTGCTGATATAAGTTTTTATAGTAATAAGATACTACTTCTTCTTATGATACTTTAGAGACAGTTTGCAGTTACTTAATCCTACAGCAATCTATATAATTTGAGAGGAATCGTTCATTAAATTATTCAATGAAATTACGAAGTGCTCTCTTACTGTTTGGATTAAAAAAACTACTTTGGGATTGTTGTTAATTCATTCTGGATTGGATCAATGTGAGATATAGACACTCTGTTGGTACATTGGTATATCCAAGGATATCGCAAAATCAACAGATTAAATGTTGGAATTCATCGGAACACTATATACGTGTGATCTTGAGTAATGCTAAAACCTTTAGGATTATTTACAGACAATAAGTCCCAATACTGTAAGTTCTTTTTAACATTAGATTTAGAACACTAATCTTAAGCAGCTGTATTTTAATGTGAAGATTGAAAACATTATTTATTTTGTATAGTTACTATATATATATATATATATATATATATATATATATATATATATATATATATATATATATATATATATATATATATATATCAATATGAACAACTATTTGCAGGTGACAAGCATATTTACACTAATAAAGAAAGCAAGATGGTACATACCAAAGGTTGAAAATTATGCATGAGAAAACGGAAAGTACATACAGTGTTTGTATACTCATAAGCAGGGAGATAATGCTACATTATAAACTGAGAGGAAACAGCTAATGATGCCGGAAATGAATAATGTTCTAAACTGAAAAGATTTTATTCTAAATACCCTTGCGATTTGGAAGATGTCGCTATTTCTGATTTAATGCTACCACTAAGTTTTAAAGGTATCTTTCTCTATGGTTTTATCATTTTTAAAACGGTTTTTCTTTGTTTAGTTCTTCTTGCTACTCCGACTCACTAATCCAGTTTTTTTTCTCATTTACTGCCTTAAAGTAAACATGTATCATTTATCTGTGTGTGAATCTACGACTGATAGTACACCCAGCTCTATTTTTACAAACAATGGCAAATATTTAAATCGATTACATTAGCCATTTCGTTTGAACTGACATACAATCTTAAGATTTGTGGGTCTTTCCAAGTCAAGCATACTTGGTTAGTTTTGTTCAACAAGGATACATTCGACCGACTATAATGAAACAATTGGAAGATATAACCACACAGCAAAATACATACCTGGCCTAATATAAGTCAAGATCCAGACAAGATATAATACTCCTTCCGTCATTATTAACTCTCTGAAAACACTAATAGGCATAACCACTAAACCCAAGCTAATATATGACATTAGTAGGGGCCAAAGTATGTCCTTTAGCAATACCATTGTCCATTCATATAATTGATTTGAATTCAGTCTATCGGTCAAGCTGACTCAATCATTTTGAGTAATACTATTATGCAATATTACACACTCACACACACACACACACACACACACATATATATATATATATATATATATATATATATATATATATATATATATATATATATATATATATATATAAGGTTGACACTGGGTTTCATAAATTAAATTGCGTATAATTTATCGATACATTTATTCCACCAGATGGGGCAAGTGATATACAAATATTGCATCCTACCGTTGTAAAATGGTGCTCTATGTAGTTTAGCTGATGGATCGTATAAGAAAATCGGGATATCGCTAAAATAAACTAATGTTTACCAAGATATAATCTAACCCATACTAATTCCATGTATCAACTTTTTTCTAATGGCTAAGCCGATCAATGTTTCCACAGAGTTAACAATTGAAAACGGCTTAATTACTTAAATTGTTGCGCCATGTATTGGGCCAGGTGTATCTTATGTTATGTCAGTGTCACAGCCGTATATATATATATATACATACATACATACATACATACATACATACATACATACATACATACATACATACATACATACATACATACATACATACATAGAGTGAGTAACCCTTTTGTATTTCGTCTTATTTTCTGATGTTTCAACAAATATAAATGCATCCTATCATGATGTTGATATATTCTAAACCTGTTAAGCAGCATCCGTACAAAATATTGTCCAATCATTACATTGAATAGTTGCTAGATAATGGTAATATATACCCAAGTATAAGTATTTGGAGTTTATCAATTATTACTTGTGTTTATTCCAGATAATAGTGTTTGCAAATTCACTCACAATAGGGAAGGTATTGTGTGACCAATATGAAATAGTTTTTTAATGCCATAAATAGTTCAAAAACATTGCAAACGCTTGAAACGCTGAATACTTTATCAGTACTTTATCAAGTGTGGCAGATGTTTGCAATTCCACGTGAAATGTTTAATGTAAAATGTTGCAGTTTGGTAGGAGTCATTCTACGTCAACAATCCATTGTTTAAAGAACATCGTAATATCTTGTCTAACTGAAAGTGATATAGACACATACGAGGTTATAATTTACAATAATATCTTCAATAATTACATGGAATTACATGGAAATTCTCTGAGTAACGCAGTGATGCACCTCGGATACTTAGTTAAGATGGTATTGGGTTTTGCTCTGCTCGTGGTATATTTTGGACATACTGGTGGAGTTGGGCAAAATGAATCTGTGAACGATATGGACTACTAAAACATCATTTGTTGCTTATGAAGCATTAGCCGCTGTAGAATGGGCACTGGAACGTGCATACAGGCAATAAAGACTTCATAGGTTCAATACCAAGCAGAAACCCATTATGGAGCGAGTTATTGCTTGTGTAGCGCTAAAGTGTCAATATGTGTAATAATTAATGTACCGAGATTCGTGAATATAGAGTGTCAATATTTATAGTAATCAAGGTCCTATAATTCCAGTGGATATTTCATCTCAGCCCATCATATCAGGCGTGAAAATAAATACTAAATAAGTCTTTTTTAGGAAAGCGGGATATGGTGCGTTTTGCACTGGCATATGCATATCTCATTCGAATGTATGTGTTTATGTATGATGTGATGATTTCGTATTTACGCCTGCATGATTCATGTCACTTTGACAATGTAAGCAACTGATGTTGTAGGCTTAGATAAGATTACATGGGAAAACATTCTTCGGAGCATAGAACTGTAGTTAATATTGTCCAGAAAAATGCCGATATAAATCATCCTCATTTGTATTAACAACGTCATAAGTACCAATGCTTTGATGATGGTTAAGGTTGTGACTCATGAAGTAGCCATCACGTCAAGTAATGCATGACGTATAACACAAAAATGAGCACATGTTTTAGCAATATCGATTGTATTGGAAGTCTGACTCATCCAGAGTGTTGACATGTGGTTGATCTCGACATTCCTGCCTTTAAAAAAAAAACGATGCAGTTAAATGTTCATTTATGGAAAACGTTTTAGTTGTGTAATAAAGTACATGCCCCACACCTCTCTCAGTTCTTACTTTTGTTACGTATATTTGATTTAAATAGTATTTTTAAAATTTAATTGTTTGTTTGTTAGTTTTATGTTTTCATTTTCATAACGAGCTATAATTATTACTTCATTTGGAATGTTTTAAGAAATACAGTTTTACTTGACTCTTCTCGTAAACAATGCTGACATAGGGCATGGCCTTCATTTAAAATATATAATAGTCATGAAAACAACCTCTTGTCTATTTTGTGTTACTGTGGGATACATATACTGATTGAGGATGTACTGTAATATGTGACCTTATACATATAAATAGTTGCTATGACGTTCTGTAAAATGATCGTAGACCTTCATACAGGTATATATTGGTTGTTTGTTTTGATATAATCTTTGTCTAAAGAGAAATGAGTTAGCCTACGCATTTAACTATTGATAGCAAGTTATTTTAGTTTCTTGAAACCAGATTTGAGTTTTGACTTTTCTTTTAAATTTGCTTCATATTGCTTGGATTTCGGAAGATTCATTAGTTTTTCTGGAACTATTTGAGTGATTATAATCAGCATCTGAGCTTCTACTCTTAGTCACGTATATTTGATTTAAGTCATTTATATTTATTTTTTTATGTTTGTTAGATTTAAATTTGGCATTTTAAGTTTTAAGATTCGTTCATTGAAGGCGGGGGGGGGGGGGTGACCTGTATTTTACAGAGTGAACACCAGGTGTTGAATTCATTTCTGACCTGGTCTCAGAGTTGTAAAAAAGCTTTTAAAAATGATAGGTTGGTTCCAAGGACATTGTGGAGTTTTAAATAAACATGTTTCTATTTTAGTTTGGTCATACGCTAGGTACGTTAGTTTTAAACGTAAAATTGTTATGATAGTTTCTAGAAGATCACGTGACCCCTTGTTTACGTAAAAACATATATATAAACTATGTTTGGGAGCGAGCTATTCAGTAGCAAATTGGGCTGTTAGAATATTAAGTTGTGTCTTTTTGAGTTATTTTAAATTACCTTGTACTGGAAATTGTTTCAATTCGTTTGGATCAAGAGGAATTATTTTGTTATTTATCTGGCAAAAAAAATTGTACTCATAGAGATTTTATTAACAAGAACTGACTTCAACTTATAATTATTTGGCCATTTTATTACCAGGACTTTTGCAAATCAATTTTTCTAGTGGATATATTTTGAATTATTTTCGGATTAACTTTAAAATTGATTCTTAAAACCGTAAGTTTGTTTTTTTTTTCTGAAAAATAATTGTACTCAATAAATTGTTTGTTAAGTTTTTACAAGCTTGCTATTTTCACTCTTTCTATGTTACTGTTTTTTTGAGCCTAAGCACGTAACAATATACAAAATCAGTTTTCTATAAAATTTAGTTATAAGGCGTTTTGCATTTGCAGTTTGCTTATCTTTATATAAAATGCCTTTGTGCTTCTTGTCACTTTGAGAGTCACCTAAATCAAAAACGAGGGATAACTAAACCCTTTTTTTCACTTTCTACGTTTTGAAAGGTCACAACGTTCACTTTCTATAGTGTATTTTAGTTGTCTTACACGTGTATTTATGTTCTGTTTTGTTTTATTTTACGCGGAAATTGTGTTCTTTTTCAACGACGTTAAAAATAGGTAATATTCACTTTAATTCTGTATCATCCGTTAATCAAGCAAAACAATCTTATTGAATCGGTTTTATAAATGTATAATTTGATATCAATGTATATCTATCCGCAGATTTAAGGTATTGCAAGCATTCGAAATCAAAAAATATTTTTTTAATGATTAATTTTAACAGATAACTGTATTCCTTCATCTTTAAATTTGTAATACCAGAAATTATATCATTCCTATTTTCGTAATTCATTATAACATAAATATATCTTTAAATTATGAGAATGTGTATGCCTTATCCCTATCTGACATTTTAGAAGGTCCAGAGGTCACGTATTTAGGACAACACAACCCCACGTGAACCGCGGAGTTGCGTTATGACATTTTTGCATGTTCTAAAACACACGAAATATAACACTCTGTGTGAACTCCTAGCCTGACAAATACAGTCTAACAATCTCAAAAGGGCGTGTGAAGTGGATGGCGACACAGTACATAAATATCAGTATAATATCCTTACGCGGGCTCAAATGGTGACAATGACATTATAGCAAGTCCAGAAGGATACCTAGCAGTTTAATTAAGGACAGCACAACATACACGGGAGTTATTCTGCACGCTCAACATTTTTACACATCTTGCCGAAATCAACCCAGAGAGAATGCAAATGAAGCACCCACCATGAGTGACATGTTGGGAACGGTGTTTTTGTCTGCTGCGTGAGGTTGGGCTGGGTCCTCTCTTTATAGAAAAACCGCTATTACTCAACCGTCGATATGTACACCGCAAAGATTCGAACCACGGACACCTTGTACGAGAATCAGCAGCGCTAGCAAAGTGCTACTCGCTTTCATCGACACATATATGTTTCAGAAATTATTATATAGCTAAGTTTAAGATACTGGACTGTTTCCGAAAATAATGTAGATTATTTCCGCTTTTAAAGTAATTGAATGTATAGATATATATATATATATATATATATATATATATATATATATATATATATATATATATATATATATATATATATATATATATATATATATATATATATATATATTGGTCTGCTGAAGATTACAGTTACCTTCCTTGGTTGAGATCATTGAGTGTAACAAGAGAAGTAACTACTCTCGATGACTGAAGAAAGATCCCTGACAGTAATTACCTCCTTTTAGCACTAAAATGGAAAGGATTTAAATTATTCTGACAAAGGTCCAAGAATGACAAACTCAACAAATAAATATTGTTAACAACTACCCTAGATGTCTTCCTTCTACAAAATTGAAAAGTTATTTTCTGTTTAAATATTTAAATATATCGGATTGAAATATTTTCTGGGAGCAAATATACCTAACTCGAATGAATATGAAAATAATTGCGAGCTACATTTCCTGATTGAAATATTGTTTGGTCATTTGTCTCTATATTTGAAGATTTTAAAAGTCTTTTTCAACTGTGTGTCATTTACAGGTACGACCGAGTTTAGAAGTCTTGCTCTGTGTGATAGCTTGTACATTTTCCAGGAAGTTATCAAATTTTTTACTGTTAATATGAACGATATACAAATCATCTTTGATCGGTCCAATACAAGTCTCATTTATGATTTAGTTGCAAAAAAGAAACTGTTCCTTCCAGTGGTAAATTTGAGATAATCAGTACTATTGACAGCAGATACTGTGTGTTTTAGTTGACAGTGTCTGATTACACCATCACAAGATCATGGTTCTTTTATTCCATTTATATATAATATTATTTGGCTAAATTTGTTTTTTGAAATCCTTTTATATCATTTTCAGCTGTTCTTATAATTGTATCACTGTCATTATCCTTTTTAATAAAATACTACTGGAGCTCTCTATATCTTTTCCCACCACAATGTCAGCACATCTCATCTGCCTTTTCGTTGTTTCCAACACCAAGTCGTACGCATGGTAGTTGACCAAGACTACTTCGCCATACACTTTGTAAATCATATCCGCAGAACTCATTTATACAGTAGAGATCCGGTTGAGAATAACAATATGATTAATATTATTCGGAGTTTAAAAAAAGAATTTCGTGATGATGGGATATCTCACGTTTCGTCCAGATTCCATATAATACGCGATGACTTTGTCATTGTCAAAGGCGTTGATGAAGTAATTTAAGCTACAATGAACGATTAACTGGCGAAACAGACTATTGACTATCTCAACCATCAATGACATTTATTCAGAATAAAATGTATTGTGCAATCAAAATCATAACGCGAGGTGTGGAGTACTCATGACAAATAACATCCTGTCTTTTATAACAAAAACCCTGCTTGATTAATTACCAATTCCAAGCCAGGAATGTTGACTGGGATTGATGAAACATATTAGATACGAGCATACCCTGTAACCGCGGTTCATTACGGAATTTACTTGTTACATTATAAACCTCATAATAATTATTTTGCTCCGATGAATGTCTTTAAAAAAAAACTGTGTAGCGGAGCGAATAAACAAATATTTTAGAAACGCGATACGTGAAAATGGGTTAACTTATCTGAGATATAAAATTAAACTAGTCGGCTTTTGGCGGGACAAATTTCTGGCAATCTATCTCGATCCCATTAGCTGAGACCAGAGAACCATTAATTCGATTTCTAGAGAAAGGACGCGAATGAATAGTCACACTGCTATGTCGAAATATTATTTCGAGTGGGGATGCTATCCTAATTAAAACAAATGTTTGGACAGCAGCCAGACTGACTATTAGGGCACATTAAACGTTATGTTCAGGGTAAAGATGTCACAATTGAAAAGTTGCGGAACCTCTGTAATTATCAAACGACCAGTTCAAGCTGTCTCCGATTTTGGCGATACTGCGGAAGAGACCAAGTGATTTGACTGATTGGTTAGGCTAGGTAAAGGGACGTTATCTCAACCATAATCTCCCAGGTTTTATATCACCTCATCGGAAATTTTAATCAGTCTATGGTATTTCTGCACGAGAAAATACTAAGGGAGAATCCAAGGAATTTGCAAGAAATTCCCTCGTAAAAAAAGTGTTGTTCATGCAATCCGATGAACTGTTTCGGATCGACGTTTGCAGCAAAGGTATTGTGATAATTCCATGTAATATGTTGATGGGATTTATATAATGCTTTGCTGAATGTTTTTGTATTTGCATTAACTTTGTCAAATACATTCGTATAATAGTATGCGTTTTGAAGTATGACGTTGTTGAGTTATGCATAGGAAGTCGTAAATTATTCTTTAGGTAAGTTTTAAGAATTGGTTAATGTTTTGTCGTGTTCGCATAAACATTAGGTTTTAAGAATTGAATGCATTACTTCACTTATAAGGAAGATTTAACGTATGATTTAGAGCGAGTGCAAAATGACGTAACTGGTTACTTGTGATGGGTTCAGAACTGGTATTGAGTGATGTTAATGCGTGACAAATTAGCCATTTGACTAACTAGGGTCATAATCAGGCATGAGAAGTCGATTGATAGTCTTAGAATCTGCGTAGCCCTAGTATCATGGGACAGATTGTTGAAGTGGAATCCGGAGATCCAAGCGTCTAAACAGCTACATTGGAAGTCGTGCGAAACAAAGCAAAGGCAATGCAATCATAAAAGGCATTGACTTCGATTTTTCACTCGATCCATTGATTAACTAAATCTGTTAGTAAACATATCAGCTATTTTATTTGAATTTCGTAAGGTTTAAAAAGCAAAATAAAGAGCACTTTAATGGGTTCCGGGTATGAAAAACATACATAAGATTTAATAAACTGTATCAACCGATTGTGCTTATGTGATTCTTACTTAGTGAATTTTGATTTCAATGCCGCTTATTCTTTTTCGAAATAGAGTCTCTTTCTAACAGCAGCAAAACTTTAAAGACATTTCGGCGAAACAATTTCTTGAAACTCGCGACTAAATAAAGGATGTCGAGAAAAACATATTCCGTATAAAGATATACATTTGGGCCAATACATCAACTCTTTATACAGTATTGACACGAACTCTCTACTGATATTTCATCGTTAGAACATAAAGTCCACATAAGAAGGAAGTCCTGACGTAACAGAACAAAATGGGCGCCTAAGCGGGTACCCGTTATTGTTAAACATGCAAATGTTAATACACTATGTCAACTGTCTGTACTCATGGAACACGTACTTAGAGGATATGTATTCATTGACTTTATACTCTTTCGAAATAATGCCCCGTTTAACAGCAGAAAATGTTTAAAAACAATTCGTCTCGCCCATTTTGAGAAACTCGAGATTAAATAGAGGATGTCGAGCAGAATACATGTGGCAAGATTATGTACATTTGAGCCATTACGTCCAATCTTGCTATAGTCTTGACATGAACCCTCTATCGATATTTTATCTCCAGGAGATAGCCGCCACCTACGAAGAAGTCCTGATAAATCTCGTGGAGACGAAACAAGGGACGCCTTACTGGGTACAGGGTATGAAAAACAAGCAAATGATAATAAACTAATGTGTCATGGTATGTAAACACAGCTGTTCGGATTATCCTTAGAGTACCACTATCAGAGCACAACTCCCCTCTTCTCTGTACCCTACACTGGCTCTCCATTCTATCCAGAATCAAGCATACAAATGTGTTCTCTCTGCAGGACGCTGGTCTAACATACCTATCTGGTTTCATACATGTTTACACAACAGTGATATATCTTACTCGCCTCTGATATTCGTATGCTCATTATTCTCACTATGAAAATTAAGTCATATGGACACGGTGCTTTTGCGTGCCAGAGCCCAGCAACGTGGAACGAATTGCCCATTGAAACTAGACACAAAACAGAGTATTCTCTTTAAGGATTTAAAGAGTGCTTTTAAAACACACCTTTTAAACAATCTAAAATACATAATAATGTTTCCTACCTTAAACATATAGTGTTTTTTACGCTTTCTATTTCATGGTGTTTGTTTTGTTGCTTTTGTTTTTGTTATTTGTAGATTTATAGTCAAATATCATTATAGATGTTATGGGAATACGTATAGCTTCTTAAGATTAGGCGCTACATAAAGGCCATATTATTATTATTATTATTAGCAGTAGTAGTAGTAGTAGTAGTAGTAGTAGTAGTAGTAGTAGTAGTAGTACTAGTGGTATTGATATTATTATTATTATTAGTAGTAGTAGTATTATTAGTATTATTATTATTATTTGTATTATTATTACATATTGTTCATAGTGTATATTCAATATGAAGTAGGCACACGCGCATAAAGTGTTCACTATGTTAACATGCTACAAGACACAGGCTAAATGTGTGTGCTTTTATTTATTCCAAAGATTTCTGAAGATTGTATTTTTCTAAACATGTCCATCTCAGGTGTTTCGGAAGAGAACGTGTTGTTTGCAAGATGGGACGTATTATGGCAGGTAAGTAATTGTCATTTGAACATCTACATAAGAAAATGTGGTATTTTTAACAATGTAGGACTGTTTGATTAACTTGGATGCTGTCCAGCAGTTAGTTGGTGATACAAAGTCTTCATAATACATGTCCAATTCACCAAGATTTGTTCATTCTATCACATTGATGTATATTACCTCAAAAGCGTATCTTAACTCTTTGTGTTTTAATTAGTGTTTTAAAGCCTACCCTTATTGTTCTATTTACTTTTTATGGTTATAGGCATTGAAATGCATTATAGCTCTGGTCCTATCACATTTCTAAACAATTGGCTGATGAATGGAATAGCTCATTGTAATTGTCAGTGTGCACACCTGTACGCTTTCAGATATGAAACATAGCCGTTGTCTTTGCTGTTTGCTACTTTTTTCACCTGTATGCATTTCAACATAGCACGTCATTGTTGTTGTAGTGAGTATACATGCAAACATATAAATCTGGAATATAACACATGTCATTGTTTTTATAAAGTGAGGACCTGTATTCATTTAAACACGCATATTATAATTGTAAAATATACACATATTTTACCCTCTACCTCATGGTTTGCATAACTCATCAGTTTATCAAGAAACCAACATGAGAATTTATGTTCTCCTGTGATAACACTGTATTGATAGCATAACGGTTACGTGAAAGGGGCAGTTGGTTGTGAAGAATGTACCTGTTCCGATTACTGACCCAGCTCTCGCATGTCAAAACCAATAGCGTAAACGTTGACCAACTCAAACTTTTTGACATTAAAGCTTGTATAGCACTTGTCAAAATCAAGCGTTTTCCAATTTCATATTCCTTCTTTATAAAGTGTTCCCATTAGTCTTCAGTACCAATGTAGCAAATACTTATATATGGAGTAGTGATATATGGGATTATAATCAACCTTTGATGCTGCTAATATTGTTTTATAGAATATTTACGTTTCGAGAAAACCTAAGATTCAGTGGGAATCACCAAATCAAGTTTAGGCTTTTAGACTTGTGTAATTTTTCTCCCGCGTTATAACACGAGAACTGTTAGATATATTCTTCTATTTACCCTAGCCCTGTACATGGAAGTTTTGACTTAATTTTAAAAACAAATGTATCAGTCCAAACATGTAACTAATTTTTTGTACTCCAATGTGCTTTCAGTATAATACATTCTGAAGTGTTTTAAAAATGTAGTAAAATTGATTTATAAATAAATTAAATACATAAATAACTAAAAACAACAGAGCATGTCAGGAGGACATTTGGGTCATACATATCCATTTAAAATTTTCATTTACTGTATTTGTGAATTTTCTAACCGTTTACGACCAATCTCCTCCCCGCTGTCTCCATCTAACTTTACTTCATTTGTTTTTCAAGCCAAAAGGAAGTTTAAATGTAAACACATACACCCTTGAAATGACTTGCACGATCTTATCTAACCATTGTGCGTCAGCAAAGCGTTATCACTGGGAGATAAAGTACTTCAATGATTTATGATCATAATAGGCACCAGTAGGAATAATCCTTCCCAATACAGAAACTAAACGTATATGAATCAGTTGTAAAGTATAATTGTCACCTGTACACCTGTATCAGTTTACAGCATTTGAAAAATGTGTTTATGCAAGTTGTAGAAGATATATATTTGATCTTCTTTCACTTCTGTCTTGAAGTATTAACAATGCATGTTGATCACAGTTTATGGCAGGTGACGTTTTGAAGGGATCGGATGGGGTGTCCGAAATTGACACCTTTAAATGCAACAGAGTTGATAAAATACTTGTGTGATCATAAAGTACTTTATCTCCCAGTGATAACGCTTTGCTGACTGCTCAATGGTTAGATACGATCGTACAAGTCATTTCAAGGATGTATGTGTTTAAATTTAAACTTCCCTGTTATTGCTCGTTTGAACCAGATGGTATAAGAATGGAATATATGATTTTATTAATTGCATAACATAATATAGGCTGATTTTAGGGTAATTGTCAAACTCAGGAACTTGGAATCATCAGATTGTTTAATCCAAGATTCAACTGTATTCTTATAATCCTTTATAGCCTATATTTATGTAATTAATGTGACATATTGGCCTAAATTCAAAACGTATTGCATTAAAGACGATATTAATATATAATATGTATGCTTTTGCAAAGTTTTAGGTTCAGGTAAATTACACATCACTATCTCGACTTCATCCTCAAGCCACTTAACACTCTTGTATTGTTTCTTCCTAGTCATATCAAAAGACAGGTTCAGTTGGCTGAAACAATTTTAGATTTGTATATCTACCCTATACAAGGACATTTTTATAAAAATATTAGAAATGTGTCAGCCCAACATTATGAATAGAGTAATTCATGATAAAAGTTCAAGAGCACAAATGATCTACTAAAATATTAACTTATTGAAGTGGAATTTGAAACTGTCATTAAGTACTGTGTGGTACGTAATTATAAGTATATTATAACCAGAGGAATGATTATATAGAGATATCAGTTGGTTAATCATATTTCTGGCATCCCATACCGACATATTTTGAACCTGTCTATTTGCGTTCAGTATAACTTGAAAAGAATGGGTAACCTAGTACTGAACAAACTTGTTATATTTCAACTAACTTAAAGTATTTTATATTCGTTTTAAATAAGACAAATATCAAATAGATATGACATTCAAAATTGTCTGTGTTCATGTATTATTAATAAAACTCATTGTGATGTGTTATAAAACCAAGTTTGCAAATGTAGCAAAAAGAAAAGATTATGAATAAATAATTGAAGATGGAGGTCACAAGAATACATGATTAACTGTTAAAAGTGCTGGATTTCACGTTCTGCATTTACATCAGTTTTACCTTTTATTATAAGCCAAGTAATTAGAACAACCGCCTCGGATTAGAAAGGTCGTGAGTTCAAAACCCGGTCAAGTCATACCAAACTGTTACTAGCAACTGCCTCACTTGGCGCTTATCTTTAAAAATTTAATGCTAGGACTGGTCGGCCTTGTGTCAGGAAAATGTGACTGGGTGAGAAATAATGCTACATATCATAGGCGTTATGATGTACCAGTGCTAGACATCAATATAGACTATCACACCACTGACATCAATGCAATATGACTGAATACATCGTAAAGGTATATTACAAATCTCAAACACACCTTTTATAGTTGATATAGCTTCTTGCCCTCATTAAACCGTTTCACGTTTTGTTCTTCAGACTTACATTACGGACACGTTATGTCGTCCTTCGCATATTTAAAGTGCCCTTACATGTCCCTCAGTATCATGGGTACACTGTTGCACACATGTATATGCATTGTTTTCCCAATTCTACGACATGTATCGTGATATCCTTGGTGTGATGGAGTGTTGTCAATAATAATATATCATATTAATTAATAAGTAACACTGAAGTTATTTATTTCCCATTTAAATTGATCAAATATTTAACTAAAGACTATTCGCTATGTGTTATGGCTCTTATAAACCCCTAAATCAATTTCAATCTATACTTTTATAAATTAGGTTTAATTAGTAAGCCAAGCCCCATCGTACCGATATCTGTATACCACCAACAGTGCTACACTTAAGTTCAGTCTTCCTAGTCATGTCACTTAATCTGTAAACCGAATACTTAGAACATCTATGTGAGGCGCAAAAAGGGATATTTCATTATGGCACACACCTGCACATGCCTATTTAGGAACATAAATGCAGCATGAGAGAAATAAGAAAAGACGACAAACACTTCATTCACTTGTATGTCTATATTTTCCAGATCTTCAAATCTGATACATGTGAATAAAAGAGAATTCTAATTTCACTGATATACATTTTCACGTTTTCTTACAACTGTCATATTTAAAAATGCCCTAACTTAACCTCGGTCGTATGAGATTTGAGAAGAAGAATGATAAACCTAACTGCAGCTATCTGCGTAAAACATGCAACATATAACTCAACTTTCACGGGGATTCATAGGTCGTAACAATATTAACCTATCCGATATATGACAAATAACAGGTTAATTGTATATTTTACCATTCAATTGATTGAAATTTTTAATTATATATATATATATATATATATATATATATATATATATATATATATATATATATATATATCACCTTTCATATCTCCAAAATCAGTTACAATCTCTAATCATGGAAATAAGGTTCAATTAGTAGTCGACCACAATATTGCTGATATCTTTAGACGACTACAAATATGACACTTACATTTTGTTACGTACGTTTCCTAGTTATGTCGTTTATTCTGTAAATAGAATACTCAGAAATTGTAGAGAGGCTCAATATAGGTTAAGATATCAAAGTACACACCTGCACATGACAGTATCTGAAGAGAAAGGTTGCAGGTAAGATGGTAGTGAAAGAAGACCAAACATATATATTCACTCATTTGTTAGAAAATGTTACAGGTTAACACAAAATATTTCTAATTTAACATTGATACTCATTTTAATAATTGTTGCATTTTAATGGCAAAAGCATCTAGAGCTGTTTACTATCTAGGTGCTGTATCTCCCTCATTAAACACCTTTTTAACATTAGTGTCACAAGATAGACCGAGTCGGGACTGGATTAGTGAAGACACGGAACGCAACTGCGTTAATAAGATGTTTATTTTATAAACGCAATTTTAAAAATCAACTCTGACACCAATATGTTACAAAATATAAGAAAAATCTATTTAAATAAATGTTCCTAACATGGAACTATGAATTTCAGTAACGTAATGACCAAAAAAAGAAGTATATGAATGAATTTATAAATATGAATATTTATAAAAGGCTCGTATAACGAGATAGATGCAAATATGAAAAGATAATGCGTCGTCAATATGACTAGACTAGAATGAAGATATTAAATGATTAATACGTCGTCCATATGACGAGACATATGCAATCGTGAACCCTAAATTTTGAGGTTCTCGTTCATGGGACGAGATTTGTGTAGAATGAAATTATGCAGGTGTCGTTCATATAACGAGACTGCAAAGAAGATATTAAATAAATGATACGTCGTCCATATGACGAGACATATGCAATCGTAAACCCTAAATTCTGAAGTTCTTGTTCATGGGACGAGATTTGCGTAGAATGAAATTATGCAGGTGTCGTTCATATAACGAGACTGCAAAGAAGATATTAAATAAATAATACGTCGTCCATATGACGAGACTGGAATGAATAAATGTAAACTACTTGCTGAGGTAAATGTAAACTACTTGCTGAGGTATTTTGCTACTAGCCTGGCGTCCGTCTGACGTCAGGAAGTACATCCGGTTACACAGAGTCAAACCTAACAGTTGTGACCTTCACCTTACGCAATCATATATAAATACCATATATCTATACATCTAACGCAGCATACATAAATGCAGCATACGTAAGCACCATACACAGGCACCACACACGGGCATTACACGGTCAGCATAGACATGACCACACACGTAGTCACCACAACATGGCACCACACACGCAGTTACCACAACACTGCACCACTTCAGCACAACACGTCACCACACTTCAGCACAACACTTCAGCACTTCAGCACAACACTTCAGCTAAAATTAAAACAACCGAACCGTGTAATACATATGACACGGTCAAGTACTCTTACACATATATGTAGCGCATGCGCGCACATGAAATAATTATCCATGTACATTCAACATTAAGCATGCAGCGTATAACTGAACTCAATTATGTTCAGATACAAAAGAACTAATGAAACAAAATATAGTACTTCTGATAAAATGGCGCTGCCTAACCTATGTATTTATTCTATAGATTTTATAATAAATACTAAACATCTAATATGTAAAACAATGAATTCTATCATAATACAAATAGCAATGAGAACAAAGTTAAAGATATTGTTACCTCTTTTAGCTGATAGATTGCTCAGTTTAGGATGGAAGCGTTTCCGACAAGACTACATTGTAATGTGATTTCTGTCTTATAATTTCGTCCTTATATACCCCTAGCTGTGACAGATATGCGCAGCTAGGTACTTTAAACTGCAGGCAATTTCGCACATACAGCTTGAGCTGTATGTTCGCTCATTATGCCGAAATAACTAAAAAGCCCCAAAAATAATAAACTACCCTCGGTAAGGCTGTACGCAGTAACGAAATCAAGACTAGATTTTTTGACCACATATACATATTGAACATAGTCGTATACAATTCCGTGACAATTAGTATAGTTAGACACGATGGTCAATTAGTCGAACGCATGTCTGTGTTAGTTGTAGCTAGTCAGTTAATCCTGCATTTAATATTTTGGCACATAGTCGGTCATGTATTTGCTATTTCTTGTTATTACAAAATTCATGCTGATTTGGACGAGTTAGTGATGGATTTTACCTCTTCCCTTAACAACAATAAGTTGACCCAAATATTAATATTGCCACAACCCATGGTCATACTTTAAGATGAATATGAAAATCAATACTATTTTCGCAATATTTGGTTTTTACAAATTTTACTATATTGCAATTTTAACATAGCGTTAGCAAAATATTTCAGGTGTCATATAGCATGAGATTAGATAGGTAGAAGGAATGGTTAGTAAAATGTCTAACCATATAAGACCATTTTCGTAGCACACACACACATACTTAATTCCAGTTTCTATTATATGTTGCAGCCTTTCATCACAGAAAAACAATTCTTAATTAACAAACTAAATGTCTTAACCATCATCTATTCTGAAATATGTTATTTAAAGAGAATTTATGAGTATAATAAATTCATTCACAATTCCAGTTCCTTTTCAGTATATTTATCTGTTTTCCTTATGTTTTATATCACATCCCCACAGATTGTATCCAACCATTTTGCACTCGTTCTTCAGAATTTAAATTTTTCAAACATTTTATCATCTCTCTCACATGTGATCTGATCGGGCCCTTATTAATATGGGGCATGACAAAATGATATATTCATTAAAGCAGGCACAGTCGCAAATAATGGGTAAATAAGGTATACTAATCACAGTCATGTAGCTTGATGTTTAGAATTGACACATCATTGACAGTCAGCTAGCTTGATACTAAACTAAGTAGGTAGGCGTAGTAACAGTAGTCATCTAACTTGATTAGTAGAACTGGGAAAAGAATGCATCTACATGTAGCTTGATGGCATATAAATATTATGATGGGGATCATTTATGTAATTTACATTAACGTTGGGTAGATATTCTAATGAAATCCTGTCCGAATCGAAGTGTAAAATGCATGATATTTTTGTGATTGTATTCCTCAAAATTTGTTATGAGACTAGAAGTTTCAAAGATATTTTTACGTCACTGCAGTGGCAACTATATGTCACGCCTATTGGACTTCCAAGGCACGTGACACATGACATGTAATGTCATCAGGCTTCCATGCTCATGATACTTACAACATTATGTTTTCGATTTCAAAGGCACTTGACACTTACATTAGCAGCAGAGAGGGTGAACAGACCAACTTTTACAGACCTCATTTTAGCAAACTGAGGCTTCTCGAAATTGCTAAAATAGGCCTCAATTTAGTAAACTGAGGCTTCCTTGAAAATATTTTAATTAATATTTTTCAGTAAATTTATGAAAAATTTAGACCTCATTTTAGCAAACTGAGGCTTCCTAAATTGCTGATATAGGCGTCAATTTAGCTAACTGAGGTTTCCTTGAAAATATTATAATTAAAATATTTTCAGTAAATTTATGAAACATTTAGGCGTCATTTAGCAAACTGAGACTTTCTCGAAATTGCTGATATAAGCTTCAATTTAGTAAACTGAGGCTTCCTCGAAATTGCTGATATAGGTTTCAATTTAGTAAACTGAGACTTCCTTGAAAATATTTTAATTAATATTTTCAGTAAAAAAGGACGCCGACATCTTTGTTGGCGTTCACCTCGTTGCTGCGTTGAAAATCTTCGATTTTTACTAACCGATACAGCTATAGATACGGTCTAATCCGACGCGATATCGTGTTTTAGGATCGTGTATATTTATCGTTACAAATCCGTACGGGGTAGCTTCAGCGTTGCTAAAGAAATTTTGAAATTTATGGTAATCCATATTAGAACACCAGGTCTGCCAAATATGTTTTAACGTGTACGTGTCAACACCGTTAAATACACAAATAGATTACAATTATTCCTTATCACTTTTGGTATTTGTGCATACCGTTGTGTTACATATATCACGTCAGAGTTTTTATGACGTCCTCGGGAAAATATTCTAGCTAGATTCTTTTGTTGGTCCAACATCACTTCGTCGTACACAACAAGATTATTAACGAATTTATCCAAGTCTTCCACGGATGGCGCCTCTTCAATATCTGTGATACATTCAATTACGTTTCCATCGTAAACTTCTGAAGCTTTTTCATTATAATTTTTCAACACCTGATAACAATGTTGATCGTCTACGCTAGGAGCAACTAAATATAATTTATCCCAGGTTAAATACTTCATAATCATCGTTAACAGCAACTGGGTTTTACCACTTCCAGAGGGTCCAATGATAATCATTCTGATTGAGTTTGGTAGCATTGGATGATGTTTTACTAGTTGTTGTTTCTTTAACGCGGAGAAAGCGATCACTTCCATTTGTTGATATAACATAAATATAATTATGGATCTATATTGTGTGAAATGTAGGAAGCGTACACCGACTATTGACCCAACGACTGTTACCACAAAAAATAACAGAAGCGCGGTCACCGGCAAGTGTGAAATATGCGGTACAAAAAAATATCGATTTGTTAAAATGGAATCTCAAAGAGATTCATCTACGAATTTTCAAAAAAAAACAAACTCGGAGGTGATATCGCCACTAAGTTAGCTAAACTCTAGGGTTACCATGGTCAAAATATCTAGGTGAAAAACACCTTCCCGGTTATAATTATTGTGGACCGGGAACACGATTAGATATAAGACTTGATAGTCATGATAATCCTAATCCGGGAGAAAATCCTATAAACGCTATCGATGAAGCGTGTCGTGTACATGATATAGCTTACCGTAGTGGTGATCTACAACAGCGTCATCGTGCAGATGCTGAGTTGATTCACGCGTTGAATGCTATTCCCGAAAACACTAGTGTTTCGTTCAAAGAAAAATTAGCTTCATGGTTGGTAAAATCAGCTATGAAAGGCAAATTGATGTTAGGTGCTGGTAATTAATAATATGGAATCTATTTATTATTCTCCAAAAGGATACTGGAGAGGTAAGGCAGCAATCAGTAAACTCGCTAGCGCTGCAAAAGTAAAAAATACTACTGCGGCTAATTGGTTACCCAAAAAGGCGATATGGCAAATTTATCTACCAGCGCCTAAACAAATTAATTACTCGCATTTTGATGTTACAACACCTAATGAAGTTCATCAAGCTGATATACTATTTTTACCACATGACAACGGTTACAAATACGCGTTAACCGTAGTTTATATTGCGAGTCGATACAAACAAGCAGAGCCGCTGAAGACAAAATCATCTACTGAAGTAGCTTCTGCATTTTAAAGGATTTATCGACGAGGTCCACTACGCTGGCCAAATCTGTTACAAGTTGATCCTGGCAAGAAATTTCAAGGCGCTGTTTTAACAACGATGAAACATCATAATGTCATCATACGACGAGGACATACTGCACTACATCGCGATCAAGCAATTGTTGAACGATTTAATCGGACACTTGCTGAGCGGTTATTTGGATATCAATACGCGAAGGAGTTTATTCAACATAGACGATCCCGTGAATGGGTTAAGAGATTACCAGGTGTAGTTACCGCAATCAATAATGAGATTACTAGAACAATCAACATGAAACCCAACAACGCTATTAAAAAATAGGATATACCCGTACAACCACAAAAAGATTTCAAGGAACAAATTCTTGTTAGTAATGTCACTGTAAGGTATTTATACGAACCAGGAGAGCTTGAGGGTGGTAAAAAAAGAGCTACCGATCCTATTTGGAGTGTCACCGTACATAAAATATCCGGTATAACACGATCAAATGGTGGAAACGCTAGCGTTTCTAGACCAGCAATCTATAAACTAGATTCAACTGCTTCTCAGCGAGGATTTACAGGCAATTCCCGAGGATACTCAATTACCACCGCGTGGTCTTAACTAGCACCTAAGGTGCTGGCACCTCTGCGTCTGTTGCACTCAAGACAAGTCAGCATAACGTTATCGTTGGTATGACCAATGCTGCTATTCTTTCTGTCTACGGTAAATTGGCGAGGATCTTTATCCGACCAACTCCAACGCATTATACAATTGCAACTCGCGCAGTGATTATTCTGTTGTTGCTTTAGTGAAATTATTAATTCAGCATCAATGTTAAATTTTCTATTATTTATTTTATCCTGTTGTTTATAACCAGAGAGTTTTTTTCTGATTATGTCCCCGATGATATGATCGGCGCTGATTGTAGTGTCATTATCGTCACTGACTTCGTCAACAACAATTCTTCGAAGCTGATTTATTCGCCGTACTCTGGATACTGCGAGATAAACTAAATTCGACCACTCAATGCGATTATCTACCATCCAAACAATTGTGCCTGTGACAGTTAATCCTTGTGAAGAGTGTATTGTCGCTGCGTAACCTAACTTCCACGGGGATTTATCAGCACGCAATGCAACTTCGACGACGCTTTTATCAACCATCACAATATCATTTAACACTAAATTCTGCTTTTGTTGTTGTCCAGGAATGTCAATGTCGATATTTTGTCGTCGGGTATCTTTTGGTCTATAACAGAGCGGTACTGGAAGTGTTGCAAATTTACACTTATGCAATTCAAATAACTTCATCTGAAGTGTGTCTCTGACTATTTTTCTACTTGCGATTATCAAATCATCTGGCTTCCCTATTTCCCAAAAATCATTCATGGGAGTTTCTGAAATTATTTCACGCGCTATTTCACATTGGATTCTATCCGGTTGTAATCTGATTAGTTGTTTCAACTCCTTTAATACTTCATCTAACGATCTAATGTCATCGTTCATCTCTTCGTAATAATCAACGTGTTTTTTGAGCCATTCATGGGGGGATTCACCGAAAATTGGTGGTGGTTGACCATGATCACCGCACATAATAATTTTTGTATTTTCTTTGACAGGCATTCAAGAAACATTTTTAATGTATTTTAACGGTACATTACAAATTTCATCCCATAATATCACCGGTGGAAAATATTTATTTCCCATTCGCTCTGGAGTCCATTTACCACCGCTCCATGGAAAGAAGCTGTGATAAGTACCAGACTTTTTTACAACTCGTTGTTTTATGTCTCTGGCAAGTTTATAAGTTGGTGTTAACACAGTCATGTTTGTGAAATTTGTAGACTTTTCCATAATGGTTTCCGTAGGGGTTTCCGTAGGGGTTTCCGTAGAATTTTCCCCTAGAATTTGTCGTATGATTTCTTGTATTTGTTTTTTCTCATCTGTGAGTTTTTCAATCGGTTTTTCAACGGATTTTTCAATTGGGTTTCTTTCCCTGTTAAAAAAATTGATTACTCGTGTTGTCTTTCCTGATCCTCCTAATCCGTTTATGTAAACGATTTTATATCGCGTAATCGGATCTGATATCGGTGGTGCATTAGAAAATTCTGAACACTGATTGCTTTTCAAGTATTTATCGTCGTTGGTAACATCAGCGGATTCACAATACTCGTGTAGTATTTCCTTTTTAAATCGCCAACGTCCCCAATTTTCCTCGGGATCTGTGAATGCCGCTACATCCGATCGGTATTTGTTATGTATATACATCGAATCAGTAGCTACTCTAACCGCGGTATCTGGAAATATATTTATCATCGAAAATAGATTAATACAAGCATAGGCTAGCATAGAACTTCTCAAATGTGTATACTGGGAATTATATCCATCACAGTAGGTAACAACCGTACCTGATTTCTCACCATTGGATAGAAAAACATCCCTACGGGATACAAGTTTTCCATGTTTCGTTAAATCCGATATGATAAAATCGTATTCTGCGTTGTCTATGATAACCTCGAAGAGTATTTTGCATTGTCATATCTTCCACCTTGAGTGAATTTACCAATTATTCTTCGTCCGAAATCTTTGGCTTCTTTGTTTTTAATTTCAAATAACTTCTTAGATGATTTCATGATTTCTTCTTCATTTAAAATCTTCGATTTTCCATCTGGAAAATGCTCTCGCTGTTCGCGTATTATACGATCTAAATTGGGTTGTGGTAACCAAACATCATTCTGCGCGCGATAGCATATAATAGCTTCACCGACAATCAACGATTGTAATATCTCACAATCAATCATATACCGCAATAACACAATTGGCATCCAATGTTTCACAGATAGGTGTCTACCAAGCCAAACATAACTACACGGATGTAACCCTGCAGCGAATTCGAATGATATCACACGAGCGAATCCGGTTAAATCAAAATCAGATAATGGCCCATTAATCGCAGCACGAGTCATTTCATGCGTGGGGTGTCCAAATCGTTTAAAATACTCAGCGCATTCCCCATACCCGAGAAAACTTCCAGGATAACACGCGGATATATCAATTGAAATCATACCATCACGTGAGTATTTTGTATTCCACAATCCTCCATGACCAAATTCGACGCAACTCAATTTAACGTCCTCGAGAAAATCACTTTGTGTTGGACGCCATCAGTTCTTTTCTCGTGCAAAATGAGCTACCACTGATGGAATAGTAAAACTATTCGTGAGTAGTTTTTCATGGAAACTCTCCGGTGAAAATTCATTAGCGATTTTTCTCATTCTGTTATCTAATTCTTCAACGCGATATAATTCACCATTTGGTCTTACAAACTGATCAAATCCTGATTCGGAACCAGCACTATTAAGTAACCACACTGACACGGGATCATCTTTACACAACGCATGAATAGCATCGAATAACCTCCCTTCGTGGAACACATCCTTACAAAATTCCCCCGGGATATATCTCACGATTCGTTCTCGTGGAAATACATTTACTGCAGGTGTCCACGCGTGTTTGTTATGATCAATAATTTCAATTGGAGCTCCTCGCGATTGATATTTCGGTTCGTATACTACTTCTCCGGTTATTGTCGCTACAGATATTGGAAATTTGAATGATGCTTCTAATTTAGCTATATCGGAAATCATTGCCCCGCGCTGTTTCACTGTCAGTCCCGATTCGGTTATTTTTTTTCGTCGCAGATCAGTTAGTTTATTTCCTCGGGATGCATTCGTGAAGTGTTCCATTACCCGTGTTGCTACACAATTCAACGTTGAATCACCTTGTGATTTCGACGATGTTTTCATAGGTGCTAGTTTTGCAATACTTGGCTTATCATTTATCGGGTATATTCCGTAAACAACTGCTGTTACAGGATAAGGTTTCTTGTAGTATGGTTTGTCAATTCCAGTTAGAATTCCTGGTTTGGAATCTCTACTCACAATAATAGTTTTTTTATCCTTGAGGATTGGTTCAAATTTATCCCTGATAATCCATTCACCTTCGTCTTCGATAACGAATTTTATTATAAAAAAAATACCTCTTCGTGCGAAAATGTGAAATTATCTTAGCTGCCCTTGTATCGTTCATGGTAGCATCAATTACGGGTACATTGACATCTTCATCGATAATTCGAAATGTCAACCAACAGTGTGCTGCACCGTCTCGATAGAATTCATTAAAACACTCTCTGATTTTACCCAGTATAGTTCTATCATCGATTAGATGTTTTGGTATATCAGAGACTCTATCGAGATTAAATCTAGCATTTTTCCAAGGCGTAATTTTATATAATCTCTTGAACTCCTCCTTGTTGTGTTTGTCGTTTAGACGTTTTTGTTTAACAGATACTCTATCGAGATTAAATCCAGGATTAATTTTAGATAATCTCTTGAACTCCTTCATATCGAGATTAAATCTATCATTTTCCCAAGGCGAAATTTTAGATAATCTCTTGAACTCCTTCATATCGAGATTAAATCTATCATTTTCCCAAGGCGAAATTTTAGATAATCTCTTGAACTCCTTCATGCTATTATTTTTCAAAGGCGTAATTTTCGATAATCTCTTGAATTTCTTCATATTATAATTAAAACAAGTATTTAAATAAAAAGTTTTTTATATAATGAATCATTGTAAATGGCTTATGATTGGATCAAAGACTCCATGTAACAAATCATGCAGAAATGAATTCTGTGGGTATCATATGCAAAGCGTGAGAAACGGTTCAAAAGGTCCTCTCCCATGCATCCATTGTGGGGTAGGTGTTAGAGGCAATTCGGTGTTATGTATCAATTGCGGGGGTAGGCGTTATAGAGAGTTGAAGCGTTATTATGACAAGCGAAGAATAAAAAATCCTGACTCTGTCAACGACAACGTCAATGGCAAAATCATAAAAACTGCCCAGGACTACATATAAAGATTTCCCAATGTTATATCTCAACCAAATAATGAATTAGACAAATAACGTATTATGTATATAAATGAGCTAATAATTTCAACGACATCCTGTTATTGCAAACTATGAAGCCTCTCGTGATGGTGTTGTTAGAAACTGTAGACTCAAGAAGCCAGTTGGTGCTCTGAGTAATCAAGGGTATTTGATGTTTAGCACTGGAGTGAAAATGTATCATAATCACCGTTTCGTCTATGAGGTATTTAACCGATTGATCAAGGATGGTTTTGTTATTGATCATATTGATCGCATTAAGACTAATAATTCTTTAAATAATTTAGAAGCCGTTACACAACGCGAAAATATTAAACGAGGAAGAACTGGTACCTGTAAATCAATTGAGAAGAGAGCTGTAAAATCAATTAATACTGAAAATAACACGGAGATAGTATTTCCGTCTATGACTTCAGCTGGTAGGCATTTCGATATTTGTCCGACCTCGGTACGATTTGTTGCAGAACGAGTAAAAAAATCGGCGATTTCCAGAAAAAATGGACGAAAAATTCGATTTATTTACATTTAACTGTATATATTAGCGGAGATAACTCGCTGGTAACGCGCGTGTGACAAATCACCAATGACAGAGTTACCGTTGGTGAAACCGCGGAGGTAGTTTTTGATTGGCTGTTATAATTGTCATATCTGTTCGTGAAATCCTTCACGAAATTGCAAAGCAATTTCCATTTCAACAAAGTATTTTCATAGGAAATAAAATCATCATGAAGTTTGCAAATAATCATATTATTTTTTTTAGTGTCTTTTTCAAGTATTATGTGTTACTTTAACGTTGTGAATGATCACTAATAAAAACAACAAGGAATTACAAGCAGACATCGTTCTATCTAACTTCGTTGTAATGAGTGGTTATATACAACCTGGTCTGTTATATGTTTGGGCTTTAGCGAAGTTCAAGTGCAAAATCAAATCACACCGTCACACGTGGTGTGAATGTTATTATTGATATTCAAACCGGGTTGGATTTTGTGGTTTGTTTTTGCACTTGAATGTAGAATAGCCCGCGTCATTCATTGTCATTGTACATACCATTGCATTATATACCATAATCACCCCTATAATCTATTGTTGTACCGTCCCGTTATAATCTATTGTTGTGCCGTCGTCGTCATCCTATAATCAATTGTTGTGCCGTCGTCATTCATTGCTGTATATAACCATTATCATTGTAAATACCATTGTTGCGACGTCGTCATTCATTGCTGTATATAACCATTATCATTGTAAATACCATTGTTGTACCGTCGTATACAACCGACTACACACACTAGATCATGGGGTTGTAATGTGCCGTATGTGCCGTCCTATGTGTATTACAACCGCCAACCACACTAGATCATGGGGTTGATGTGCCGTCGTCATTCATTGCTGTATATAACCATAATCGTTATAATCGCATTAAGCTTCTGGACATGCTAAGATTACCAACACCTTAGCGGGTCCAGAATTCATTTTGCGGATTTTCAAACAATTTAACACATATACTTTTCATATATATGAATTCTGAATATCTCAAATGTATTATTGTTGAAATTAACAAGCTTAAAAATCAAAATATTAAACTATGTTCAGGGTTAGATTGTGATCAAAATAATGACCGATTTCACGGATATAGAATTTGCACAGTATAATGGAAAATATGTACTCTCGAAGCAGTATTATTTGATTAAACTCATACAAAAACTTATCCGTGAAAGTTTAGTTAATGCTGAAGACGTTAATGTGTTTTTACCATTATGTAGCATCGTAGAACATGTACGAAAACAATTAAGTGCAGAGTATGAACAAAGGAAACTTATTAATTGTAAGGTGAGACAGATAAAAACTCTAATCGAGCAGGCTGAGTCCCACACGTAGAGAGCCTCCTTGTTGTATATAACTTCCGTGTACACAGGTAATGTGAAACGAATGTATAATACCCGTGAAATTGCTTTGCAATTCAAGCGCGATTATTCAACTAGAACAAAGTATGTAAACCTGTGTCTGCAACAGGGAAGTAAAATTGTATTGTGTGATTAATACCTGTTAACAACAAGGAAGTATAAACTTATACAGTGATTTTTTTTAGCTGAAAATTCTTTCAAAATCGTGAATTGCTTTGCAATTTCAATGAACAATTTTAGAAAATGTGTAAGATTTTTTTTAGATTTTGCACGGATAAGCATGAATGGGCGTATTGCATTATTTGATCACGGGTTAATCTTACCACGGTTATAACGTTTTGCTGAAGATTTAACATTTGATAATCAGTCAATCAAAACTTCTCTTTAAAATACTAGGGTTTTTCACCTAGGTTATCTATGACTATATCCACGTAGAATTCACTTGTTGTGTTGCCCCCGAATACCTCTCTGATAGCTTGTTCAAGAAGTTCTTTGTCATGGATAGATACTAGTACATGTTGATACATTATTGAAACTGTTTTTAAAAATCTAAAGGATTTTTCATTTTCTAATTGAAACTGTTTTTAAAAATCTAAAGGATTTTTCATTGAAATTGCAAAGCAATTTACGATTTCACATCTAGCGTTATTTGTATTGTTTCCCCGCGAAGGTCAATCAAGTTAAATTCTTGGTAGGTTATTAAAAAATTAATTCTGGACAGAAATGGATTAATGGGCTCAAGATAAGTCAAATTAGGTGGGTTTTTCACTATAAGACTTCCCGGAGAAACATCTGGGGAAAACGTGTACATGATATATCCTTGATTGGCGTTGTTTGATTTTGAAACATCCAAGGAGAAACTTCCCAGGATACCATCACAGATAACGTGTATTGCAATCACATGATATATCAACGATGCTGGGAGATCTATGTTTGTTGCCGCGATACACTGAATTCGTTGACGTTAAGATTTCCTTGGGAGGGTTTATTTTAAACCATAACGCGTGAATCTGTGGAATCAATTCATCGATGACTCTATTCATTGATGCTTTTATCGCTGGTACATCCCAACCTTGGAATTTCATAAATACTAAATTGTCATTGGTGCGTGAAAACACCCTTTTGAACTTTTCTCTCTCTCTGATGATTTATCTTCATAAACAAACGAGAGTAATCTATCATTGAGATAATTGATATCAGCGATAATTTGATTTAATTGTTGTTGTTGTTGTTTTATTTATCACGCTGAGTTGTTAAATCAAGTAATAGAGATCGCTGTAAAAGATCTCGAAGTTGGTTTAATTTCATCTGGAACATTTGCTTCATCGCGTTGAAGATCCCAGTAAGGGAATTTTCTGTGATTATAATTGCACCTCCAGCACCAAGATTAAACCGCCATATTATTTTACCATATGTATTGTATTCATAACCTAAAGATATATTATTTTCTGTTCCGTCGAAGATTTGATATAAAGTCTTCTCATAAATATCTTGAGGTCGTAGAAAATTTATGTCGAAGTTGTAATTGAACTTTGGATCTATCGCTGGTGGATCATTAGTGAAAAAGTCGGATTTGCTAGGTTCCGGTAATTATTAATGAACCGCGGGTAGATTATCCAGCCAACTTTGACGAACCCGTGGGAAGAATTCATCGATGGTGTCACTGAGTTTTCCTCGTATCCATGGTACGTTATATCCTGGAAATTTAAACGTGGGAATGTCTTCGACGCGGATTTTATGTTTTGCTGCAAATGTTATTTTCGTTGCAGGATCAGTATCATTTATTATACGTTTAATATTTTCCTGATTAAGAGTATCCATGTCGGCGATAATTTTATTACATACTTGTACATATTTGATGACATCATCTCGGTTAGGTGGAAGTGTACTAACTGCTGTTATCAAATAACCTAGAAACCGATTAAAATCTTTATTCATATCTGTGATAGCTTTAGTAATTTCTGATTCATCAATAGAGGGGAGAGGGCCGGCTACATGTATCAGAAAAGTATATGTTAACTTAGGTATACTACCAACATCACCACGATTATAACCATGATAATCTTCTTTCGTGGAAATATAATCTGATTTTAATGGTTCACGTGGTAGATCCGCTATGTCGACGGTGCCTGGAATAAATTCAGGATACCCCAATAGAGTTCTAATTGAGCTGTTATATATATCTACGGAGTAATCCGGTGAATTTACTTCGATGACCGTTGACAGCAACGGTTCGTGTCCTTTTATCTCAATGGGGTATTTATCAGGTTCGTCTTTGATTTCGATGATATTTGGTCCTGTGATTGCCTGGATTGATTCTATGATCTCGGCATTGATATCTTCGATATCATATGCACCTGTTGGTAGATGTATTGTGTGTGTGGTTGGTTCAGATTTTGTACCCGCGGTATCACCGGCGGGGTTAGTTTTTCTATACGCGAACGTAAAACTTATTGGGAGGTTTACCATTGGACGGTGTTGATCTTACATTGGGCCAACTGTAAAAACATCTTAATTGCGTTAACGCGATTGCAGATGCTGACAACGTAGGGTTAAATTCAACGCTGAATTCTGGTGTTTTCGTTACCACCGATATACTTTGTTTTTGTCGTTGCGGTGTTTGTTGCTATTCGTTGAAGGATTTCTTGCGACGATGACGTTGCCATTGTTGTTATTGTAATTACCACACTCCAATTTTGAAATAGTTGAATCATACAACCGTACCATCTTCGAGAACTCTTCGTCTGATATTATCTGATCATCAATCGATGACGAGATCAGCATTGACAATTCCGAATAAGCGTTTGACGCAGTAATAAGTTTAACAGCGTAATCGTGTAATTTTTGTTGAGAACACGATGATATTTGTTTTGTTATCGTGGTAAATAATCCAGCGATTGTTGCCGCCGCTGATATTACAATGGGAACAACAACCGGAGCTTTCATTGTCATCGATGTTAATATTATTCCAGCGCCTGCGATTACACCTGATACCGAGTAAACAGTTATATCTAACGCGGTAATTCTACGCTGGTATTTTTTTCTTTTTATTGCTATACTCGGTAATCAACGTTTGTAGCTTGTTTTGAAATTCTTCGACTGTGTTATAACGGTATTCAAATACTGTTGCCGATGATGAAATCATTGCCGATGATGAAATCATCGTTGACGTTGTTGACATTTTATCTATTAACGACGTCAACAATTCTCTGAAATCCTTTGTGAAATTCATCGTTGAATCCGATAGATTTTAGTTTAACTGTTTACTTAAATCAGCTACAAATTCAACATACCATGTCATTGAAACCCTAGCTAGATTGTTGTCGTTTGATGTAATCGTGAATTGTTCAATCGTATCCTTGTCGATGATCGTTGATATCGTATTATTTACCCCGGTTGAAATCGATGATGATATCGTGAACAACGTTGGTGTCACTAACGTTAATCGATAAATTCCCCTTACGGTTGCAGTAACGTGTAAAATATTATTTAGCGGAGTCCACGTATATGATCCATGTTGAATCGTATATGTTACGTTGATAGTGCTATCATGAGGAATTTTTGTTTTTTCAACTATTGTTATCATCCTTGTTGCATCCTTTACGATATTATTAGTGGTTGTTTTAAGATCATCGATGGCTTTTTTAATATCAGGAAGGGTTATTTCAATTTTATCAAATTAGGTTCTAATAAAATTATCAACGATGTTTCTACGTAGCGTTGAAAACTGTTTCACGTGTTTTTCATATTCGGATTGAAGAGTTGCTAGTTCCAACATAGAATCTTTTATCGTTGTGAGATTTGGTGTGGTCACTGGTGGATTACCAAAAAATTCTAGCAGGGGTTTATCAATTTTTTCCACGATGGAATTTTGTAAAGTAGTAAAAACATTGGTTATATGATCGTTATTATCGTCACGTAGTTTTTTCGTATCCGCGGCGGAGTCACCAGCAACGACTTTACCGTCATCGATGGTTTTTTGTAATCCAGTTATATCATATATTTTTTTTAATTCATCTAAGTTTGCTATCGATGAGATAGCTTTGTTGATTATTTTTTTTTACCTGTGAGATAGTAACCGTTTCTGTAGAAACGCGTGGTACTGATCTTCCAAAAATATCTGACATTGCTGTTATATTAGATTTATCTCTCAAATTCTGAAGAAATTTCCACTGACGATTTTATCATTGTGTATTCGTGGATGGCTTTATGAGGTAATTTAGGATTTGCCGAGATAACCATTAACGCGTTAAGGGTTTCTTGCCCACATATTGGAGGATTTGTTAATGTCTGCGTGGGCAACGTTGAATACCAAACTGGGATTTTCTTTGAAATCATCGAAGTATATTTGACAAATTCAATCGGAGGTGGTAACCCATACGAGTCAAAATAAATAATACAACGTGGATATATCGCGTAACAAACCCAATGAGTTCCAGATCCAGTGTTATCATCTAGATTAATTATGCCAGTTTCTGGTATTTGTGGTTTTGCTGGTAATTGATCTTTCATGAATACACTTCTGAAATGTTTTATTGGTAGTTTTTTTACAGCTTCTAATAGATCAAAATTTGACATTGATGATTCGAAGGATTTCACTAATTGGTTTTGTAATATCGAGTAAATCGACTTCCTGGTAGTCTGAATCCCTTTCCCTTTTTTTTCTCGTGGATTTTAGACCTTTACCCATTATCCAGCTGCACCAGTTCCTAACGCGCCAAGAAGTGATGGGGCCACTGATGCAATCAATCCTGGAATTGCAGCTAACAGCGGAAATATTCCGCCGGTTTTTATCATATTTGCTATAGCAGCCGCAGATAGCGTAATCTGAACTCCCTTTTTTTCTTTAAAAGCGCTATTAAAATGATTAACCTGTGTTTTCGTCAACGATAGTTTATTTGATCCGCCGGTCATTTGATCATGTTTTAGCGTAATCGTAGTTCCGCATTTTTTAGATGAACTCAATTGAAGTTTTTTTATCTGACCAGGTGTCAATGTGACATTAATAGTGTTATACGACATTTTTATATAACACCGATTGATTCAATTACAGGTTTTCCACTGGTGCATCAATGACTCTCATTCTTCCACCACCACCTTCAAGTATCATAGATTTATCACTGACAAGAACAGCAACTGCTCTAAATCCGTCAGGGGCAGGACCAACACGAGCTTGACATTTTACATCAACGGTTGAGTGTTTAGAAAAATCAAGATGTTGCAACGAAAAGTAATAAATCGGATATAATTCTTTAAAATCCACCTGTGAAATTTGAACTCCAGTATCGATATTTTGATCACGACCCATAAACGACCACAATCGATGATAAACTCGTCCTATTTGATTATGTTCGTAATCGATGATAAGATTTTCCACGGGTTCTTATTGGTTACTTATCTGCAATGATACTTCATCGACGCCAAATTTATCAAATATCATATGAGATCGTAATTGTAGACTGTCATCTGCAGCTGTCTTTTGAGTTCTATTTTGGTGTTGTAATACAACAAAAACATGTCTTGGCGCGGAAATGTTTTTCGTCAACGCAAGTTGCCAAGTAAAAACTCCAGGACCTGGACTAGACGTAGTAGTTGTTGTAACCTCACCCCAACTCATCAACGATTTTCCTCCTTGGTCCATAAACGATAACAATTGAGTCTCAACAGTCAACGATGGAGTCATAACTGGCATCCACAACGCTAACTTTGTCAATGTTACAATACCATCTGTTACAGGAGCAGGACCATGCCAAAGAGCATATTCATCAGTTGATCTTCGTGTAAGCGTTACAGTATGACTAGCACCAAATAGTACTCGCCGAACATCTCGGCAAAATCCAAATATATGCGACAATGGAATCGTACATGAAAATCTACCATCGTTGTCTTTTTTCGTAACGCAAATCCTGCGTTGTAATTAGGACTATCACTCACAACAACAGGTTCAACATCAGCATCATCAGCAGCAGCTGAAACCTTCTTTGGTCGTCTTAACGTAAATTGACGATGATCAGCGTGACTGGTAGTATCCTTGGAAAACATCATTGAATGACCAGCTGATTTAATAAAATCATCAGAATATCTAGCTAAACCTATAATTGTTGTTGCAATATCAACATCGTTATCGATGGATTCTATTTTAGAAGAACCAATCGAATACCGGGCGCTGCTAAATAACGCCATTATTCCGTTGTTGACAAACCCAATCCGGGTATCTTTAAGATTATCGCCGGCTGCAAATGGAGTATCGTCACCTTTCCGCAGTTGTCCTTCTACTTCGAAAAAAGCTTCACATGGCAAGAAGTATTTAGATGTATCATCGAATTTAAGATCAATTTGTGACTTTACGTTTGGATTTTGTGCTTGATATGAAAAATATTGATAATCGCGTACAGAGTTATTCCTTGATACGGGATCATTTATTTTAAAAGCATCATCGATATCATCCTTGTACATTTTATACTGACATAGTTGATCTAAATGTTTAACCGAGCTAACCCTGAACCAGCAATTTTTCTTAACCGCGCCACGGCAATTTTATTATTCGAGCTACCTATCTTTGGTGGCATTTGCTCCGTAGACTGTAATTGAAACTTTCTTCGTTGAAATCCATTTCCACTTTTCTTTGAATTTCTATTTCCACGTTTTGCCAACGACATAAGTTTTTCTTTTGCGCTACCTAACATATCAAATGCGCTATCACCGATAACTTTACCAGCTCGGTCACCGAAAACACCAATAGCTTTTGAAGCTATTTCCTTACCAGCAGGTAAAATCTTTGGAGCAATTCTAGTAAATAATCCAGTGACAATATCACCAAGTCCATTTCCATACGTGAGCTTGTAAACCGGTAGTCGCGAGTTTACAACGTAAACAGGCCTTGCTCTGTTCATACTACGATGTACTATCATTTTATTTAAATGCTATATGTCTAATCACTGTAATAATCTTTCGGTAAGTTCATCGATGAAACTGCGATATAGTCGGATATCCATTACATGTCCTTGAAATAACCGCTGACAGATTTCAGTTGCTTCGTTAATTATCTTTGGGGAATTATTTCCAGCTCGTTTTCCTCCAAAAAGAACTTCTAACCGTGATATATCATCATGGACACTTCGTGAACAAGGAATTAAATTACCACCGCGATATCCCTCGCCGGATTTTTCTTCTTCAGGGTCTTCTCGTTGAACATCCAAAGGATCTACCATAACAGGGTCTTCAATAACAGGGTCTGGTTGTTTTCGTGGTCGTCCTCGTTTTTTTGGAGTTGGTTATACACGTGCTCGTTCTTCTGCTCGTGTTTGTTCTTCTCGTTGAACATCCAAAGGATCTACCATAATAGGGTCTACAATAACAGGGTCTGTTTGTTTTCGTGGTCGTCCTTGTTTTTTTGGAGTTGGTTGTACACGTGCTCGTTCTTCTGCTCGTGTTTGTTTTTCTCGTTGTTTTAGTTGTTGTTGTTCAGTTGCTAGTCGTTGTTGTTCAGTTGCTAATAAAAAAATTTTTTGTTTATAATCTAAATCTTTTGTGCCAACAGCAGTCAAAAATTCCAGATACGAGGGATCTTCACTATCAGCTTGTGATAGTTTATGTTTTATTTTATAAACCGCCTTAGCAAATTCTTCTATGTTTTTGATATAACCTTTTTGCCCGGGTTTTAAATATTATCCTTTTTGATAATATCCCAGCGCGGCAAAATCTGTTAATTTTTCTAATTTAGTTTCATCGATATATTCTAAAGTTTCTTCGGTAAATCTATCTCGGAGTGCTTGAACTCGTTCACCATCTATTTTTTTAGGTGCAACAACAGGTTTAGATTCTTTTATCGCGGTTACAACTTCTCCGGTTGCCTCGGTTATAGGTTTAAATAATTCTTTGGTGTCGGCGGTAAAACCTGTCTTTGCTTGTTGACGCGCTTGCAAATTATCTCTAAAAGAATCTCTCACCGGGAGAAATTTCTTAATTGCAGCCAACCGTTCTCGTGTTAATCTAGTTATTTGTGCTTGTCCGATGTTTGACATTTTATATAAAAAATATGCTAATTCATCATCGTATCTATAGCTGTATCGGTTAGTAAAAATCGAAGATTTTCAACGCAGCAACGAGGTGAACGCCAGCAAAGATGTCGGCGTCCTTTTTTACTGAAAATATTAATTAAAATATTTTCAAAGAAGTCTCAGTTTACTAAATTGAAACCTATATCAGCAATTTCGAGGAAGCCTCAGTTTACTAAATTGAAGCTTATATCAGCAATTTCGAGAAAGTCTCAGTTTGCTAAATGACGCCTAAATTTTTCATAAATTTACTGAAAATATTTTAATTATAATATTTTCAAGGAAGCCTCAGTCTGCTAAATTGACGCCTATATCAGCAATTTGAGGAAGCCTCAGTTTGCTAAAATGAGGTCTAAATGTTTCATAAATTTACTGAAAAATATTAATTAAAATATTTTCAAGGAAGCCTCAGTTTACTAAATTGAGGCCTATTTTAGCAATTTCGAGAAGTCTCAGTTTGCTAAAATGAGGTCTGTAAAAGTTGGTCTGTTCACCCCCTCTGCTGCTACATTCTATGTCATAAGTCATCCAGGTACTTGAGACTTACATGTCATGTCACTGGACATCCATGCACATACCATGTCATATCACTTGCTTTTTTGGCACTTGAAATATACACTGTATTTTCATGCACTTTGCACATGCCATGTCAAATCAATGTGTTTCCATGCACTTAATTCAGATCAAGTGATGTATCTGGGCTTCCATACACTCGACAATTTCAATGCCTTGTCTCCAGGCTTCCAAGGACTTGAGTCATGATATGTCAAGGAATTGGCCTTCCAGGCACTTGGCTCATACCATATCATACCACTGCTCTTCCAAGCATTTTACATATAAGTGTACAGATATTTAAAAACAAATATTTTACCATTTTAGAAACATGTCAAATAAGACTTTGGATTAATTTTGATAACATTATATTTTACAGTGTAGGTTTATTTGAAATACATTTCTAAAAATATGTAACAATTTATTTCAAGAAATATTTGACTTTCCATTGATACGATTTAGATTGCCTTAAAATTTGTGTTTGGAAAAAGATAAAGTAACATTGACACTATTTCAGCACATACGTTTACCTTCGAAATGATATTTTCTTAGGTAACGTAACAAGAAATTACTCCTGGGAATAAATACCCATTTGTTCTCTGATGACCTTTTGATCTTACTTGTTGTAACAGTGGCTTGGAGCCTTGTTTGTCTGTATATAATGAATCATACATAGCTTTTGAAAAAGGCTAGGATAACAATCCCTGTGAATTTATATGCCTAGTTTTCCTCCTATATATTGTATCCAAGTGGTCAAATATTGTCAGAATATTGGATACTGGTCTTTACCACACCCAATATATAAAATGTCATAGGCATGCATTAATAAGAAAAGACTTGTATGTTGTGTCAAGCTACTGTTCATTTCTCCGGCATCTTGAAAAACTATATCTACTGATATCCTTTGAGAGTGTTAAGGTGATATACTTGGTTTGTTGAGTTATTGTATTGTTTCATTACTGTATGAAGCTAGCATATTTGGTTCTGCTCAGAATGTGATTCCTGCAAACTGTGATGATAACTTGTGTAGAATGAAAATATGATTCCTGCATATACGGATGATCAGTTTCAGAGACTGCTTCACATATCCAGACATACTATTGAAGCCTCTGTCAGCTATTGTCAACACTGTCATGAATTTCGATTTGAGACCATTGGTGGAAAGGAGTCCATCTCAGTTTAAAAACAATTGTATATTGCATGAAGTCAGATTGTGTTTTGTACATTTATATTCGATTAGTTACTAGTGTTTGTCATGTGGCTTACTAATGATTTCAATACAAGGAAAAACCAATACAAATATAAGTTTGCAATTAGAGATTTATAATGTGTGGTCGTCGTGTCCTTAGAAGAGAATCACGTAGAGTATTTGCGGTTTGTAAGAATCCTTCAATTGACTTTAAATATTGTCTTTAAGAGCTTCAAACTGGGGAGCTTGTAACCGATTTCCAAAAACTGGGTTTCATCAAGGAATGTGGAGGGTGGGTCAATGACATTCCGCAAGATGAGTATATCATACATAATTTTATTTTGGTTGCTAAGTATTACCTTTAGAAAGATTTGCAAACATTTAGAGAGAGAGAGAGAGAGAGAGAGAGAGAGAGAGAGAGAGAGAGAGAGAGAGAGAGAGAGAGAGAGAGATCAGGACAAGGATACTGAATCTCAAACTCTGCCGAAGAGTCTCGATCTCTATATCAAATATTTAATTTGGATGTTAGTAAGCACAGCGATCGAGCTATTTGATCATAATCTGACATCAAAGTAACATGGACGGTGGGAATGGTTGATGTTGCGCATGATAGCACTTTATTCTCTTGTAACATCTCACATATACATAACACTTGACGCTGAATGAGGTAGGATGACTGTACATGTGTAGTGTTAAACGTATTTTATCTGATACACTTAAGAATGAAATATGTTTTGCACGATATTGATTTGTCGCAATGACAGATACAAAACTAGCAAAAGATATATATATAAACGAAAAGCAGTTTTACTACAATTATATTTCACAATCAGTGTGTTGCATGAATATTAAAAACATTACTTCCTACACAACTACAAGTAAACGAACTGTTAAAAGGTAAGCCTATTATACATTATCTGTCAGTTTCACACATCACAACGTTTGCATAATCGACAGCGATCCTGGATGGATCAACAGGATCGACGATAGCTAAAATAGCAAGTACATTACTTCCAATGACACTACATGTGTTTTGCAACGTTGCAGCGCCTATCAACAATGTGTTTTGCAACGTTGCAGCGCCTATCAAAACTATAAAGTTTAAATTTCGTCTGATTAATAATAATAACACGAGCACGGAAAAACCCTCAAGAAAAAGGAGGCATCACAAGAACGAACTACAACGAGATCAGGAGTATATATGTAGGCCTGCTGCTAGCAGGGATAGCAGTACATGATAACCAAATATCTTGGACACAACATATACAGCAGCAGAGAGGGTGAACAGACCAATGGTCGAAAAGCGTCGACATTGCCTAGGGTAAACAGACCAATGGTCGAAAAGCGTCGACATTTGCCTAATCGACATTTTTAGGCTATCAAAAAGGAGAGGAGAGGGTGAACAGACCACGTTTTCAAGCGAAAATAATGCTTCCTACGAAACCTTATTTTAATAAAAAAAAATAAGTCTCCATTTAGCAAACGGAGACTTTACGATTTTTTAATCAATTTTGGTCGCAACGATGTGGTCATCACCCTATCTGCTGCTGGAACTTTCAGTTCTGGTTAATAATTCTTTTACGAGTTCAGCCGAAAATCACTTATGATTTTAACCGAATATTTGATCAAGTCCGATACGATATCGTGTCCGAGGATCATGTAAATTTATTGTTACAAATCCATGCGAGGTTGACTGAGCATGACTAAAGAAATTTTTAAATTTATTGAAGTCCATATCAGAACACCATGTCTGCCACATATTTCTAAGAGTATGAGTATCAACTCCGTTGAATACAGCAAGAATATTACAGTTATCTCTGATCACTTTTGGAAGGTGAGTGTAGCGTTGAGTGACATATATCACATCAGTGTTTTTGTGACGCCCCCGGGAAAATATTCTAGCTGGGTTTTTTTGATTGTCTAACATCACATCGTCATATACGACTAAATTGTTAATGCTCCCATCAAGGTCATCCACGGATGGCGCCTCGTCAATATCAGTTATAAAATCAATGGCATTCTCACCTTTAATTTCTGATGCATTCTCGTTAAAATCCTTTAACACTTCATAACAACGCTGATCATCTACGCTAGGGGCAATTAAATACAAATTATCCCACTTCATCCATCTCATTATTAAATTGAGCAACAATTGTTTCTTGCCGGATCCAGATGGCCCGAGTATAATTGCACGGATAGAGTTTGGTAGCGCTGCATGATGCTTAACTGGTTCTCTTATTTTAGTTGCTGAAAAATCAATTATATTCATATCTCTATACATAAATTATGGATCTATATTGTGTGAAGTGTAAAACGCGTACTAGCACAAATGATGTGACGACGGTTACAACTAAAAATAACAGATCAGCACTAACTGGTAGATGTGCAACATGTGGTATTAAAAAGTTCAGATTTGTTTCTACAAAATCAAAGATTTTACAATTCGGAGATGTTTTAAAAAAAAACGAGGAGGTGATATCGCAGCCAAATTGGCAAAGCTCCCTGGAACCCTATGGGCAAAGTACCCCGGAGAAAAGCACCTTCCAGGATATAGCTACTGTGGTCCAGGAACACGATTAGATATCAGACTTGATGATCAAAATCAACCTCGATCCGGCGAGTATCCGATAAACGCTATTGATAAGGCGTGTCATGCTCATGATGTTGCATATAAAAGCAGCAATCTGCAAAACAGGCATCTCGCGGATGTGAAATTAATTCATGCGTTAAATGCTATTCCTGATAAATCTTTTAAAGAAAAGTTGGCTTCGTGGTTGGTAAAATCAGCTATGAAAGGCAAATTGATGATGGGTGCTGGTAATTAATAATATGGAATCTATTTATTATTCTCCGAGAGGATACTGGAAGGGTAAAGCAGCAATCAATAAACTCGCCAACGCCGCAAAAGTGAAAAAGGCCACTGCGGCTAATTGGTTATCCAAACAGGCTATATGGCAAATTTATCTACCGCGTCCTAAACAAATAAATTTCTCGCATTTTGATGTGACTGTCCCTAATGAAGTTCATCAGGCTGATTTATTGTTTTTACCACATGACAACGGTTACAAATACGCGCTAACCGCAGTTGACGTTGCGAGTCGATACAAACAAGCAGAACCATTAAAAACAAAATCATCACCTGAAGTTGCTTCTGCATTTGAAAGGATTTATCGACGAGGCTCACTACGCTGGCCAAATCTATTACAAGTTGATCCTGGTAAGGAATTTAAAGGCGCTGTTTTATCAGCGATGAAAGATCACAATGTCACTATCAGACGGGGGCATACTGCACTACATCGCGATCAGGCAATTGTTGAACGATTTAATCGGACGATTGCTGAACGGTTATTTGGATATCAATACGCAAAGGAGTTTATTCAGGATAAAAGATCCCGTGAATGGGTTAAGAGATTACCAGCTGTGATTACCGCGCTCAATAACGAGATTACTCGAACAATTAACATGAAACCTGTCAACGCTATTAAAAAGAAGTATATACCTAAAATGGAAATCCAAGGAATTTCACAAAAAGATTTCAAAGAACCAATTCTTGGTAGTAATGTCACTGTTAGGTATTTATACGAACCAGGAGAGCTTAAGGGTGGTAAAAAAGAGCTACTGATCCTATTTGGAGTGTTACTGCACACAAGATATCTACTATAACACGATCTACGGGTAGACCTCCAATCTATAAACTGGATTCAACTGCTCCTCAGCGAGGATTTACTCGACAACAACTACAGGTAATTCCCGAGGATACTCAATTACCACCGCGGGGTCTTAATTAGCGCCGTTGCGTCTGTTGCACTCAAGACAAGTCAACATCACATTGTTTCTGACATGACCGAGACTGTTATTTTTTCTGTCTACGGTAAATTGGCGAGGATCTTTATCCGAATACTGCCAACGCATTATACAATTGCAACTCGCGCAGTGATTATTCTGTTGTTGTTTCAGCGTAATTATTAATTTAGTATCAATGTCAAATTCTCGTTGTTTTTTTTTTGTCTTGTTGTTTGTAACCGGAGAGTTTTTTATTAATGATGCTAACATCAACGATGCTTGCATCATCCATTGTGGTGTCATCATCGCCACCAATGATTTCATCATCGAAAACAATTCTTCGAAGCTGATTTATTCTTCGTACTCTGGATACTGCGAGATAGACTAAATTCGACCATTCGATGCGATTATCTACCATCCAAACAATTGTATCCGATATAGTTAATCCCTGTGAAGAATGTATCGTCGCTGCGTATCCTAGCGTCCATGGGGATTTATTAGCACGCAATGCATTTTCGACGACTCTGATATCAACCAGCACAATATCATTTAACACGAGAATCTGCTTTTCACTCTTCCCTGGAATATCAACTTCTATATTCTGCTTTCGTGTATCCGAAGGCCTATAACACAACGGTACTGGAAGTGTTGCAAATTTTTCTTTATGCAATTCAAATAACTTCATCTGAAGTGTGTCTCTGACTATTTTTCTACTTGCAATTATCAAATCGGTTGGTCTCCACGCTCCCCAAAAATCATTCATGGAAGTTTCTGAAATTATTTTACGCGCTATTTCGCATTGGATTTTATCCGGCTGTAATCTAATCAGTGCTTTGAACTCGCGTAATTGTTCATCAAGTGATCTATAATCAGTGGTAATTTCTTCATAGTAGTCTACAAAACCCTTTAGCCATTCATGTGGAGATGCACCGACAAATGGTGGTGGTTGGCTGTGATCACCGCACATAACGACTTTTGTGTTTTTGTTTAACAACCATTCGAGAAATGTTTGTAATACATCTAATGACACTGTGCATATTTCATCCCAAATTATGATTTCAGGAATGAATTTATCACCCATACGCTCAGGAGTCCATTTATCACCCTTCCATCGAAAGAAACTGTGATAAGTACAGGCATTTACCCCTCGCTGTATCATCTCTCTGGCGAGTCTGTGAGTCGGTGTTAACACAATCATGTTTGACCGACGATATAATTCAATTGCACGAGTTGTCTTTCCTGACCCACCACAACCGTTTAAATAAACTGTCTTGTATCTACATATTGGATCAGATACCGGTGGTGCATTAGAAAATTCTGATTGAATCTCATCACATTTTAAGTACTTTTCATCCATGGTAACGTCTGCGGATTCACAATACTCATATAGTGTTTCCTTTTTAAATCTCCAACATCCCCACGCTTCCTCCTGGGATGTGAATTTAGCTACATCTGATTTGTATTTATTGTGTATATACATCGAATCAGTAGCTACTCTAACCGCGGTATTAGGAAATCTATTTATCATCGAAAAAAAATTGATAGAAGCATAAGCTAGCATAGAACTTCTCAAATGTGTGTACTGGGAATTATATCCATCACAGTAGGTAACAACCGTACCCAATTTCTCACCATTGGATAGAAAAGCATCCTCACGGGATACAAGTTTTCCCTGTTTCGTTAAATCCGTTACAAGAAAATCGTATTCAGCGACGTCTATGATCAACCGCGAGGAAAATTTTGCATTGTCGTATCTTCCACCCTGGGTAAATTTACCGATTATTCTTCGTCCAAAATCCTTTGCTTGTTCTTTTTTAATTTCAAATAACTTCTTAGACCAATTCATGATTTGTTCTTCATTGAAATTCTTCGAATTTCCATCTGGAAACTGTTTTCGCAGTTCGCTATTTATACGATCTAGATCGGGTTGTGGTAGCCAAACTTCTTTCTGAGCTCGATAGCATATAATAGCTTCGGAAACAATCAACGATATCAGCATGCCACAATCAATCATATATCGTAGTAACACTATTGGCATCCAGGCCTTTTCAGATATATGTCTACCAAGCCAAACATAACTACACGGATGTAACCCTGTAGCGAGTTCAAATGATATCACACGAGCGAATCCGGTTAAATCAAAATCAGGTAATGGCCCATTAATCGCAACACGAGTCATTTCATGCGTGGGGTGTCCAAATCGTTTAAAATAGTTACTACATTCTCCATACCCGAGAAAACTTCCAGGATAACACGCGGATATATCAATTGAAATCATACCGCCACGATGGTATTTTGTATTCCACAGTCCTCCATGACCAAATTCGATGCAACTCAATTTAACGTCCTCGAGAAAATCACTTCGTGTTGGACGCCATGAGTTTTTTTTCTCTTGCGAAGTGAGCTACCACTGATGGAATAGTAAAACTATCCGTCAATAGTTTTTCATGGGAACTCTCCGGTGCAAAATCATTAGCGATTTTTCTCATTCTGTTATCTAATTCTTCAACGCGATATAATTCACCATTTGGTCTTACAAATTGATCAAATCCCAATTCGGAACCAGCACTACTAAGTAACCACACTGACACAGGATCATCTTTACACAACGCATGAATAGCATCAAATAATTTCTCTTCATAGAAAACATCCCCGACGAATTCCGGGGGAATATATCTCACGGTTCTATCTCGTGGAAATATTGTTACTGCAGGTGTCCACGCGTGTTCGTTATGATCAATAATTTGTATTGGAGCCCCTCGCGATTGATATTTCGGTTCGTATAATACTTCTCCGGTTATTGTTGTTACTGATATTGGGAATTTTAATGATGCCTCTAATTTAGCTATATCAGAAATCTTTGCACCGTGCTGTTTCACTGTTAGTTCCCATTCGGTTATTTTCCTACGTCGCAGATCAGTTAGTTTATTTCCTCGGGATGCATTTGTGAAGTGTTCCATTACCCGTGTTGCTACACAATTGAGCCTTGACGAAGTCAAAGGTGAATATTTCATAGGAGCTAGTTTTGCAATATCGGGTTTATCATTTAACGGATATATCCCATAAACAATTGCTGTTACGGGATAAGATCTCTCGTAGTATGGTTTGTCAATTCCAGTTAGAATTCCTGGTTTGGAATCTCTACTTACAATGACAGCTTTTTTATTCTTGAGGATTGGTTCGAATTTATCCCTAATAATCCATTTGCCTTCGACTTCGATAATGAATTTTATTCTGAAAAAATACTTCTGTTGGGAATTGCTTTGTTGGGAATTGCTTTGCTTGAAATCCAAAGGATTTCCACCTTTGGATGGAAATTGCTTTGCAATTTCACCAAGGTGTGAAATTATCACAGCTGCTCTTTCATCGTTCATAGTAGCATCGATGATGGGTACATTGACATCTTCATCAGTAATTTGAAATGTCGACCAACAGTATGCTGCACCGTCTCGGTAGAATTCATTAAACACTCCCTTATTTTACCCAGTATAGTTCTATCACCGATTAGACGTTTTGGTGTATCAGAGACTCTATCAAGATTGAATTTAGTATTTTTCCAGGGCTTAATTTTCGATAATCTCTTGAACTCCTCCATGTTATAATTAAAACAAGTATTTAAATAGAAAAATATAGTATAATGAATCACTGCAAGTGGCTAATGATTGGATCTACAATCCCGTGTAACAAATCATGCAGAAGTGAATTCTGTGGGTATCATATGCAAAGCGTGAGAAACGGTTCAAAAGGCCCTCTCCCATGCCTCCAATGTGATTGGGTGTTAGAGGAAAATCGCAATTATGCCTTGCTTGTGGGGGTAAACGATACAGGGAACTAAAACGCTATTATGACAAACGAATCAATGACTCGTTCAATGACAAAGTCATCAAAACCCCTCAAGATTATATCCAGAGATTAATAATTAAAGCAGATAATAAATTAGACAAGTAGTATTATTATACAAATGAGCCAAGATTTCAGACCTCACCCAGTGCTTGCTAATTACGAAGCCTCTAGTGATGGTGTTGTCAGGCACCGCAGACTAAAAGAACCGGTTGGATATCTGAATAATATGGGATATTTGATGTTTTCAGCTGGGAGGAAGAAGTATCTCTGTCACAGAGCCATCTATGAAGCATTTTACGGATTAATCGAAGACGGCCTTGTGATTGATCACATAAATGGCGTGAAGACTGATAATTGTCTTGGGAATCTTCAAGCCGTCTCGCAGCGCGATAACCTTTTAAAAAGCAACGCTGGTAGGCACGCAAAACATCCCAAGGGTGTGAAATCGTTTGATTTAGAAAATAATGAAGAGAGAAGCTTTCAGTCGATAAATGCGGCTGGAAAATATTTCGATATTTGTACTACTTCAATACGATTTGTTGCTGAAAATATAATTAAAACATCTCTGTCTAAAAAAAATGGTCATAAAATAAAATTCGTATACACTGAAACTATTTAAGGGAGATAAATCCTTTATGGATAAATCCGCCGCATTTACACTCTACCTACTAAGTTCCCTTGTATTATGACGTCAAAGGAATTTGTCGCCTGCTATATTACCTGTATACCTTGACTAGGCGCGCCCACGTGACTGTAATGGAGATATAATACATGAGTTTCGATAGAGAATAAAACTTTTTATTGTCGCTTGTGGGCTAAAACTGCATTATTTAAATAGTTGTATTTTTATTTATCTACATGTCTCATGTGTGGGGGGTGGGTGGACTAGCAGTAAAGCAGACAGCTAACTACGTTCTTTCAGTACAAAAATTCTTTATAATCTAACGCATTACCTATGTTCGCTCAGCCAGAACGAGTATGAAACACTAGTGTTTTCCATTCATTGAAGTAAGTAGGTGGGCGTGGTTAAAATCACTATGTGCGAGTTGTATTTTTCTGTGTGTAAAAGTATTTTATTTTCCTTTTTTCTGTATGCATTTTTATAAATACAATGAAAACTCTCTTATTGTTAAGTATACATGTCCTCCCTCCTCTATATTGATCGGTATTCATGTGACCTTCAGTACAAACGTACTTCTGTTTCCCACCCTGTATGATCGGTATTTCACTGACGCAGGCATGCGTGACTGATATTTACAAACAGTTAAATTAATTTTTTTTGTGTACTTAGTATTTTATATTTCCTAAATACGATGGATACAGTAAAATTGTCTACTTTAAAAATCTCTTATTGTTAAGTATATCAGAAGATATATATATTAAAAAATCTCTATTCTGTATGACTATTCCGTGGTGTAATGGTATCGTGTTTGTCTTGTAAACATAGATCTATCAACTACGTGTTCGGTCCCCATAGCAGATACATTATTTGATGGCGAAACGGAAGATGTTTTTTTCTATTAATTGAGGGGGAGGGGCGGTCCCCTTCAGCCAAACCAACATTGTAACTCATGCTATCGCATTCACGGTAGCGTGGGTTGGTGTTTTTTTCCAACTCATGCAACCATGAATTCGATTTCATGGGTTGCCATGTTGGTTTGGTTTACCACGCCCACATCATTACATCACAAATTCCATCATCGTTTCATTGAATATATCCATCCTTAATTAAGTACATGTTGTGACGTCACCCCAAGCATATCTTCTGGGCGGTCTAAGATGGCGTTTGCCACCTTAGGCCTCCCTTCCGGAGATGTATGTTTCGGGTCCCCTTGGGCTTACTTGGATGCGAAGGCAACCAAGGAGTTCCAAAGATGTGTTGTCGTTTTAGTGTTATTTTCTTTTTTTTTAATAATTAGAGATACAGTATACTATATTTATATAAAAATATAAATAATGGATATCAATGATGTAAATGCTATAATTGCTGAAATCTCAAAGTTAAAAAATAACGGTATAGTATTATCTGAAGGTCTCGACGTTGACAAGATTACCTCGGAATATGAAGACATAGAGTATCAGTCTAGTAAGGGTCGTTATGTTTTACCTAGGATGTACAGGCTCGTGAAAGGAATTCAAAAATCCATCAATGCTTGTTTGTACGGTAACGACATTAATTTATTTAACACCGTTGAAGCAATACGTCAAAAGCTCGGCCAAGAGTATAAAAAACGAGCTGAAATTAGTTCTAAGGTTCGTGATCTTAGAAAAATGTTAAACGAGGAAAAACCCGTATCTTAACCACGTGAGTGATAGGCTTTTTAGTAATTTTTATTAAAAAATATTTTTTTTAGCGTTTTTTGTTACAAGTGTAACATTTGTCACATAGGATTTTCTCCTGAGAGAATACTCATCAGTCTGGACTTGCCCATGCAGTTATGTGCATAATGGATGATCTGGTTGTAGTAGCAAGTAATCACCGCGACGCCTCCATTTTCACGTAGTTGTTCTTGTTGCCGCGTCGTTAACACAAATCGTTCATCGCCGTTCTCAGATATTACAATTCTGAAACCCCCAGCGATGTTATTTCTGAAACACTCGCGGATAGCGTCGTACAGTTTAACCCTGTCGAAGATGGATACGTTAGCTTGATGGTACATTATTTAATAACTAAGTTATTTAATAACTAAGCTTTTAATTGTGATGGAAACCCAAAGGGATTTTCATTTGAAAATTCAGTTCACAAACAATATATGGTAGGTGAATCGCTTACAACTAGATTAGCCCGAGAGCGGCTAGCAGCAATTAAAAAGTTTATACCGGTTCGAGATAGACTTCGCGAAAAACTTCAACAACGACAACAAGCGCAGACTGACTTTTCTGTGTCAAGTGAACAACTGTTTACTCCGATAACAAGTGCGACCAAAGATGTGAAAACAGCAACTGAACGAGCAATATTTGGGGATATTCCCGAGGAAGGCAAGCGACGAGAAGTGCCTGTTCTTGGTGTGCTTGAAAAGATAGCAACAGAGACCGGACAAACACGCGCAGGGATACAACAGTTATCCAGTGATATAAAAACTCAGCGTGAGTATGAACGATTAGCTGATATTGATGACGAAAATCTACAATTTTCCACACCTGATTTACAACCTGTTGATGTCACCCCAAGAGGTGTTCCCTTTATAGACAAACTCACCGAAGGAGGTATAAATGAAATCAAACGTCCTAAATTAAAAAAACTCGAAGATTATACGACTTTTGGTGATTTTGCCGCCCAAAGCTTTCATTCTAGAAAGGACTTTTTAAAAGACGAGTATAAAAACAGTAGAATAAGCCGAGATGACTGGGTTAATTGGTTGTATAAAACGAATAAAGAGATTACTGGTAATTTGAAAAAGGATACAATTGAGTATAGATCTTTTAAAGTAGGAGTTGATAGTTATGGTATACAAAAACAACAAGAACGAGAAAAACAAAGTCGAGGCCGACAAAAGCAATTACTTGATGATAGTCAGGGCGCAACTGGTACAACTGAGGAAACAAGCGGAAAGGGATATTCAATTAAAAATCCAAAGGATGTCTTTGACTCTACCGTGACATGTCCTGGTAACATCCTCAGTGATATATCACGGTTAGAAGTACTTATAGGTGGAAAGCGAGCTGGAAATAACTCACCGGAAGTAATTAATGAAGCAGCTGATATCTGTAGACGATTATTTGCTGGTGGTATCATGGACATTAATGTATATCGAGAACTCATTGCTGAATTAGTTGAAAATCACAACGATGACAACGTCATTGATGACAACGTCATTGATGATGAAAATCCAATGGATGTAAGCGATTGATCACTAATTGAAAAACTACTAGTTTTATAACAAGATGATTATACACTATAACCATGATAAACCCGTAAGCGTCTACGTGGTGAACTCACGATTGCCTGTTTATCGCGCGTGGTACGGAGATGGTTTCGGCAATACCATTGCGGGGCTATTTACAAGAATGGCTCCCAAGGTGGCGCCGTTAGCTAAACAATTATCAATGAAAGCCATTGATATCATTCGTGATAAGGGAATCAATTTCGTTGGAAATCTTGCTGGAAAGGCATTTTCTGCTGCGAAAGATAAAATAGCATCATTGGTGCGAAAGAAACCAGGAATAACTTCGTCATCGATGACTTCGTCATTAGTTCTGCCATCAACTACAGTGATGCCTGCAAAAATCAGCAAAGTAATAAATAGCGCAGTGAAAGAAAAACGAGCGTCGTTGACAGCTTCGCCGGTAACAGATAACGCTATCATGAACGCGATAGCAGGAAGTGGTTTGAAACTAAAAAGAAATTCGAAGAATTTTCAACGACGATGATTACAAAGATGAATTTGCTTTGCAATTCACCAGTTGAAAACACTAGTATGTTATAAATGTTTAAACGAACAGCTGATCCCGCGCTTGATATGGAATCCCCAATGCGAAAAGACGATTCCGTCCGCGATTATCAATACTATTCCTATCATGCGATACAACCCGACCTACGATCGCGAGTTGAACTTCAAGTTCAAGATACCAGTAAATACTTTTTGCCGTGTGAAGCATTTATCGAAATCGAAGGAAAACTCGTAACAAATGTTGCAGAGGATACCCCATATGCAGATGACCCAAATATCCGAGTTGGGTTCGTTAACAATGGCATAATGGCGTTATTTGAAAGTGCAAGATATATCATTGATGGAAAAGAAATTGAATCAATAGAACGCGAGGTTGATGTTGCAACAACAATAATCGGACTAGCGAGATATTCCGATGATTATACAAGATCGGCTGGTCCGTCTATGATGTTTGCAAAGGATACTACTGATAACGCTGACCACCTTCAATACATTAAAGTGTTAACACCGCAAGACACTTCAGTTGATAATCAACGAGAAGCAACTAATCCAGAACGTCGAGCTAGACCCGGAGCTGCGTTTGATATTCTTGGAGGTGTTAATGGTAATTTCAATTTAGGGTTTGCAACACGAAAATTAGCATTGGAAGGACAAAAGAAAAAGTTTTCGTGTGCAATTCCACTCCATCACATATTTGGATTCTGCAGAAATGTCAGAAAAGTCATCTATGGAGCCAAACACACAATCGCGTTAGTGCGAAAAGGCAATGACAACGATGCAATTTGGCGTACTGGTGCCGCTGAGGGTAAAGTTAAAATAACTAAATTGGTATTGTGGATGCCAGTAATGACCCCATCAATTACCAGAGAAGAGCGGCTACTCTCATTTATGGAAACAGGTGGCAAATCATTGCTAAGTTGACTAACAACAACGACTGATGTCAAACAGGATAATGTCGATGATATATTCACATGGCACCTGGCATCAAAACAAGGCGTTTCAGCTCCACGTCATATATTTATAGCGTTACAGAATAATGAGCGAGTTGGTAATCAACAACGCAGCCATATGATATTTGATCAGTTAGGTGTTAGAGAAGTCTCGCTGAGAATAAACGGACAACAAGAACCAACCGAGGATATACAACTTAATTACACAGAAAATCATATAGCACGTGTATATCATCGGATGCTGTCATATATGGGTCGTGATCAAAACGTTGATACTGGTTTACAAATATCGCAACTCGATTTTAAGAAATTGTATCCGATTTATTACTTTTCGCTGGAACATCTTGATTTAATGAGACAATCCGTTGTTGACATACATTTTAGGGCTCGTATAGCTCCTGGTGGTGTTAATTATAGAGCGGTTGCTGTCATTCTCAGCGACAAATCAATGTTGTTAGAAGGGGTTGGCGGACGAATGAGACTTGTTGATGCACCAGTGGAAAATCTATGATTGAAAAGTTTCCATAGGATTTCCCCCAATTAGATCAATTGAAAGCATAAATGTGTTTTACAATAAAATGCCATATAGTGTTGTTAGTGTCAAGCTGACTGATGGTCAGGTCAAGAAATTACGATCAAAGTCCGCTAAGCAATGTGGAACAACAATAACGTTAAAACCAGCGCAGATGTCCGGCAGTACACATAAAATATCATTAACGGATCGTCAAATAAAACATTTCAATGATGCAATAAAAAAATAAGCGAGGAGTTCAAATTGAATTTTCAAAGGCTGCAATCGCGAACATGATAAAATCAGGTGGTATATTTCCATTGTTAGCCGCAATACCAGCATTGATTGCCGCGGCTGCCCCAGCGGTGGCGAAAGCGGCGGCGTTGGGAGCCGTTGGGACCGCGGCAGGGATGGCGTTGAAAAAGGCAACTGGTGGATCCACGAGTGGATCTGGGTATAAAAAAAAGGGAAAGGGGTTGTACCTACCAGGAACACCGTATTCATGGTACAGCGGAAATGGTCTAAGAAGAATACCAGGAACGGTTTATTAGTTGAGGAGTCTTTGACTAAGGAACCTATGGTTGTGGAATCTTCGATTAAGGAACCGATGGTTCCAATGTCCAATTTTGATTTAATTGATGCTGCTAAAAAAATAGCGATAAAAAACTTCAGAGGGGTTTTTATGAGAGATCAGTTACCAAGAAAACCAAATAACGTTGAAACAGGTATCATCAATCTTGATAACAGTAACGGATCGGGAACTCACTGGGTTGCATACGCGATTGATCCACGTGGAATTATCTATTTCGATTCATATGGGTTAGCTCCGCCAAGCGAGTTTATGCGATATATAAATTCTTCGATGAAACTCAAAGAGTATCCGATTTTTTATTCCACGCTGCCAACACAACAATTAAATGATCCACCGATATGCGGCCGTGAAGTATTAAATGTCCTCGCGGAGATTTCATTCAAATCCTTTGGATCTCCGTGGAAACCACCTCATATTGTTGTAAACGAATACACGAGTGGGAAATTACAAGGATCAATAAATTGAAAACACAAGTTACGCTAACAATAATGATCGATATTTGGGGACAATCTCTGTCAATGTCGGAACCCACCGCGGAAACATCTGCGGGTTCTATCGAAGAAGTAAAAAAAAAAATTGAAGATGAAATCGCTGAGACGTTAAATTTAACAGATGTTGATCCCGGGGAAATAGTTGTATTTCAAGATCGTCAGGGTAAATTAAAAAGCAGTAATGTGTCGTTGAATGACATTTTGATACGGCATCGCGCTGCCGCTGAAAACTCTATTGCGCTGTATTCCAACGGTGGACAACTTAAACCAGGCGTACTTATGTCTACGATCACCGACGCGATTACTACCAACGAACGTGAGCTGAATGATGTTATACGAGGTTATAATAATTTTCGCAAAAATGTCATTCATAAATTCTTTGGAAACCCGCTTGTGGTTGGCATGACTCTCGCTGAAATCAACGAGTTTATCGGCAAGCATACTCACAATGCCTACATCGCTAATAGTTTCTTTGGTGTCCCAGCTACATCTACAATGACTCTCAAAGATATTAATATGTTTATGGTGAGACAAACAACACTTAATACCATCGTTGATAAATTTTTAGGGAGAACACCTGTCTCTGAAACCACATCGTTGACAGGCCCGACTCTCGCTGAAGTTAAAAAAGATATTGACGAACAAAAAACGCATCAGCGAAATGGCTAATAAGTTCTTTGAGGGCTCTGAAAATTACAATATCACGACGACATATTCTCAACTCAGCGGGCATTATGGCATACAAAAAGATATGGGATTTGAGCTCCTTTTGTTTTCATTTTTTAAACGCCGCGATGAAACGATGATGAAATATACCGAAATCAATAAAACCTATCTCGACGTCATCGACGATATTGCTAAACTAAAAGAAACCTCTGAAAGGGTAAAGCATGGGACCTTTGATTGGGTAAAAGAATCTAATGCTAAATTGAAGGTCAATATCGAGAAGTGGCCCCATGGTATCTACAGGATGACGTTAATCTCTAACAAGCAATTTGATATCATCGTGAGCGGTAAAACCTACTTTGGTGGCACCGCGACAGTAATTATCCGGGGTGAAAAAGAATTTGAGATTGTCGCGGTTGATATCACCGTTAGATCAAAAATATCCTGGTGCTTAGAATTCGTAGCGGATTTAAGTAAATAATAAAACTGAAAATCCTTTAGATTTCACAATTGAAAACGCTAGCGGATTTAAAATAAAAAAATGATTTCATCAACGCAATGTCGCTATTATCAGGTCAGAGAATTTCAAACTAGACTCAAAACCCTCGCCGAGGAGTATCAAATACAAATAAAACAATACCGACGAAGAATCAACGCTATTGATATTACTATGTACTCGGTGTCAAGCGTTCTCGCTGGTGCCGGAATAATACTAGCATCTGTTACAATGATTGCCCCGGTCGTAGTTCCAATTTGCATTTCTGCGGTGGCTACAATCGCGGGTATATCAACCGGGATAACAAAAAAGATATCATCATGCAGCCAGAGTAAACTGCAAGATTACTTAATTCAATTTCATATTGTATCAACCGCGTACTCGCAATTATCCTCGATGATATCGTCGTCACTCGATAATACAAATATATCAGATAGTGAGTTCTCAGCGATGCTCAGTATTTTTGATACCGCGATATTAAAATTAGAGCGACAACAACAGTATAACACCGATGGAATTAGAAAACACGAACCTGAAAACCAAAATGATCTCAATAACATCAACGATATCAACGATATCTGATACTGAGTTCTCAGTGACGGTCAGTATTTTTGATTCCACGATGTCAAAATTAGAGCGACAACAACAGTATAACACCGATGACAACACCGATGGAATTACTTCAACGAATAGTGGAGAACACGAACCCAGTACATACGAGGATGATATCAATAACATCTACGAAACCCGAGTTTAGTGTAAATTTTCCTAGCAAAGTCCCCGTGAGCGAGATAGCGCTGGCAAAATTACGAATGTATCACAGTTGGCCTAATATCAGATCGGTTGCATTTGGCGGTCAGCAACCCAATAACGCACTGGTGTTCTCGTATAAGAATAAACCCGATGGTACTCCAACGTGGGAAACAGTTTCGTTACCAACTGGGTCGTACCAAATTAAGCAAATCAATGCTGAAATTCAACGTAAAATAAAATCAATCACTGGAAAAGAATCAAAAATAGCTATTAATCTTCATCAACCGACGCTCTCGTCGTCGATCGAAATAAGCACAGAGGGATACATTGTAGATATCTATAACAGCTCGTTAAGAACAGTGTTAGGATGGCCTGAAAAACCACCGGAAAAATCCACCGCCGACTTAACCACGGACGTACAATCATATCATGAAATCAATCCCAGTTATCGAGATAATTTATCTGATATAAGAAAAGGAAGAATCGGCGATAGATTTATATTTACCAACAAAGACACATTGCAGTGGGATTTTATCATTAAAAGAACAGCCGACTTATCTGTTACTATTTCATTTACGCTAACTGACGTCCGTGATTATTTTAATGAAATTAATCGATTACAACAAGCACAACTAGAACAACTACGGAAAACAAAATCGCAAAAACACGTTGAAATAATAAATCAACTTATATCTGACATGGAATATATCTATGAACTAATTATTTAAACAATAATTAATGACAACAGCGACAATAAACAACGATTCCTAACCGATTACAATATCACAGAGGACAATCTGCGTAATTTCAAGTTTCCCAAATACAACGCTGATGAACTAGCAAGAATTGTTAAAACCGATATCAAGGCGCTACAAAAATCAGATTCAACTATCCTCAAACATAATAATGATCCAGATGGTAGCGGTAGGCATATTGCCCCTCATAATGTGAATATTTCAACGGTGATTGCGCTCAATTTAACATGTGATGCAATTGAAGGAAGCTATCAAATTAATCTAGAGCAATCAAATCAAGCTCAGCAGGGATATATTCTTTATTCGTTTGCACCAACAGCTCCTCCAGGATTTTTAATAATTGAAAACCCAGTTAATCCTGTCTACATGCGATGCCATAATAATTCGTTAACGAGAATTAATTTCCGACTCACTGACCAGTCAAATAATTTAATTGATCTACAAGAGGAGGTGTTAGCGATTAGTTTGTTTGTGAAATCATAAATGATTTTCGTCCTAAGGACTTCCATCAAATTTTCGGCTGAACTCGTAAAAGAATTATTAACCAGAACTGAAAGTTTCAGCAGCAGAGAGGGTGATGACCACATCGTTGCGACCAAAATTGATTAAAAAATCGTAAAGTCTCCGTTTGCTAAATGGAGACTTATTTTTTTTTATTAAAATAAGGTTTCGTAGGAAGCATTATTTTCGCTTGAAAACGTGGTCTGCCCAATGCGAAGACGTATTCGTGGAAGTCGGAGCCTAGGACTGATGCTTCATAAACCAGAAGATTAAATTGTGCGCGTTAAATAGTTTTGAAATTTCGTATATATTGAAAGATGTTATCGGTTATATTGAGTATGTTAGTAAAATAATAATTAGCAAAGAGATCACCAAAAGATAATCAAAAATGTGATATTAATATACATGATTTCAACGATGGATCTGGATATCACTGAGTAGCCTTTTACAAAAACTGCAACAATAAAGCCATTTTCAAAATCCAATCTCGCAAATACACAGTCACGTAGCGTTATTATCAGCGTTATTGTCTTATTCTCAGCAGACACGAACGCCGACAGAGTATTACATTACATATGTCATGTTAACGATCTAAACATTCCTATATCTGTTTTTCCTGGTTTTGAATATCAAATGCCAAAATTTGAGAAAGAAAACATTTTATTTTACTATCCCCATGAGGTATTAATATATTTGGAGTCGATGATGCGACAAAAGGATTAAAAAAATATATCAGCTATCGATCCAAGCCAGATACTACAAGATCCAAACAGGCACAAATAAACTGTTCTATAAAACCCACTACATGTTGAATAAAAACCTTAATGTCTTAGTCGGTGGGCAGTATAAAACGCATATAAAAGAAATATTTCTGGTCAGATTAAAACACTGTTGCAAGTCGCAGCTGGTATTAAATCATCATCTTGAATACTGTGCTTATTAATTTATATGTCAGGTAAAGATGACAATATATTATAATTTACAAACTACAAACCAGTTGGATATATAAATATATATATATATATATATATATATATATATATATATATATATATATATATATATATATATATATATATATATATATATATATATATATATATATATATATATATATATATATATATATATATTCGACATTACTAACAGACTAATGTCAAGGAACGTACACCGCTTCCAATATAAATCTCTCCAGTAGACCTTAGGGACTTCTTTGCACATTTCTTCTGTGACAAGGTACAAGCCATTAAACATGAGCTTGACTTCGTAATTTCAATTGATTCATCATCACCATACAGTTGCGTTACAGACTTTCAACGACATCCGTTAGCAGAGTTTGAACATGTCTCTATCGATTAGTAATAAGAATCATAATAAAGAGTGCACCAAGGTCATGTTCACTTGAATCAATTCCAGCATCGCTGCTGCTTGAGTGTTTAGATCCAATAATGCCTTCACTAACTGATGTTAATAATACCTCTCTCTTATCCAGGGAATTCCCATTACTTTTAAAAACTGCCATTGTAAAGAACCAACACTAGACCAAAACGATTAAAAAACTACCCGCCAGTTTCTAATATTCCATTCAAATAAAACATCTTTGATAAAAATGTTATAACCCAACTTGCATCTCATCTGAGTTCAAAGAGTCTTTGTAGCAATGTACAGTCTACATATCGCCCATGCCACAGTAATTAAACTACTGTTATGTAAGCAGTGAATTAAATTTTCTCTGCTTTAGATAGCAGAGAGATTACAGTCCTCACCCTCCTTGATTTTTCCGGAGCATTGTTCACAATACTTCATTATATATTACTTCACTATCTCTAGCATGTATTTGGCATTCACAATATACAGCCTTTTTGTGGCCCAAGTACTTTTTAATGAACATAACACAAATTGTATCTGCAAATGGAATACACTCTAGCGATGTTGATCTATGTTGTGGTTTTCCACAAGGGTCTATTCTAAGTCCTGTTTCTCTTCATGACATACACTCAGCCGCTCTTAAGTATCATAGATCATTACACAGTGTCTCACCAATTCTACTAGAATGACACCCAAATGTAAATATCTAGCAGCCCAACTGAAATTGATGCTACCATGCAATGAGTAGAGAGGTGCATTTTGGATGTGAAATCATGGATGACATGTAACAATCTGCATATAAATGATGATAAAACTGACGCCACTCTGATCACTACACAAAGGCTTTCTCAGTCACAGCCTTTACCTCAAACAATAAGTATAAGCAACACAATTAATAAATTCACAGATTCAGTACGAAACCTAGGTGTTACTCTAGACAGTATTCTCACATTGCATCAACATGTCATGAACATAATTTATGCAAGGCTGCATATCTTGAGCTGAGATGCATCAGCCCAGTTCGCAAATATCGTACAGTGTATGCTACTAAAACACTTTTGTGTTCATTTCTACTTTAAAAACTGGACTATTGCAACTCAATTATGTCTCTTTCGTCTCAATATCTACTCCAGAATCTTCCAAATGTTCAAAACACAAATGCTGGGACCATACTTAGAGCACCATGATTGGAGCACGAAATTCTATTGACAACAGTCGTTTGTATACCTTGGCCATCAACCTGGAACGATCGCCCATTAAACAAGGATACAGTTATTCTTTTCTCAAGTGTTTTTAAAACGCATCTTGTGTGACCGCAAGAACAACGTAAAGACCTAATTATGTTTTCTTCCAATCTTAATGACTGTTTACATTTTGCATTGTTTCGAATTTCATTGTATTTTTTTTACTTTTGTCTTTTGTTGTCATATTATTATATATGTTGTAAAGAGCTTGGAACCTCTAAAGATTAGGCTTTACAAAACCCTCATTATTTCTATTCTTTGTATTCCCCATAAGGTAAAATTATTTTATATCAGTGGTAAACAAATATTGAAAAATGTAACCTTCTAGTTACTATGGAGGTAGCAAATTCGACAGTAGTTTTGAGAGAGTTATTCTTTAAATGACAATTGCACATATGTAGTCAACACGGTTATTCAAGATGAGATTTTAATCAATGTAGATACAACGATTTGTCTTAATTTCAGCACTAGACATGTCTAGCCATTTGAGTTAGAAGTGTAGCTGTAATATGTTTGAAAAAAGACTAAGCATTAATAAGTTCTTGACAATTAATCAGACATAAGAATCACCAAAAGAAAAAGACCCACAATGTTTACATATGAAATATATAAATAATTAAAATTAAATGAATCTATCACGAGCTAACAATTGACAAATGATAGATCGCTGAATTATTAGTAAACTATTCTTATGTGCAATATGTATTTGATTCGATGCCATTTTCATAATACTTAGTAACTAATTGCACCAAGAAATGTTAATTTTGAATCCTGGAGAGTCTTTGGGGTACGAGAAAATTTAACAGGAAACTTGTTAATGCAATCAGCGGTTGCATGTTAGGCACGTCCAATGCAAGCTGCTAACACATTCACTATACATAAAACAGAACAATATATATATAAATATATATATATATATATTTGACCTCACTGTACTGATAATGTAATACCAAAATACTAAACGGACGTAAGTAAATCCCTTTTTGTAGGTAGCGTTTAGTACGGCAGCAGTGCATACAAAATGTAATCTTCCGCTGCACATCAGCATAGAGAACGTGATGACGTTTCACAAAACTGTCATGCAGTGGGTATTTATAAATTCATTTTTGCCGATTAACATGAATATTCTCTAGGACATAACTTATCCTTCAAGCAACACAGTTGTGATAAAAATTAGTTTTCAGGCATATACATGAGTACGTGATATTTGACTTCCTTATTGTAGGCCTAAAGACCTCGTAGTTTAGTGCTTTTGCTAATCCATTCGTCACTGAAAAAAGCTAAATGTGGTAAGAAAATGTTCACTTCTGTATGGCTACAGTATATTTCATCCAAGAAAAGAATAGTTAAATTGTTTGATCCGTAATGTTGTTAAATATGATTTAGATAATATAATTTATTTACGAAAGGTTGACATAACATTTAAGTCCATACTTATCTGACTAATATATATATATATATATATTTAACCTTAGATAATCAGAACAAATACATACCAAACCAGATACGTTTAAATAGTAAATATAAACATAATTATTGTACTCCGTGCTATGATTCACTGACGGACTTCAGTCCAACATACCTATCCAACCTCAACCATATGTATACCCGAGCAAAAAACTTACGTTCTTTTGCAAACCCGGGCACACGAACGCGGAACGTAATTTCCGGACTGAACTTAGACCACAAATACACAATGATGCCATTCGAGTACTTTTAAAGCTCACCGTTTTGACTGTAAAAACAAACGTAAAGACCTACAATGTTTCCTACCTTAAATTTATTCGGAATTTTTATGTTGTCCAATTTAATGGTGTTTATTTTTATGATTTTGATTTTTGTATTCATATCATTATTGATGTTGTAAAGAGCTTAGGGCTTCTAAAGATTGGGCGCTATACAAAGTGTTCACTGTTGTTGTAGTTATTATTATTATTATTATTATTATATTTATTATTATTATTATTTATTCAAGATGAATATTACCAATGTCTCATGGACACATGTCAAAAACACAAGAAGAAAGACGAGCACACAGGTATTTTAAGTAGTGTTTTCGGTTGTAAATTTTTATATGTTCAGATATGTCAGGAAAAGTATATCGTCTAAGACATGGATAAGGAAAATATAAAGCCATTATTTATATTCTTTTCATGATGTAATAATCATTTAGCCACTTTGATAATTATCATGTAGGGTCATTAAGTGTATACGTTTCGCTTGTACAGACGGTATCATTTGCATCTTTTAAAACATACGTGTGTATGGGAAAATGGTATTGTGCACTGAACATTTGTAATTGATCTCAGTTTAAGTTCTTATTACTTATTTTTTCTTACTTAAAATCAAATATGCCATGCAGATATTGTTCACAATGTTTATTCATATTTAATATTTGGGTATTTTGATGATTTACGCATATTGTTTTAAGCTCTTTGCTTTATCCAAAGCGCCCAGCCTAGCTGTTATGAATACACATAAACTGTTTTCCGAAAATTGAGCTTCAACATGGACAGGATGATTTTAATTTATTACATACGCAACAGGATGAATTTATTTCGGCTCCCGTTCAGGTACATGTTTGATTTTTGTTTTAAGGCTCGATTTAAATGCTTAACTCAATGTGTTGCTAAAATTAAAGTAATTAGGAAGGATTGTTTTGGTGATTATTAAGGTGTTAACCGCAGATGCCACACATATACCTTTTGGTTTGGGAATTATATTATATTATTGATACTTGAGAACTAACTGTACGTATCAATATGATCATTTAAATGCTATAAACATGTCTTATTAGGAATATATTGAAAACATTTAAAATATGTAATAACAGAGCGAATACCTTAATAATATATAGGTGGAAAATGGCGTTAGTAGTAATGTGGGATACCCTAGCGTCAATGGATATCCCAGTCAAAAATGGCTTCGGAACTGAACATGGTTTATAGTTGGGACTGTCTAGCGTCAATGGGAATTTAACATGGTGGGACTATCTAGCGTCAAGGGGAATTTAACATGGTGAATATTATTTGGGCCTGTCTAGTGACAAGGGAAATTTATGCAAATAAAGCAAATATATTTTCGAGGTATATGAGTGGCCCTGAAACAAACCATACAATCTCCTATCCGCACAAAAGGGCAGGATTATAAACCACTCAATCAACCACCTAAGCAGAAAGGAGCGAACAAATACCGCAAAATATATGATCAAAAATCACAGAATATACTTTTAACACAGAAAGGAAGGTAAACAAACCACACAATCTACTAACCATGCATAAGGGAACAGCAGCAGAGAGTGTGAACAGACCAACTTTTATAAGCCTTAATTTAGCAAACTGAGACTTTCTCGAAATTGCTTAATAGGCCTCAATTTAGGAAACTGAGGCTTCCTTAAAAATATTATAATTAAATTTTTTTAATAATTTGAGCAAAAAAATAAAAATAAATTTATGAAAAATTTCAGTAAAAAAAATGACGCCGACATCTTCGATGTTGTAGTTGGCGTTCACCCTCGCTGCGTTGAAAATCTTCGATTGGAAATCCTTCGGATTTCACTAACTAAATATTTGATCAAGTCCGATACGATATCTTGTTCGAGGGTCTGATAAATTTATCGTCACAAATCCGTGTGGGGTTGTCTGAGCGCGGCGAAAGAAATTTCTAAATTGGTTGATCCATATCACCTCCACACCACGTTTGCAAAATATTTCTCAACGTATGAGTATCAACTCCATTAAATACGCATAATAGATTGCAGTTATCTCTGATCACTTTAGGTATTTGAGTGTAACGTTGAGTGACATATATCACGTCGGTGTTTTTATGTCTGCCTCTGGAAAATATTCTAGCAGGATTCTTTTGATTGTCTATCATCGTATCATCATATACGACTAAATTTTTAATATCTCCATTAATATCATCAATGCTCGGTGCTTCTTCGATATCTGTTATAAACTCAATAATATCATCATCGATTTCTAATTTCGCTTTCTCGTTAAAATCCTTTAACACTTCATAACATCGCTGATCGTCTACACTCGGAGCAATCAAATACAACTTATCCCACTTCATCCATCTCGTTATCAAATTAAGTAGCAATTGTGTTTTACCACTTCCAAATGGTCCGATGATAATCGCGCGAATAGAATTTGGTAACATTGCATGGTGTTTAATAGGTTCCCGTCGTCTCGTAGCTGAATAATCAATTACATTCATGCCGTTATATATAAATTATGGATCTATATTGTGTGAAATGTAAGACGCGTACTGGCACAAATGACTTGACAACGATTACAACGAAAAATAATCGATCAGCGCTTTCTGGTAAATGCGTACAATGTAGTACAAAGAAATTTAGATTTGTTTCCCTTGGTAAACCCAAGGAACCTTTAAAAAAAAACGAGGAGGTGATATTGCAGCCAAGTTAGTGAAACTCTCAGGAACACCGTGGGCAAAATACTCAGGAGAAAAGCACCTTCCAGAGTATAGTTATTGTGGACCGGGAACAAGATTCGATATCAGACTCGATGACCAAAACCAACCTCGACGTGGTGAAGAACCAATAAACGCTATTGATAAGGCGTGTCATGTTCATGATATTGCTTATAAAAGCAGCAATCTTCAACATAGACATCTCGCGGATGTGAAATTAATTCATGCGTTGAATGCTATTCCTGATAAATCATTCAAAGAAAAATTGGCTTCGTGGTTGATAAAATCCGCTATGAAAGGTAAATTGATGTTAGGTGCCGGTAATTAATAACAACATGGAATCTATTTATTATTCTCCGAGGGGATACTGGAGAGGCAAGGCAGCAATCAATAAACTCGCTAGTGCAGCAGCGGTGAAAAAAACCACTGCGGCGGATTGGTTATCTAAACAGGCTATATGGCAAATTTATCTACCACCGCCTAAACGAATTAACTACTCGGTTTTTAATGTGACAGTTCCTAATGAGGTTCATCAAGCTGATATATTATTTCTGCCGCATGACAACGGTTACAAATACGCGTTAACCGTACTTGATATTGCGAGTCGATACAAACAAGCAGAGCCGCTAAGGACAAAATCATCTACTGAAGTAGCTTCTGCATTTGAAAGGATTTATCGACGAGGTCCACTACGCTGGCCAAATCTGTTACAAGTTGATCCTGGCAAGGAATTTCAAGGCGCTGTTTTATCAACGATGAAACATCATACTGTCACCGTAAGACGAGGGCAAACTGCGCTACATCGCGACCAGGCAATTGTTGAACGATTTAATCGGACGCTTGCTGAGCGGTTATTTGGATATCAATACGCGAAAGAATTCATCCAAGAAAAGAGATCCCGTGAATGGGTCAAAAGGGTACCAGGTGTAGTTACCGCGCTCAATAATGAGATTACTAGAACAATCAACATGAAACCTAACAACGCTATTAAAAAAAAGTATATACCCGTACAACCACAAAAAGATTTCAAAGAACCAATTCCTGGTAGTAATGTCACTGTAAGGTACTTATACGAACCAGGAGAGCTTGAGGGTGGTAAAAAAAAGCTACTGATCCTATTTGGAGCGTCACTACGCATAAGATATTCGGTATAACACGATCAACTGGTGGAAACGCTAGCGTTTTGTAGACCAGCAATCTATAAACTAGATTCAACTGCTCCTCAGCGAGGATTTACTCGAAAACAACTACAAGTAATTCCCGAGGATACTCAATTACCACCGCGTGGTCTTAACTAGCACCCCACAGAGGCATTGTGCTGGCACCTTTGCGTCTGTTGCACTCAAGATAAGTCAGCATAACGTTATCGTTGGTATGACCAATGCTGCTATTCTTTCTGTCTACGGTAAATTGGTGAGGATCTTTATCCGACCAACTCCAACGCATTATACAATTACAACTCGCGCAGTGATTATTCTGTTGTTGCTTTAGTGAAATTATTAATTCAGCATCAATGTCAAATTTTCTATTATTTTGTTTATCCTGTTGTTTATAACCAGAGAGTTTTTTCTGATTATGTCCCCGATGATATCATCGGCGCTGATTGTAGTGTAATTATCGTCAACAACAATTCTTCGAAGCTGATTTATTCTTCGTACTCTGGATACTGCGAGATAAACTAAATTCGACCACTCAATGCGATTATCTACAATCCAAACAATTGTATCTGTGATAGTTAGTCCCTGTGAAGAGTGTATTGTTGCTGCATAACCTAACGTCCACGGGGATTTATCAGCACGCAATGCATCTTCGACGACGCTGATATCAACCAGCACAATATCATTTAACACTATATTCTGCTTTTCACGCTGTCCTGGAATATCAACCTCTATATTTTGTCGCCGTGTATCCGAGGGTCTATAACACAACGGTACTGGAAGTGTTGCAAATTTACACTTATGCAATTCAAATAACTTCATCTGAAGTGCGTCTCTGACTATTTTTCTACTCGCGATTATCAAATCATCTGGCTTCCATGTTTCCCAAAAATCATTCATTGGAGTTTCTGAAATTATTTCACGCGCTATTTCACATTGGATTCTATCCGGTTGTAATCTAATTAGCGCTTTGAACTCTCGTAATTGTTCATCAAGTGATCTATAATCAGTGGTAATTTCTTCATAATAATCTACAAAACCCTTTAGCCATTCATGTGGAGAGCCACCAACAAATGGCGGTGGTTGACCGTGATCCCCGCACATGACGACTTTTGTAGTTTTCAATAACAACCATTCAAGAAATGTCTGTAATACTCTCAACGATAAAGTACATATTTCATCCCAGATTATGATTTCAGGAATGAATTTATCGCCCATTCGATTAGGAGTCCATGTATCGCCTTTCCATCGAAAGAAGCTGTGATAAGTACAGGCTTTTACTCCCCGCGCTATCATCTCTCTGGCGAGTCTGTGAGTTGGTGTTAACACAATCATAGTTGACCGACGAAATAATTCGATTGCACGAGTTGTCTTTCCTGACCCACCACAACCCTTTAAATAAACTGTCTTGTATCTACATACAGGATCAGATACCGGTGGTGCATTAGAAAATTCTGATTGAATTGCAATACGGTTACAACAAAGATATTTATCGTCGTTGGTAACATCAGCGGATTCACAATACTCGTGTAGTTTTTCCTTTTTAAATCGCCAACATCCCCACGCTTCTTCGGGATCTGTGAATGCCGCTACAGCTGATTTGTATTTCTCGTGTATACATCGAATCAGTAGCTACTCTAACCGCGGTATCTGGAAATATATTTATCATCGAAAATAGATTAATACAAGCATAGGCTAGCATAGAACTTCTCAAATGTGTATACTGGGGGTTATATCCATCACAGTAGGTAACAACCGTACCTGATTTCTCACCATTGGATAGAAAAACATCCCTACGGGATACAAGTTTTCCATGTTTCGTTAAATCCGCTATGATAAAATCGTATTCTGCGTTGTCTATGATCAACCTCGAAGAGTATTTTGCATTGTCATATCTTCCACCTTGAGTGAATTTACTGATTATTTTTCGTCCGAAATCTTTGGCTTTTTTGTTTTTAATTTCAAATAACTCCTTAGACCAATTCATGATTTCTTCTTCATTTAAAACCTTCGATTTTCCATCTGGAAATTGTTTTTGCTGTTTGCTAATTATTCTATCTAGATCGGGTTGTGGTAGCCAAACTTCTTTCTGAGCTCGATAGGATATAATCGCTTCACTAACAATCAACGATATCAACATACCACAATCAATCATATATCGTAGTAACACTATAGGTATCCACGCCTTTTCAGATATATGTCTACCAAGCCAAACATAACTACACGGATGTAACCATGTAGCTAATTTGAATGATATCACACGAGCGAATCCAGTTAAATCAAAATCAGGCAATGGACCATTAATCGCAACACGAGTCATTTCATGCGTGGGGTGTCCAAATCGTTTAAAATACAAAGCGCATTCTCCATACCCGAGAAAACTTCCAGGATAACACGCGGATATATCAATTGAAATCATACCATCACGTGAGTATTTTGTATTCCACAGTCATCCATGACCAAATTTGACGCAACTCATTTTAACGTCCTCGAGAAAATCACTTCGTGTAGGACGCCATGAGTTTTTTTTCTCTTGCGAAGTGAGCTACCACTGATGGAATAGTAAAACTATTCGTGAGTAGTTTTTCATTGAATGAAATCTCTTTTGAAAATGGAAATTGCAAAGTAAATTCATTAGCGATTTTTCTCATTCTGTTATCTAATTCTTCAACGCGATATAATTCTCCATTCGGTCTTACAAATTGATCAAATCCTGATTATGAATCTTCAGCGCTGCGAAGTAGCCACACTGACACAGGATCATCTTTACACAACGCAACAATAGCATCAAATAATTTCTCTTCATCGAAAACATTCCCGGAAAATTCCTCGGGGATATATCTCACGATTCGTTCTCGTGGAAATACATTTACTGCAGGTGTCCACGCGTGTTTGTTATGATCAATAATTTCAATTGGAGCTCCTCGCGATTGATATTTCGGTTCGTATAATACTTCTCTGGTTATCGTCGCTACCGATATTGGAAATTTTAATGATGCTTCTAATTTGGTTATATCTTGAATAGTTGCCCCGCGCTGTTTCACTGTCAGTTCCCATTCGGTTATTTTCCTACGTCGCAGATCAGTTAGCTTATTTCCTCGGGATGCATTCGTGAAGTGTTCCATTACCCGTGTTGCTACACAAATCAACGTTGAATCCGACGATGTTTTCATAGGAGCTAGTTTTGCAATACTTGGCTTATCATTTATCGGGTATATTCCGTAAACAACCACTGTTACAGGATAATTTTTCACGTAGTATGGTTTGTCAATTCCAGTTAGAATTCCTGGTTTGGAATCTCTACTCACAATAATAGTTTTTTATCCTTGAGGATTGGTTCAAATTTATCCCTGATAATCCATTCACCTTCGTCTTCGATAACGAATTTTATTCTAAAAATTCGTGCCAAAATGTGAAATTATCTTAGCTGCCCTTGTATCGTACATTGACATCTTCATCGATAATTTGAAATGTCGACCAACAATATGCTGCACCGTCTCGATAGAATTCATTAAAACACTCTCTGATTTTACTCAACAGGGTTTTGTCATCTATTAGACTTTTTGGTATATTGGTGATTCTATCGAGATTGAATTTATCATTTTCCCAAAGCTTAATTTTCGATAATCTCTCGAACTCCTTCATATCGAGATTAAATCCAGCATTTTCCGAAGGCGAAATTTTTGATGATCTCTTGAACTCCTTCATGCTATCGTCGTTTAGACGTATTGGTTTAACAGAGACTCTATCGAGATTAAATCGAGGATTAATTTTCGATAATCTCTTGAACTCCTTCATGCTATCATTTTTCAAAGGCGTAATTTTCGATAATCTCTTGAATTTCTTCATATTATAATTAAAACAAGTATTTAAAAAAAAAGTGTTTTATATAATGAATCATTGTAAATGGCTTATGATTGGTTCAAAGACTCCATGTAACAAATCATGCAGAAATGAATTATGTGGGTATCATATGCAAAGCGTGAGAAACGGCTCAAAAGGTCCTCTCCCATTCATCCATTGTGGGGTAGGTGTTAGAGGCAATTAACAATTATGTATCAATTGCGGAGGTAGGCGTTATAGAGAGTTGAAGCGTTATTATGACAAGCGAAGAATCAAAAATCCTGACGCTGTCAATGGCAACGTCAACGGTAAAATCATAAAAACTGCCCAGGACTACATAGAAAGATTTATCAGTGTTATATCTCAACCAAATAATGAATTAGACAAATAAAAGTATATGTATATAAATGAGCCAAGAATTTCAACGACATCCTCTTATTGCAAACTACGAAGCTTCTCGTGATGGTGTTGTTAGACACTGTAGACTCAAAAAGTCGGTTGGGTGGGATAATGGTACGGGATATTTGATGTTTACTACTGGAGGGGGAAAATATCTTAATCACCGTTTCGTCTATGAAGTATTTAACGGATTGATCAAGGATGGTTCTGTTATTGATCACATTGATTCTGATCCCAGGAATAACAAATTGAACAACCTTTAAACTATTTCACAACGTGATAATTCAAAACGAGGTGGGACTGGAAAATACTCGAAAAATCCTAGACGGATAATATCAATTAATACTGACAACGAGGAAATAATATTTCCGTCTATGAAAAATGCTGGAGAGTATTTCGATATTTGTTTGACTTCAGTACGATTTGTTGCAGAGAATATAACCAAGACCGCTTTTTCAAAACGTTTTTGTAAAAAAATTCGATTTATTTACACCTAACTGTATACTTGCATTAACGGAGATAACTCACTGGTATAACGCATGCGACAAATCACCAATGACAGAGTTATCGTTGAAACACTGTTGTTGTTTTGGTGGTTTTTGATTGGTTGTTATAATTATCATGAATAATCAATTATCCGTTTCTGAAATCGTAAATTGCTTTGCAATTTCAAGGAAACAATATCATCATGAAGTGTTTACAAATAATCATATTATTTGTTAGTGTCTGCTTCAAGTATTATGTGTTACTTCAACGTTGTGAATGATCACTATTAAAAATGACAAGGAATTACAAGCAGATATCGTTCTATCTAACTTCGTTGTAATGAGTGGTTATATACAACCTGGTCTGTTATATATTTGGGCTTTAGCGAAGTTCAAGTGCAAACTCAAATCACACAGTCATACGTGGTGTGAATGTTATTATTGACATTCAAACCGGGTTAGATTTTGTGGTTTGGTTTTTGCACTTGAATGTAGAATAGCCCGCGTCATCCATTGTCATTGAATCAATTCATTGTATACCATAATAACATCTATTGTTGTACCGTCCCGTTATAATCTATCATTGTACCGTCGTCATTCATTGCTGTATATAACCATTATCATTGTAAATACCATAATATAATCTATTGTTGTACCGTCGTCATTCATTGTAAATACCATAATATAATCTATTGTTGTACCGTCGTATACAACCGCCTACACACTAGATCATGGGGTTGTAATGTGCCGTATGTGCCGTCCTATGTGTATTACAACCGCCTACACACTAGATCATGGGGTTGATGTGCCGTCCTATGTGTATTACAACCGCCTACACACTAGATCATGGAGTTGATGTGCCGTCCTATGTGTATTACAACCGCCAACCACACTAGATCATTGGGGTTGATGTGCCGTCGTCATCCATTGTATATAACCATAATCGTTATAATCGCATTAAGCTTCTGGACATGCTAAGATGACCAACACCTTAGCGGGTCCAGAATTCATTTTGTGGAATTTTCCATTCACAATTAAACAAATATACCTTTTCATATATATGAATTCTGAAAATATCGGATGTATTATTGTTGAACTTGGTAAATTACAAGATAAAAATATTAAACTATGTTCGGGGTTAAATTGTGATCAAATAATAACCGATTTCACGGATATAGAATTTGCACAGCATAATGGAAAATATGTCCTATCGAAGCAGTATTATTTTATCAAGCGCTTACAAAAACTTATTCGTGAGAGTTTAGTTAATACTGAAGATGTTAATGTGTTTGTACCATTATGTAGCATCGTAGAACATATTCGGAGGCAATTAGGTGCTGAATACGAGCAAAGGAAACTTATAAATTCGAAGGTGAGACAGATAAAAACTCTAATCGAGCAAGCTGAGTCCTACCCTTAGAGAGCCACTTGTTGTATATAACTTCCGTGTACAGGTAACGATGAATGGGCCCATTCATGTGAGTTTAGTCAACAATGACAGGTCACACGGTATTGTAAATGAAAATTTCATAGTAATTTTCAACGTAGTATTTTTTTTTACTCAGTGAATTGCAATGATTGCTTTTGCAATTCCACAAATGGAAATTGTCTGCAATTTAACAATAGTGATACTCTTTCAATATGGTAGGACAATCACTGACCACACGTAACGCAAAACAGCGACTGAGCGATATTAATAAACTATTACCGTTCGTGATCGTATACGTGAAAAACTTCAACAGCGGCAGTTATTTCAGACTGATTTTACAGAGGGTTCTGAACAACTCTTTAAGCCGATTGTTGCTGCAACTGAGGGTGTAACATCAGCAATTTCTAAACAAGAAAAAGCGCAGCTCCCTGTGTTAGAAAAAATAGCAAAAAGAACTAAACAAACAAAAAAATCATTACAAACACTTCCTGATGATATAATAACTACTGCAAGACGAAAAGAACAACAAGAACGAGAACTTCAGGAAGAAATTGAACGATTAGTTGATATTGATATTTCCTCACCACCACCTGAACCACTTGAAGAATTTCAAGAAGAATTTCAAGAACAACAAGGCGCTGTTTCAAAAGAGGACTATTCTCCTGAAAATATATTTACAGTTGATGCGTTAAATACAATCAGAGGAATCGAAACAGACTCTGAGTTAGTTAAATTTACCAAAGACAACTTTAAAAAGCGAAAAGATATGGTTATTTAAAAGACGACCCGTCTAAAGAATTTGTAAAAACTCAAGAAATTTGGGCAAATAAGGTGTTTTTAGCAAACCGGGAAAAAACTAAAATCACAAAAGAAATAAAATCTGATTATAATAAATTTCTAGCTATGTTAATGGGAGTCACACAACCACCACCAGTATACACAGCTGACCCAATCCCAGGTGAAATACAAATAATGGCAGAGGCTGATTCTGAGAAGGGTGCAACTGGTACAACTAAAAAAAAGGGTAGTGGCTTAGTTGGAAACTCTAGAGTAACATGTCCTGGCAATATTCTCGGTGATATAGCACGATTAGAAATACTTGTAGGGGGAAAACGAGCTGGGAATAACTCACCAGAAATAATCAATGAAGCTGCTGATATCTGTAGGAGGTTATTTCAAGGTGGTATCATGGATATTGCAACATATCTAGATTTTATTGAAGAGTTAGTGGAACACGTTGATGGTCACATCAGTGATTAATGTCATCACGATTAGATAAATAGCAATTAAATAGATATTGATCATACATTACAACCATGTTAAACCAACTAACGTCTACGTCGTAAACTCACGATTGCCAAAATACCGAGCATACTATGGAGATGGTCTCGGTAACACTATAATGGGATTATTTTCAAGAATGGCTCCAAAAGTAGCGCCGCTAGCAAAACAACTATCAATGAAAGCCATTGATGTTATCAGGGATAAGGATATTAGCGCTGTTGGTGATCTTGCCGGGAAGGCGTTTTCAGCCGCGAAGGATAAACTAACAGCGCTAGTTCGACGGGGGAAATCTTCCAGATTTTCAAAGAAACCAGGAATGACTTCGTCATTGATGACTTCGTCATTACCGTTACCATCTACTGCGGTTATGCCTGCAAGTGTTAGTAAAATAAATAACGCAGTAGATGAAAAACTACAGTCGTTGATGACCGCCCAGGATAATAACACAGCAAGTATGATAGCGGGAAGTGGTCTTGGAAATTCAAAGAATTTCTACAAACGTCAAAAACGTCGATGAAAATTGCTTGCAATTTATAAATAAAAATAATTATTATAACAAATGAAAAATCTGCGATTTTCAATTCTGTATTTTTCACTGAATTTTGGGTGTTTTTGATGATTTTGTGACTGATTTGGGTGATTTTTCGTCGTGAAATCACATTTTTGTGTGATTTTATTGATGATTTCCGTGAGAATTAGGAAGAAATTCGTAGGGTAAAGTGATCGAATTTACATAGAATTTTCCATAGGGAAAAGCTGTTAGAAATTTTTTTTTGTTGTTTTCGAAGCAAAAATGATCAAAAATGATCAAAAAAACAGCAATAAAATCACAAAAAATGTGATTTCATGATGAAAAATCCAGAAGGACCGGGGATTATTCCGTGAAAATCTCTTTGAGATTTTTCGGGTCAAGTGGTCGAATTTGCATGGGATTTTCCATAGGGAAAAGCTGTTAGGAATTTTTTTAAAATAATTTTCACCTCCAATTTAGACCAGCGGATATATAATAAAAAATGTTCAAACAGAACCCTGATAGTGCATTTGACATGGACGCCCCAGTACTCAAGGATGATTCTCTACGCGATTATCAATTTTTTCCTATCACGCAGTACAACCTGATCTTAGAGCACGAATTGAACTTCAAGTTCATGATACCAGTAAATACTTTTTGCCTTGTGAGGCCTTTATTGAAGTCGAAGGTGAACTCGTAACAAATGTTGCAGCTAATACACCATATGATGATAACCCAACTATCCGAGTTGGTTTTGTTAACAATGGCATCATGGCGTTATTTGAAAGTGCTAGATATCTCATTGATGGAAGAGAAATCGAATCTATTGAACGTGAGGTTGATATTGCAGCGGGGGTGATCGGATTAGCGAGATATTCTGATGACTATACTAGATCAGCAGGTCCGTCTATGATGTTCGAGAAGGATATTACTGATAACGCCGAACACGTCCAGTATTCTAGAGTAAAAGCAACATGAGATACAGCAGTTGATCCAGCACCAGCCGGGTATACAAGACCACCTGGTACATTTGATGTCATAAATAATATTCCCGGTTACAACCTAGGATTTGCAACACGAATAGCAACGTTACAGGGACAGCGTCGACGGTTTTCATGTGCGATTCCGTTGCATCACATATTTGGATTTTGTAGAAACGTCAGAAAAGTTATCTATGGAGCAAAACATACTATAGCGCTAGCGAGAAAGGGTACTGATGATAATGCAATCTGGCGCGGTGATGGCGTTGCCGATGGTAAAGTCGTTTTATCAAAACTAACACTGTGGATACCGGTGTTGACACCTTCGTTGTCAACAGAACCACGGTTACTATCATTTATGGATCGGGGGGGGGGGGAAGAGATTGTTGAGCTGGTTGACAACGTCCACAGATACCATGGATTCTAATATTGATGGTACACTTACATAGCATCTAGCATCAAAACAGGGTATTTCAGCTCCACGTCACATATTTGTTGCGCTACAGAATACTGAGCGATTAAATAATTAAGAACGTTCCCATATGATATTTGATCAAATTGGGTGTAATGAAGTCTCGCTGAGAATAAACGGACAACAAGAACCATCAGAGAATATACAACTAAATTACACAGAAAATCATTTTGCACGAGTTTATCATAACCTGTTGTCGTATATGGGACGCGATCAAAATGTTGATACTGGTCTACAAATATCACAGATGGATTTTAAGAGTCTGTATCCGATTTATTACTTTTCGTTGGAACATCTTGACTTGATGAGAAAGTCCGTCGTTGATATACATTTCCGAGCTCGTGTAACCCGTCCTCGTGGTATTGCTAATTATAGAGCGGTTGCTGTCATTCTCAGTGATAAATCAATGCTACTCGAAGGTGTTCGTGAACGAATGAGAGTGGTAGATGCACCAGTGGAAAATATTTAACTGATTACTTCGTTAAAATTCTTCGAATTTTTCATTGATTTTCCATCTCTCTCTCTCTCTCTCTCTGCGATTTAGAATCAATCTGTTTTGTATAATGTCGTATAATAATATCAATGTCACGTTGACACCTGGTCAGTTAAAAAAATTACAATCCAAATCAGCTAAGCAATGTGGAACCACAATAACACTGAAACCTAATCAAATGAATGGCGGAGCGAATAAACTATCGCTGACGAAAACTCAGGTTAATCATTGTAATAAAGCGCTTAAAGAAAAAAAACGAGTTCAGATTACTCTTTCTACGAGCGCGATTAAAAACATGGAAAAGACTGGTGGTATATTCCCGCTGTTAGGGTTGATTCCAGGGTTGATTGCCGCAGCGGCCCCAGCGGTAGCTAAAGCGGCAGCGTTAGGGGCCATTGGTACCGCGGCAGGAATGGCACTAAAGAAAGCAACGGGAAAGGGGTATAAAAAAAGGGGAAAGGTCTAAGACTACCAGGAACTCCACACACGTTGTACAAAGGATCGGGTCTAAGAATCCCAGGAACGGTTTACTAGTGAAAAATCTTTCAATGTCCAATTTTGATTTAATTGATGCCGCTAAAAAACTCGCGATTAAAAACTTCAGAGGTGTTTTTATGACAGATCAGTTACCGGCACAACCTAATCACGTTGAAACCGTTATTATTAATCTAGATAACAGCGATGGACCTGGAACACACTGGTTGCATACGCGATTGATCCACGTGGGATCATTTATTTTGACTCATATGAACTAACGCCTCCGAAGGAATTTAACCGCTATATCCTTGATTTATCAACGCGCTTAAAAATACCCCGTTGGTATTCCACGTTACCAACACAAACGATGATTGACCCACCCATATGTGGCAATGAAGTATTAAACGTACTTGATGCTATTTCAAAAGAATCAAAGATGAAATTGCAAAGTAATTTACAATCAAAACCACCCCGTGTAGTAGTGAATGAGTATACTAGCAGTCGTTGGATTGAAAATCTTTGATTGGAAATTAATGTGCAATTTCACTTTTAGATTTAAAATCTTTTAGATTGAAAATCTTTGATTTTAACAGAGAAAAGATTTCTATGATAACAATGATTGATATTTGGGGACGACCTTTATCAGCGCTGAACAAACCGGATACTGATGGAGTTGAAATCAAAGATGTTAAAAAACTAATCGAAGATGAAATAGCCGAAACGTTGAACCTAGCAAGTGTTGATCCTGGTGAAATAGTTGTATTTGGCGATCGTCAGGGTAAATTGAAAACTAGTAATATCTCCCTCGATGATATTTTAGTTAAACGACGAGACGCAGCAGAGGATACTATCGCGCTATTTTCCGATCAGGGTAAACTCAAACCAGGTGTACTAGTTTCAACGATCACGGATAAATTAGTAACATTCGATAACACGGTGAATTCATTGAAATCGCTCAATGATAAGTATGACGATCATATAGTTGTATTTGATCAGTTTACTGCAATACAAAGAAATATAATATACAAAATTGATTAACCCATACTAGAATTTTTTGGAAATCCACCAATGACCATACCAAAACTCACCTCGATAAAAGATTCTATGTTGGAACTAGTAACTCTTCAATCCGAATATGAAAAACACGTGAAACAGTTTTCAATGTTTCGTAAAAACATCATTGATAAATTTATTGGAACCCCATTTGATGAAATTGAAATAACCCTTCCTGATATTAAAAAATCCATCGATGATCTAAAAACATTCAACAACGCAATGAAGGATGATATAACGAGGATGATAGGTGTTATTGAAAAAATAAAAATTCCTCATAAGAGCACCAACAATATCGTATATACGATTCAACACGATTCATTTGCGTGGACTCCCACAAACAACATTTTACGTGTAACCGCAGCCTTCAAGGGTATTTATCGATTAACAATAGTATCACCGACTCAATTCAATATATCATCAAGTAGTTCATCTGCAGTCAATAATACAATGTCAACGATCATCGACAAGGATGTATCTGAACAGTTCACGATAACGACCACAGATATAAATCTAGCCAGGGTTTTAGTAACGTGGTACGTAGAATTCGTAGTGGATTTAAGTAAATAATTAAATTGAAAACGCTAGCAATTTGAAATTAATTGAAAACGCTAACGCTGTTTAAATAAGATGACAATCCCTTCAGTGTATCAGTATCGCTATGATCAGGTCAGAGAATTTCAAACTAAACTCAGCTCACGCTGTGAGGAGTATCAAATAAAAATAAAAAAAATAACAACGAAGAATAATCGCAGTTGATATCACCGTGTATTCGGTGTCGGGTGTAATCACTGCTGCTGGAATAATACTATCTTCGGTTACAATGATAGCTACGGTCGTAGTTCCAATCGCTATTTCCGCGGTGGCTACAATCGCTGGTATATTAACCGGGATCACAAAAAAACTATCATCGTGTAGCCAGAGTAAACTAAACGACTATGTAATTAAATTTCACGTTGCATCTACCGGTTACTCGCAATTGTCCTCGTTGATATCATCGTCACTCGATGACACAACAATATCAGATAGCGAATTCTCAACGATGGCTCAATTGTATAAATCAACAATGCTGAAATTAGAGCGGAATAATAATAATAATAATGTCGCAAAAACTGCTTCAACAAATAGTAGAAAATACAACACCGGTGAAAACAAGCATGATATCAATAACCTCAACGAATCCTGAATTCAGTGTGAATTTCGCGATCCCCGTTCTCGTGAAAGAGATAGCGCTAGCAAAACTACGAGTGTATCATAGCTGGCCCAATATCAGATCGGTAGCATTTGGTGGTCAACAACCAAATAATTCTTTGGTGTTCGCGTGGAAAAATCGTGAAGACGGAACTCCAGACTGGAACGTTGTCTCGTTACCAACTGGGTCATATCAAATCGAACAAATCAATAACGAATTACAACGAAGAATAAAATCTATCACCGGAAAAGAATCAAAAATCGCTATAACGATTCACGAGCCGACTTTATCATCTGCGATTGAGATAAAATCTCCTGGATATGTCGTTGATATTTATCTAAGTTATATTAGAACCATACTAGGATGGCCTGAACTAAAACCTCAACAGAAAGAAACCGTTGATATACCAGAACCTGTAAAATCTGATTATATCACCGACAGGATAAAATCTGATAATCCAGTAAAAAGTTATAAAAATCACAGAATTACTACAGATTTTTTTTATATCGTTGAAGATATAAATAGAAAAGGGAAATTTCTTGTTGATAACGATCTTAAAATCGATGATAATTTCATAGCAATGAATAATGATTTTTCACTGTTGTTAATACCTCTTAAATCCGGCTCTCTCACCCGAGATGAATTTATCAGCGTCGTAGAAACATGCAATAAAATTATCGACGATATAGAAAAATTTAAGTTGAAAATTATTCAAGAGGTATTAGATGACAGTAATCCTGAAACAAGAACATTTTTTGCAGAAAGATATAAAATCCCCGTCAAGGATATTCCAACAGTCAAACTACTAAAATATAACGTACCAGAACTAAAAAAACTTCTCAGTGATGCCATCGATGTTGGTTTTAAAATAATTCACGATACATGGACAAAAACAACATCACCGAAAATAAAAACCCTTAAACACAATAATGATCCAGAAGGCGGTGGGAGACATATCGCTCCTCAAAATGTGAATATATCCTCGGTGATTGCATTAAAATTAGTGTGTAACGTTATCGAAGGAAGCTATCAAATAAATCTCGAGCAATCAAATCAAGCTCAGCAGGGATATATTATATATTCATTTGCACCAACGGCTCCTCCAGGATTTCTAATTATTGAAGACCCAACTAATCCAGTCTTTATGCGATGTCATAATAATTCTTTAACGAGAATTAATTTCAAACTCACTGACCAATCTAATAATTTGATTGATCTGCGAGGTGAAGTTTTGCAAATTAGTCTGTTTGTGAAATCATAAATGATTTACATCGTAAAAAAATTGTTAGTGAAATCCGAAGGATTTCCAATTGAAGATTTTCACCGCAGCGCGGGTGAACGCCAACTACAACATCGAAGATGTCGGCGTCATTTTTTTTACTGAAATATTTCATAAATTTTTTATTTTTTTTGCTCAAATTATTAAAAAAATTTGATTATAATATTTTCAAGGAAGCCTCAGTTTCCTAAATTGAGGCCTATTAAGCAATTTCGAGAAAGTCTCAGTTTGCTAAATTAAGGCTTATAAAAGTTGGTCTGTTCACACTCTCTGCTGCTGGAACTAACAAATATCACCAAATATATTATCAAAAATCACAAAATCTACTATCCACACAGAAGGGAGCACAAATATACCACAAATATATTATCAAAAATCACAAAATCTACTATCTACACTGAAGGGAAGGAAGATAAACCACACAATATATTAACCACACAGACGTGAGCGCAAAAATACCACAAAATATAGTATCAAAAATCATCAAATCTACTATCCACACAGAAGGGAGTGAAAGAAAACATACCATATATCTTATCAAAAATCATAAAATTAACTATCATCAGAAGGGAAGGAGAACCGTTCATCAATTTAATAAAACAAATAGTGTGATATTTATTGTCGACTGACTGCTTAACATATCTCAGATTTAAGGAATGTCCTGTGTTTCTCAGCACACGCTACAAACAACGTACCCAAGGTTTCACAAATCCAAGGGCGAAGAGGAAACAAAGCAGCAACAAAGCGTGTTTTGTTCAATCGATGGTCTAAGCTGAGACAAAAGAGGTCGGTTACATTTTTCCGAACGTGGGTTTTGATTTTGAAATTCAAAGTTAACTATAGGCAGGGTCATAAACTGCAATGTCACTCGCGTCAATCTTGAACATTGTTGCATTTTTCCAAACGTGTGTTTTGGTTTTGGTTTTGGAATTCAAAGTTTGCCATAAGCAGGATTATACAGTGCAATGTCACTCGCGTCATTCTTGTATTTGTTTCCTTCCTGACAAAGAGTCGATCTCATGCTTACAAAATGTCCGTGACACATTGCAGTGCCAAAAATAACAATAAAGCTCATATACCTAAATTATACAAGTTTCTCAACTCAAGATTTCATTTCCTCCAACGAGTTACTGATTTATTATTTGTAAGGGTGTAGTGTTTGAAAAACAAATTACCTGAAAAACGGAAATTATGGTGCCTACTCATTACAGTTTTGGAGAGGTTTCTTCAAACGGGAACATCTACCATTAGGATTTTAATCAAACGTATTACGAGAGAGAGAGAGAGAGAGAGAGAGAGAGAGAGAGAGAGAGAGAGAGAGAGAGAGAGAGAGAGACAGACAGACAGACAGACAGACAGACAGACAGACAGACAGAGACAGAGAGACAGACAGAGACAGAGAGACAGAGACAGAGACAGAGAAAGAAAGAGGGAGAAAGACTATGTTATACCTACTTTTGAAAAGAATCACGACACTTACGCTTGTTGTGTGGTATACGTTCTCTAAGACAAGTTCAAGGAAACGCATATCCCACTTAGAAAATAAAATCCATAGGTGAGGTTCACCATTTTAAAATTTCATCAGTGTGAACTGATGAAAAACGTTCTCACAAAATAGTTTATCCTAATATGCTGTGATGTATTTGACTAAACTATTGACATAATTTCCGTGGGATCGCCCAGGGTAAGATTGTTCTTGCCTTAGTTTTATTTCTTTTTTAGATAAATAATCTAGTGATGAAACACGACCTATCTCGATACTGCGCGAAGAGCACTGGGTGAAGAGCTAGTGCTGAAGTCAGTTCGAAGTGAACGCGGTAAGAAAATTATTCAAGCCAATGAAATTGTTAATCATGAGTGATGCAATGTTTTGTACGAAGGTAATATGGCAAAATAAAACACGCTCTCTACTTGTTCCCATTGCAGTGCAGACTTCTGAATCTGGTGTTTGTACGAATTAAAGTAGCATTTTCAGTGAACCTCAAAGATAAAGAGCCATGTGTATGTCTAGTGATGTAAATATATTCATCAAAAGCAATATGACCTCCAAAACACAAAGATATAGAGCAAGCATAATAAGAATGAAGACAACGACACCTAACTGTAGTAACACAGATATGCTTTCCTTCACGTCATCTCAACTTAGAGTTTTAATCCTATTTCAAGACAAACTTGGTATTTTTTTGTGGGCGTGACATTAAAATGCTGAACAAAAGTTTTGCTATAAACTATTGTATAGATAATTTCAGCAAAAAAATAAACAACATCAATACCGTTATAACAATAGACAACATTAAATTGTCTATTAAAATGAAATGCGTAAAAATAATTAAAGACTAACAATGTCTATCCAAAACAACAGAATTTACGAAAGGCAATGACATTTGTATATATGCATCTCACTTTAATATTGTATGCAGATGTAATATGCCATGTATTAACATTTTGAAAAATGGTATACGTAATGAGACACCTCAATTAAAACTGACTTTTTAGATTTTGTTCCTTCGTTTTTTTGTTTTGGAACACAGCTAAACACTATTCAAGCAGGATCAGGGAAAATATATATAATATCTTTGAAATATCGGAAAGATTGAGGGATTACCCTAGAGTTCCTAGCCAAGTCTTTATGTTATAAATGGTCTGTGGGATTTCCACATATACAAATAAATACAAATTTGCATTAAAGCTGAAGTTGTGCGTCTTTTAGAAAATGGTAAATAAATGCGATAAATATTTGTTTCGTAATACTTTTAAAGCGAAAAGTCTGTGCAAGTGTTAAAAGCTAAAGTCATATAACTTTTTTCCGGTTTTTAACCTTCCACTTTGGATATTGTGAAATATAAAAAATTATTATCACAAACACAACTGAAACATAGCGGGCTTGACAAGTTGTTTAATAGATCCACTACATGTAGATGTACTTCACACTTTGCTTGCGCTATCTCATACTTTAGTATCGTAAAAGATCCCCTTTGTAAGTATCACAACTGTGGTTAGAGCAGGATTCGTTGTCGCTGCTGTCTAATAAGAGTAGATTTTGTTTTTTAAATGTATCTAGTATTTTACATTTTTTTTAAATGAATAAAGAAATACAGTTTTTGGTAGACATCGTAGTCAACAACAAAGTAAAAGTAAGAGAGAATGAGACATCGTCGACACGAAGCATGTTTCTGGAGTACTTTCGTGTCCTAACGGCACATTACCTTCTCAAGCACTCCTGATGCGAAAGCGAAACCATCTCCGCGAGAGACCAAAATCTCAATTGGTGCTTGTAGAACGTTTCTGTCGAGAAATTCACAAGAGGACAGTAACAAAAGTCAACCAACGCGTCGGATGTCTCTAGTTCAAGTGTGTCTTTTTCCAAAGATTTCAATTTAGACCGATGACATCAGAAGATTTTATTACAATATTTTAACCTTTACTCTGAATAGAAGTGGTCCAAAATTACACACTATGTTTGTCACTTTCGCTCAAGAAGTATAAACTAGACTACCATGTCACAACCTTTATCACTTGTGATAAAACAGATTCTGTTGAAGGAGATCAATGTGAATATTCAAACGGTAGAGGATTACCAAAACTTGTCCCATTAATTGGGGGCCGACGTGTAGTGTAAGTTTTAGTGACCTGCTTTCTGTGATTTCGTGTACTTGTAGATTCTTTGTGGGAACTTTAAGAACAATATCTACAAAAATTGTATGGTTTCTCTTTTAAATCTGCATTGGAGATTTATTCTGTTAAAAGCCTTACGCTTTCATCTGGATAATTTTCGATCTCTACAGGAGTGCAAAATTCGTCTACTTTGTGGTCGCAGCTTATGATTTACACCCTCATTGGACAGATGTACGTGACTAGAAAGTTGGGGTTTTGAGGTATGAACAAAAGACGTTGACCATTATGCCCAAGCGTTGTAATCCTAAAATCCATCGTTGAGTCAAAAAGTCGTTTTTTAATCTGTATTAGTGACAGTACCAGAAGAAGAAGATTATGGGATGACACCTGTGTGGCTGTCCGCAATGTAGAGACTGTAAGAACATTTCACAGTACATCTTTGATACCTTGGTTACCAAAACAATCTTGTACAGAGTCTTGTTTATATGCCACTTTGATCGTTACAATCTGTATTTTATGCATGTATTTATCCATTTGGATTTTATTGTCTTTCGTGTTGTTCCATTTTAAACATGTGTTGAAATAAACGTGTCCTGAAAAAGGTACCAAAAATAAATCTTCTTGTCTTGTCTGTTTACTTGTTAAAATTGGCATACCCTAAAATAATATGGCTACCTCTGCTAATCCTACTCTTTACTCCTCGACATTCAATGTCATTGACGAACACTTAGATCATGTTAGCTGGAAGGCCTTGTATCTTTTTCATCCTTTTAGCATGTTAATTGCTGGACCTAGCGGTTCAGGCAAAACCGAATTTATCAAACGTTTGATCGGAGATAAACATCATTTGATCGATCGCTCAACTCATTGCATCAAGTGATGTTACACAGAGTGGCAATCGGCATTCAGTATCTTGCGAGAAAGTCAAAGTTATTCCATTGTGTTTTTCGAAGGCATTCCTAGCGAAGACGACGGGATCGTGTCTGACCCTAGTCAAATTCATTGGGTCATTTTTGATGACATCTAAGGAAAAGACGAAGAAGAAATTAAACTGTGTTTTCCGCGCAAAAGGCATCATCGTAGTGCCAGTGCTATTTACATTACACAAAATTTGTTTCAACAAAGTAAGACCCATCTTACCATTAGTCTCAATGCTCATTACGTGGTCTTGTTTAAACTTCCTAGAGATAAATCGCAAGTGCAAGTCTTAGCCAAACAGTTACGTACACCTTGGCTGACTCATGCGTACAATAATGCCACTAAGACCCCATACGCCTATATACCCGTGGATTTAAAATCTACCCATCCTCGATTATTTACGATTTCGTACCCATTTGTTTAACGACTGCGGCCAAGACAGCGAACTTGTCGTGTACATGTCCTCGTCATCGACATAAAAACAGCAACAACTAAATAAATCTTTTAAAAAACAACTCAGTTGCTTTGAACCTGTTTCATACATTGTCAACATGACGTCCCTTCAGTCTCATCTTCCCATCAAATTAAACCGTGACTTGTACGGTACCAGTAGCAAACAAAATCCACTAGTACGTGCTCACATCCTAAAAGCCAGTCTCAAAGAAGTCTTACTATGGTTTACGGTGACATCACGTCAATTACTGCAAGGCATCATTTCACATCAAACTAAACAGTTTTTTGACAGAAACAAAGTAGCCATGACGCAATAGGCAGATCCTCGCATCAACACTCAAGCCAAAAAGCAAATCGTTTTGAAACCTGGAGGTACCGGTTATGTAGGAGATGTTATCAATCCTTACCTCTTAAAATGTCATCTCAATGCTCCTAAAGTCCACCACAAGATAAAAGTCACTCCCGATAAAGACAAACGAACCCAAATGAAAAAGAACAAAGGTGGCAAGACCAAAGCACAGAAAAAGAAAGGTCCAAAGAAAAGAGCTGTCACCCACAAAAAGTGGCACTTTGACCACGACGCAACCTAACATTCGTAAAGAAACAATCACCAGGACCAGTGACCGCATTTGCAATAGCCTCAATTTCTTCCACTTCTCCGTTGCTGGTGATGCCAGACATATCCAATTTGACACCCGTTCTTCCTAATTTGTTTAAACATTGAAAACTTGCGTCTCCCATAACATCCCCTCCACCGGTGACACTCTCTTCCTCCTCTTCATTAGCAGCAGCGACAAGTGCTCACAAATCACCTGCCCCCAAAGTCAAAGTTTAATGAACATCCGGCATGTTAAGGAGTTTACTGGATGTGCCCAAACAAGAACTGTCAAAATTTAGTCCGTTGCGAACCCCTTCACCACGCGCGCTACCTGTGATGAAGCTGATACGCCGCAACGATAATCAGTGGCGTCGCATTCTAGTAAAAAAATTACTTGAAGACAACAATGTGAATCAGTATTTTCTGTGCTACTTCTGAGCACCCGATGATGCTTGCTCAAGGACTTTCACACCACCACCATCGTCGTTCTTCTGTCCAAAAAGGAAAAGGTAAAAGACAATTTCGTCATCTTACAAAACGCTTAGTCAAACATGGATTGAATCGTTTTCAAGAACAACAAACAACGCATTTACTACCCAATCCTCATTTAACAGAGATGTATCAATTACATAACAAATTGCAATCGTTGATGGATCGCAACTATTTGTCCGAAACCGACAAATTGCAAATGCACGGTAAACTCTTGCAACAACTGCAACTCTTTCATCGGAAAACTGTAGAACAAAAGCTTTACCCACTCTAAAAGACAGACGTATCCTTACAATTACCCAAGAAAGAAGAGACTCATGAAATCTTTCAAACACCCACTGCAACTCCCATTCTTAGTAAGATTACAGCTTGCTTGTTAAACCCCTCCATCACTCCCCAACAAAAAGAATTCAAACTTAGGTTAAAAACATGATGGCTACTCCTACCTCAACAGAAGTTAAAAAGTAAGAAGGAAAACCAGAAGTGAGAAAGGAAAGGAGGACCGTTACTTCCACTACTGATGTTATTAAAAAGTGGTCGTCATCCTCTTCGATGGCAAACCGACAAAGGCAAAGAATTTTTGAACCAAGCTTTCCAACTAGAATTAAAGAAACGTGACATTAATTTTTTTGCTACCGAAAATCTTGAAAACAAAGCCAGCATCGTGAAAAGTTTTCAAAGCACCTTGAGAGAACGCATGTGGAAATATTGTACGCATCAACACACTCTCAAGTAGATCGACCTCTTGCCGCACTTAGTCCAATCATACAACCAATCTTATCATAGAAGCACTGGACATGCCCCACAACATGTGACATACGAAATAGATGTGTCTGTTTCTCGTCGTCTGTTTGGTACGACCCGAATGATGGCTGTCCCCAAGAAAGGTGAAGTGTTAATAACTGGAGATTGGGTTCGCATTGACAAAACCAAAATCATTTTCGACAAAGGTTATATTCCCAACTGGACCACCGAATTGTTTCGTTTTACTGGACGAGTGCATGATCGTCATCCTGCCGTCTATAAATTGGAAGTTATGAACGGAGACGAATTAAAACGAACATTTTACTTGCCAGAGTTAAAACGCCTAATCACAAATGAAGACGAAGTGTACGACATTGAGAGCATTCTCGAACAAAGAACCTGTAAAATAGGAAAACGTCTGCCTTTCAAAAACGTCGTGTCAAAGAAGACAAAGTACTTTGGAAAGGATATCCTACCAGTTTTGATGTTTGGATCGACTATAAAAGGAAGTGACTATTATGCCCATCAAGAATCTCAGCTACCTTCGCCTAGTTCTTATCTGTAAGAGTTGCAAAAGAATCCCTTGTGGGTGTAGTGTGGAGAACGTGTACCTAAAAAGCAAATCGTCTCTTTCTGTAAAATCTTTGTGGTGAATTGAGTCATCGGTGCAGCCATTGCCAATCTGAGTTTGCGACAAGGAGAAAAACAATTGTGGACTATTTTACTCATTAGTTGCATCGGTTATCTTCTTCTCAATCCTTCCCTGAAATACTCTTACAACGGGAACAGCAACAACAGCGGTAGGCCTGTGTGCAACATCAGTCACTCACCCAACAGTAACCCCTCCAATAACAATCCTATTTTAGCCACTCCTCTAACTTCGAATGACCCCTGGACAGACAAACTTTGGAATTATGAACAACAACAACAGCAACTATATTTTCGTAACGTAACACAGTGACTGTTTCATGGAGATGTTTCCTAACAAAACTTTGTGTTGTTACACGGCTAAAATATGTCAAGCAATTCATTTGGATCAAGATGCCCATTAGGAAGTGACATTAGTGGAAATGATACACCCACCACAAATAAAAAAATCGTCGCAAATCAAAATGTTTTTTCAGTAGAAGTTTTTGACGACCAATTGCAACATAGCTTAGACAAACGCATCACTGTCAGTGGCCCAATGAAAACAGAGGACCACATAACTAGACGGTCTACCTATCTGTTAACCATTCCTGCTGGTTTCTATTTTAGTTTTTAACATGTATTGCATACGCTTGTAACCAGGTTCAATACTTTGTTTGGTAAAGCCACAGAGAAAGCCAAAACAAGTGTTAACTTTGAGTACTCTAATGTGGCTCGTTACTAATGATAACATTTTCAGAGGATACAATTTTGGCCATTACTTTCTGTCCTGCATTGTATGATATTTTAAGTGGAGACTTCAGGTTGGTCAAATAAAAAGAAATGCTAGCCATTACCATTAAATTGGATTTTGTGAAATATTTTCGATTCCCTGTATAAATGATCCAAGAACTCAATTTGATTCTTGTGTACTACGATATGGTGCAGAATAACGTTGTGGTACACACCTTTGCACCGTTACTGTGAGTCATTCATTTCGAAGTGGATTCTATCAGGAGCGCTGACGAGGAAGATGGTAATACATTTAACATTCATCTCAAATTTGTACATTCTCATTATTTGCTCGTCAGTAAGTCGTATTTTGACAGTGTCAACATTACTATAAAGGAGAACTGGGACAAAATATTCCACATTGAAACTCCATTTTCGAAAACGATTCTCTAACAACTGATAAGTTATGTATCCTGTTTACAGAGGAGTCGCTCGACAACGAGGACATGGTTTTGGAGATATGTTTAAATCTGCATTTCGATCGGTTATCTCCGTTTTGAAACCTATGGTGACACGAGGATTGCACGCTTTGAAATATGCCGCATTGACTCACGGTAAATAATTTCTTCAAAATGTCCTCAGTAACTATCATAGCAACAAAGAACCTTTCATGAAAGCAGGCAAAAAAATTCTTGCCTGAAATGGGTTAAGTGCTTTGGGTCAACGAGAAACTCATATAAATGCCCTGAACAGTACCGAGTCTGGCATCCCTGCATCCCTGAGGACACAGCAATGAAAAGGCAGAAAGAGACAACGAGGATCCCACTCAAGAGGCCTTCATACCTCTAAAGTTAGAAAGACTAAGAAGGAAGAACAGTTGGAGACTTGGACGTTTTGATTATTAAAAACATCTTAATCTTAAAGACATAAAAAATTGATTCACAAAGATTCTTGTGAATGTTCCAAGTCGGAACTGTACTTATTTGCCATGCCACCCACTATGATGACCATGAAAGAATCCCAATGGGTCGAATTTGATCCCGTCTCCTCTTTGGCGGATTCAGCTCCCATCGAGTTCGATATCTAAGGACAACCCAAAGATTACATCCATCTGAACAGCGGTTACTTTTATTTGAAAGTGAAAGTGATCAAAACGTACAACACCATGGTGGGAGGCGATGATCGAGTAGGTACCGTAAACAATTTCATGCATTCCTTGTTCAGCGAGGTGGATTGGTACATGAATAACAAACTGGTTAGCAGTAGCATGGATACTTACCCTTACCGATCGTACCTTGAAAATCCTCGAAAATCTCTTGACATACGGAAAGGTAGCCAAGAACATTCATCTTGACAAAGCAGATGATGATACGTTTGACGTAGCCAGGTTATATGTGTGTCTTGTGGAAGTGTTACCTAAAGTGGGAAATGATATTAGTCATACTTTGAGCAGAACGATAGCCAATTATCCGATACGCTGCGTGGAAGTAAAACCTTTCACCATTGCTGCTAGACTCCGATCAAAGATCGAGGATCATCTGTTCCAAGTAAAGTTACCCAAACGTTTATTCATTGGTATTAGCAATGCAGACCTCAATGCTGCCCATAATGAAACTCCGTTCCAGTTTAAGCACTGCAGAGTATCCAAAATCGAAGTCAGCCGCGATTGCAAAACCTTGTGTACCAGACCCTTCGAACCGATCGTTACTCAGACGAATTACTTGAGAACGTACTTGTCGCTGTACGAAGCCACAGGCCAGTTAGGAACCAACACCAGTCACAGCATTTCCTACGACAATTATGCCGTAGGTTACACTGTATGCGCTTTTGATTTAACTCCAGACCAAGGCAGCGACGAGGAACATTTCCACCCAATAAAATAAATGGCAACTGCGTGTGGAATTTTAGTTTGCAGATTTACTTACTAAAAAGGTGAATGTGATTATGTATGCCGAATTCGATAATACCATAGAAATCAACATTTTGTGAGAAGGCATTTAAGACTATTAGAAACTATGGAAAACCCTTGTTCCTCTTTGAATGGTGGAAAATCGATGGAAATGGAATATGAGGTTACAGAGAAAGCAAGCCCCTAAGACAAGAAAGACTAATTAGTGATAATGCAGTCCAGATCGCCAGAACATGACAAAAATGTATTATCCTGTTTTGTCAAACACTTGGAAGATACAATGAGTGACATGATCAAGAAAGATTGTTATGGATGTCAAAACGATCATCTCAGTAAAATTCAACACGATACATGCACAAAGATGAGTCAAGAAGAAATATTGGACGGTTATCTGAACGAAGCTTGAGCTCAAATTTCAGAAGAATCCGTGTTATATCAGTGATATAAAGACTTGTGTGATCATTCCTCTCCTCCATTGTTTGCTTGAGAAATTGATCACATCGAAGCTCTCTTGGCACCGAGTAAGGAAACGAAGCGAATAAACAGTTACTTAACAGACCCTTTCAAGCAAAAAGTCTGGATTTAATTGATGACTTGTCATCATCTGTTAAGAAATAGAACAAGACCACAACAATGAATACCAGGGAATTTTATTAACTTTTGAACCGCAGTTCGTACACTTTTTTTTGTAATCATATCGTGTGTGCTAAAGATGAACTATCTCAGAGAATTAAGAGATCAAAAGAATCAAGCTGATGTCATCAATACAGACGACAGTCATCTTGTAGGTACCCACTGGTTAGCTGTCTACTTTCCTCAAATGGGATGTGTAGAGTATTTCGATTCGAAAGGATTCCAGCTTGGGAAGAGGATATTATTAACTTTATGAAAAGAAACGCCCAGACAACACGATTCAATACTGTGAAATTACAAGGCACAGATTATATTATGTGTGGACAATAGTGTGTCTATTATCTGCATAACCGCGATCTTGGATATTCTTTAGAATATTTTGTGACCTATTTTGATCGTCACTCGTCTCGAAACGATGACAAAGTAGATCGATAATTTTGTGATTGTTAAGGCTATCTGTTGCAGAAAACGTAGTGTACGTCAGTGTCCCAATGACTTCCAACAATGGAAATCTTAATTAAATTCACAACGTTGTCAACCATGTCAAACAAAAGATGTTTATTTGTTAGTTAAACAAAAATGTTTGTTAGATGAAAAAGAATGTTTTCTTAGTTGTATGTGATTAGAATAAAATTGTTGTCTTTTGAAACAAAGGGGTCTTTTGTTTGTTTTGAGTTTTTTAAAATTAATATTGATGTTCTTTGACTTCTTTCTATAGTGCTATTAGTAGATTTGTTTTGACTTCTGCCAGTGTGTGAATAGTAGATTGTGTGTTTTGTTTTGATATGTGTATTTTCCTTGTTCCTCCCTTGAATAGTGTTTAGGTGTGTTTCAAAAATTATAAAAGGAACAAAAAAAAATGTTTAAGGTTTCTTTCTGCATATACAATTTTTCCAGCTGTTAATTCATGGCATATTATATTTGCATACAATATCAAAGTGAGTGGAATGTATACAAATTTCATTCCCTTTCTTAATTTTTTTTCGTTAGCCATAGCGCATTTCTTTTTAAATAGACGATTTCAGGCTTTCTATTGCTGCATCGGTATTTATCTTATTTAGTCTGCTGCTGAAGGTAACTATACTATTGCAAATCTCTTAAGTATGTTAAGTATTTTAATTTTACGCCCACAAAAGGATACCAAGTTTGTATTGAAAGAGGATTGTAACTCTTAAGTTACGATCACGTGAAGGGAAAACATCTTTATGTTACTACAGTTAGGCGTCGTTTTCATTATAATCATGCTCTTGCGGTATATCTTTGTGTTTTGGAGGTCATATTGCTTTTGATGTAAAAATTCACATTAATACACAGACAACTTGGGTCTTTATCCTTGCGGTTTACTAAACCTGCTTCTTTAATTCATACAAAAATTCAAGATTCACAAGATTGATAAGAATAGAAAAAAGAAACAAAAATCCAAGCCACCTGGTACTGCACAACTGTTGACTATACGATGTTACCTTGTACGTCAAATGTTTAAGTGAAAGAAAAATAACTTTCAAGTTTCAAAACGCGAACACATACTGTGACCGTTGAGTAGCAAGAAAAAATGGTACGAGTAGTGTGACCATTCAGTAGTTGATATGGTAAGAACAAATGGTACAATACACAAAGGAGGGATTTAAGTTCACATTCCAGTCTGCACTTTTTATGTCCTTTAGTATGGCTGGATTCACAAGGTAGCTGCTAATATTCCTAACGTTATTTGACTGGGCAAAAATTCTCAGAGAAATATAATTTACTGAAAAATGTGCTCTCTCAGTAGGCACCATAATTTCGGTTTGTCAGGTAATTTGTTTTTCAAACAATACACCCTTACAAATAGTAAATCAGTAAATCGTTGGATGAAATAAAATCTTGAGTTAACAAACTTTTACAATTTACGTATCTGAGCTTTATTTTTATTTTCGCCACTGCAATGTGTCACGGACATTTTTTAAGCATGAGCTCTATCGTTTTTCAGAAAGGAAGCAAACACAAGAATGACGCGAGGGACATTGCATAGCACTGTATAACCCTGCTTATGGAAAACTTTGAATTCCAAAACGAAAATCAAAACATACGTTCGGAAGAAATGTACCAGTGTTCAAGATTGACGCGAGTGAAATTGAACTGTGTGACCCTGCCTATTGTTAACATTGAATTTCAAATCAGAACACACGTTTAGAAAGATGTAACCGACCATTTTTCTCTCACCTTAGACTATCGATAGAACAAAGCACGTTTTGCTGCTGCTTTTCCCTCCTCCGTCCTTAGATTTGTCTATTCTTATAAACATTGTTTGTAGCGTGAGCTGAGAAACACGGGACATCCCCAAAATTTGAGATAAGTTAAGATATGTTAAGCATTCAGTAGACAATAAATATCAAACGACTATTTTATTAAACTGATGCATGAATGAGCAATGAACATATTTCATATTTAATCTTTAATGTATGATGTTCTTAATTATTTTTGTTTTGTTTTCTTTCCATTCTGTGTTGATAGTACATGTTATGATTTTTGATAATACATTTTGCGGTGTATTTTCGCTCACTTTTGTGTGGATAGTAGATTTATAATGTGTTAAAATATTTTGTGGTACTTTTGCGCTCCCTTCTGTGTAGATTGTAGATTGTGCGGTTTGTTTTATTTCCATTCTGTATTAATAGGAGATTGTGTGCCTTGTTTTCAGGGCCACTCATATACCTGGAAAAGATATTTGCTAGATAGTCCCATCATGTTAAATTCCATTTGACGTTAGATAGTCTCAAATATACCCCATGCTAACTTTCCCTTGACCCCCATTGACGCCAGGGTATCCCACATTACTACTGGGCTTGTTAAGCAACTAGTGCACTGATATTTCAAAAATTAAGAAAATCAAATTCTTTTCGACGCCACCCAACACCGACATACACAAACATACACCCACAAACAATTTTGGCGTAATTGCTAGAAAGTAATGAAACATAGAAAAAATGAACTTTCCAAATAATTCAAAAAACTTTTGTTATATATGTACATTTACTTGTTTAATAACCTTTCCTTTGCTGGTACGCCTAGCTCAAACACAGTTGTGCCAACACGACATCATAAAGGACACTTTGATTTCAATGATTCCTATGTAAATCGCATGCACGTCGTGTGCTTGATGAATTGTTATAGTTGTGACCTACATTAAATATAGAGTAACGGCAGCTAAATCTAACTTACCTTGGTATAAAGAAAACAGAGATACGGTTGGTTTGAGACCTGTATTTGGTGATAGATTTTCCACTAAAGAAAAAAAATTAGTCCATCCAAATTATCGTCTAATATTTTAAGTGGATCCAAATCTGAAACCATTTAGAGGTAGAGTACATTGTGTTTGAGAGCTATATTACACATACCATATGACCGTAATTGAACATTTGATCTGTTGTCGTTTAACTTTCAATATCGACAGACATTTATGTGAGATTATCGAAATTGCCAAATTGTCGACAAAATGATCAACACAGACTTTAGACTGACGTCAGTCTATGATAGTTTTATCTTATCTTTCAGTTCTGTTGCGCTAAAACGACAACATTTGGATATTATAACACCTAACTTAGCTAATTAATCACCTTTTACTAAATCAAAATGTATGTGTTTAATGCAACTACACGAAAAATGAATTGTTAGGGAAGAAATATTCGGGTGGGAAATAGTTTCAATAAATGCAAAAAAAGAAAACTTATTTTGAAAAACTCCTGATATCGTATCATATGGTGAGTGAGCGATGGAACAACTTTAACAACAGGTTAAAATCTGTGTTCACTAAGTGTGACCCAAGTAAATTGCTCAGAATATATGGAATCAGATGAGGTACGAAACATATAGTTTATAATCGTGTAGAGTATTTATTTGAGAGAAGAGTACTGTTTGATTACCAAAATGATTTTCACGATATAAAGATCTTCAAAAACACTGTTTACAATCTTGTTAACTAAACTAATTTGATAACTTGATTGTTTGGATTTTTTTTTTGTCAAAAGCAACATTTGTATTTTCAGGAACAAGAATTTAAAATCTAAATAGTTCTTCTAAATCATGTGCTTGTCATTGTTGTCATGAACTAGATGATGTTTCATCTGAAGCATTAGTGCCTTCAGTTACATGTTTTGTATATATGCATGATCTACCATGTATTTTATGTTGATGACATTGTAGTTTTATTGCGCGCTAATACTAATAAAGCACTAATACATGCTATGAAACGTTAGACAGGCCTAGGTTGTAAGAAACAATGTTGTATACGAAATTTACTTCAGGTGCTGTGGTATAATGCGATATAGTGTGACGACGTTCAATTTCAAGTGACGCAGTATAAACAACCAGTCAAAGCAAACTCTGTTGATCGGAGATTACCGAACAGGAAAGAACCAGACTGGAGAATCTCAACGGAATGTAGACTAAGTCTTTAATCGAGCAAAATACGGACGCTGCAAGGCAATTTGAGAAAGTACGGAGATCCTGATATCAGGAACATGCAAGACCAGAGCTAATAACTGATGATGAATCATCTCACACCTTTTTCCCCGTTCGGCACTCTGTTGATCTTGAGCGGGTGACAAGACTCGACCACGACACACTTTGACGACACAGTCGGTAACCCAGAAACAGCCTAGTCGGTGATCGAGAAGGATTAACCATGTAAACGACTTATGACAAATGAAGTTTAGATACTAATAAACTTTCTCAGTCCAAACTGCTGAGAAAAGTTAAAGATCATATTGTTTCGTTGAATGAAACTATTGTATATAATCATGAATAATACTGAGCTGTAATTTATGTAATACAATATATACTAGACAAAAACCCTTGGCAATATAGTAATTTATTAATTATGAAACACCACATCAAATTGATTGTTACTTGGGAGACAAATATCGCCTTAATCATCTTGACATTTATAGTCATGAAGATGGATAATACCTGGGGTTTTCATTTGTGTTTGTTCCAAGACTGTGAATACATCATAACAGACAATAATATAGTCTTCGATGTCAATTGAAATTATAGCGGTATCATCTTTACTACTTAGCATACTATACAATATAAGGCCCTTGATTGTTCTTCCAAAGGTTAAAGTGAAAAGTGTTATAACTTTAATAACTTGTAAAGCTGTACAGCTTCCTCTCTAAGAATATTCTGTTTGATTTGTCATAGTTTGTTTTCAATGGACTGATCTCCGTGACATTGTTTAAAGGAGATGGGAATCGTATGTAACTTTAACTATAGACAATTGTTTTTATATTTAATATATCACATATACATTTACATGAGACAACGTATGGAAATGTCAAGAAAGTTGATGTGGACAAGAATAATTTTAGATATTTTGAATATGAGTATGTGGAAGAAAGCTTAAAAGTAAAATTGAAATATGTTCTGGCCATAAGGGTAAATGGACATTGCAACATAGACGTAAACCTATTTTAAACCAAATTTCTTAACAAAAAAGAGCGATAATGACGTGTTTTGTAAACCTGGAAATATTATTTATTTTCCTAAAATACAAAGTGAAAGGATGAATAATAGCTTACAATATGTTGAATGAATTCCTAAACTAACAATAATAATGATGACTTTGTATAGCACCTAATCTTTAGACGCTCTAAGCGCTTTATACCATCTATAATGCTATAAATATATTACAGAATAACAAATCACAAAAACAATGAAATTGGAGAACATAAAAACATGCTGACAACATATAAGATACAAAATATTATTAGGTCTCTAAGTTTGTTCCTGCATTCAAAAATGATAGGTAAACATGATGGGTATAAGATATTAATAACATCAGTTAGTGAAGGCAATATTGGGTCTAAACACTCAGGCAGCAGTGATGTCGGAATGAGATTAAGGTCACATGACTTTGGTGCACTCTTCATCACAATTGTCCATACTAAATCATTATAGACAGGTTCAAATGCTCCTAATGGTTGTCGCTGATATTCTGTATCATAACTGTATGGCGACGAGTCAATTTAAATTGTGTTGTCAGGCGAATCTCTAATGGTTTTTACTTTGTCACGGAAGCAATTTGCAAATTGGTCCGGGAGGTCTACCGGAGAGAAAGTGTTGTCCATTTGTTCCTTGACATTAGTTTGCGACTGGAACTCTCCGTGATCATAGTACTGTAGTTGGATAATTTGGCTAAATGGACTGTGTTTGTGAAGATCTTCTTAGAGTCGTCATAATGATGTTTATGAATAGTTAGTCTTGTGGAAAGCCAAAGCCACACTATGTTTTGACGATTTCTTCTAGCAGTGCCAAGCTGGTCATTAATACTGCCATACCATGGAAAAGATTTCTATTTATTGATACTCTCTATTTGGTGGCTGTAGCATGTTTTTCAAGCAAATTGCTAACGGTCTATTAATGTCTATGGTTTCAAGTAAATCGAATAAGTTGCACAAATATTTAGAATGTTGTATGATATGTACTTATGTCCAATAATATAAATGATCTTAGGTTATGATTCTAAAATGTCTTTAAATGAATACACGTTAAATCTAATATAGCTATAATTACAAATGTTTTTTAATGACTTTCACGGTTCAATTATTGCTTTGAATCAATGTTAAAGCACCTTAATTCGAGAGATGAACAAAAAAACGAATACATTGTCTCTTTAAAAACAAAATGTACTGTCAATAACCAATAATTCTGCGCAATAATTTGCTTGCATACAAATATAATTTGTTGCTTCAATGTGCTATAATATGAGGCTTTAAAAAAATCCTACATGATATTTTGTATAATATTTCAGTAATCGAATCAGCTTGTTTACTATAGCTTATCAGTAGATTGGTACGGATCCATTTTCAGGAACATCTATGAGATCCATGCACATCGCGTGGTATGTTGCGTAAAGCAATTCTGCTAAACAGTGAAAATCAACAATGTAACATGATAAATGACTCACTTTTAAAGTGCAGACTACCACGATACTAAATCATCATATAAATGGAATTAACTAAATTGACTTTATATAAAATATATTTTAATGAAAATAGTACACATGATATAGATACATAATCATATACAAGAAATTACAACACAAAGAAGAAGATATATCTAAGTTTTGAAAGTAAGACTTATATTGTTATATTGTTTAAAGCCTACGATATGGCCTTCTTTAATTAAGATATCATAAATTAAAGGTATAAATTGAGGATGTCAAAGAAGACACCTGTAGAGTCCCAGTCAGAAAGTTTGATTGTACAATGAGGTCCAGACCATATATATATATATAGATATATATATATATATATATATATATATATATATATATATATATATATATATATTAGCCTATTTAAAGCGTTAGAAATATGTGCCTAATGTCATTTGAATAGGCAGAATGTTCGATACTTCGTTGATGTCAATGTTTGAAGTCTTTAATGTTATTATTGTTGCTTAACTTAGGAGTCGAAACTTATAGCTGCATGTTTTTCAGTATCATCAAATTATATAATGAAAAAGGTTGTTATATGTTTTAGGTGAGATATATCAGAAGGTTTGATTTTCCTAGTGATATGTTCTATTAAAATTATCAAACACTAGTTTTAGTGACATTTTGCTAGAATTGATTTAGCTACATATATGCTAAATGATGGAGGATTTGTTGATGCTAAACAAATAAAGCATATGTAGCTTAGAATTTCATGTGGGTTTTCATGCCTAAAAAGCAAACAAGATTAAGAAAAACAGTCTTTTATATTTTTAGCATATTTCGAACTGTCCAATGGACGAATGGTTATCTTTGCTTGTGCGTGGTGAGTTGTTGACATTGTTCCTAATATTTCAATTCCTGCGTCTTCATACGTCACAGGTATTATGTTGTCTTTATAATTCTGCTTGCTGAATTCAAGCACCTTATCCGATTCCTGATAATACATTTGTTTGTACCACGTCTCTGCGTGATCTGTCTTGTATCTGCTTGTCATGCCTACAGCAAGCCAATTATCGTAGAAGTCAAAGTTAAATGGTGCAACCCACATCACGACAACTCGGCGATCTTCCCCTTTTAGCAGCCATGACACTGTACCGTACGTTCCTGTTGCAGTGTAAGCAGTCTTTCGAGCAACCTGGATAGATTGAAATATTATGTAAGTGACACGTTTGATGGAAACCATAGCAATGTAACTAACTGCCTTATTAGCTTATAGAACGACAGTACATGCGTTTTATGTGTTAAGATGATCTTCATTGTGTGACAGATGCTAGTGAGATCTGATGTAGAGGCTTGAAAATAAACTAATGATGTTTTGCTGAAAACTAAAGGGGTAAAGGTGCTAACCAAGCTTTTTCAGATTTGAAATATTTGATCTCAAATCTTAGGGTGAATTAGAAAAATCTATATCGTTCTATATTTGATTTGTAAAAGAATATGGACAGAAAATATTTCACTTTATGACACAACGCTGAAATAAATAGTTTTCAATTTAAAATAATTGCTTTTCGACCTTTGCAAATATCTCATCTGCTTTATTTATTTATATTGTTGTAAAAAGGACAATTCTGTATTGACCATCTTTAATCGTTAGGAACAACTTTAGATTTGTCATGTAAATGGATACGAGTGTAGGGTACAGGACAGCGGGGAGATGTGATGTGAACGTGGTACGCAAAGGATGATCCGATCAGACGTGTTTTGATCTTTTTAAAATTTCTTGAGTAGATGGTGAGCCACATCAGACAGAATTGTTACAGTTGTCCCGTCTTGAGAGTACTAAAGCACACAGTAGTGTTGTAGTTGCATAGTCTGAACAAAAAATGTTTGCGAATGGAGCTAATTTGTCTCAGTTCAAGAGATGCAGCCTTGCGTATGTCCATGGCATGTCGGTGCACAATGAGGGTACTGTCCATAGAAAGACCTAGAATTTGTACTGACTGTGTGAAGTTAATAGTGGTGTTGCTAATATTTATTGTTGGACGTAAAGAATGTGAATGAGAAAGTCTTTGTGTTAGGATCAGAATGGTTTCAATTTTGTCAACATTCAACTGCATCTGGCTACATCTCATAAATGATTTCGCATTAGAAATGCAACTCTCTACTTCATAGATGGCAACATCAACGTCAATTGGGTGGTTAGATTTGTAGAGTTTGCTGTCATCACCGCACATCTGGTGAGACTGGATCATACTATAGGTCACTTTAGAGCGACTTAATGACTAGAATGAAGAGAAACAGGGTCGAAGAACAGACTGATGTGAAGAATATCACATTATATATTAACTGGGGTAAACTTTATTCTATGTGCAGATACAAATGGTGTCCTGTTGACTAATTAGAACTTGAACCACAGTAAGGCTTATTGTGAATATCAAATACATGCTGGAGACGGTGAAGTAGCATATCATGGTTTGTTGTAGGCAAGTAAAAGAGGCTAATCTTTCCGTTATCTAAAGCAGAGAAACTGTCATTAACTACTTTCAAAAGAGTAGTGTCACTACTATGGAAAGGAAGATATAAAGACTGTACTTTCTTAAAAAGACTGTTTGAATTGAGATGAGATATAAGTCGGGTTAGAACTACATTTCTAAAATTATATAAACGGGAGATTGAAAACTGGGAGGTCATTCTTTAAATCGTTATGGCTGAGTGTTGCTTTCTTCAGCAGAAACCTTACAAGGGCACTTTTAAAAAAATGATGAGAATTATCCGGAGGTGAGAGAGAAGTAATAACATCATTAGATACTGAAGTCAATATTGGATCTAAGCACCCTTGAAGCTGTGATGTTGGAGTTGGATCAAGTTTGCATTCCTTTGGTGCAATCACGAGTGTCCGTACTAAACCCATAGAGAAAGGTTAAATTATTGATAACGGTTGTTGCAGAAATTATATATTGTAACTGTATGGTGACAAAGAGTCATTTAAACCTGTGTTGTCACGCTTATCTCAAATGATTTGTAATTTGTCAGCCAAGAAATTTGCAAACAGGTCTGGACTTTATATTGGAGAGAAGGTTCATGCAAGTGACATACATTGGATCAAACATTAGTTTTGTTTGTAATCTCGAAGACTTCTTTGCAGATGAAACTCTCATTCATCTTAGAACTGTAGTAGGATAATGTGGCTAAATGAACGATGTTTGTGACCTTTTTTAGCGGCTTCATTGATTTATTTATAAATAGTGAGTCTTGTAGAATTCCAAATCCTCCACTCTTTACGGCGGTATATTTTAGTAGTGCGCATCTGGTCCTGTATAGTGCTATACCACGGAGTAGACTCTTGAATTGAAACTCTGCACCTGGAGGCTGGGACATGTTTTTGCAAAGAATGAACGTAGCCAGTTATCGTGTTATTCTGCTGTAGGAGGTACGCACATTGTTAGGTTTGCGTGGATGTCATGCATATGTTTGGTTCTATTTATCATTCACATATTTTTAGTAGTAGCATATAAAGGTCGAGGATTAGGGACTGATATGTCCCAATGGCATATTCTGCAGAGGTGAGCTAATGCATTTTGGTGGGATAAAAGGGTGGACCGGATAATATTATCATCATGTCTATGAAGAATCCAGTCTAAAGTGTGCCAGTATTTATGGATGGGTTAATTAGCTGACTGATTCGGTCTAATAACGTGAATGGATCCTAAGAAATTTGATGTGTATGGGTTTCCAAGAGAGTCAAAGCAAACGTTGAAATCTCCAATATTAATCAGGTTGCAACCGATCGCAATTCCCTACTTCAAAAGATTCTGAAACTGTTCCAAAAAGAGAGATTCAGTCAGCTTGCTTTTTCTTCTGGAAGGAGGGGAGGGGGGTAGAGGCAGCAAAACTGGACTGACCATTGTTACAGTAAGAGTTTTGTTTGGACTAGCTCAAACAATGTGGCAGAAATTGAAGGCTGTGTTGTGTTTAATACATTGTATCATGGAATTCTTTGTGATGCCGCCACTGCGATCTCCGTGAGAGTGGCGGCGAAACGACTTGATGGATTAACCAGTGGGTTTTAGATCCGTGCACTTGGGCTCATCGTCTGATGTTTTCAGCCATGTTTCGGGCAGTAAGAAGTCGTCGATATTCTCATCGTTGATAAAATTAACTACGTTTGTGCGCTTTTCCGATGGTCCTACTAATTAGGCGTTGAATATTACAATACGCAATCGTATCGATGGAATAGTTGACGAAAGGAGATTTAAGATGGCTTTGCAGCAGATTATCTAAATTAATGGCTGAATGTTGCAAAGGGGTTGGATAATACAACGGCTGCCATGAAATATGATTTAAATCTTATTGGTACAATTTATCATAAGATTGCCATGCATATTTTGTTTAGCGTTTATATTATACTGACTATATGTTGCTGACTATAAAACACATCCAATCCACTATGCTCGATACATCCTGCCCAAATACATAAACAAACATAGCTGTTTATATTAAATATCGTATGATAATGAAATCTTAAAATGATAATTATAGTCAATGAATAAATGTTTTTGTGAAGAGAGGAATCAAAACGATCTAATGTTGATCATCAAATGTGCATTACCTGTTAATTGAGCATTAACTACAACATTTTAAAACTTCATTTGCATTTCAAATATTTATATATTATTCTAATATTGCAAGAATTACAAGAGAAGAATTTTGCAAAAGTTTTAAAATATCACTAGTTTGTGGCAATGCAAAAGAAATTTAACAGCCATTAAAACAAAGATGCAAAACGTTACATCTCAAAATCCATGTAGATCTTCATATTTGTTTTCTTCAATAGTCTTAGTCACGTGTTTTATCTGAATTACATTGTCAGTGCCTATACATATAGACACTTGACTTCTAGTAATGAATCCTGTTATTTATTAATGTTTGGATGGCATTTTTGACTACTTATGGCTTTATGATGCGATAATGAAGCTGCATATTTCAATCCGAGAACACTAACGTATGAAAACTACCTGACCATTAGCTGAGTAGATCACATTGTTTCAGGATTGATGGTCTTTCAGGTTCGATGGTGATATTTGATTCAAGAACGAGTTACCGTCAACTTAAATTATTCTTTTGAAATTAAAGCAGGTTCAGAAGTCTCAAATTACATTTTCTCAGCTGATTGTATTTGTTATTCCCTTTTACTTGTTTCTATTCTAGAAACAAATTATACATTAAGCGAAAGAAACATAACACTTTTCAAAGCTGCTGACTGTTTCAGTGTACAACTAACCTTTCATTTTCCTTTGCAAAATAAGGAAATGTTACTATTCGAAAGATAAATTAGTATTCGCAAAAAGCACTTTTCTCTGTAATCTCACATTTCATTTAGAACGTTAAGATAAAGACTGCCTCTTTACGACTTAATGCAGGAGAGGAAAAGACCACATTTGCAATGCAACGTTTCCGTCAGACAAATGACAAAGCCTTTGATCTGACAAATGTTCTGACTTATAGGAGGTGTAATGTTTCTATTCTACACCAATGATGTATATGAAGAATTATGTTTTTTTTCTGCTCCACGTTTTATATTCGAAACAATAAAAGAAGAAAATATGCATACCGGTCAATTCGTGTGCACGATGGGCAATGAGATTTCTTTGATAATGACTGATGATACATTAGACTACATTGAATATCACAGGACTAACCCAAAAATTGATTTATCTTTTGGATTCTTATGTTCTTAGCTTTTGCAATCGTTCAAGCTGTTTTCGGACATTAATCTAAACAAGTACAGGTTATTGGATGTTTGTTAAAATGTTAGCAAGAACAAAGAGATTTAAAGCATATTAAAATTTTGCACTCGTGTTTTCGAGAAGAAACGAACACGTTATGAATATATAACGAATAGAATACTTTCAAATATTATGGTAAATTAGTGTGTCAGTTCGTTGACACTACAATAATAGTATCATGGTTCTTGCCACGATAACCATTTTGTTCATGGCTTAATGTCTTTTACTGGATTCGGTGTGTGTGTGTGTGTGTGTGTGTGTGTGCGGGTGTATGTATTCAGTGACTTCGTTATACATTTTAATTTTTGTATCATGTATAGAAATGAATTAATAAAAAGGTTATTATACTCATGCAGTCTGTATGTTTCTCATATGGCATGTATGAATTGTATTTGTGTTCAATAAATTGGGTTCATAATAACGATGAAACAAGATAGTTGTAATATTGTAATATTATTACACAGCATATACAACTTTGACATACTTATTATGGCTCATAATTATATATGTATGGATGGATATCAATATAAATGGATTATTGATTAAACTATTTACATATGCTTAGCGTATTCAGCAAAATTATATGTTACATATAGGTTGTATCATTCTACTAACCATTACTCCGCTTTGCCCAGGTAGGATAGGACTAGGGGGTATTTCGACTTTTCCTTCTGAGATCCTAGCTTCGGGATTGTCAAGAACTAAGTTTGTCCAGTTGTTAATTTCAGCCGTAAAGGTTACTCTGGATTTCTTATTAATGATTTCATTAGCCAAAACAGTGAATACACCGGTAGCAGTATTTATCGAGCTCAATGCTAGCTCCATAGCCATAGCTATCACTGCTACAGCCAATGAATTCCAAAAAGCGGCTTCTGCAAAAGAATAGATAGATAAGACTACAAGTATGATGAAAACATATATATATATATATATATATATATATATATATATATATATATATATATATATATATATATATATGTATATATATATATATATATATATATATATATATATATATATATTGAGAAAGAGAGGTAATTGTTTGTTTTGTATCTCATTAATTGATGTGCGTTTAATCAAGTTGCCTTTTTTGTAGCTGATTTTCTCCATAAACGCTTAAATTCTGTTCCAGACCTAAATCACAGACGTTTTTTTAATATTCTGTAAACAATTAGTTCATAGCTAATATTCTCTCTCTGAGAATGAGTTTAATATGGGCACTTTTTGGCAAAACACGTTACATCTTCACTTCTGTCGAAACAGCAAAGTGCTGCGTTTGGACAGGTTAAGGAATGTATATAAAATGATGATGAGCTGCTAACGGAGGTTTATCGACCAAAGTGTAGGACAAAAGCCAACGCCGAATATGCAGGAAAAATAAGCAGTTATTTGATAGGTGTAGTTTAGCCAATAAAGCTAGTTCGGACTATACAATTCTCAGTCAAAATATATTAATTGAAGAGCTAGATAATCTGTTTCTTAAGACTTACAAGACCGAATCTTTAGAAGCAGCTGCTAGTACCGGTGGCGAACAGTTTTAGCTCATATGTCTTTGTCAGTAGGTCATTCACTCAGACGTCTTCTGTACAAAATTATTTTAATTGTATAGACTCACTTTTAAATATCAAACCTTCATAACTTTCACAAACCTGGACAACTATTAATGCGAGTACCTATTGGAAGAAGTATAGGCATTTTATTTCTGATTGCTACACATCACAAAAGCACCATAAAAAATTAATGCAGACCTAGGACAAATGCTTTTATACATAAGACTTCATTAATACGGTCGTTTGTTGATCACCATACGTTTACAGAGACAAACAATCCCAGTCTGGTTTCGTCATGAATAATCATTTACCGTACAGTTCGAAGGATTTAATTTATCCCATTAATGATTCAGCCAATCGATTCCATATAAAACCTGAATGGACTGAGTCGTTCCCTTAGTTAACTTAAAGTGAGGCAATCGAGAATCCCATACGATAATGTGTGCGCCTAAACAGTGTTCACAGGCAGTTATGTTGAGGAGTATTAAAACTAATGTAATAGTACAAGTTTTGTTTATACAAGCTGCCATAAGTTTGAAATTTTATATTCTTTGCCTGTAAAACTACATTCGTACTGTGAAACTGCATCCGTAAACGATTAACTCCTTCAAACAGAAATGTTTGAAGAAACAATCGGTATTTGGTGAACAATTATTTCATAAAATCAAATAAAATGACTGGAGTTTCCCATATATTTTGGTACCGAAACCAGATAATAATTTCCGCAAACTATGGAGTGACACAAACATATTCAATTTTAATGAGTAATTCCTGTCAGCATTGACAGACTGGAGGCACAAAATATATCACCAAAGTTGATCTTTTGTTAGAGTCGTTACATATGTCACTGACGGAGAGGGCAAGGGACTGGTAGGCTCTCGTGCCTCAAGATTGACGTTATCAATATATAAAGTGATACCGTTTGGCATTCTCTAATACTGTTCAATGTCTAATGAACATGATTGCATCTAGTCTAAACAATTATGTTACTTGCATAGATGATGTAATAATTTACAACGACACCTGAAACTATTTTTTCTAGACAATTTTGAAATTCCTGGACAGCCTCAATGATGGAAATTTGACGAATAATTTATTCAGCATTGAGTTTTCTCTTGCTTGTGTTATATTTCTAGGATACGTTAAACCTATACATATAATGGTAAACTACCTGTGCCTGTCAGTATAAAGCAACTAATGAGATTTATTTTGGGTATGGCTGGTTACTATCGAATATTTGGCTACAATTTGTCCGTATTTGCAGAACCCATGATACATTTTGTTTTGTACGCAAACCAACTTTCAATGGTTTATAAATGTCAGGACTTTAAAGACCATGCTTACCGCTTCTATCCACTTCACAGTTCAGTCAATAATTTAAACTATCTAGTGAGACAAGGGATGTTGGGGTAGGTGAAGTATCGCATCAAAAAAAAAAACCCCATTGATATGCATTATCCAGTGTGCTGTTTTTGAAAAATTAAAACAAGCAATTATAAATTATTCCACAACCAAATTGAATGTTTGTCATTGATACTGGCATTACAACACTTTGACGTCTATATTAGTTAAGCTGCTTCTCGACTTAATAATGAACACACAATTGTTTTAGTGGCATCAACTGAAAGATATTTACAAAAAGAACTGAGGCGTCTCAGTTCAAGATATGCAGCCTTGCATATGTTCATAACATGTTGGTGCAATGTGAGAATACTGTCTGGAGCAACGCCTAGGTTTCGTACTGACTGCGAGAATTTAATGTTGGTAATGCTGATATTTATTGTCTAAAGTAAAGGATGTGAACGAGAAAATGTTTGTGTTGTGATCAAAATAGCCTCAGTTTTATCACCATTCATCTGCAGCGTGTTAGATGTCATCAATGATTTCACATCAGAGATGCACCTCTCTACTCCATGGATGGTAATATCAACTTCAATTGGGTGGTTAGACTTGTATGTTTGGGTATCAGCAGCGTACAATTGGTGCGACACTGGGTGATGATCTATGACACTTGAAAGTGGCTCAGTGTATAGAATGAAGAGAACAGGTCCAACAACAGATCAACGTGGAACACCATAACATACGTCAACTGGGCTGGTATGTATTCCATTTGCAGATATAATTTGTGTCCTGTTGACTAAGTAGGACGTGAACCACTGTAAGGCAATATTCTAAATGCCGAATACATGCTGGAGACGGTGAAGTAATATATCATCGTCTTTTGAGTCAAATGCTGCAGATAAATCCAGGAGAGTGAAGACTGTAATCTTTCCACTATCTAAAGCAGAGAGAATGTCATTACATACTTTCAGACGAGGAGTTTCCGTACTGTGGTAAGGGCGATATACAGACTGTACATTGCTTAAAAGACTGTTTGAATTCAATTGAGATACAAATTGGGTTAGAACAACATTTTCTAAGATTTTGTTATATAAATGGGAGATTATAAACTGGGCGGTAGTTCTTTAAATCTTAATGGTCAAGTGTTGGTTTCTTGAGCAGAAGCTTTACGATGGCAGTGAAAAATGATGGGAATTCCTCCGATGAGAGATATATTATAACATCAGTTAGTGAAGGCAATATTGTGACTAAGCTCTCAAGCAGCAGTGATGTCGGAATCGGATCAAGTTCACACGACTTTGGTGCACTCTTCATCACGACTGTCCATGCTAAATCGATATAAACAGGTTCAATTGCTCTTAATGGTTGTCGCTTAAATTCGGCAACATAACTGTATTGTGACGAGTCAGTTGAAATTGTGCTATCCAGCGAATCCCTGATGGTTTGTACTTAGTCACGGAATAACTTTGCAAATTCGTCCGGAAGGTCGACTAGAGAGAAGGTAGTTGGGAGTGGTGTACATTTGTTCCTCGACATTAGTTTGTTAGTTATCTCAAAGAGTTCTTTGCAGCTGGAACTCTCCGTGATCTTAGTACTGTAGTGGGATAATTTGGCTAAATGGACTATGTTTGTGACTTTCTTATTAGTGGCTTCATTGATTTGTTTCTGAATAGTGAGTTTGGTGGAAAGCCAAAGCTTCTCTGCTTTACGGCAATGTCTTTTAGCATTGCAAATCTTGTTCATAACACTGCTTTACCATGAAGAACGCTTTTTAATTGATACTCTGCATTTGGTTGCTGGGGCATGTTTTTCAAGCAGTAGTTATCAAGTTGTTTCGCTGTTGGATGTAAGAAAAGTGTTAGGTTTTCTTGGATGTTATGCATGAATTTGTTTTCATTTATCATACGGAGTTTTCTCTTTGTAGCAAATAGAGGTGGAGGGTTAGGGAGATACGTCGAGATGGGAGGTGGAATGTTAGGGAGTGATACGTCGAGATGGCATACAATGCAGAGGTTATACAAGGGTGGATTGCATAATAATATCATCAGGTCTATAAAGAAACTAGTCTAAAATGTGACCACGTGTATGGGTGGGTTGGTTAACTGACTGTTTAAGATTGAAAACATGAATGGAATCTGGGAGTTTAGACGTGTATGGTTTCCAGGACAGTCAAAGTGAAAGTTGAAATCTCCAAGAATAATTGGGTTACCACCGTTCAAATTTCCATACTCAAGAAGATTTAGAAACAGCTACAAAAAGAGAGATTTAGTCAGCTTGTTTTTTTCTACTAGGAGGATGACGGTAGAGACAAAAAGAAATGGACTGATCTTTGTTCCAGTCTGAGCGTTGTTTGGACTTGTTCAAACGATTTGTGGCCGAAATTGAAGGTTGTTTTGTATTTAAGGCATTTGATCATGGAATTCGTTGTAATGACAGCAATTCCATCTCGGCTAGAGTTGCGGGTGAAAGAAGGAGCAATCGCTGTGTGTTAAATCCGCACACTTAGGTTCATCTCCTGATGATTGTTACCACGTGTATATCCGGAAGAAGACGTCGATAAAATTAACTATTTTTGTGCGCTTTTCTCTTGATCCTACTGATTTGGCGGTGAATAATGCAATACGTAGTGGTATCCCTGGGACAGTTGAAATAACGGTTGGCAATTTAAGAAGAATTTGAACCAGATTATCATAATTAACGGCAGAAGCAACACATCCGGCGTGGATTTATTTCAAATAAAGTTCATTTAGAACTTGAATCAATAGGATTTAAGTCTTTAACTCTATGAATATTTTGGAGTTTAATTCGCATTATGCATCCTTATAATACTTTCACTTTCTATTATGGGGAAATGAACTATTTGTTGAATTTTACGAACCTTGTTACTGCTTTATCTTTCATTTTACTTTGTTTAAGTTCATATAGTCGTGACAGAACATATGCGTATCACACATTAATTTTGTTGCCTTGGCTTTGTTTTCGTTACACATAATATCACTTTAAAATGAAAACAACACTAGATACTCTTTAATTCATGCTGAGTGTATAGAATGAAGAGAACAAGTCCAACTACAGATCAACGTGGAACACCACAACATACGTCACCTGGGCTGATACGTCGAGAAGGGAGGTGGAATATTAGGGACTGATACGTGGAGAAGGCATACAATGCAGAGGTTATCCGATGCAAGATCGTGGGATACAAGGGTGGATTGCAGAATAATATCATCAGGTCTATAAATAATCCAGTCTAAATGATGACCACGTTTATGGGTGGGCTGGTTAACTGACTGTTTAAGATTGAAACATGAATGGAATCATGGAGTTCAGACGTGTATGGTTTTCCAGGACAGTCAAAGTGAAAGTTAAAATCTCCAAGAATAATTGGGTTACCACCGTTCAAATTTCCATACTCAAGAAGATTTAGAAACTGCTACAAAAATAAATTTAGTCATCTTGTTTTTTTCTACTAGGATGAGGACGATAGAGACAGAAAGAAATGGACTGACCTTTGTTCTAGTCTGAGTGTTGTTTGGACTTGTTCAAACGATTCGTGGCCGAAATTGAAGGTTGTGTTGTACTTAAGGCATTTGATCATGGAATTCGTTGTAAAGGCAGCAATTCCATCTCGGCTAGAGTTGCGAGGGAAAGATGGAGTAGTCGCTGTGTATTAAATCCGCACACTTAGGTTCATCGCCTGATGATTGTTACCATGTTTATGTCCGGAAGAAGACGTCGATATTCTGATCGTTGATAAAATTAACTATTTCTGTTCGCTTTTCCCTTGATCCAACTGATTTAGCGTTGAATAATGCAATACGTAGTGGTATCCCTGGGACAGTTGACACAACGGTTTACAAATTAAAAGGAATTTGAACCATATTATCAAAATTAAAGGCAGAAGCAACACATGGATTTGTTTCAAATAAAGCTCATTCAGAACTTGAATCAATAGGATTTAAATCTTTAACTCAATGAATATTTTGGAGTTTAATTCGCATTATGAATCCTATTAATATTTTCACTTTCTATTATAGGGAAATAAACTATTGGTTGAATTTTACGAACCTTGTTACTGCTTTATCTTTTATTGTACTTTGTTTAAGTTCAAAGGTCGTTACAGAACACATCCGTACCACACATTAATTTTGTTGGCTTTGGCTTTGTTTTCGTTACACATAATATCATTTTAATATGAAAACATATTGTATTCTGAAACGTTTGTCCAATAGGGACAGTTTCAGTTGCCAGAACTGATAAATTACATGTCAGGCTACATGCTCCCAAGGAAGTAACTGCGTCTAAGAGTTTTGGTATAAATGTTCATTAACTTCGAACTTGTTTACATTCATCGGATCACCCTAGGGAGTTTTAGAAAGACCGGTGAGCTGTTATGTTCTTTTTCTCTGTTCGATTACAAAAGAATATTTTCCATTAAACGAGTACGAATGTGTGCTGAGAAATATCAGATTTTGCAGCTAATCAATACAGAAAATATCCGGTTGGTAAATAATAATCGAATTCCAATTATTATCATCATGAACAGCAATAGCTGCAACAAATACGACATCTTTACTAAATTTGTAAAGTTGGTTTATCACTGAGAATAGTGTGTTTTTTTTGTCAATTCACTATTGTAAAGGTCCTAAATCTTAGAGAATTTGTTATTACCACATACCCTGTTATTTTAACGATCCGACTAGAAAAGATCCTTTTGTGTAAAGTGTTCGTAAAGGTTGAAAAATGTTTTAGTCTCTTACATAATAATACCTAAAACTGTAATACATGTGTAAAATGGCTATATTTAATTTGGTATTAACAGCAGAGAGGACGAAGTGGCCATTTAAAAAGGTTTTATTTGCTAAACTAAGGTTTCCTACAGAAACGAAAATATTAAGCCAACAATACCAAACCGAAGCATCAAACTAACCGAGAGTCTCTCTCCAATTATCTCTCTTCCGGGTTAGTCAATAGTGTTACTGTTTGTTGTCGCCGTTAGATTTGTTTGATTATGCGCACTAGTTTACCCGACATGGCACTTATTCGTGGTTACGCCCTCTCTCGCACTTCTGCTGTAATTTATCCAATGATTGTTTCAAGACAGATTCAAAATTGTGATATTGTATAATGTAAATGTATCGTCATAAATCCGTGAGGGGTTGTCTGTGCACGCGAGAAAACATTTTTGAGATTAATTGTATCCATGTCTCTGCTACACCAAGTCTGATTAATATTTCGTTACGTATGCCTATGAACTCCATTAAATACAGCTAAACTAATACAGTTGTTTATGACAACTTTAGGTATATGTGTATATCGCTGAGTAATGTAAATTATATCAGTACGTTGATGACTACCTCAGGCAAATATTCTTGCCGGATTGGATTGTTTATCCTACGTTTCATCATCCTAAACAACTAAAGTATTAATAAATTCATTTAGGCCTATAATTTATTTTTAACATACATGATACACCAAAATTACAAACAAATGCACGTTAACTGTCTCTAATGTTGCGAGTGAATATAAAGAAGCAGAGCCATTATTAACAAAGATAGCGTTTGCCCTTGCTTCTAAGTTTAAACGAATTTATCAACGTGATGGTCTACTTTAGCCACAGCTACTACAAGTTGATCCTGGTAAACAATTTCAAGGTGCAGAATTATATCTTACAAAAACATATAATGTTGAAATACGACGTAGACATAGAGCAACTGAACACAAAAAGGCACTTTTTCAGCGCTGATTTGGATATCAGTGTGCACATTAAGTAATTCAGAAAGATGTATGATCTCGAGAATAAGTTACAAGACTCCAAAGTGTGATAACTGTATTAAATAATATGTTTACTCGAAAAACTTATAATTAACCTATTAATTCAATTATAAATATATATAGACAATGCTACCGTAATACTCCAGATAAGTCGCTCTGTTTTTGACTCCTTCAGGTTAACCCGGTTCCTATAAATACATTACAGTACATAAAATATTTACGGTGATAAGCTCTACTGGTAGGCATGCAATTTACATATTACATTAAACTGCTCCTCAATTTGCACGTGAACAATTACAAGTAATACCCGAGGATACACAATAACCACTAGGATCACTTAACTAGCATGTATACGTCTATTGCTTTCAAAATAGGTCAGCATCACATTTTCTCGTGTATGGACATGATCACTATCTCTCCTATCTACGGTAAATAGTCTTTAATCGGTATTTCAATACATCCACAACGTTACTCTGCTACATCTTGCACACAGATTTTTTCTATTGTTTTAGTATGATGATAAATTCGACATCGAGACTAAAGTCTCGTTTGGTTGTTTGGTCACTTTGTTTATAACCAACTCATTTATTTCATAATATATCATTGTCATTGAGATCATCAAAAGTGTATTATTTGTGTATATGACAATCCTATACAGCTGATATATTCTTCTGACTCGTGATATTGCAAGATCAACTAATTTTGACCACTTCATACGATCATCAGTGATCCAAACACACGTATCAGAAATAGTTAACCGCTGAGATGAATGTATCGACATTACCTATTCTAGCGTCCACAAAGATTTGTCGGCACGCAGTGCATCCTGACCAGCACTGATCTTAACTGCGACAATATCACTTAATTTCGAGTATCTGTTTCACAGTCAGTCCGGGTATATCAACCTCGATATTATGTCGTCGTGTATCAGCTCTTCTATAACTCAACGGTACACCTAAACTTGAAAACCTTTCCTTATCTAACCGAAAAAATTGCTTATGAAGTGTATCACACAATATGTTTCTGCTTCCCACTTTCAAATCGTTTGGTTTCCACTTATCCCAAAATCGTTTATGAAAATTTCTGAATCTGTTTCGCGCAATATTGTGCACTGGAGTTTATTCGGTTGTAATCCGATTAATTCCTTACGCTCTTTCAATTCCGGATCAAGTGATGCAGTATCTTGGAATCATCGATAATAAATATATAGAAGCAAATGTAATCATTGATACTCTCAAATGGTTAAATTTAGTGACATATATCATCAATTAAGCCTACAAGTTGTACTTAATAGTGTTCGTTAGACAGGTTAGCGCTTTTTCAACTCACAAATTTATCTAGCTTAGTTGTATTAGCGATTATAAAATTATATTCAGCATCATTTAGAATTAATCGTGCATACTATCGTTTGTGATCATATTCTCAACCTTGAGTAAATCTACCGATTATTCTTCTACCAAGATCATTTGAGGTTGTATCAGTAGCAGGTTGGGGTAACCAAGCTTGGGTCTTTGGAGTGTAAGATATAATTTCTGCACTTACATTAAACGGTATTAGTATTTTACAATCGAGCATATATCGTAATAAAACTATTGGTGCCGGGCGTATTTCGGAAAAGTGCCTCCTAAACAAAACATAAGTGATAACTCAATTGATATAATATAAACGAACCCAGCTAGATCAAAATCAGGTAACGGTCCATTTATCGATACTCTGTTCATCTTGTTTGTCGGATGTTCCAATCGTTTCAAATATTCCAAACACTCTTCGTAACCAAGAAAATATTTAGGATCACATGAGACCATATCAACCGAGATAAGATCACCATGGTCATACTTAGTATACCACAATTCACAGTGACTATATTCAACACAACTATGTTTCCCGATTTGATAAATTTAAATCGTGTAGGTTTCAACGAATCGATACTTGTTGTAAAGTGAGATGCAACTGACGGAACGGTGAAACAATTACTTAGTACTTGCTCATTATTGCTAGTTGAAAATTTCGGAGCATGATTTTTTATTTTTTCGTGGAAAGATTCTAGACGGTATATTTCACCGTTAGGTCGTACAAATGGACTATATGTTCCATCGTCGGAACTCTTAAATATCTGACACTGGACCCTTTTTACTTTTATCATGATTAAAATAGAATATGTTTGCTTGGATACAATCGTAATGGTATGCTTTCGTAGAAATATTGTTACTGCGTTAGTCCACGATTCTTATTGCAGCTCCTTTCCTTCTATAATGTTTCGAATCGTGTAAAATGTTTCCTGTTTTAGAGTTTACTATATGTGCTTCACTGTTAGTGAAATTGTAGAGTTTTGCTAACCTAAATACATCAATAATTGTACTTCCGGTATTTCTTAACAATACAGCCAACACGTTCTCCTTTTTGCATCTTAGATCCTTTAATCCATTTCCACGTATCGCGTTTGTATAATGTTCGATTACTGGTTCCACTACACAATTTAATGTTGAAAATTTCATTGGTGCAAGATCATTAATATTAAGTGTATCATTTAGCGAATAAATAACATAAATAACCGTGGTTAGAGGGTACGTTGTTTCGTAATATGGTTTAACAAAACCAGTCAGCATTCTTGGTTTGGAGGTTTAACTTAGCAAAGTGAGTTTTTGTTATGAGACACATGATCACGCTTTTCGAAAAAATCCACACAGTATAATCCGTTTCTGATTACACATCAATTTTTTTTCTGAAAACAATACCTTTGATCGTTGAGATACTCAATACTTTTTTTTCCTCGCTCATCGTTCATTGTAACATCAATGCTTTTTGGAAATCTTTGCTGATGAGTGTAATTTGAAATGTTGCCCATACGTGAGATAACATATCATCACGCAATTCTATTTTAACAATCCGAATACTATTAATCAGATTTGTATTCTTCAGATCAGAAAAAGATATGAGTTATTCTGTCAAGATCAAATCTTGATCAGAAAATGACGATTTTTATTTTATGGTTTGGTAATGGATAATCTCTCAAACTCCTCCATATATTTTACACAAGTATTTAAATAAATGATTTTATATATACAATGACTAAAAAAAAGAATCATTGTCGGTGATTGATTATAGGGTTTTTTACCACTTGTGAGAAATCCTGTATAAATGAATTCGGCGGAGAGCATTTACAAAGCATTCGGAATGGAAGTCTAGGACAAAAACCTTGTATACAATGAGTGTTGTAGTTAATTGTTGTTGTAGGATTTACCGCCATTTTCCAGCAGACTATACGCTATGCATCGCGTCCAGTATTATTGAAGGAGGAAGAACCCGGGAAAACTCCGGAAAGAACCACCAACCCACGAGAAGCTACTAGCAAGCTTTCTCATATAACTACATTAGCCAAATGTAAGAATCGAACCCACGCAGGTAGAGGTGGGATGGCAGTGATCCGTAACGGAGAGCGCTATAGATTTCTCGGCCACTTAGGGCCCTTGTGTTGGAGTTACAGGGAAAATACAGTTCTGTGTAAAGTGTGGTGGTACAAAATACAGAGAATTAAAACGATCTAATTACTTTTTTTTTAAATAGTCATAAAATTAGAAGAAATCCTGACGATTATATAGCAAATTTTTAACAACAAAACCATTTAGACAAAAAAATCAAATAGATATATGATATCATTATATAAAAGGAGCTAACAAGAATTTGTGAGACAGTCTAATATCAAAACCTACGAAGCATCTCGTGATGGTATTATTAGAAACCTTCGACTGTTGGTATTGTAAGTAATACTGGTTATCTCAAATTTAATACGAACGGAAATAAACATTTTTTCTCCCACAAATTAGTTTTCGAGCAGGTCTGAAACGGTCTTGTAATCAATAATATCAACGGTATAAAACTCGATAACTCGTTGGTTAATTTACGAGATATCACGCAGAGGCATACGCTGCATTTGGTAATACTCATCGCAAAGCGGGTTATTCAATCTATCAAAACAAAAATAATATTTCAATCAACGAACACAGCTGTCAAATATTTGTATATTCACTCGACCTTTATACATTATGTCGCAGAATATATAACCAGATCTGCTTTATCGAAGAAAAATAAACAAAATATAATATTTATTTTTTTTGTTAGAGATAACTGTCAATATAGGCTATATCCGATAAAGCAAATTAAGTAATTTTATATAACTAGTTATTTTTATTTCGGTCTGGGGAAATATGTAAGTGATATAAAATAATTAATTATCTTCAGATATTTCATATTATTACACGGATAAAACAACTAAAAGCATCTTTCTTCAGTAATTCCCTTCGTTACCTCCCTTGTTAATGACCTGATGGAACGGAGGTAACTCTGATGACCTGGCTTCGTACATTTTGTTAATCTCATAAACCATCTGTCTGTGTGATGATTAATTTTAGTGAGAAAACATTCCGTATAAATGTATATAAAATCGAGATAAATCTGTTAGACAAAGATATATATATATATATATATATATATATATATATATATATATATATATATATATATATATATATAGATATATATATATATATATATATATATATATATATATATATATATATATATATATATATATAATTATTTTATACAGTGCGTTCTGAAACATAAATAATTCACGTTGTTTCTATTGACTGTAGTATTTTCTAAAACGTATATTTGTAAGATTGGAACGTATGCGTTACGAATGCGGTTGATTCTCGTATTGGGGTTCTGTTAATCGAATCCCCGTATCGGATATATTATCGACGGTTGAGTAATAGCGGTTTTTCTAATTAGCTCTTGAACACTAAAAGAGCAATTAGTTGTTGAGGGACGAATATATACAGAATATATCTGTCAAGCCTAATTTGATAATTCAGTATTTGTATGATAACTTCCATCAATTACATCACATACAAGAATTACTGAGATCGTAGAGGTTATATTT